>JAENHJ010000532.1:1620000-2820000 GCA_025330945.1 Mucuna pruriens
GCGATGGCGATGATAGCGATAGCGATGGCGGCGGCAGCGATGGCGATAGCGATGATAGCGATAGCGATGGCGATGGCGATGGCGATGATGATGATGGCGGCGATGGCGATGGCGGCGGCGGCAGCGGCGGCGGCAACGGCAGCGGCGGCGGCGGCAGCGGCGACGAGCGATAGCGATAGCGATGGCGATGGCGATAGCGATAGCGATGGCGATAGCGATGCGATAGCGATAGCGATGGCGATAGCGATGGCGATAGCGATAGCGATGGCGATGGCGATGGCGATGGCGATGGCGATGGCGATAGCGATAGCGATAGCGATGGCGATGGCGATGGCGATGGCGATGTCGATGGCGATAGCGATAGCGATAGCGATGGCGATGGCGATGGCGATAGCGATGGCGATGATGGCGATGATGATAGCGGCGGCGATGATGATGGCGATGGCGATGGCGATGGCGATGGCGATAGCGATGGCGGCAGCGATGGCGGCGATGGCGATGGCGATGGCGATGGCGATGGCGATGGCGATGGCGATAGCGATGGCGATGGCGATGGCGATGGCGATAGCGATGGCGATGGCGGCGATGGCGATGATGATGATGATGATGATGATGATGATGATCATAACAATAACAATAACAATAACAATAACAACAACAACAACAATAACAATAACAATAACAATAACAATAATAATAATAACAATAACAACAACAACAATAATAATAAATAGTAATAAGTGCTTGAATGATTTATAGTTGTCATCAAAATAAATAAAAATTGATTTGGGAAATTATGCCTTAGATTTTAAAACTGGGTTTTATTTAATTAAATAATGAAAAATAGCTTTTGGGATTATTTTACTCATAAGTGTGTTTTGGCCCATTAAAAAGGAAGTTGATGCAACCCTTATGCATTAAAGGCATTATGCTGCTAAGTTAGGACTCATAAGGTAAGAGTGGGACTAAGTTTATCTTGCTAAGTTAGGACTCATAAGGCATGATGCAACCCTTGAAGTCGTTTTATGCTATTTTTGCTCATAAGGTAAGAGGGGACTAAGTTTATCTAGCTATTTTTGGTTTTCTTTATGTGAGTATGGGTAGAGGGTACATTTTTAGGATCCAGTTTTTCATGATTTTAGTGGTATCAGATGGTGGATTAAACCCCTAGATTAGTATGTGTCTTTATGCGCAATTTTTGCAAGAGCTTCATATGAATTTGTAGTATAATTTCCTATTAATTGATTAAATTATTTTGGCTGTGTGGGTTAGGGTTCATATTTGAATTGTTTGGTAGATTTGTGGATTTCTATGTTGTGATGAATTGTGTGCAAATTGGTACTATTTTGGATGTGTTTTTTATGTGCTAAATATATAGCTAATAAGAAAACATATAAGGCATATGTTATCCCCTTGATTTGGAAAGTTTTCAACAAAAAGTTGGAAATCGTAAATTGCTATCCATCACTTTTCTTTAAGCAAGAATGCGTCAAAAAATGATTTTCTCTTCTTTGGGTCTATTCATTGGGTGAATACAAGACTTACTAAGAAAATTTGAGCCTTGGAGTCTCTATGACTTTCTTTGCTAAGTCAATGGTGAGGCTCGCTGAGTGAGAGTGAGAGGGTCTAAGAATATGCTCTTTGTGATCTAACTCGTTGGATGAATGAGAGTCTCGTTGGGTGAGAGAACGAGGGATAAAGAGTAGGAGTCTCGTTGTGATATGATTCATTGAGTGAGCACTAGGCTTGTTATGTGAATGATGTAACACCCTTGTTTATATTCTATTTTATTATTGGTTGTAAATATTTCATTTTATTAATTATTATTAATAAATGGTTTAATTATTTTATAATTAAATAAATAATATTTTGGGATAAATATATATCTGGTTTTAAATTAGATTTTAATTAATTAAATTAAGAAAAAATAAATTTATTTAAATATGGTAAAGCTTAAGTCACACATCGAGCAATATAAGCTCATGCATCACTTCCTTTTCCTATATAAGGAGTGAGATAACTCAAGTCCACATTGGGCAATATGAGCTCATGCATTGTTTCTTTCTCTATATAAGGAGTTGGATACCAGGCAATAGAAAAGACAAAGAGGAGTTTATAAACAAGTTGGATTTGATGCAAAGCATTGAACCTTTGTAGTTTAATGTTTCTTATCTCTTATAGCTTTCTCAAGAGATGTGAAAACTGTTTGTTTTGGGTTTTATGTGAGCACACTCGTGCTCGTAAATGGCAGCTAAGAGCAAGTTGCGAGCCCCGTTTTGGGACTATATAAAGGGCGACCAAAGAAATAGTAAAGATCTCTACTACTAAGTTAATTTTCCTTTAGAAAACTCCCAGGAATAAGAAAAAACGACCCTAAGGAACATATTTTCTATGTCTAGGCTTCTTTGGGTAAGGAGGGTGAAAACTTCGTTGAAGGGTATGGTTATAATTGTGGGTAAACCACCTTACTTGTTTATATTTGACTACCTCTGCCAACCGACAAACTGTTTAGTTGTTTCCCCTTATTGGTTGTGTTTACTACCTCGTCGTGATAAAGTGTTTAATCCTCTTCCCGCTTAGTGTTGTGTTAACTGTCTTTGTCAATTGATAGAGTGTTTAGTAATTTTTCTACTTAGTGCTTGTGTTGGACTGCCTTTGTTAATTGAAAAAGTGTTTAATCATTTTCTTGTTGGTTGTTTGTCTTTTAGGGAAAGGCCTTTGAGGGATAAACTTTGCGTAACTTGTACAACTATCAAATTGGCCTTGTGTAGCCTTTTGTATATAGTTTTCCCCTTTTATTTTCATATTAGAATAGGTGTATTTTCATTATATAGCTTAGCTTTGGGTTAAACAATCCATTTTAGACCCATTTTCTAGTACTCGTAATTTCCATTGCTAAAAATGTAAGCAAAATCGTGGCTAAATCCATCATTAGCACATAGAAGGCCTTTTAGGCTGTTTTGAAAGCTTGGCTAGTCTATGGGCTTCATTTGCTTTCTTAATTAGGATTAGGAACTCTTAATTAGGATTTGGAGATAACTATATAAGTCTCTTTTGTAATTACTTTAATTGCTTTTTGACTTGTAATGAAATCTGCATTACACTTTTGAGAGACTTTCTCTCTTTTCTTATTCTTGAGCAAGAACTCTATTCTCATCAATCTTCCAAAATGTTTGTGGTGAATCTCACTCTTTATTATCTAATCCCAAGGAATTAGTGGTGAAAATATTCATTTTTTCCTCTCCACATCTTTCATTTCTTTTCAATTTAGATTCCTATATTTCCTAAACCTAATTTTCGAATTTCATGAACTAGTGTTGTTGGATGATCCTTGGGTGTAACACTAAGAATACTTGTTATTGTAAGTTAGTTGTACTTCGTGAAAATCTTTTAGTGGAAAGGGCTAAATGTAGCTCTAAGTTGTATAGTGAACCAAGATAAATATCTTATGTTGATCTTTTTATCCTTACTCTTTTAATTTATCAGCACATTTTTTTACGATCTGTTGAAAGTGGTTGTGTTAAACTTATATCTCTTTGAGAAAAGATTTTGAAAGTACTTAAAATCATACACACACAATTCAAGCCCTCCTTCTTGTGTGTATATCCTGTTTTATTTCATGGTCCTCCACCACACCACCAATTGCCCCATAAATTTTCTTTTCTCTTTTTATGCCTTTTCTCTTTTATTATTTTTTTCCTTTTCTTTTAGACTATGATATTTCTTCTCACTTTTTGTTTGATGATAAAAAAAGGAAGAATATATAATGCTTTATGGGTGATCTCAAACCTTGCAATTGTTATCCTGTCCAAATCTTGGGAAGAGAAAGCTTTGAAAAAGACATTTAGTTAATCATATTAGTATTTTCACTTGGTTATCTAACTCTGTTTATTTTACTATCCATAGACTTAGGGGACCAAGCATACTTAAAAGCATTATGTATTTCCTAATATAATATATACTCTAATAATTATGCTTATATGATAATACATGTTTTGATATAATAATTTCATGACTTGATATATTATCATATTTTGCTTTGATAGAAAAATTGTTTATATTTCACCTTTATTTTATATATATGTTTTCTCTTATCATAATGTATGTCATCATAAAAAGGGGAGATTGTTGAATCAAAGATGTTGAAAGCATTCAAACCCTATACATTATGATAATAACAAAAATTATGAGTAAAAAGTGATGATTGATTCATTTGTTGAGTCTACAACTTTTCAAAAAGCAATCAAAGTCATAAAAAGTATAAGAAAGAAGTACATATGTTTGGAAAGCATCCAAACATGTGACTTGTGAAAAACCGTTCATAGAATGAACATATAAAAAAAAGTCCAAAAAAAAGGCGTCTATGAAACAGACTATGTTTTTTTTTTATTATATTAAACATCTTATTTAGACTCGCGTTTATTATTACACATATCTTGTTGTCTATCTCAAGCATACACTGCTTATATACTAACGTATTTTCGATTTATTGTATGTTGTTTTTTTTTTTCTTTTAGGAACGAAACAACCATGTCATAAGACATGAGAAGTAAGACAACTCTAATAATGTTGTGTTGCACTTAGAAATTTAAATATGATAGTTATCCAACAAAAAGAACCTTCTTGTACATTTCTTGTTTGTTTATGATTAAGGAAAGACCTAGAGAATGAATTTGTTGTACATTTTCTCTTTCATCAAAAGAAGATAAGGAGAACCAATGTCCTTTCTTCAAAAAGACATTCTTGGACATTAATTGTCAAAAGATGTGTTGTCCTTGAAGACCCTCAACGGTCTCTTTCTCATGTGCTATATATTTCATTCTTTGAGAATATAAGAGAACAAGAAGTGAAAAACGAGAAACATACGAAAAGATATCTCAACCTTATAGTTTACATTTTTGGACGCTCTTTATTTTTATCAAAAATACTTTGTTACTAAGCATTGTTTTCACACTTTGATCTTTCTTTATAAATTTGCTTTGTCTTTACAAAGTTAAAGATTTGTTTTAAACGTTTTATGTTCACTATGTGAATTATCTTTGTAAAACTCTTTTTACACCAGTGTTAAAGTCTAAAGAAGTTTAGTATTAAAGAATATTTGGTGCACTTGTAGTTTGGATTGTATATTACAAGTGTGTAAAGTCTGAAGAGGTTAAGAATACTTATTGTTATAAGTCAATTGGACTTATTGAGAAATCCTTAAGTGGAAGGGATAGATAGGACGTAGCTCTAAGTTGTAGAGTGAACCAAAATAAATATCATGTGTTGATCTTTCTCTCTCTATCTCTCTATCTCTTTATCTAGTCAACATGTTTTTGGACGATTCTTAAAGCAGTTGTTTTAAACTTATATCTTTTAGCAAAAAAGTTGTTAAAATGCTTAAAATCACACAAACAATTCAACCATTTCTTTTTGTGTATCATGTTTATCTCAATAATTATAAAAAAATATTACTTTAATTTTCTCTTATAGTTTACCAAAAGAGGAGAATATGATAAACAAAATGATTAAATATGTGTTCCGTCCCTTAAATTTGGGTCAATTTCAATTTTAGTGTTTCAAATTTAAATATTTTGTTTTAGTCTATACATTTTGGAAATTGTTACTTTTAGTTCCTCAACATAAATGTCAATATTTTCCTACATGACAAACAAAGTATGAGTCAGCTAATGTCATTTACGTAGGAAATGCCTTTAACTCAACCCACAAGACTCGTGCTTCGTTTGTCATGTAGAAAACACTTCTAATGGCATCGACGTCGAGGGACTAAAAAAACAATTTCGAAGATGTGAATACTAAAAAAATTCAAATTTGGTGAACTAAAATCAATATTTGCCCAAATTTAAGGGACAAAATATATTTAAACCTAAACAAAATATTGTTATTTTAATAAATTATAAGATTATATATTCTTTGTTTAAATATGTTTTTAGTCCCTGTAAAATGAGTGATTTTTTATTTTGCTCCCTGTAAAATTTTTGGTTTGATTTTCATCCCTTAAAAATTTGAAATCACTAATTTGGGTCCCTATAAAATGAATGAATTTTGGTTTTAGTCCTTGTACAACATTTTTATTTGATTTTTATCCCTCCAAAATTTGAAACAACTATTTTTAGTTCTTAGTGTTCATTTTAAGATAGATAAGTAACATTAATTTTAAGGATTTAATTTGTTTTAAAGTATCATATGTTAACATGATATCACAAATACAAGTGTGACCTATGGTGATCATTTAACCTTCCATTGAACGCATAAATAATTAGTAAATATCACATAGTAGTAGAAACTAAAAACAATTATTCAAATTTTATATGAATGAAAAATAATCAAAATATTTTATGGAGATTAAAATCAAAATTGACTTTTTTTATGAAGACTAAAATCAAAACTCTCTTATTTTATATTAAAAACACATTTAAACTTATATTTTATATAAAAATAAAAATTTATATGTCCAATTTTTCAAGAAAAGGTATTTTTTTAAGGATCAAGGCTCAATCATTCTATGTTTCTATTTGTTTATGGTGGAAAGTGATGAGAAAGAGTATAGAATGCATAGAGAAGAATACTAATATGCTCTAAGTAAAGTATTAGGCATAAGATATTTTGAATGAAAAGTAAATGGAAAAAGAGACGGGTAAGGGAGACATAGGAGAATATATGTTATATGAATAATTTTGAAATAAATTGAGCATGCTAATCACATAAAGAATTTTATCAACTTTTAATGAAAAAAATAAAAAATAAACTGACTATCTTGTATTCTTTTCAAACGCCAAAACTGAAACGCACATTTTATATAATTAAGGATTAAGTCTGGCATGATTTAAATTTCAGAGTATTAAATTACAATTCTTTTATTAAAGATAATTTAAAAAATGATATTTGTTACTCATGTAACCAAAACTATAAAATTTTAACGAAAAAAAATAATAGAAGAAACATTCTCTATGCTTGTTGAAAATCTTAAAGAATGAAAATACACATCTTTAAAATTTAATGATTAATTCAAAGTATCATACTTTATTCAAATTTATGGATATTACCGTCTCCATGTTTAGAAATGTCAAAATAAATTGAACTCAACAATTTGACGTATTTAACCTCGTCAAAATAGATTGAGTTGAATAGAACGATTTAATATTTCTTTTTTAGATATTATCATCCTTCGTATCTAGAAATGTCAAATTGAGTTAAACTCGATGACTTGACACATTTAACATGTCAAAACAAATTGAGTTAAATAGGATGATTTAACATGTCAAAGTGAGTTGAACTTAACAACTTAACGCGTTTAACCTATCAAAACAAATTGAGTTGGATAAAGTGATTTAATATTTCTTTTTGGATATTATCATCCCTCATATCTAGAAATGTCAAATTAAGTTAAACTCGAGGACTTAATGCATTTATCATGTTAAAACAAATTGAGTTAGATAGAGTGATTTAACATGTTAAAGTGAATTGAACTCAACAACTTAACGCGTTTAATCTATCAAAACAAATTGAGTTGGATATAATGATTTATCATTTCAATTTGCATAACCCAACCTTACAATCCGCCAACCCAATAAAAAGTTAAGAAGCAAGTTGGTTTGATAAGCTAAGTTTAGATGTTTTGATAAATTGTTTAACTAAATATTATTTTATTACACATAATATTTTGTGAACTAATATGAATTTTATATTATTTTGTTCTATATTTATTCAATATGACAATAGGTTTTAAAAATAATTTATGCTAAAGACAATTTAGTAAGTGGTTATAATATTATAGTTAGACTATTTTTATTTATTTATTTTATTTATTTGTTGAATCATCTTATAAACTATCTATTTTTTATATTTTCTTAAATTTTGATAGATCAATCTACCCAACAGATTAATTTCAGTTGAAATTTTCGACCTAAATTCAAAACAGATTTAACTTAACACGATCCGTTCTTTTAGCAAAATGAATGATGAGTTGACCTATTTTACATCCCCACCTGAAACCCCTTATTTGTATATTTTCTTTTGTTAGACTTGAAGAATATTTCAATATTTATAGTATTGTATAAAATTGCTACAGGCCTTAATTAAAGATTGCTGTCACTTCCAGACTTTTGTTCAGCCAAATTTAAACACACTTGCATAAAAGTTATATCGCATTATTATCCTTTGTCAACGCTCAACAGCTACATAGAATACCCACATTAAAAAATCCGAAGAAAGGAACAGTGACCAACTGAAGATTTATTCAGAGATTACATCCAAATAGAGTAGAGTTTGCATACCATGTTTGGCCAATCAAATTCCAGCAATAATTCATTTACATGTGTAGCGGGAATCTAGCTGAGTAAAATATAATTTACACTAGAAAAACTAGTTGGCGCACAAATTTAGAGGCTATCCACCTACAATTTCTAATTTATTTTTTTTTTAATTTTCTTTGGAACTTTTATACATACTGCTCATTACATTATAGCTAATAGTATATTTCAATTAAAAAGGTTTGTATATATATTGGACTTAGAAAATAAAATAAGTGAGGCTCGAGATGCATGTCTAATGTTTGAGACTTGTTTACCAAACGCCTGCATCTCACTACAACTTATCAAAGGATCAATCCTCTGGAGTTCTAACGCAACTGTAAGACAATAAACATGTGTTTTGATTCAACGGTGAAATTTTGTTAAATTATATATTTAATGTTTATCTTAATACAGGAGAAAATTATTAATGACTCAAATCTCATATAATTTGTTTAAAACGGTAGAGCATTAAAAACCCCTCACTTAGGTCTCAGGTTGACTAGTGTCAGGAGATTCCATACCCAAGCCCAGAATCTAAATCCCTGACATCTTGGTTAACTTGTATAGACCAATATTAGCTTTCAATAAAAAAAATGATAGGCAAACCAGAAAAAGGATCAAGGTAGATACCACAAAATGAGCAACATCAATAAAAGGATAATAGGTCTTATCAAATGCCACTGACCTCTCAGCATGAACCTTTGCATAAAGATTATTGACCCATACATATTGGGTCTTCCTATTCAATTATCTTATTATCAGATATATTAGTTCGAAATGCAATGTACAACAATGACTGAAAAAAATAAGAATAATTATATCTGGACACCCCTATTAACATCTATCATTTCTCTCTTATCTCTCTTGTTTTGTCACATCATATTTAAGTTTCTCTCTTCTATCTCTCTCATTTTCGGTGTCTATATATCTGGGCTGTCCAAGCATCAATTTTGCAAAAAGTAAATTATAAACTAGAACCAAGAAGTGGGGTAACTGAAGCAAAGTACCTGAGGTCCTGAGAAGATGAACTAAACCACAAAGCCGTAGTGAGATACCCTTGAATAGTAATTACTAGTCATGCAGGTCTCCAACATGAAAGAGCATAAATGATACGCCCCTTCCAACCTTGTAACAACCACTGGCTATCTTCATCAATGACAAAGTCCTTGTGGTAGCTATCCCTCACTTTGTCCATTGCCATCTTCACAGTCTCGCGATCAAAAGATTGTTGCAAAAACCCAGCCCGCAGAATGCGTGCTTGCCACTGCTTATAGCTCTCTTGCCTCTCCACTCTTTCATACCCTTCACAAGCTATGACATTCAATGCTTCCCTACCGAATATCTCTTTCTCTATCAGCATCCTCTCCCAGTCCTCGCGAGGCACAATAGTCTCAAGCATATCAAACAGCGACGAGTAGTGAAACAATGCCTCCCGGAATCTGGTAACAAAGAAAGGGGCATTAAAAGCCCCATTCATGAGGCCATGAATGAACAACTTTGGGTTGATCTTCCTAATCAGGCTGAGGAAATTATTCCTTGGACTGTCCACTACCACAGATTCATCCAGCAAGTTCTTACCCCTATAGAAACAAGTAACAACAAGGAACTCATCCTTATCAATCTCAAGTTCCTCAAGTTGAATTTTGTCCCAGTTTTTTGCTATGGCATTATACTCAAATGGAACATTAAAGGCCTCCGCATAAGCTGCCAAGCGGTGTCCTGTTTCTATAACTCTTTCTGCCGGCCTGAAACCAGGTTGTGGGAAGTCTATTCCCGTGATCCGGAGCTTTGGTGGTCCTCCTGTTCTCCATGAAAGCCGTTGTATAAAAGTGGGCCATTGGAAACCATAAAGGATGCCAAAATCTATGACATGGACCTTCATTGACTGTGCTGAAGATTCCCTTATTGTGATGTTTGAGATAAAGTTAGAAATTTTCCTAAAGGGGCATGCAGCAAGGTATAGATGATAAGCTTTTAGAACATTAGCAGCTGATGTTCTTTGACTAACAAGTCCTTTGTAAATTTGACTGCCAGTACCAGCCAACCGTGCCTCAAGACCATCTGCAAAGATATGAGCCAGCCTCTGATTTCCATCCCCAAAAGGGGTTGAATGTTGCCTTATCTGCTTTAGCAACTCATGGGCATTCCTATTGTCATCTGCTGCAACAGCTTGTGCACATAGAACCAGAAGTGTTCTCAAATCAACCACTTCCTTCTTCTCACCTTGTTTCTTACCACGCCCCTTCCCACTGCCGGATGCTTTTGATTGACCTTTTGGCAACACTGCCTTCTGTGTCTTATTCTGCAATGCCTCGCGGCGAGCCACATAATGCACCTTACCATTCCCAGTGCTATGAAGCAGGATTATATCAGCCATATCTGACCGCAATGTTGGTTCAGAATAAATTGCTGCTTGCTTACTGCTTCTGTTTTCTTCGATATCTCCTTCATCCATTTGAGGATGCTTCCTTCCCTTGGATCCACCAACAACACATTCCCCCTCCTCCTTCTCCGCTTTATATAACAATTCATCATTTTCTACTTTTGGCTCTGGTTGTGACAAATTAGCAAAAAGCCCATTTGCACTTAGAAGAAACTTACTAGCCTCCTCAACACCTTTCTGAAATTGCCAAATGGATTGACTTTCACTGGTCGGATCAGCAACCTGAGCAATATTGTATGGAGTATCTACAAACCCTTCCACACCATTGGAAGGGTTGTAAGATGAACGTGATATACTGTTATCATGAACATGAAGACTATGAGCAGGAAAATTACCTGAGTTTGGTGGCAAAAATTTGTTAGTAAAAATGCTCCATAGATCCCCATTAGTATCAGGACAATTCCCATAATCTCCAGAGAAGTCATAACTTCCAACCCCATCATTGACAAGGCTTGGAGTTTTTGGAGAAGGTGGGTACTTTTCACCAAGCACCTCATAGAATGATTTCTCAGCCGCTTGAATATCCAAAGAATCTTGAAGCATGCATGTCTTGTCCTCCATGTCTTCCTCCATGAGGATCTGGCTGATGTAACTCAAAACTGCATCAGAAAAATCACAGTCCTCTAGAGAATGCTCCTCATGGGTCTCAGTGGAGGATGAGGGTGTTTTAGCTGGTATTGGATTTGGATCAGATTGAAGATAATCAAATTTCCTACTTCGATCATAGAAGAGATTTTCAAATCTGGGTACAGTGCCAAATCTCTGATTCTGAAGAATTGGCAAAGATTGATTTCCTAACTGAACCTCATTTGTGGAACCAGAAAATCCCATAAGGTTTGGATTCATTCTCATCTAATTTGCAAGATTCTCATATAGAAGTTCAAACTCAAGTTCAAATTAATCTTCAAAAACTAATCTTCTACTTTCCAGTACTGGTCTTTCTCTCAGAATCTTCCAGAAACAGAGATACCCTTCAAAAACCAACAGAACCATTACAATCCTCATTAAACAAATGAAATCTGGAAGCTATGCATAGAAAGAGAAAAAGAAAAGAAAGAAAAGAAATTACCGTCATACAATTACAACCAAAAAGCATAAAAAAAAAATACCGAGAAACATAGTCAAACATGTTTTTAGTTGTTCACAGTTAGATGACACCTAGGACTCAAATTTCAACCTTAAGAGGATCAATTATATAAATTTGCACGAAAATAACTAGTGAAGCAAAGGGAACCCCACCACAAAAAACACAAAAAAAGAAAAAGAAAGAAAGAACAATCTTAGACTTTGAAAAGGAAAGCTTACCTTCTAGACCCAAACAGTTAGTAAGACAAGAAAACAGATTAGTACCAGAGACAGAAAGCGTGCCGAGGACAATAGCGAATGTTATGCTATAGTAGCTGTGTTGTAATTAAAAGAAAAATAAAATAAAAGAAGAAAATAGCTGAGCTGTTTAGTTTCTAGCTGAAAAGGTTGAAAAAAAGTAAGATTGATGAGACCACACACTCGGTGGGGAACATTCAAGCGAGTTTTGGTAGTCCAGAGAAAAGAGATAGAGTAGAAAAAAAAAAAAAAAAAAAAAAAAAAAAAAATATATATATATATATATATATATATATATAATAAAGTAGAATTTAAATTATTTTATAGGAATAAAATAAATGAGAAATAAGATTGTAAAATTATTTTAAAATATATATTAAATATAAAATATAAAAACTTTAATTTTATTCTTCTTTATTAAATATATAATTAAATATATAAATGTAAATCGATCATATATTATATATTATATATAATCAATTCTTATTTACATATATAAAAATGATTATTTTAAAGTTATATTAAATTTTATTTAATGGATTAGATATTTTAATTGATTATTTTAAAATTACGATATAAAATTTAACTAATTAAATGTTAGTTGTAATTCATTATTTCAAAATTGTCAAGAATTTAATCAATTAATTGTATTTAGAATTGATTATTTTAAAACTCCAAAAACTTATATTTAATTAATTAAACGTAAACTATAATCAATTAAATTTATTTAAGTGTTCATATAGTGCATAATTAATATATATAATTAATTGATTATTTGTAATTATTGAGTTATATATGAGTGATTAAAATTTTAATTTCAATATATTAAATTTATTTTAACTTGATAAATTTGATTATGGACTGAGTAATTGATGAGATAATAGATCCAAAAATATAATTTTTCTATTCAATTAAAATAAAACTATATTTATATGAAATGTATATTTGTGATAAAATTAATTAAGTTTAAATTTTACTAATTATTAATAAATATATTAACAAGCATATAAGTATATTAACAAATACATAAATATATAAAAATATAGATCAAATATATAAAAATTATATTATTATATGATTATTAAAAGTAAATATATAAGGTTAAATAAATAAATATATTAAATAATATATAAATATATAAATAAATATAATTATATAATTGTAATATATTATATAATTAAACATAACTAATTACGTTCAATTATATAATTGATTAAGTAGGTGCATAATTGATTATATAATTCAATCTATTAGTAAATTATATAATTAAATTATATAAAAATAATCAATTAGATTATGTATAGAAACCTATGGTAAATATGAAATTTCATTTTACATTTGATATTTCTAGTTGTTTCTTCCGTTAATTTCTTTGTCATTATTTCTTCACTACCAATGACCTTGTCGTCGTCCCACCTTGACATTTTGCTGCTACCAAACAGAGCATCAGAGTGGTAACATGATTATAAAATATAGAAATTATATTTAATTTAAAAATGATATAATATAATTGAAAAAATTTTATGTTCTGTTTTTGTTTTTCTTTGTAAAGGCGTTTATTTATCTTATAAAAGATTGTAATTGAGCTAATAAATTTTCTTGGAACATCTCAAAGGGTTTATAAAAGTTTATAGATAATAATAAATCGATTAAATTACATTTTTTTTTATCTTTTTTATTTAATTTAATCACTTTATTAATAAAATTTCAATTTAAACTCCTAATTTTAAAATTGTGACAGCTTTTAACCACTACTATTACAAATATAATAATTTAATAATTTACTCATTTATTAATCTAATAATTTATTTAATTCAATAAATTAATAAATTACATATTTAAAATTTAAATTTTTAATAATTTACTAATTTATTAATTTAATAATTTAATCATTCGGTAATTGAACTACATAATAATTAAATAACTTAATGATTTAATAATTTATCAATTTATTAATTTAATAAGTAATAACTTACTAATATAATACTTATTAATTTAGTAATTTAAAACTTAAAATTTTTTTCATAATTTCATAATTTAACAAATAAATAATTTACTAATTTACTAATTTAATTATTTAAAATTTTAATAATTTAATTATTAAATAATTTACCAATTTAAAAAGGCTTCATAACTTAATAATTTATTAATTCATTAGTTTAATAACTTATTAGTTTAATAATTTATTAGTTTAATCATTTATAGTTTAATAATTTATTAACTTAGTAATTTTATAATTTAAGAATTCAATAATTTCATAATTTACAAATTTTAACATTTTAACATTTTCATATTTTAATATTTAAATATCTAAATATTTTAATATTTTAATAATTAAATAATTCTGTAATTTAATCATTTATGATTTATTAATTAATTAATTTAATAATTTAGTAACTAGTAAATTCATAATTTCATAATATATTATTTCTTAATTTTGTAATATAATAAGTTAATAATTTATTGTTTTCATAATTTCATAATCTATAATTTAATATATTCGTAATTTCGTAATT
Organism: Mucuna pruriens; assembly: GCA_025330945.1. NCBI lineage: Eukaryota > Viridiplantae > Streptophyta > Magnoliopsida > Fabales > Fabaceae > Mucuna > Mucuna pruriens. Next base: position 1,634,577 of record JAENHJ010000532.1, read on the forward strand.
TCATAATTTCAGAACTTACTCATTTAAAAATTTAATAATTCAATAAATTAACAATTTTATTACTTGCTAAATTCTTAAATTACTAAATTACTGAATATCTAAATTATTAAATTATTAAATTATTACATTATAAAAGTATTATATTATAAAAGTATTAATTATTAAACTACTAAGTTTTTAAATCATTAAATTAATAAATTATTAGATAAATAAATTCTTAAATTATTAAGTTATTAAATTATTAAACCATTAAATTAATACTTTTTTAAATAGATTTTTTAAATTATTAGTTTATTAAATTAATAAACAATAAAATATTAAAGTAACAAATTATGAAACTATGAAACTATGAAAATTTTAAATTAATAATTTTAGATTATTAAATTAATAAATTTTTAAATTAAAAAACTAATAAATTAATAAATTATGTAATCATGAAATTATTAATTTTTAAATTAATATAATAGTACATTAATATATTAATAAAATAATAAATTAATAATTATAAAATCATGAAATTGTTAATTTATGAAATTACTAAATTTATAAATTAATAAATTTATAAATTATGAAATCTTGAAATGACTAAATAATAAATAATTTAATTATTAAACTGTTAAATTATCAAATTGTTTCATGGGATTGAAACACAGTATGGGATTGGAAGGTAGTATCGTTCCACATGTATATTGGTGGACTAGGAGTTTGCAAGTGTCACGTCACGAATATCTCGTTATTAGGGAAGTTGGTGTGTGGAGTCTAGCCACGAACAAAGATGCCCTATGGGTCCATGTTTTACTGCAATGACCAGTTGTGGTCACAATTATTAAATATGGTAAAATTAAATAGGTAAAAGTTGATTTTAAATAAAATTCTCGTATTTATTAATTATGAAATTTTCTTTTTGCGATATCGGATAAAAGTAACATCAATCATAAAGTACATCTATATATCCATCATAGTTTGATTTACATGTTGGTTATAAAAAAACTTGTGTCATCTAGAATTTATTCTTGTATCATAAGTTTTTATAAATATTTAAGTATTTTTATGATAACAAATATTATAAAAATGGATAATATATTATGGTTAACTATTGTTATCTAGATTTTAGAAGAATGGCATGTAATTGGATTTAAATATTGAAATGCATTCATTTAAGAGAAAGTGACTTTAAAAGAAATTTATCTATTGTGTTCATAAGGAGTTCATTGTTCATAAATGCACTCACCATCCAAAAGACATACTTAGACTTGTTTAACATCCATAGAGTTACTTGTCGTTCAAAGAACATTCCAAGTGTCTATAGCGAGACTCATTGTTCAAAGGACGTACTAAGACATTCTCAATGTCCATAGAATCACTCGTAATCCAAAGGACATATTCTACATCTATAGAGAAACTCTCCATCCATAGAGGGACTTAATGTCCAAAGACGCAGTTAAGGATCTATAAAAGAACTCAGAGTCCTAAAACGTTCCTACCATTCAAAGAAGAGATTGTCTAGAAAGTGGAACAATTGTACTGTTCCAATAAGGAAGAATCACTCATAAAAGTGTAAAAAGTTGATTATGTAGATCCAACATTCAAATGTTTACATAATATACTATTTGAGAACGTGTTAAACCTTTAGATTGACGAAAAGTAACAATAAAGATTTTATAGTACAAGTCAAGCCTAATAAAAGGATGCCCATATTATGACTCCATTCAGAAGAAACCAACAGAAACTTTCTCACTCATCAATAGTAGATAACATGTAGAACTCAAAGGAAAGCATCTTTTTCCTAACACAACCTTTCTCTGTCTTTAAGAAAAAAAAAGGAGTCTCTATAGAAGTATTGTAAGAAAGAATCAGGTAGCATTTAATGCAGATCCAACCACTCCTCATGCAAAAAGCAATGTTCAAATTTTCACATGTTATATAAAGGGATCTATCAAGCTCAAAAAAAAGGGAAACTAAACTACAATACATTCTATTAAGAAAGGAAAAAACACATTCTTACACTTTGGATGACTATCTTGTAAAACTTTCTTTGCGAAGCAAAGTAAAGTTTGTGCTATGTATTGTAAACGCTCATTGTGTGAGTTACTCTTTTGTAAAAACTCTATGATAGTTTAAAGAGGCTAAGTGTCAAAAAATAATTTGGCTTCTTATAATCAAGTAGATTACAATGGTTGGAATACCTAGAAAGGTAGAAAATACTTGTTTGTAAGCCAGGTAGACTTAGTGAAATTTCTTCGTGTTGAAGGGACTGGACGTAACTATGTTGAAAGAGTGAACCAGTATAATCTTTGTGCATTTTCTCTCTCTTACCCTACAACACTCTTATATTTTTGCACTTCTTTGGACAATCATATAAAACTATGTTTTTAAATACTCTAGTTTTGCGAAAAGCTTTCAAAAATCACATACACACAATTCAATCCCCCTTCTTTGTGTGTTATCTTTTCCTTCAATTGGTATTAGAACTCATCCTCTAAGGGTTGAGCATTTAATAGTGCAGGGAAAATGTTGGAGATATTGTAAATATCTAATAAGATATGATAGGTAACTCATTAAAAAGTTACAAACTTCTAAATATCTTATTAGATTAAGAGGTTATAAATATTTAAATATATCATTAGGAGATTGTGTATATCGCATTTTATTTATAATGACTATCTTTTCTTTTTTGTTAGTTATATTATCTTTAAGTAGTTCACCTTTACCCTATAAAAGGATATTAGAAATTGTATTATTCAATTCAATTAATACACAATTCCTTTTACTTTCAATCTTGGGAGCTCTGTTTCTACTACCTCACTTCAGTGAATCACTACCCTCTAATGAGACCCACACATCGGTGCGAAACTAGTCAAAGTCTTCTCTGTCATTCCCAACTATTGGTGATAATGGCAAAAGATAAAGTCGTTATCTTGGGACCTAAAGAACTTCCAAATTTGGTGAGTCCCTCTCAACTTGACGATCACAATTATCTACAATGGGCACAATACATTCGTACTATGTTCAAAGGGCACAAGAAGCTAAGTCATACTAAAGGAAATGGCCCACCTAGAGATGATCCAAAGTTTGAAGCATGGGATGATGAATATTCTCTCATTATGACATGGCTATGGAATTCAATGACTTTAGAAATAAGCTAGAATTATATATTCTATTCTTTTGTTCGTGAGATATGGGAGAATCTCATTAAGACATATTTAATGAAAAAGGACTTTACTGCTTGCTATGAGATTAAAAGCAAGATCTTTAACTCCAAACAAGGAGCCCTCTTAGTAACATAGTACTATGGTACCCTAAATGGGTTATGGGTCGACTTGGACCAGTACAAGGGATTGAAGATGTGCAAAGCTGATTCTATTACATACACTAGGCTCGTTGAAAGGGGGAGAATCTTTAAGTTCCTCTATAGCTTGAATTCTGAATACGATTTTATTCAGGTTCAAATTGTAGTCAAGAAGAAACTTACCTCTCTATTTGAGGTATTTTTTATTATTTAGAGTGAAGAAACTCGACGATCAGTCATGCTTGATAAAGGAAGCTCCAACACAGGATCTGCCATGGTGACAGGAAAAAGTTTCACAAGAAGATAAACCTCTGAAGGAAAACCCTTCACAAAGGGTAGTCGTGGAGAATACTGCATGTATAGCAAATGACTAGGACATACCAAGGATACCTTCTACAAGCTTTATGGAAAGGAGAAAGTTCTTGAACAAATGGGTGAAAATAAAGGCCCAACTCAGATGTTGGTGAATCAAACAACCTTCGATAAGGAGAATGTAGTTGAACATCCTTCTACCTCTCAACTTGACTAGGATATTCAAGCCTTTTTAGTAAGGAGGAGATGGACCACCTTCAAGCCCTCCTAAACTCAACAAATAAGCCTCTTGGCTCGTGTGGCTTGACCATGAAAAGTAAGAGTTCCTTCAATATTTCTGGCTCAATTCCACAAAGCATCTAGATCCTTAATTTTGGGGCAACAGATCATATGACCCCATTTCCTTCATATTTTACATCATACCTTAATTTATTAAAAAAGCAATTCATTATTGTTGCTAATGGAGATCATGTTCCTATTGTTAGATCTGGAACCGTCCAACTTCAGTCCTCTTTATCCCTACACAATGTTCTTCATGTTTTGAAACTGGCTAACAACCTTATCTTATTACATAGGCTTATACAAGATTGGAATTGTTCAGTAACATTTTTCCGTTCTCATTGTGTTATTTTCAAGAACTTACAACGGGGATGATTGGAGTTGCTAAAGAGTAGGGTGAGTTATATTACTTACAACATATAAAGATAGGTAACAACACCAATAAGGAAGATTTGCCTTCTAATCAACAGACAACCTCAGAAACTTTGGTAGCTTATCAAATTTGGCTTTATCATAAACGTCTTAGACATCCACTATTTAGGTTACTTAAGACAACATTTCCATATTTATTTACAAAAGAGTCTATCAAGTCCTTTAAGTGTGATGTTTGTCAGTTTTCAAAGTACCATCGTGCAACATTTTCTCCTAATAATAATAAAAGTCTTCAACCTTTTGACCTTATTCATCCTAATGTGTGGGGGCCAACTAGTAACTCTATATTGGGGGCCAACTAGTAACTCTATATTGGGGGCTAAGTGGTTTATATCATTCATTGATGATTGTATCCATGTGACATGAATATTTTTTATGAAGCATAAATCTGAGGTTTGTCAAATATTTGTCGATTTTTTCCGTCTTGTCAAAAATCAATTCAATAAATCTATTAAAAGACTACAATCAGACAATGGTACCGAATTTGTAAATCTTGAGTTTTCCAAGTTTCTTAAAGATAATGGTTTGGTTCATGAACTAGCGTGTGTGAATACTCCCTAACAAAATGGGGTTGCAGAAAGGAAAAATCGTCATCTTCTTGAGGTTTCTAGAGCCCTCATTTTTGAAATGTCTATTCCTAATGTTTATTGGGGAGAAGTTATCTTAACTGCCTCCTATCTCATCAATAGGTTACCCACTCGTGTTTTAAACGGTATTAGTCTAATTAAACATATGTTATCCTTCTTTCCTTCTTCTCCCCTAATGTTAAGCTTACCAAGTCGTGTCTTTGGGTGTGTTGCCTTTGTCGACTCTCATAATCCATATCATGGGAAGTTAGACCTTGTGTTGTCAAATGTGTTTTCATTGGTTATCTCTCCAATAATAAGGGGTTTAAGTGTTATCATCCTCCTAGTTGTCAGGTCTTTGTCTTAATGGATGTTACTTTTCATGAAAAATAATCATTCTTTGTTAGCCCTCCACTTTAGGGGGAGATTTATCTGGAAGTCGAGTCTGTCATCGAGTCACTACCTTTTCCTACTCAAGATGTCATCGAGTCATTACTTTTTCCTACTCAAGATGTCATCGAGTCATTACCTTTTCCTACTCAATATGTTCAAGTTTAAGTTCAAGAAGTCACGAAACCCACTCTGGTCTCAAAGCAAGTCCAATTGTTTGAGCCGAAGGTAAGTATTCTTGAGAACCCCATTGAGGATGCTACTGATGACATGTCTATTGCTTTGAGGAAAGGGAAAGGATCATGTGTCAAGTATCCTATTTCTCAATTTGTGTGTACTGACCATTTCTCTATACAACATCAGAGTTTTATTGTTGTCATTGATGCAATCAAAACACCTACATCAATATAGGAAGCTTTGAAAAATGAGAATTGGGTTCAAGTAATGAAAGAAGAGATGAAGACGTTAGAAAAAAATTGAACTAGGGAGATTGTTGATAGACCCAAAGCCAAAAGAGTTGTAGGTTATAGATGGATATACACTGTGAAATGTAAATCTGATGGGACCCTTGAGTGATGCAAAGCAAGATTGGTTGCTAAATGGTATACATAGACTTATGGAATAGATTATGAGTAAACATTTGCACCTGTAGCAAAGATGAACACGATAAGAGTTATTCTTTCCTTAGCCACCCACTTTGGCTAGAACTTGCAACAGTTTGATGTTAAAAATGTCTTCCTTCATGGAGACCTAGAAGAAGAAGTCTACATGGAGATTCCCCCAGGATTCTATTCTTATAATGAAAAGAACAAGGTATGCAGACTCAAAAAGGCATTGTATGGTCTTAAACAGACTCCCCGAGCATGGTTTGGAAGATTTGCTCAAGTCACGATATCCCTAGGATACAAGTAGAGTCAAGGTGATCATACTCTCTTTATAAAGCATTCCCCTGATGGTAAACTCACTTTTCTCCTAGTCTATGTAGGCAATATGATTGTTACAAGTGATGATGAGATTGAAAAACTAACTCTAAAAGAAAAGTTAGCAACACAATTTGAAATGAAGGAGTTAGGAAAGTTGAAATACTTCCTCGAGATAGAGGTTGCATATTCCAAACAAGGTATCTTTACCTCCCAAAGGAAGTATATACTTGATCTCCTCAAAGAAATAGGAAAATTGGGATGCAAGAACTCAAGGGTAGCTGTATCGATCGGCCATGGTGACTGGGTTTGGACCTACGCAAGTTGTACCCCCACATTTATTACACTGTAAAAGGTCACCTAACATTGGTGGAAAGTAATGGACGTACTTGACACGTGCTATTTTGTCCCTAACACGCTTTGTCTCTTTGTTCAAGACGTTAGGCAGTTAGGAGACATAAAAGTTGAAGATTGATAAGGGAGAGAGAGGAGCGTGTATATATGTCTGGAAGGGCATGTAGAAGGGGACTTTTGGAACGGTTTAGTTTATAATTCCAATACAGACCATAACATTGGCACCCACCATTATAGTAAAACACCCCACAATTGAGAGAGGAGAGGGAAGAGAAGATACGATGAGCAGTTATGCCTGTAACGCGAAATCAAGCAAGTTCTAGTTTTGGTAACGAGGAGGGAGCTCTACAACATTAGTTGCAGGTTGTAGCAGATCTACAAGAGAGAAGTGAGGAGTAGGCTCGCCTGACTAAGGAAGCAAGGAAGAGACAGGAGGAGGTGGAAAACACCATGAGGAGGAGATAAGATGAGTTGAGGAGCATAAGGCTGGATTAAGGGAACAACTAAAGTTGATCAGGAGCGCGGAGGGGCATTCTAACCTACCCCCACCCTAAATGGCATGAGGCTAGCCGTTCAGTGAGCAGATTGATGGGACTCCCATCCCACCACATTTAAGGGAGCTAGTTATTGATCCGCTCGACGGTTCACAAGATTCACATGTTCACTTGCAGGTAGAGGTGTATATCAGTGGTAAGGATGATCTTCTAAGTTTCAAGTTATTTCCAGGCACATTAAGGGGGTTGGTTATGAGATGGTTCTCAAGCCTCCCACCACATTCTATTGGCTCCTTTTCGGATCGAGTGGTCGCTTTTGAGTCCCAGTTTGCTGCTAATATGATAAAGCATTTAGAGGTAGTAAATTTGTTTGATCTAAAACAAACGAAAATTGAGACATTGAAGTAATATTTGGCATGGTTCAATGGAGCCTTCAATTTTGAAGGAAGTCTATCATCTTCAATTGCTCGACATTCCACCTTCCACAAAGTGACAGCTCGGTCCTTCCCGAGAGGAATGGTGCGAGTTTCATCAAGCTTGCAGCCATACAATAAAGGAGTGTAGGGTGTTAAAAATTCAAATAAAGAAGCTGATACAGGATGGTTACTTAAGACACTTTGTCAATACAAAGGAGATTGAGAAGCTGACCATAAAAGAGCTCCACAAAAGGGATAAGAGCCAAAATCTAGGATGAAACCATGATCGTGAACAAAATCAATCAAGAAGTCGTTGGTAGAGTCAATCGAGACCCAGAGGCTGAACTCCCCCCATCGAGAGGGGGATCCATGGTAGAAATGTCGGTCACGGTCCAAAAAAGGTACTCTCGATTGGTGTTGGCCATTCAGGAAAGACTAGCCTAAAGGAAGTATCCACCAATCACATTTATCGATGAGGACTATGAAAGTAAAATACCATATTCGGACGATCCCATGGTAATCTTGATCATAATAGTTGTCTATAAGGTGGAGCGGGTGCTGGTGGATCAAGGCAACTTGGTCAACGTGTTGTTTTGGCCGGCCATCCAAAAGTTGGGCTTTTCAGAATCAAGCTTGGAGGAGTGTCTAGGAATGTTGATCGGTTTTACAGGTGAGCAAGTCAAGATTCGAGGCGTGATTAATTTGGAGACAATACTAGATATGAGCTCAACAATGAAGGCTGTAAAAATGAGATTCATAGTGGTCAATATCCCAACATCCTATAATGTAATATTTGATCGACTAGCGTTAAACCGACTGCGGGCTATGGTATCCATAGCTTACCTATGTATGAAATACCTAGTCGATAACCTGGTAGGGGTAATACAAGCTGACCAGCGCATAGCTAGAAGATGTTATGACGAGAGTACTCGAGTGTTAGAAGGCATATGAGGAAAATACACTATGCTAGATAAGTAGACATGAATCCACCTCCTAGAGCTGGACCCTCGATTTGACCGAGAGGATGCTAGACTACAATAAGATGAGGATTTGAAGGAGGTCCAGGTAGGTTTGGAGTCGCACCAAAGGACGAAAATCGAAGCATCTCTAGACGTAATAATGGAAGGAGAATTAGTTCGACTACTAAAGGAGAATAGAGACACATTTGCATGGACCCTTGCGGATATGTCGGGTATAGACCTAGGTTTCCTTTTCCATCGTTTGTCCATATCCCTAGGGGGATGCCTAGTAAGTCAGAAGAAAAGAAGGCTAGGGGAGGAGAAGAAAAGGGCAATTAAGGTTGAGACAGCTAAATTGCTATAGGAAAGATTCATTCGAGAACTTAAATACCCCAACTGACTATCCAATATGGTGATGGTGAAGAAGTCTAATGGTAAATAAAGAATGTGTACATGTTATACATACCTAAATAAGGCATGCCCAAAGGACCTGTACCCTTTACCTAGTATTAACGCCTTGGTAGATGGAGCCTTTGGTTGCAGTCTACTAAGCTTTATGCACACCTACTCAGGCTACAATCAGATCAGGATGCACCCAAGTGATGGGTCCAAGACTATGTTCATAACGGACAAAGGTAACTTTTGTTATAGAGGAATGTCTTTCAGTCTGAAAAATGCAAGGGCTACCTACCAGAGGCTGATGAACCATATCTTCAAAGACCATACCGATAACCAGCTTGAAGTATATGTGGACAACATGGTGGTGAAGTCTAAGATGGAGACGAGGCATGTTGAAAACCTAGCGTCAGTTTTTAGAGTGTTGAGGAGATACTAGCTAAAGCTGAATCCTAAAAAATGCTCATTCGAGGTAAAAGCTAGGAAGTTTTTGGGTTTTATGCTTACCAAAAGGGGCATAGAGGCAAATCCTAAAAAGTGCAACACAATAATTGACATGAGAAGCCACAGAAGTGTGAAGGAAGTGCAGTAGTTGGCCAAGTGAATCACGACTTTGGCTCGTTTTCTATCTTGGTCAGCAGAGAAGTCGATCCCCATTTTCCAACATTTAAGAAAAGCAGAATTCTTTAGGTGGACTGACGAGTGTGAAGCAACTTTTCAAGAGTTAAAGATAATGTTAGCCTCTCCCCCCATCCTAGCACGGTCAGTTCTAGGTAAACCAATTTTTGTGTATATATTTGTTTCTGACAATGGAGTAAGCTCGATAATCATCCAAGAAGAGGAGGGTGAACAACGACCTATCTATTACATCAACAAAGTCCTACAAGGAGTAGAGCTACGATATCAAAAAATCGAGAAGGCCACCCTTATTATTGTCATTACTGCCAGAAAATTGAGACCCTACTTGAAAGTCCACCCCGTAATATACAGAATCAACTTACCAATCAAAAAAATCCTACGAAAGCCTAAATTGGCAAGGAGAATGCTAGGATGGTTTGTCGAGCTATCTAAATTTGTTACTTATGAAAGAAGGGGACATATGAAGGCCCAACTACTGACCAACTTCATCAACGAGTTGACCCCAAACTCTCACGAGGAAGAATCTATGAGGGCGAATAGGGAGTGGACGTTGTCTGTAGATGATAACTCGTTTTTAGTCGTGTTCTGTTTATCAAATAAATTAAAGGTAACTATAGTATAGCTAACCCTAGGTCGAATTCTCTCAAGGACACAATGTATCCTATTATGGCTAAGTGTGAAAATCAGAGTTCGTGTAGAAAATGCTAAGTGTAGAATGCCGACTTGCTCTCGACAAAGACTAATCTGATCCGGTCTCAACAGAGACGGATCCGATAGGGTCTTGGCTAAGCGCAGACTCTCGGACAGATGCGACAAAGTCGGACTAACTCCGTCTCGGACTCAAATGCGGGAAATAAGGGGAGTTTTGTGTTAAGTGCAGAGAAATAAACTAAGGACTAAAAGTAAACTAAACTACGCTAAGCTAACTATTGTATCAAACCAGAATTCAACCCACTATCGGTCTTTAATTCCTTACCTAAGATTATATTCTGAATCAACCTGAAACTCTTACGACAATCGTTGAACATTTGTCCCTTGCCATATCGAGGATTTACACAATTGCTACCTCATCAGTTGATAGGGAGTATGTACTTGGTTGATTTTAGGTTCTTTTACCTGACAAAGTTATTAAACCAGTTCCAATCGGTCCTAGTCTAACGTGATCCACTCCTCACAATGTGCAATCACGACAAAGGAATAGTAGATTAAAGCGTAGGAATTATAATCAAAAGACAGAATTGCAAACCAGTTGTATTATTGAAAACAACATTGAGTACAAGGTGAGAATTCGGAGATTTCAGAGAATCCGCCTTCCACGACGATCGCCTTGGAAGTACGGTGATGGTTCACCAATGATAGTCGAGACATTAAGGATCGGGTCCACCAGAGTGCGTTAGCTAACCAAGCGGTCCCCTTTGACAACCTTCGGCCTTCCAGTTCTTGACATGCACCTCCTTGATCGAGAGAGACACCTTGCTGAAGCTTTGTGTACCACCGTGCTAGCTAGGACGCACTGTAATTGCTGACGACGCTAGGTCTAAATTCTGCTGAAATTCCACACCTTAAACTCGTGACTTACGTGCCTTTATAAATATGCAGGGCAATTGTGGCTAAATCTAAATCTAATCCTACAAAATCGATGATTCCTTGATTCTAGCTGATAAATCTAATCATTCAAAATTGATGATTCATTGATTCTAGTAGATTTCTAGCTAATAAATTTAATCATACAAAATTGATTATTCCTTTATTCTAGCAGATTTCTAGCTGATAAATCTAATCATTCAAAATTGATGATTCCTTGATTCTAGCTGATAAATCTAATCATTCAAAATCGATGATTCCTTGATTCTAGCTGATAAATCTAATCATTCAAAACTGACGTTTCCTTATATGCTAGAGTGTTTGTCGCCGTTGATGTTGGTCCTAGTCGGCTGGTCTGGCTGGGACTGCTTCTTCTAGACCGAGATGTTCCTTTTGGGCCGAGATACTCTCGGCTTTCAAGCCTACAAAACAAGTCCAACCTTTTTATCAGTTAAAATCCTCGTTTTCGCACAGATTTATATTTTTCCTATTTCTAGGCCTATAATTTGAATCTTAACTAAGACAGGGCTCTTAATCATTACACAGTCTTAATAATACTCATCTTAAGCCCTTGTGAGGTGTATAAAATATGACTTATCAAACCCCTACACTCACACTTTTGCACTCCTAGGAAAAATCAGATTTGATCATTCAAGAAAATTGAAGGGGAAATATGTTTTCAAATGAATTTTTCAAGTTTGACAAACAGATTATGCATGCACTCATCCCATAATCCAGATTTTCAAAACAATCTATGAGAGTTACTTTCTCCATATCCAAAGCAAATAAGCAACCTGCAAACATTTAAAGAGTAACCGAGAAGTGACCGAGCTCTCTTTCAAGGCATACTCTCTCAATCTCTCAAGTGTTTGGGATTGTATATACACTTAAACATCCCATGCAACTGACACTACTGAACTTTGACTAGTTCTATTAAGAGCATTCTTGCTCACTTCTTTTCTTTCCATTTTTCCATTTTTCTTTTCTTCTTTTTCTCACTTCTTGTTTTGTAGCTTTGTGCTGTATTTTTGCTATAGCTTATAACTTTTGGTTGATTTCCCTTCTTTGTTTCATCCTGCACTTGTTTTTCTTTCTTTTCTTTTTCAACCCTTTTTGGATGCACTGTTCTTGCTATTCCCTTCGGTGTCTCCCCCACACTTGAATGAGACCCACTCCCAAAACAATTCCAAAGCTCCTCTGTCCCCCTAAGGTTGAGGTTGATCATGGTTTTTCAGCTTTGGCTTGTAATGAGCTGTCATATTAGAAAAAATAGTTATTCAGGCTCAAAGAGGGTAAGCAAGGGATAAAATTTGCAAGGTAGGTCCATTTGGCTCGGGGATAATTAGAAACATGGCCTAGATCATATCACTCTTGCATGCGAAATGAGATGTATCTAGAGAGTCAAGGCAAAATTTAGAGTAACCAGTCATCATGAATGCAAATATCACACAAGAAAGGAAAGAATAGCAAGATGTAAAGCCATTATGCATGCAAGGCTCGAAAATTCTCACACATATGGTTGCTCAATCACTAAAGGTTCCTCTTTTTCAATTTTTTCAATCACTCATTGCCAAGAGATGCAGAAATTTCACTCCTTGTCAAGTTTGAAAAATCTTCTCTCTAGGGTCATGCATACCTTTTTCTATTTCATTTTCTGAAAGAAATCCATTTAAATTCTTTTTCAAAGCATTTTTCTTAGCAATCAGAAATCAAAATTTGGTTAAGGGAAAACAAAACAAAAATCAGAAGTAAAAGCAAAAATTGAAACAGGGTCAAAGTCAATCCGGATCCAGCCAAGATGGAACCAGAGTCGACACAGACTCGGTTGGAAAGCTTTTAGAAAATTGAAATAACAAAGCATAGCAAAAAATAGAAACAAACGAAACATAGAGAATGACGAAAAACAGAAATAAGCAAAACACAACACCTCACTACTGAACACCCCTCCACACTTGAATGATGCATTGTCCTCAATGCAAAGTATGTATGCGCATAAGGAAAGGGTGAAATAGAAAGACTGCTCTTTTTAGGGTGGAAAGAATGTGCAAAATCTGATATCTAGCATTTGTACACCACTCCCGATTGTAATAACTTGGGGAAGTCTTCTCTTCATCCAATTCAATGTGATATCTTTCGGTGGCTCTTGGAACAAAAATCTTAACGATGAATGCCTGACCAAATGCCCGTAAAAGCTTCTCGATTTCTTCAAATCATGGAACAGGTCTTTCTGCTGCTCAGCCTAGGACTAGTTGACCATGATTATCGTACCTGCATTGTCGACATCTCTTGTAAGTTTTGGACTCGTCTGTCGAGATTTGATTGGTCATTTCGAGTGTAGAGTCGGCTGGTTTAGAATCTTCTTGGTTATCCACGTGTAGAGTCGATAACCAGGCATACTCTTGACATCTATCCGATTTTGGAATTGGCTATGGAGAACTGACTCGGCTTTCGCTTGATATCGGTTTCGGCCTTGGTTACTAAGAATGGACTCGGCTTCCATGTTTGAGTCGGACATGGGTGGTACTTGCTTGTGGATTCTATTGTTCGAGATGGAGTCGGACGTGGCATGTGTCTTTTTGCACGAGTTGGTTTCGTTTCATCTCGGCTTCAGTTGGCCAACTTGGTCAGGATTCAACACTTGGGTTGCCGAGTCGATCTCGGCCTTTAGTTGCTTCTGACTTTGTTTGTCTGAATTAGACTCAATATCTGCCTTATTGCTCAAGTCGCTCTTAGCTCTTGTCGGATCTCGACAGTTGGGAATCAACTCATTCTCGGCTTGTTTACGATTGCGGCTCCCAGAATTGGGCTCAGTGGCCTCTTGATTATTCGACTCAAAACCGGCTCCTTCTAAGTTGTTGGACTCAGCTCTGGCTTCCTCCTGGATGTTAGAGTCGATTGTCACTTCGTCCCGGTTTCTAGAGTCGGCAAGATCCAAAATTGCAATCTTACCAGCAAGATCCAAACCCTCAACCCTAAAGTTGGCACTTCCAATCATATTAACATTGTCTGACTTATCAACCATAGAATCAGCATCCTTGGCCCTTTTAGCAAGACCAATGTCAGCATATCCGGGATTAGCAATCTTGGCATCAATACACATGGGCTCAGTAATGTCAGCATCAGCACCTGCAGGATCAGCTATCTCGACCCCAGTAACCTGGTCCAAAATCTGGATAAGGGACTTAGTACTCGGTGTCATGTTAGTAATATCAGTAACATTAGCCACAGAAATTGAAATTTTAACCACATCAGCTGGATCAACAAAAGTTGGCACACAGTTGTCAATCTCAACCATTGCAATAGAGTCGGCAACAACAAGTATGAAGTCAGCAAAGCTAGGCACAGCAGTTGTGATCACTGAAGTTTGCATAGCTACCACTTTTGGGTCAGTTATGACTCTTGTACCCGCATCTATATCAACATCATTGCTAATTATGACACAATTAGCATCCTTTATTACAACGGTACAAGCGTGGTTACAATCAATAGTAGGACTCTCTGAATCCGGAATTTCAGGAAATCCATAAGACACTTGGACGGTTGTTGTGGTGGTAGCTCCCTGCCATTCCTCCCGGTTATGCCACCCGTAGTTCCTTCCTGTGGATTAGGGATGGTGTAAGACGAACTACATCCAAATCTCTCGGAATGTAGTTGGTTCACGGTGGCGGTTAATTCGGTAATTTGTTTTTGCAAATCCTGCAACTCCTACAATGTGGTGCACACATCTTCTTGGAATTCCAGATTGCTAATGGGCATATGGTTGGTCCAGTTTCCCAAGAAACTCTCAAGTGAGCAAACAATAAACTAGGCAAGTGAATCTTTTGACTAGTCATCATATGGAACATAGCAAAAAGGTGTTTATCTAATAAGTTGTCTTTGGATCCTACCTATTGGAGAATAGCCTTATTTAGCATCTACTGAAATATTCTAGCCTTGTCACACAACTTGCTCAAACAACAAGGATTTTTCATATCTGGCCTCAGCAACACATCCTCCATAGCAACATAACTTCCATAGTCTTTTCCCCATCCAATGTTGTTAACCTTGCTAAATCTTTCACACTAGGTAGCAATTGTTATAGACGCAAGGTTTACCTTCACTTCCACTCCTAGAGTAGAACCAATGATGGCTTCCTCTTCTATGACAACATTCGTCTAGAACTCCCTAACAAGCTTTGGATGTATAGCTTGTTCATGCTCGAAGAATGATAGAATGCCACAAGCCTTCAAATCTTATGTTAAATCCAGCCCCATAATAGCGAAAGCATGAATGTCGAAGAAATATTGTGTAAACAATCAGCTCATTGGGATTCTTGGGTTTGTCTTCAAAGTTGGTGTTAAGGGTATCAAGGTTTTGTGATTTGGAATCCATGGTGAGGATTAGGATTAGGGTTTAGAGAGGGTTTTTCTGATTTTAGACCAAAAAGGGATTTTGTAAAGCTTTCGCAAGAGATTTGTAAAGACAAAATTTAAAAGACTTTTATATTTAAAGAAAACCATTCAGCAAAAATGACAAAAAGCATTAACAAAGATGTTCTACTTTTGCCGTGATCAAATTTTTTTTACTAAATTTAAAAGACTTTTATATTTAAAGAAAACCATTCAGCAAAAATGACAAAAAGCATTAACAAAGATGTTTTACTTTTGCCGTGATCAATGTTTTTTTTTTACTAAAAGCGTACAAGATAAAACATGGATTCAACTTTTATAAAGGTAGAGAAACTCAAATAAGATAAATATGATAAACAATTAATATAAAACATGTTCATGATCTATGGATGCATGCTTTTATGGATGCTATGTATTGGAACACTTTTGAAAAAATCGTTCAATCTTTCAAGATTTTGATGATCACAAATATTTACTTGTATCACTAACGTTTGAAAGTCTAAAGTGTTTTAGTATTTCATGCTTAAAATATCTTTAAGATACAACGTCCAACAATTTGAGCAAATGGTCTAAAGAATCGTTGTTCAACAGTTTTGGCATTTCATCCAAAGAATCATTGTTCGACAATTTAAGTAGATCGTCTAAAGAATCACTGAATCATTGTCAACAAAGCATACAACATAAAAGTGTCCAATAGACCTCTCTATTTCATGAAGTTATTTTTTAACTTTTATCTTTTTACTTTGTGCATTTCAAACCTTTACACTCTAACTAAGGTAGTCTTAGAAAAGATTTTAATCAATGCCACATTCGTAAAGGACAAAGTTGTGTTTTGCCAGTTGTCTTTGCTTTTGCACATTCTTTACACAAGAACATTCTCTTGCTTAGATTTCTTTACGTACGACCTATGTACACCCTTCTCTTTCTGCCAACTGTTGCTTGAAAATGAGTTTTCTAAAGAAAAAGCAAGTTCACAAGCAAGCAATGAAAAGAAAAGCTAGTACAAAAAGAAATATCACAAAATAAAAATATTAGAAAGCTTTCTAAAGCTTTATTTTGATTGTAAAACGTTTTAGGTAAAGTCTTCTTGTAAACTCACTCTATGAGTAACCCTTCTTTCAAAACCTTGTTTTGTAAAGCCTAGAAAGGCTAAGTTAAGAATACTTGGAGTCTTGCAATCAAGGTTGTTAATTGTAAGAAGTTGGAAACCTAAAGAGATAAAGAATACTTGTAAGTTAGGTTGAAGGGACTAGGCGTAGCTTGGGTTATAGAGTAAACCCATATACCTTTATGTGATCCTTCTATCCCTATCCTTTTATTGCTTTACTAATTTTTTTGGATGCCTTTGTTGAAAATAAGGTTTTTCGACACCTTAAAAAACGTTTTTGGCTGATCTTTGTGAACTCGAGTTAACACTCACCCTTTCAAAACAACTTACTATAAGTGCTTTAAAAAATCATACACACAATTAAACCCCCCCCCTTCTTATGTGTTTACCTGTGGTACTTCACTATGATGCTTATGGACATATATAAATTACGAATGCACAATTCACACAAACTTTATACTTCATTCCTTTATAAATTTCATATCAAGAAGATATCATATATGAATAAGTTTATCTTCATCAAGGGGTTTTGTAAAGATATCAACCAATTGTTCATTTGTACTGATGAATTTTATATCAAAGATCCCTTTTTGAATATAATATCTAGTGAAATGATGTTTAATTTTTATGTGCTTAGGTTTAGAGTGCAATATGGGGTTTTTAGAAAGATTGATGGTATTAATATTATCACAAAGTAAACTAATGTTATTCTCAAAGATGTTTTAACCTTTTAATTGGTGTTTGGTCCAGAGTAGCTGAGAGCAACAATATACTCTTCTTCTGCAGTAGACAAAGTAATGGTGCCTTTTTTTTATTGCCCAAGAGACTAAGTTGGCTCAAATGAAATGACAACCTTCACTAGTGCTCTTTCTTTCAATTCTATCTCCAACATAATCAACATCTAGGTAGCCTTTGAACTTGTACTTATAAGATTGCTTAGAACACAAATTAGGGTTCAACTTGAAAACTTTTAAGATATCTGAAAATACATTTAATAGCTATGAGATGTGATTCTCTATGATCAACTTGAAAACATGCACACAAGCATGCACTAAACATAATATTTGGCCTAGATATAGTAAGATATAAAAGTGAACTAATCATACCCTTGTATTTTGTTTGGTCTAGCTTTTTATCATATTCACAATAGAAAACAAATGTTGGGTGCAAAAGTGTACTCATACTCTTATAGTCATCAAGCTTGAACTTCTTGAGTAACTTTTTGTCATACTTTGTTTGATGTATATAGATGCCATCATCAATTTGACTTATTTGATGTCTTAAAAAGAACTTCAACTCTCCCATCATGCTCATTTCAAATTCCTTCTGCATCAGCTTAAAAAACTCCTCACAGAGTCATTAGTAGCACCAAAAATGATTTCATCAATTGTGAATTAGTTTTTGCAAAAGAGAGTAGCATTTACTTTTCCTCTAAAAAAATCATTTTTTCATAAGAATAGAATTAAGCTTTTCGTACTAGCACGACGTGCTTGTTTCAGCCCATAAAGGGATTTTTAAGTTTGAAAACATGATTAGAAAAAGCATCATTCTCAAAACCAAGCGGTTGTTTCACATAAACTTCTTCATTTATTATACCATTTAGAAAAAGGACACTTAACATCCATTTAATGTAGTCTTATACAATTACGAGCTACAAAGGATAGTAAGATGCAAATGACTTCTAATCTAGCTACAAATGCAAAGGTTTCATTGAAATGAATGCTTTCCTGTTAGGAATAACCTTGAGTTACTAACTTGGTCCTATTTCTGACAACCTTACCATTTTCATCTAGCTTATTTCTGAAGACCTATTTTGTGCCTATGATGGACTTGTCTTCAGGTAGAGAGACTAGCTTCCATACATTATTCTTTTGGAAAGTAATCTAACTCTTCTTACATGGCCTTTATCCAACCTTTATCTATAGGGGCTTCTTCCACGTTCTTGGGTTCAAGTTCAGATAATAAGGCAACTTGAGCTTGGTCTTTGAAGGTTGATCTTATTCTGACTTTGTCTTGGATGTCTCCAGAGTCATTAAACCTTACTTGGATGGACTATTCTACAGTCAAAGTCCTTACGTTATAAACTCTATAGGCTTTGGATGCTTTAAAGTATCCAAAGAATGTTCCTTTATTTGACTTAGGATCAAACCTTCCCAAATTGTCCTTGGTGTTTAGAATGAAACACTAATCTAAAAGGATGGAAATAAGAAATGTTGGGTTGTCTACCCTTCAACAATTCATAGGGGGGCCTTTTCTAGAATAAGTCTAATATATGTTCTATTTTGTAAATAAGCAATGCTTACAACTTCTGCCTAGAAGTACTTAGGAGATGATCTATTTTACCTTTCAACAACACAATTCTATTGAAGTATTCTTGGAGAAGAAAAATTATGAATTCCACTTTCTTCACAAAATTTATAAAAGTTTCCATTTTCAAATTCTCCCCCATGGTCACTTTTGATAGAAACAATATTAACACTTTTCATTTTGAACACATTTATAGAATATAAAGAAAACTTTAAAAGACTCATCCTTGTAGGTTAGGAGCATAACCTATGTCAATGTGGTATAGTCATCCACTATTAATAGTCCATAACATTTTCCATTCATGGAGGTAGTTCTAGTTGGACCAAACAAATCAATGTGAAATTACTCCAAAGGTCTAGAAGTTGAAACAATGTTTTTGGACCCAAAGGATCCTCTAACTTGTTTCCCTTTCTAACAAGTATCACACAAAGATCTGCCTTGTACACAAGACTTGGAAGTCCTTTTATAAGGTTATGTTTATTTAGCTTTGAGATTAATCTCAAGCTTACATGTCCAAGCTTCTTATGCCAAGTCCTTTTATAGACACTAGACAAGTTACACTTTGATTTATTAGATCTATCAAATTAATCTGATATAGATTATTTTGTATCTTAGTAGAAAACAGTAATGAACCATCAAAGTTCTTGACTATACATTCTTCTTTGTTAAAGAAAATATCATACCCATTGTCACATAATTGACTTATACTCAGTAGATTATGTCTGAATCCTGCAACAAATAACAAATTATCAATAAAAGGAAAAATATGCTTACCAATTTTGCCAATCCCAACAATTTTCCCTTTTTGGTTACCTCTAAAAGTAACTCAGCCTCCTAACTTAGGCCTAAGGTCTTGAAACATAGACTTTTCTCTCGTTGTGTGACATGAACAGACATAGTCCAGGTACCATGATTAGTGTTTCCTTCATGTTGTCAAACAAGTCTGCAACATGAACAATGATATTCTTAGGTACCCAAATTTTCTTAGGTCGTTTCTAGTTATTCTTGAAAGGTTTAGTATGTCTTTTCTTTAAACAATCTCCACAATCATAAGGCAAATGTCCAAACTTTCCACAATTTAAGCAATGTGAAGTAGATTTGTCTTTCTTCAAATCCTTCTTCTTATCGTAACTAATAGAATATTTTTAATATAGATGTCTTTTATTTTTAAGGATCTTTCTCAACTTTTCAGAACCATTAACAAATTTGTCTAAACTCTATCTAAGATCAACAACATTTTCTTGAAGTTTTTCATTTTCTTTAGAAGTGTTGATTTTAGATAAGCTCTTGGCCTTTTCTTCTTTCAAATTCTTATTTTCCTTTTTGAGTAAATCATTTTCTTTTTGCAAAACACCAAACTCTTTAGTAAGTTTTGAAAACTTCTTTTTTAGATCTTTATAACCAATGGAGAAAGTTAAAGAATTGGAAAGAAGTTATTGATAAGTAGTTAGCATATGACTTAAATCATTAAAGAATACATCTTCGTCTTCTCTTATGCTTCTAAAGTTGTATCAACCATAAGGCAAATATTTGCTTCTTCATCTTCTTCTTTAAAGGAAGATAAATCAAGATCTTCCTATGTTGCCATGAGACCTTTCTTCTTCTTGAAGGTCTTTTTCTTGAAGAAGGACTTCTTTTCGTCCTTCTCTTTCTCAAGGCTTGGATATTTATACTTGAAGTGTCTAGGCTTCTTATACTCGTAGCACACCACTTGACTTTTTTCTTTGACCTCCTTGGTGAACTTTGTTGAGCTATTCTTCCATTTTGATCCTTCTTTCTTCTTCCACATGGAACAGGTTTTTATTCATATGAAGGGAGCTCGTCCTCATCAGATCCTTCTTCTTTAGATGCTTCTTCACAAGATTCTTCAGCCTTGAAGGCTTTGGATGATTATCCTTTGGAAGTTTTTTAGGCTTTAAGGGTTATGGATTTTTCTTTCTTGTGGCTTTCATCCTCATTAAGTTCCTCCATGGGAAGCTTCTTTAGGTCTTTGGACACCCTGAGAGCTATAACTTGTGGTCTCAATTGTCTAGGCAAACTATGGAAGATTTTTGTTATGTGATCATTGATAATTGTTTGGAAGCGTCTACACATTTGATCATACTCTCATGTTCATCCATTTCAAATAACTCATACTAGTGTACAATTATACTTATCTTAGAGTCATTTACCTGTGACATCCCTTCATAAGCTAGAGCTAGTGTGTCAAACATCTCTTTAGATATTTGCAGCTATGAACTTTTTCATTTTCTATTTTTGTTAGAGAACGCATAAGAAAATTTCTAGTTTTAGAGTTGAGAAAGTACCTCATTTTCTAATCTTTATTCCATGAGGATCTAGGGATCTCACTTCCATCCTCCTTTGTTGGAATGTAGTTCCCATTCTCTACGACATCTTACATGTCAATATAACAAGCATCAAAGAACTATCATTCTTTGCTTCTAGTATTCGTAGTTCTGTCATTTGAACAAGGGTGGTCTATTGACAATATGTCCTTCTATCTCTATAGTGTTATTTATAGGATCTTGTCCCCTGCATTGTTAAATACTCAACCCTAAAAGATAAGCTTTAATACCAACTTAACATGACAAGTAACACACAAGAAAGAGGGTTGAATTATGTGATTTTAAGCAATTTTAAAACCTTTTTACAATAGATATAAGAGTTTGTGTTGCAGGAAAATAGGGGGGAGTTTGTGTTGTAGAGAAAATAAAGCAGAAATCAAATTAAGTACGGAAATAAATGCGAACTAAACTAGACTATGGCTACAGCTACTACTGTATTCAGTTGCTGTGGCCGACCCATATTGGTCGGGTTAGATCCGGTTCTTGTCTGATTGGAGTCAGACTTAGCTTTCTTCCTTGTACTGAAATCTGATTCGATTGGAATAGGGTTTCAGACTTGATTGTCCAAAACAAACTCGGGTTTTGCTTGCTTTTGGTCTTCACTGGCTGAGTTGCTTGCGGTTCTTGCGTGCACAATTAGGCCAGCCTTGGCACTTGTCTTTCTAACCGAATCGACTTTAGTCTTCTCTCGGCCTTGGCCTCTTTTGGCTGACTCATGCTCGATAGTGAACATTGTTGCCACTTGTGCTGATAATAGCTTTTTGGTCCTAGTAATTTGGACTTCTACATTGTTTGAATACTCTAGGTCCTTATACTTGCATACTTGGTCCAATAACTTAAGCAATTCGACTTCCTAACTCAAGTTGGCAAGGTTAGTGCTATCATCCTCGAAGTCGGAAAGATTGTGTACTTCCTATGATTCATCACAGTCGACCTCATCTATCACAAACCCTAAGCAGTCAAATGTTTCAGTATCTCTAGCAAAATCTGAAATATCCTCACTACCGGTGTCTAGTTGAAAGTACTCCTCAACTAGTTCATCGATTAGATCGATGCCAAAGAGTGAATGGTCCTTGGTGGGGTGCTTCATGGCTTCAAAGATATTGAACTACACCAGGGTATCACCAAATTCCATTGAAAGAATCCTGGCATGCACATCAATCTTTGTTCTGGCAGTCATGAGAAACAGTCTCCCCAAGATTAAGGTGGATCCTTTCCCTGATGCCTCATCCTCCATATCCAGCACATAAAAGTCGGCTAGGAAAATCAGCTCATTAACTTGGACCAGTACATCTTCGAGAATGCCCAAGGGTTGAACAACACTTCTATTTGTCAGTTGTATTGTCATCCCAATGGGTTCCAGATCACCAAAATTCAAGGATTTGTAGATTGATGTTGGCATGACATTAATTGAAGCTCCTAGGTCCAACATGGCATCGGCAAGGTACAGTCGCAAATGGTGCATGGGATAAAGAAAATTCTGGGGTCTCAGCACTTCTTTGGCAGTGCTTGTTGTGCTCCTACAGTGAATTCTTCATTTCTGGTCAACGTCAACACTATGCCTCCTAATTCCACCCCTCCTTTCATCTTCTTCCTCTTGTGCACGCATAATTCCTTGAGGACTTTTGCGTACTTGGGAATCTGCTTTATGGCATCTAGGAGTGGAATGTTGATTTCTACCTTCTGAAACATCCTCAGCAGCTCTTCATCAGTCTTATGCTTCCTTGTTGTCGGAGTCTGGGTTAGAAATGGCAATGGGACAGGCTTTTCTTGAGGTACCCGTGAGTCGACATCCGACTTAGAGTCGGTCTCGCATCTTGCTGCGGTGTTATTTGTGGTAATTCTCTACCACTTCTCAGAGTAACTACGCTCGCATTCCCTCTCGGATTCGAAATTGTTTGTGAGGGTAGATTACCGAACCCGACCAACCACAAATGGCTTACGGTCTTTGCTAGCTGTCCAATTGTGTCTTGAGGTCTTGGATGGTGGCGCTCATATTTTGCTAAAACTGCATATTACTGGAGTTCATGTTTTGTTGGAACTCCAGATTGCTTGTTGCTAGTTGCTTCATAAGGTCTTCCAAAGATGGTGAGTTGCATTGAGGTGGCACTCTCTGTTGCTACTGCTGTTGAAACGGTGGAGCCTGGTATTGTAGATTCGGTGGCCGATAACCACTCTGACCTTGAGGTTCATTCGGGGATAGGTCCTAATCGCTGAGCGGCATATGGCCCTTGACTTTGCCCTGGTCGAAATAGTTGCTTTCCATATTTAATTATCAAATTGTCAACTCGATATGGTTGGTTTCCCGTATTGATAATCACCTATTGCTCCAACGCTCTCTGGATGGTCCGACTCAGGATCTAAATCATTGAATGGGCAGTACTACTCCTAGTCATGCATCATAAGAAAAATCATGCAGAAAGAATGCAATTCAATTATACAAAAAAGTTAGAAAATGTTTATGTAGAAAGGTAAATATGCTTGATGATGTAGAGATGGTTTGTTTTTTTTTAGTAGTGAAACTCACACAACAAAATTTAACTCACACTCAGCATGCTATATTATTTCAGGATCCAATTCGAACAGACACAGGCTCACAATTTTGACTCAATTGATAAACATAGCATTCCATAAATTCGGGATTATTTCAACTCAGTTTTGACACACAAAGACACAAAAGAACTTATGTCCCCAGCAACGGCGCCAATTTGATAACCCGCTTTTTACAGTCATCTTATGTGCATCAAATAAACTAAAGCTAACTATAGTATAGTCAACCCTAGGTCGAATTCTCTCAAGGACACAGTGTGCTCGATTATGACTTAGTGTGGAAAACAAAGTAATGCAGAAATGCTCGAGTGTAGACTACCGACTTGCTCTCGGCAGAGACTAATCCGATCTGGTCTCGACAGAGACTGATCTGACACGATCTTGACTAAGTGCAAGCTCGGACGCAACAAAGTCGGACTTACTCGATTTCGGACGGACACGACGGAGTCGAACTAGACTCGGTCTCAAACTGAGTTGTAGGAAAATAGGGGGGAGTTTGTGTTGTAGAGAAAATAAAGCAAAAATCAAACTAAGTACAGAAGTAAATGCAAATTAAACTAGACTACGACTACAGCTACTACTGTATTCATACTGAGTCCCAATAAACAAGTTGATTCCACCTCTTTTACCCAAGCTTATGTTTTCGAATCAACCTGAGATTCTTATGACGATCGCCAAACGTTCGTCCATTGCCATACCAAGGATTTACACAATTTCTACCTCATCAATTGGCAGGGATTAAGCTCAGAGTTGATTTTAGATTCTCTAATCGATTACCTACTGAAGTTGTTAAACCGATTCCGATCGGCCTAATCTATCGTTGGTCTACTCAACAATGTGTAATCGCGACACAACAAACAGATTAAAATGTAGAATTCATAGTCAAGAGATAAGCAATGGAAACTACTTGTATTATCAAAAATAGAGTGCAATTACAGGGCGTGAATTCAATGGTCCTGTCTTCCACAACGATCGCCATGGGAGAGCGGTGATGGCTCACCGTCAATAGTCAAGACGCTGAGGATCGGGTCCATCAGAGTGCATTGGTTGTGCCAAGCGGTCCCCTCTGACAACCTTCGACTTCCCAGTTCTTGACTTGCACCTCCTCGATCGAGGGAGACGTCGCTGAGCACCGTGCACCATCGTTTATGGTGGATGCGAGAACGAGAGAATGGAGTGTTAATGGATTGCCTATATATACAAGAGCGGATTCCTTGTGTTGCACACTAACCCTAAATAACTTTCCTAACATAATTACAAATCTGGGATTGCCTATTCTACCCTTCTAATGATCTTCCTTACGTTGCAAGTTTCTCCCAAGAGTGACGTGGCTGCTAAGCTTAATTCGGCTGATGTGGCGCTGCACTTGGGCTGCCAATTGATTGAGCCGCTTCGCTCTTCTTTGGGCTGCTGGACTGTAGAGTCGGCCGGTCCGAGAAGAAGTCGGTCTGATCGGGACGACTTCTCCTGAGCCAAGATTCTTCTTGATGGACCGAGATGTCCTTTGCTTGGCCTGCAAAATGAATCCAATCTATTGTTAGCTAAAATCCTAAAATTAACACAGATTTATACTTTTCCTATTTCTAAGTCCATAATCTGAATCTTAGCTAAAATGTGATTCTTGACTTCCAAATAATCTCAAAAGTACCCATCTTAAGTGCCTATGAGGTGTATAAAATATGACTTATCACTCCCCATCCTGCCAAGGAAATTATCATTTGAAAGCTCAATGGGAAACTTGGGGATCTTGATCCAAACAACTACTTTTTCAACCTTCTCAATATTAAAAAGGAAGAAGGGACGCCATCTCTAAACAATAAGTAATGGTCTGCCACCATTCAAGGTCCCTCATAAAATGGCATAATTGTAGTCTTCCTCTTTCGAGGAAAATTGCATCAGACAATAATCTTCTGGCATATCAGTGATTTTTATAGGACCCCTTTAGTTTAACTATGCATAAGTCTCTATTCAAGAGTTCTAAAGTTAACTTTTCTTCTCATAACTTTGATAACAAGTTTCTTTCATGGAGCATCCCACTTACTCCATTCCTCATCAGTAACTTCAATTTTTGGACCAAGCACATAGGGTTTAGGTTGAGATGCACTAACATCCTCTTTGTACCACTTATTTTCGAGAAGGTCTTCTGGCATAATCAGTGATTTTTATAAGACCCCTTTAGTTTAACTATGCATAAGTCTCTATTCAAGAGTTCTAAAGTTAACTTTTCTTCTCATAACTTTGATAACAAGTTTCTTTCATGGAGCATCCCACTTACTCCATTCCTCATCAGTAACTTCAATTTTTGGACCAAGCACATAGGGTTTAGGTTGAGATGCACTAACATCCTCTTTGTACCACTTATTTTTGAGAAGGTCTTCATCTGCCACCTCTTCAAGTGTAACATCTTCACACTCACTAGTTCCTTCATGGTTTAGAAGTTTGTCACTATAAGAAGGTTTGGGGACTTGCTCTCTAGGGTTACCACCACCATAGATATTCTCTAACTCGTTAAAAATCACTTCAATATTGAAATTAGTAAATGTTCTTACTTTTTTTATACTACAATGCAGCAAATCAGCCTCTTGGTTGGCTAAACAAGACAGAGGGAGTAAGGCACTCGAAGAAAGCCCGAGCAGAGATCAGTTCGATCCTTGAAGAGTAGAGCATTGCCTTATAAACCTTTGAATTTTTTAAACGTAATATATTAACATATTATGTTTGTATGAATCTTAAAATTGTTCGAGTTTATGTCACACGTTAAAAATTTGTATCATTATTATATAGAAAATGTATTTATATATTGAAAATTTGATATTACTATTTAAAATAATAATTATTTAATAAAAAATAAATGATTCTATATCGGTCGATTAACCATCCTTGTGACTCTACAATACGGAGAGCTAGTTGTCCAAGAGAACTACAAGAGTATACTAAGATAATTATTGATCGCAGACAACATTGTCTGATAGGAACAGACAATAAAGCACGGTACTCAAGGTTTTGAGACCAATCACCTATCCTCTCCCAAAGATAGGGCAAAAGGCCTAGGGATTGGGCCTCTAGGACGGGGACAACACGTCCCATCAACAGGGAGACCTAACCCATGAGGAACTAGAATCCAAGGAGAGAGGGAGAAGATAAATGCGGATTGGCCCCGCTAGGGGAGAAAGACAAAAAAAAGAGAGAGATATTTTATGTGTTTTTGGTTATCTCCATTAAGGATTCTCATTTTAACATATTCAATTCTAAAAAAATATATAAATTTTATAATTTACCAAAATAATGATTAAATTATAAAATAAAAACAGAAAAGGATTGGTAGATACTCTCCAATTATTTAAAAGGAAGAAAGGTAAAAAAATATAATATAATAAAATAATAATAATAATAACAACTATTAATAAAGTGTTTATAACAAAAAAAAAATGTTAAATAATTTCCTGTGTGAAAAAGCCTTGGATCATTTTTTAGATTTGTGCATTTTAGTTATCAAGATATGTGGAAAACAAGAGGAAGCGCCGTTCCGAATTGGCAACTGAGAAAACCAATAAACAAAGACAGACTACTGAAATTATTGTTACAACTCAAACTAAACAAAAGAGTTGAAAAGCAGAAGAAAAGCCTCAACTGGATAGATCCCTTCTTGATGTTGTAAAGTTGTTCGATCATGGAGGAAGAGAGCAGTTCAGCGGAATCCAACAACATGCCGAGCGAGCGCATCAAGCTCAACGTGGGCGGAAAGCTGTTCGAGACAACGCTCTCCACGCTCCGCTCCGGCGGCCCCGACTCGCTCCTTTCCGCCCTCTCCAACCGCCGCTCCGACGACCCGAACCCGGTCTTCATCGACCGCGACCCGGAAATCTTCTCCGTCCTCCTCTCCCTCCTCCGCACCTCCCACCTCCCCTCCACCGCGCGCCGCTTCTCCAAACAAGAGCTCGCCGACGAGGCTCTCTTCTACGGCATCGACGCCCACCTCCGCGAAGCCACCGCGCCGCCCCCATTCTCCGGCATCGACGCCGCCCTCGCCACCTCTATCCGCCCCGCCTCCGAGGGCCTTCCCTCCTCCTTCGCCGCTGCCGACACCGGCGCCGTCTGGATCGCGCACGGCGGCCAGATCTCCGGCTACGACTCCAACCTCACCCACGCCGCCACCGTCCGCACACACCTCGACCACATCGATTCCATCTGCAGGGTCTGGCCGGAGATCGCCGCCGTCGGGTCCAAGTCAGACGCCGGCCTCCACTTCTACAACTTCTCCGGCAGCCGCCACGTCGGATCCATAAACTGGAGCGACCCCTCCGATCCGCGAATCTTCAAGGCGCGCGTGAACGCAATCACCGCTTCCGAGAATTCGGTTTTCGCGTCGTTCGATTGTCCTCACAGAGAGAATTGCATCCTCGAGGTTGATAAGGCGAAGCTTCAGATCGTGACGCAATTAGGTCGGCAATCGGGGAACCAGGCGAAGAACATGGTTCCCGGGAAGCTGACGTGGATTCCGGCTACCGGAGTTCTCGTCGGAAGCGCGGTCTCCGGCGGGGCATTCGGTTACTCAGGGTATGTTCGGTTGTGGGACCTGAGGTCCGGGGAGGTGGTTTGGGAGACGAACGAGCCTGGCGGTTCGGGACGGAGCAGCAGGTTCGGGGACTCTTTTGCTGACGTGGAGGCTGACGTGGAGGGGTTGTTGCTGTTCAAGCTGTGTTCCATGTCGGGGGATTTGGCTATGGCGGATATGCGGTTTTTGAAGGATGATCCGTGGATTTATTTGAAGGAGAAAAACGCTAGCTTGGTGAGTTGTGGTGAAGTGAGGAATAGTGTGGTGCATTGTTATAGGGGACAAGTGTTTGTAGCTAGAGATGGAGGGTTGGAGGTTTGGTCAAGGGTGGAAGAAAGGGAAAGCGGTGGAAGTGAGAGTGAGGCTGAGGGGTTTTATAGGAGGAATTTTGTGGATAAGAGAGAGGATTCAGAAAGAGGGGTTATAAAGAAGATTGAGGGTGGTGGGGATAGGTTGTTTGTTAGTAGAGAAGATGTTGAGGGTATTGAAGTGTGGGAGAGCTCTCATTCTGCTGGAGCCATTTCTGTTTTGTGACCCATGAATAGGCAAGTTCTAGTTAGGTAGGGTTTCTCCATATAAAACTATGGAATTGGTTGGATGATAATTGTTGTCAGTATTACATGAATAAAATGTAATTTATTTTTTTTATAAGCAATGAATAAACCATAATTTGGTGCAACTTTAGAGATGTATTGTCATGGTGATACTTCTTTCTGTCAATTTTGGTTTATTTCCCGTCATTGTAATGTTCTTGATTAGGGGAAAGTGTGTGCATTATTGTTATGCAAACCTTTTTTCTTGATTTTACTTTTCTGCAAATGCCTTCTATTGTAGCCTTTGTTCTTTTGCTGCATTTTGTTAACTTTCATCTTAATAGATTATTATTATTATTATTATACTTTTGATTAGTTTAATTCTTCTAGAAAGTGCTCCTCTTCTTGCGTCTATGCTCTGAGACGTATACTTCCTTCCACTTTGGTAATTCAGTTTTATTTGGTGACCGAAGCCTCAGATCAATGTAATTTGTTTCAGTTGTGAACACCCCTTTATTCATTGGTCATTGGTTGAGTGTGATGTTTGGAGTTCCACTTTAGTTCCCAAGATCTTCCAACTTCAGGTAAGCCTCCTAGTAATTTGTCTGTATTTGCTGATTGTCATTCCTAACCATTTTATGTGTGGATGTTATCATTCAAATGTGTAATTACTAGTTTTTATGTTAATTTCGTAGAATTTTCTATTCTGTTTTAGGGTGGGATGTGCATAGGAAATACTAGTTTTCAGCCCCATTATTTCATTAATACTCATCCATGTTTTGTCAATTAGCTGATTGCTTTCTTCTGGTCATATATCCTATAAGTTTTATTTCCTATCACAAGCCATTGATATTAAGAGATAAGAACATTGACATCTTTGTGTGCTCTTATTTTCTGTTATACTCATTCTCTGAAGTCTGAAGTCACTAGCTGTACAATCAAATATTCATATCATTAGAAAAGTTTAGATGCCAAGTGCAACTCAATTTATGGCTGTTTTGTGTTTTCTCCTGTGGTTATCTATGGTTCTTCACAGTTGAATTTGATCTGGGACCCGTTGAATGCCTAAATTCTAGATTTGGGCCTAGCTTTAAGTTTTAGGTTTTTTAACCCCTTTGAGAAACTCCATTTAGAAATGGAATTTTCACTGTGGTGATTCCTGGGAGAAAAACTGTAATTTGAATATGAGAGAAAATAATTTTAATAACATAAGATTGATACGTGGCTTTGGTTGGATTCCATGTAAATTTGGTAATGAGTGATGACTGTTTGTTTTGTTTGTTGAAAGGATATGATGGAGATTGAATTTTTATGAGCTAAACTTGGTATTTATGCAGAGTTCACTCCCAAAAGTGTGAGCAGAGATGGCTATGATATCAACTCAAATAGCAGGAGCTTATCAACCTCCATATCCATGACTCCTTTGAGTGAGAATGAGATCTTATAATTGTCCAATTTGAAAAGCTTCTGCTACAATGAGCTCATAACAACCACAAGAAATTTCTGTCCAGACAATGTCTTAGGAGAGGGTTGGTAACTATCAATTCTTTTCTAGATACTCATTCAGTTTTCCCGTTCAATGGATTTTTGGATTTTAAGTTGTTTTATTAACAAGATTCTAGGCACCTTAAATTCTTAGTATGCTTGATCCTGTATTCCTCTTTTAATTTTATTGGCATTACTGTCCTAATGCAACTTAAAGCACATTTGGATGACTAGATTAGGATGCTAAAGTTGAACAGATTAATATTAAGTGAGATTTATATGAATTTCAATTAATTAGTTGAAGTTATTAGAGTTGAGTAATACCTAACCCCACCTTCTAACTCGACCCAACCCGTGGATGCTTTCGATGAGTTTAGTTTTTGAAAGTTATGGTTCAGTTAATTCAATTTGTTCTGGTATGTAATATTTTCTTAAAAATATAATTTTTTAACAATTATGTATTAATAATAATTTTTTATTTAATAAATATTATTTTGTATAATATATTATTATACTTATAATAACATTATTTATTTTAAAATATATTTATTTAATTTTTATTTTTTTATTGTATGATTTAATTATATATATATAATGTTAATATTGATATATTATGTTTATTAGGTCTAATTCAAATTTAAATTTAGATATATAATCTAATCAAAATTTCAAGGACCCATCCTTTATTCACTCGGTATAGTAACAGGCACAAATCCATAGGATAATTCCCAATTGGAATTGGATTATCCATTGACATCCAATGTCTTGTACGTGCAAGAAATGAGTAACGGATATTATCCAGGATATGTAAATGGCCCGATATCCGTTGAAGTTTATATTTTTCAACAACTTCTTTCTCTTAAAAACGGTTTAGGAGCTTTCTAAATTTTCAACAACTTTTCTTTCCTTGTGTGCTTTTTTCCCAGCAACTGCATTTTTTTTTTATTTTTAAAGTTTATTTTTTGTTATATTCGAACAAAATTAATTATTTTAATTTTTTAAAAAACTTATCTAAAGAAAAATTA
Source organism: Mucuna pruriens (assembly GCA_025330945.1). Lineage (NCBI taxonomy): Eukaryota > Viridiplantae > Streptophyta > Magnoliopsida > Fabales > Fabaceae > Mucuna > Mucuna pruriens. The sequence goes on from JAENHJ010000532.1 coordinate 1,665,903, forward strand.
ATTTGAATTATTATTAATTTTAACAATAATCAATCAATTGTTAAAATAATGAATTTCAAACAAAATTAAATAGTGAATAGTCCACGATAATTTTGGAGAACTGTTTGACTCTTTCCCCTCTCATTGTTAAACGTCAAAAAATTTTCACACGAGTTTGTATCTCTACACAGTTGACTCAAGCCAAGTCTTGAATTGAATGACTTCGTGATCAGTTTGCTCCTATAAAATAAAGAGAAAAGTCAAACTAAAAAATAATTAATTAAACACTGCTCCTCCTATCCGACTTGTAAATATAAGAAAAATATAATTTAAAAAGTTATTATTATCATTCAATTTTACTAATTTTATTTTAAAAATAAATATTTTTGTTAAATTGTATTTTATTAAAATTTGATATAAAAAATAAAAGATAACTATTAAAAATAAAATTCCAATTAAATTAAATTAAGAGTATTTTAAACTTTAAAAAAGTGTCACTTAATATAATAAAATTAATTAAAATTTATATATATTTTTTGTAAAATAATATATTATTAAACTTGACCTGCTTGTCAAAAATAAAATCTTCAGTTACCACTGAAAGTCTTTCTATTCACGTAAATGATCAAGTTTTCTAAAATTAGATTGATTCAATTGGTGACGGCTCTCTCTTTCCGAAGGTTCTCTTTCTCTCGCATCAATGTTTCTATAATATCATTCATAAACGGTTAATAACTAAATATTATTTTAATTTTTAATATTATATTAAATAATATTAATTAAAAATAATATAATATTTATAAATTTATAATATCAAAAGTTAAACTTCATTTATAAATGACATTGTTCATAATTTATACTATAATATTTAAAATTAAACATAAAATCAAATTAAATATGTAATAACATTTAGGTTTATGCACACAATTATATCCAAAAACAATTATCAATCATCATAATATTGGATTCTTTTAATTTTTAAGAATTTTATTTTAAGTCAACAGATCCAAATTAATTGGTTATTATCAGTTTTACCTAGTTTTGAATCAATTTAACCGGTGTAACACCTATTGTTTACAAGGCTAGTTTTGGGGGTGGATCAAATCGGTCTGATCGATTTTCAGTTGCATTGGTCAATAATTTTAAGTTTTAACAACTATATAATATACACACATACATTAAAACAGTTTCCTGCCCAAAAAACTAGGACATAGTTGATATTATCTATATTTTTTATTAATTCATTAGTCTAGAAATTAATTTATTAACATAATGACAAATAAAGATAGTCTCATTTAATGGGGCTGAGTGCATAATTTTAAGAAAATATTCTTACTTATTTTATTGTATAAATTAAAAATAAAATATTAATACTCCGGTTTGCAATTAAAAATAACTCGATCAATTTCAATTAAAAATATCAATTATTTATTTTCAAACCATATTTATTTTTATTTATTTATTTTAAAATAGTATCATAATTTAATATTTAATTTAAAAATAAAATTCTTATTACTTTTTCCTCTCTCAAATCTCAATTATGAATAATGCATGTATTTTTCTTTCTCTCTCCTCCCTCTTCTCATATGTCTCTCTCTTTCATCTTCTCTTACTTGAGCACCATGTACTTATATTTGTATATCTAAAGAAAATGATAGAAAAAATTGATCAAAAAATGAAGATGAATAATGAATCATTTACCTTTTTAATACAATATCGTAATTTCCATATTATCTAAATTAATTAATTTTGTTTAGACCAGCGAGATAAGAAATTTATTGATTCAAGTTTCAATCTATACCTTTAAAAAAAATTCAATTGAAAATTTGTCCTCTTGGCAATGAGAAATTTATGTCTTTCACCGACAACATTATGTGATCTAATTTCTTGATGGTGCTTTAACAAAAAAGACAAGCTTAAATTAATGTAACAAAAGAATCAAATTATTTTGTTAATATAACCAAGGGGAAGAAATTTGTAGGAATAGTAGAAAGACTTCTTCAAAGGATGAGAGAAGATGAAAGAAAAGAGAGATATCATTCATAATCATTATTCAATTTAATTGAGATATGAGAGAGGAGAGAGAAAGTGAGAAATTAGTAAAAGAGAAGAAAGGATGTAGTGACTACTTGAGAGAAAAGAGAGAAATTGAGAAATCAGTGGAAGACGAGAGAGAGAGAAAGAGAGAGATAAGAATTTTTATTTTTAAATTAAATATTAAATTATTATACTATCCTTAAAATAAATAAATAAAAATATAAATAATGGTTTTTGGGTCTAAAACTTTTAGTGTACATTGCTAATACACTCCAACTAAAAAATGGGTATATGTACATTAGCATCCCCCTCCCACATACATGCGGGATAGAAATCACATGTCCCCTATTCTTGTCTTCACTCTTTGTCCCACCACTTAAATTAAGTTACGTGTTCACATCAATTAAAAATTGTTTTATTTTTAACATCATTGTACCAAAATAACGTTACACATTTCTCTTACCCTTCTTTCTTCTTCCATCACACCCACCCTTCTCCTTCCTCTGACTCCAACTCCCTCCTAAACCCAAATGTTTCATCCGATCCTCTACACCCCTTCATCAATATATATATATACAAACCCTAAATTCTATACCCTAAATCCTATATATATATATAGGGAGAGTATCAAGTGAGAAGGAGTGTTTATAATGAGAGGGTAAGAGGAGTAAATCTAAATCATGTATGGTTATATGGTTCAATTTACTCCTCTCATTCGCTCGCATTAACATTCCCTCAATTGATACACTCCCTATATATATATACAATGTTTCAAATGAAAAAATTTATAATGAGAAAATGAGAATTTTTATTCATAACTCTTGAATTATAATTAAAAAAATTGTGTATGAGATTAAAATCTAATCAAACTATCATTGTCATTGTCTCTATCACTACCATCACTGTTATTGTTGCAATGAGATTTTCTAGTTTTTATATTGTTCATGAAACTCACTTTTCACGTAATTTTTACTTTGTTTATGATTTTTTTTGTTCAAATATTAGTTGATTTCTATAGTTTTCATGTGATGAATATAATGAGACAAGTTTAACGTCTTGGCTCAAAGTTGTGTCCCAAAATCGAAAATGGTCATTTTTTTTCGAAAGGATAACATTGACTTAATTTGAAAGTTAAAGAAGCAAAATAAAATTTTTAAAAGATAAAAGATCAAAACAAAATTTTACCATAAGACAAAGGAAAAAATATATATAATTTAGCCTATAAGTTTATGGTCAAACTGTGCGAAAAAAAAATTAGGAGCATAATTGCGAAATTTTAAAAGTTGAGACAAAATGTGTAATTAAACTTTTTAATTTTTTGAACCAATTTGACTAACTATTATAATTTTAATATTACAATTTTAGGAACTAAATTTATTAAAAATATACAACTTCAAGGATTATTTCACATTTTATTAATTTTATGGACTAATTTAATAAATCATTACAATTTCAAAAACCAATTTAGTAATTCTCTCTATATATAAACTAATTTTATTATTATTAAAATATGTTTTATAAACTAATTATTTTGAGTATTAATAAATATGTTTTAATATGTAGTTTAATGTACCTAACTCTCTTGTCCTGATTTTAATGATTCATTTATCTATGTATTAAATATGTATATGTTAAAAATATATTAGTAAAAAATTAATTATTACAAAATATAATACCTAAATATATATAGAGATATTGAAACAAAGTTTAATTTTTTTTTATATATACTTATTACTGTTAAAAAAAATTAGATTAAAATATGAGAAAATATATATTAATATCATATATGGAAATGTAAATACATAAGAGGGGACGTATCAAGTGAGAGAAGTGTTTATAATGAGAAGATGAAAATGTTACAATTGAAAGTTATTTAATGTTCATAATTTAAAAATGTCACATGATTTTTTATTCAATATAAATCTTCCATGTATAGTTATATGATCTAAATTTACTCTTATCAGTCTCTCGTATAAATAGTCTTCTTATTTGAAACTATATATATATAATTATTTTTTCAAATAAATTATTATGAATTATTTGAAATATAACTATATATCTATAAAATTATTATTTTCAATTAGACATAATTAAATTATTAAAATTTTGTAATATTATAGTATTTATTTAATAGTTGTAAATATATGTGCATTTTTTTATTCTTTTTTAAGTTATATATATAATATTATTTTATATATATTACTAAGAATGAGATAAACATGGGGTTGTTTCACTCGTCTTGGAGTATTAGGGTAGGGTTCGAGTTCCACTTCCAACACGTAAATTTGTTCAATAAATATAATTAAAATTTTGAAAATTAAAATTATATAATTACAATTCTTATAAAATAAAAATGTAATTAAATTTGTAGTGCGCGCGTAGATATATGATTCCCATATGAAAAAGAAGTTATATTTAGTGATAAAATTTATGAAGAGATGAAGTTTCCACTATCATATAGTAGTATTAATTTTGTGTTTAGTAAAAAAGATTAGTTTTTCATTAGTAAATTACATTTGAAAAATTTTCTAGATTAAATTATTAATTTAGTCTTTGAAATTGTAATGATTGATTAAATTGATTACTAAAATTAATAAAATAATAAAATGGTCTTTAAGATTGTTTATTATCAATTAATTTAGGCCATGAAATTATAATGAAGGTCAATTTAGTCCACGGAATAGTAAAAATAGTCTCTAAAATTATAAGTTTACAAATAATTTAATTCTTGAAATTATAATAATTAATTAATTTGGTTCTTAAAATTAAAAAGGTTTAATTGTACTTTTACTCTTAACTTTTAAAATTTTGTAAGGTATACATCTAAAATATATTTTCTTGCACATTTTGACTCTAAACTTAAGTAATTTTGCTAATGTTGTTCTTATTGACATTTTAGCTTATATGATTAAAAAAGATTTAGTTATACATTTTGTTCACTACTTTCAAATTTTCACACATTTTGTTCCTAAAAGTACAATTGAGCCTTAAAAAGATAGTAAAAGTGTTGGAGGTGAGATTTGAATTCCTAAAATACAAATTTATTTATTAAATTATATAAAAGCTATATTTAGCATGCCATTTATATGACTTGAAGGCCACTACAACCTTTAAACAACCTATAAATTACTCTAATTGCGAAAGGTTAAATTTTAAGAAAGTCTTTAATTAATTGCTTTTCAAAAATGGAGATAAACCTTTTCCCTTTTCTTGTAATATGTGTCAAACATCAAAAGATAAAACATAAACAACAGCCAAACTGAAAATAAACATGTGTCATATAAATGTAACTGTAACCAAGTATGTCAAAAGAAGCCTTGTGCCTTATGGCACATACATCATATCAATAAAAGGAAATAACTGAAGTTAGGGTTAACAGGTGTCCAAGAGAAATACATTGAAAATGGGACAAAGATATACCAAATACCTTACAACTGGTCTATATACAATATACTCTACACTATTATAGAGATGATGGTGGCGTTGGTGGAGGAACTTTTCTACCTCCTTTAGGCCTAGAAGATTTGGCCTTGAAGCATCGGAAGTCGAGAGCAAGATCAACGAGGTCGTGACGAAGGAAGTTGATCCTCTTAGCTCTAGGCATTCCCATGGGAGGATCCCAAATGGTCTGGATCGAGAGAAACATCTCTAAATGGGTATGAAAAATGATCGCAAGCCTAATGATCCATTAGATGCGTACTCTACTGTCATCTCTCTATGATACCACACACACTGGGTGTCATCTCGTATCCTCTAAGCTCCTATGGGTCTCACCCATCTCGGAAGTGGATGCAAAAGGATCCTGAGAATATTGTCGCCACTAGTGTGCCTTGATGTGTCACTCTTCTCAAAAGTCTCGACAATGGCTCTCACGAATGCGCAGTTCAAATTATCACAATTATATTCATACAACATACAAAGTAACAGTAAGCTACAACAAAAGAATCATACATATAGGTGGCACAAACATCGTTTCAACATAACAATCATCAAAAAGGGACTTCAACCCTTTAATGGATATAAGCATCATTCAGCAACATATTAATCATTATAACCACTTCTGTATGTATGTGTGTGTGTGTATATATATATATATATCGTTGACATTACTACTACTACTACTACTCCACGGAGATTTATAGGCTGAGTGATCACCCTTGTCACTTCCTTAACATATCCTCATCTCGGCATTGAGAAAAGATGATGTAACCTTATTGATTAGAGTGTGTCCATCAGGATAATAGTATGTGGGTAGTGGCATACCACAATCTCAGATTAGAGTGTGTCCTCCTATGGAGTGTGCCTGTCTATCTATTCCCAAGGCTCACTGTGCCTCACTCTTCCATTCCAGCACTAATTGTGGGCCTTTCTCATCATGGTAACCCAATAACTTACGTGCTTACTCATCAATAGTGTCCCCAATGGACTCAACACAACATAGCAACTATGATTCTCAAACCACTTTCAGGTTTCTTAAACAATGGATATTAGCACCATGCACCCACCATCTCATCATGGTTCAAGACAAGCTAAAACTCACCTCAATAAGGAATAATCTATTGTCAATATCCTCAAGAGTAAAAAACTCTTCTTACTCATTCAACAAGTGTTCTATCTTTCAAGATAGCAACATTTCCACATTTTATGTAATTATCTTGATTAATGTTCCACTTTCAAGCTTTAAAATCGCCTTACCCATTATCATCATTTTATAACAGTATTCACAAGCTTTTAAAAGGCATCTTCAATTATTTATATAAATTTTTATAACTTAAATATTTCCTCACTACTAGGGAAATTCGCTCTGTGATAGTCTATAAGATTGGTCATTATTTCTCCTATCAAAATACTAGATTTTCCTATGTTATGGGTAGCACAGGGTCAACCTAGGTCATATCTCTCAAGGACACGTGGTTCTAATGTTTCTTGTGTCTAAGGTGGGAAAAGATGCAGAGTTGGGTCGTAGATGCAAACTGACTCGGCAAGTAAAGTAAAAAGGGGTTTTTGACAGAGGAAAGTAAAGTGCAGAAATTAAATTCTCTATCTAGGAAAGTAAAGACAAGCTACTGATATTACAATTACTAAGACATATTTATCTTATCACTATCCCGGTTTATCACTTGACTGGTTTTAATTTCGAGTTCTACTATGCCAACGATTTCTCACTAGCCCAATTTCCTACGACAATTGCCGAACATCTGTCTGTTGTCTACTGAGGGCTTACACGATTGCGGCCTCGAGTTTGGTAGGGATTACACCCTTGGCTAACGTAGGTTATCTACCGATTACCTATTTTGTTATTAGAATGGTTCCGATCGGCCCCTAAACTAATGTACTATATTCTTACTATGCACTATCGTGAATAAGTAAGAACAGATTATGCTACAGAAATCACAACATAGCAGTGAAAGACTATAACCATTCATTGATTAACTTGTACAACGATGCAAGAAAAAGTGTATGGTGCATGGTTGGAGTATGGATCAACTTCCCACGACAATCGCCAGTGGTAGTTGTAGCGTTCTACCAAAGATGACCAAAGAGCATGAGAGGCGGTACCCTCTAGAGCGTGCCGTGAAGACAGATGGCTCTGTCCCTCCTGGTCAATCTATCTCTAATAACACTGCTCAGCTCGAACTCTGATCTGCACCTACTCGATCAACTAGACACCACACTAAAGCACCATGGAATTGCTGAGGTATGAAGTGAACTTAGGCTCGAGGGATGGAAAGCATTTATGCGTTAGGCTACATGTATCTGTGCATTTCCTTGCTACTTTTTCTAACCAATGAACGTGGCCATGAATTTCTACTTATACATGCATCAACTAACTAACTCTAACCGTAATAACTGATATAATAGTTTTAACCACCTGACATAACAGACTTCCCTAACTACCACATGCTAAATCACATTTTATGCACATGCTTGAATCTACCGAAGTGGAGTTGGTCTTCTGATATCAGGATGGATCCAAACGGATGGGAGTCGACATCTGCTTTGAGGTAGACATTCAGTTCTGGAGTTGGCATGCTAATCTTGAATTGTGTGTGTGATTTTTAAAAGCTTTTTGAAATATGAAGGATTTAAAATACAGTTTAATATGGTCATCCAAAGGGAGTGTCCACAGTGATCGTCCAAAAGGGACCATCCAAAGTGGTCGTCCAAAAAAGTGTAGAATGTAAAGAGTGTAAGGTAAGAGAGAAAACGTACAAAGTTTATATTGATTCACTTTTTCAATAGACCTACATCCAATACCTTCGACACGAAGGAATTCCACTAAGTCTACTTAACTTACAAACAAGTATTCTCAACCTCTCCAAGTATTGCAACCCTTGTAATCTACCTGATTATAAGGAAACAAGTATTTTCTACCTTTCTAGGTATAACAACCCTTGTAATCTACCTGATTACAAGAAAACAAGTATTCTCTACCTCTCCAAGTATTACAACCCTTGTAATCTACTTGATTACAATAAAACCAAATATTCTTTGTCACTTAACTTCTTTAGGCTATCAACTAACTTAATGAGTTTATACAAGAAACTCTACTCACTTAGTGAGTGCATTACAATACAATTCATAGAGACTTAACTTTGTTGAACAAAGTAAGTTTTGCAAAGAATGAAAGTAAGTGTCATCCAAAGCAACTTTATTGTGCTTCTCTTTCTTTTTCATTTTAATGTTCTCTACTTCTTGTTCGAGCTTGATCCATCCCTTCTTATAGCACATAGAAATTTGGGTGTTTCTTGTGCATGAGAAATGGTTAAGTCAACATTAAATGTCCAATTTTGAGTTTTGTTGAGCTTCTACAAAGGTTCCTCTTTTTATGAAGATAAAGAAGATTATGTTAGAGAAAGGCTATTCTTCTCTGAATTTTAACATGCTATCTTTTGTTGACGAGAGAGGAAGCTTTTATAGATTTCTTCTAATGGGAGTCATAATTTGGTCTTTAGACTTGACTTGCAATAAAAAAAACTTCATGCAACCTTTTGTCAATATGAAACTGCCATGTTTTCAAAACAGTGCATTAGGTAGTATTTGAACTTGAGATCATGATAATAAGCTCTTTATATGAAAAAAATGATTCACGTGATAAGTTAGACAACTTAAACAACTCTTTACACTTTTCGAGAGATACTTCTTGAATTGAACAATACAGTTGTTCCATTTTGGACAATCTCTTCTTTGGACAACAGGTTTTTCTATGGATGTTGAGTTCGCTTATAGACGGTGAACTCGTCTATATATGTTGAGCTCTTTTATGGTGTTTGACTACATCTTTGGATGTCGAGTATCTTTGTGGATGCTGAATACGTCCTTTGGACAGTGAGTTTTGCTATGAACACTGAATATGTCCTTTGGATAGTAAGTCTATCTATGGACGCTGAATACATCCTTTGGATGGTGAGTCTCACTATGGACGTTGAATATGTCATTTGGATGACAAGTCTTGCTATGGACGTTGAACATGTCTTTTGGACAATAAACTTTCTTTTGGATGATGAGTACGTCTCTAGACGACGAGCTCCTTATGAACACAATAGATCAGTTTCCTTTAAATGAATGCATTCCAATCTTTAAGTCCAATAATATGTAGTTCTTCTAAAATCTAGAGAAAAGTGGTTAATCATGATATATTATCTATTTTCATAATGTTTGTTATCATTAAAATAATTGGGTCATTTTGGACACATAGACTTATGTTCCAACAAGCTTGTCCAACAAAATGAAGTCACAATGACTTCACATCTCAACTACGTTCCTTTTTGGCTTAGCAAAGACCTTTTTTCGCTTAGTAAGAGAAGCCACATAGAGCACCTTCTTAACTCCTCTTTAATTTTCTCAACGAGTAGGAGAGCACACTCAACAAATGACCTTACAAAGACTTAATAGAATTTTAAGTCTCACCTCCTCGCTCAATGAAGCTGTTCCTTCGCCCAACGATTAAGAGCCACATAGAGCTCTTAAACACTTGCCCAACCAAACTCAAGATTCACTCAATGAATATAAGTTTTTGGGTTCTTAAGAACCTCATGAGGTTAATGAAGCACTTGTTCAGCGGATATTCATCAAACCTAGGTGTTTTTTCACTAAGTTCATAGTTTCGCTCAATGAGCGATGACTTGCTCAGTGAACATTCATTATGTTCATATGTTCTTGAGTTTCACCCAACGAGAAAGGCCACATTTAGAGAAAACTCGTGTTTTTTCATAAATATACTAAAAAATGTAAGGTTGCTCAATGAGAGTCTCTCCTTACTTAGCAAGCCTTCAAATAGAAACCCAAAAATGAGGGTTTTGCCTAGTGAAAAGGTTTCTTGCTCAATAAAAACCCAAAAACAACAACATGCAAAACACAAAATCTACTCAAACCACAACCAAATCAACATGCAATCCATTCAATCACTCCAATATATCATATAAACACATTAGGGACGTAATATAACACCTTTAATAACATGCATGGTAGATTCATCAAAATTTGGTCATTTTCACAAAAAGCTCAAAGTTCCATCAATGGCTATCAAACACAATACGAAAATCCTATCATGCATCTCTAAACATTTAAGCATCATGAAAACAATATAGAAGAAGCATGCACATCACAAAATTACACCAGGTTTAGCTTCCCTTACTTGGTTGTAGACTTAGGAGTTGGAAACTTTATGGAAGAAGGAATGAAAGATTGATCACAAGAAGGGATCCAATCTGGCTAAAGGTTAGGGACGAAATCAAATGAGGAGGAGAGAGTTTGCTTATGCTTTCTTGCTTATAAAAAACCAACTAAGTGATGGTCGTGGAAGGTGCATTTATAGGGACATTTTGGTAATTTTTCATAGTCAAAATCAACTGTAATTACGAACGATTTTTGGGGTTTTTTTTGGAGTGATGATTGTGGGGTTTCAAGGTTTTCTCCAAAACTCTAGTCAGTTGGGATTTTGTCTCAAAAAACGTATCATTGTACCTAAAAAAAGCCAATGACACCAGGTATACTAAAATGATAGGGGAAACACTCTCAACACCAAGTCTGCTTTATATTTTCACTCAACTCAATCAACTATATTTAGGAAAAACTTACCTCAAGTAGCTTCTAGCTTTTTGTATTTATTTCTATTTTATTCTTAAAATATTTATTAACTTTTTTTTTCTTTTTCTACACAAGGTAGTGTCGCAACTCGAGTCACGACCGCGTCGACAAAGGCTTTTTTGGAACCCAAGTTTCCCTTGAAGGAGAAACAGGGTGGGGGAGTTGCCACCACATTTTTATAGAAAATGCCAGGGAACCTTTGGGATGGATAAGGTGAGTCTGGAACGAGAGTATGAGTCCGGAAGTCGGTTATGCATGGGAGTGACACACCCCATACGCTTGCCAAAAGATAGTTACCCTAACCAAATACATGGATCTTGATATAGTCTCCTTTCTATAGTTCTCCATTTACAACCCATGATGAGCAACGAAGGATATTTTTGGTTTTTTTTGGAGGAATAACTTGACAAGAGTTGTCTCTTTCTCCTACGTATCTCATGAGCGATGGAGAATTCAAACTTTATGTAGTTCTGGGCCAGAGGCTTAGGGTGTGCTTTGATAGGGAGGACTATCCATTGATGTCCAATAGTGGTTTGGGTGAGGATGGGTTATCCATAGGCGCCCAAAAGGTTGGAAAGGAGGGGAGTTATTGAATATCCCAGAATGGTTTGAACGTAGGCCGACTTTCCATTAGTGCCTGACTATGGTTGTTTTATATGTGAGCTATCTGTAGATATCCCAAAAGGGGATAGTTGAGCATTGATAGGCTTTCCATTGGTGCCTAAAGGTGCTGATGGTAGTTGATGGTTTAGAGTGGGTTCTGAAGATTTAGATGGATCCGGACGTCATTTGTGGTCTCTCAGGGACAAGGTTGATTTGGCTCCTAGGCATAGGGGATCACCTCTTAGCCATGCAAAGACTCTACGCGAGTGTTTACAGGGTATAAGGCAAAGGACCAAAATTATATTAGATAGGGGAAGGCCGACCACATGTCGACTAACCTGTCTGTATGACAATAGGAGGGCCGAGAACCTTTCAGCCTAGAGGTCATAAGCTCTTGGTGTCAACTAGCATAGCTGACGAGGATGACATACTAAATTGAAGTTGGATGAATGCATGATTAGCAGATGGGGGACTAAGACAGGGTCAGAGAATATAAATTCTCAACCCTGCATGGTTCTAAATCACATGGATGGTTGAGTCTTAAATTCTAGTCCTGATATGATGTTATCTTTTTTTGAGTTTAAATCTTTCACAAAGGTGTTCATAGGTTTGCATACATTTATTAAAGACTCTAATCATGCTTACCTAGTATCCAGTGGTGGTCTTTCAAATGAAACCTAGCATTGTATCTTTTCCTCCTTTTGGCACTTTGTCTAGGTTATTCCTCTTTGATTGTTATCCTTCTTTGTTGGTGTCCTTCCTTATGGCTTCTGACTTTATTTCTTTTCTCTTCTCTCTAGGATGTTAAGGACACATTCTCTTTTTTGAAGAATTCTTTTTTTCTTCGGAGACCCGTCCCTTTTATCAGAACTTCCCATATGATGGAGCTCCTTCACTATTTTAGGAATCTTCTTTCTTTCTTGTAAGTTTCTTAGTGTAAGGACCTCACCTCAGTTTTAGTTGTTAGTCTCCAATAGTGGAAAAAATTCTCTTCTCCTTCTCCTCTCCTCTCTCCCCCTTCTTTTTATTCTTCCATGGGGGCCTTTTATAGGCTTGCATGTGGTTCCCTATATCTTCCTGAGGATCTTCGCCATTAATGCGGTGGCTCTCCCCTACGCATATTCAATGCTCCGGTGCACTCAGAAGGGATTTTCCATTTAATGCGATGGATTTGTCATTAATGGGGTGGTGAACATTTTTTTCCTTTTGTAGCGTGCGTGCTTCTCATGTTCTCCACTTACCCCTGAAATGACGACCCAGGTGAGAGCACACAGATCCCTATGCGGGTCATTTCTGCTCAAGGCGCATGGGAGGGAACATAATAACATACTTCCTTTTGTCATTCATCTGCTATTCCCTACTCCACTAACTCACTTTTGGCGAATCCTTAATCCTCCATCGTTGATTTCTTGCCATTCTCTGTTATTCTGATTTTATTTCTTTTGTCTTTATTTCTCTTTGTGCTTTGGGTTTCAATGGAGCTTCGTGGCAATTGCGTAAGACGCATAACAACAAGTGGCCTAATTATCTCTTGAATTGGTTTTTGAATTTTGACCAAGTGCCATTCTGACCAAGTGTCATTCTGCCCAAGTGTTGTTCCGAGATTGGGCTTTCAAATACCAAAGCCCGAATTATATTACACCATTATGGACTGCAAATGACTATCATAATTGGGTTTTTGCCGCTTAGACCCAAATGAAATAACAATATCTTTTGAATGAATTGACCCCATGGTTTTGTCTCCTATGACTGGACCTTTGCTGTCAAGATCCCTAATTACAGGTTGGATTTTATTATATATTTTTTTATTTTTTCTACTCATGATGTAATATTTTATTATTTTATCTCATTTTCCATTAAGAAGAGTTTTATTATTTTAATTCTTTTATTATATATATTTACAACGATAGATAGTCAATTTATTTTATTTTATTATAATTTTAAATTAATTAATAATATACCATTTAAAAAATAATTTTATTATTTTATTTTTTAAAAATCAATTTAACCAATGATTTACTCAACTTTCTATAACGAAAAGTGTCACCATATTTTGAATACGACCGAAGATACATGTGATAAAGTAAAGCATTCTTCCTACCATATATGCATGAGAAAGGGAGAAAGACAGAGCTAGTAATTTAATTCTGTCTATTTCTTGAGGATAATTGAAAATTATTTGACCCTTTCTTGTTGTTTTGAGTCTTGTGGTTGGAACGTTTCAATTTCTCGTTTGACGCGTTTTGAAAGGAACACTGACACATTTCAACTGACACATTTCAACTCTTGCAAATATATTTTTAATGATAATTTTTAATTAAAATATTTATAACAATAATAAAGACAATATCCTATTTTGATTTCTATTTTTATGCTTATTTTACTTTTTAACTATATATTATAACTTTTTTTTTATTTTCTATTTTCTATTTAATTTTATTCTCCTTTTTATTATTTTTTAACTTCTCAATTTTCAAAATTAATTCTGTGAAATATAAATGTAGTCGCGGAATGTTTTTCTTCCACTAATAATTATTATAGGAATGAATATTGTTTTATAATGATTATTTAAAGGTTATGTCTAAAATATTTTTTAATAATTAACACAACTATCTCATTTCATAAAACCATTTATTTTTAAATCCACACCGTGCTCTATATTTTTGCCATCCATTATCATTTCATAACATTAGAAAATTGCTCATTTTAACATTTGATGAAGCAACTTTGGAATTGAATAGAATATTACATTACAGAACTTAATTTCCTATAATACCCTTTTAATTGACCTTAATTTTGCATCATTTATATAAATATTTGCTTTGTAAGTAGTTCTGATTAGCTGTAGTCAACTACAATAATATAAAATTACAGAAATATTTGTCCAGATTCAGAGTCAACTTATCCCAATTTTCAATTTTAGAGTTAATTTTATTTACATCTTTGACTAATCATAAGAACCAGTTTAATCATCTTAAGAGGTATGTATACCTACGCACATAACTTAAAAATTAATGTACTATATACACTAGGCCACATGGTCAAATTCATGAACCCTACCAAATGAATCATCACATCATTAGTGTGTCCGGTTGGTAATTTGAAAGGGAGGTCAGTAACATTTCACTCCTATTTTCTTTCTAACCTTCTTTTAATTATTTATTAAAAATTATAAATTTTAGTGAATTATATTTTTTATTAAAAAAGAGACTTGTTAAATAAAAAAATAAAAACAGTTAAAATTTATAATTTTTAATAAATTTTAGCTAATATTTTTTTTTAAGAAAAGATATTGTTATCCATCTCTTTTGAAGTATCATCACATCAATATCGAGTAAGAAGGGTGGATGATCACTGGGTTGGCTTAAAATAATAAGATCAAACCTATCTGGTTAATAAAATCAAGAGAGTAGTTTGATATCCACATTTAATTTTCACCTACCCCATCATTTTTTATTGTGAGAGGAATAAATTAGCTAATAAATTCGCATGTTCATTTGTTTTTGGGTGTTAGTACAAAATGACGAAGTAGATAGAAAAAGTAAAGTCAACCAACTAATTTTCTGAATAGTCAAGTTGCTCCATTAACAAAGTGAACGAAGGTCCACTTTTTTCTTGTACTTTTTGCTTTATGATTCTTCTATTCCTAACCATAATCATTGAAGTTGAAAAGTTTCTGAAATCTCCGCTACTCAGTGCGCAATCACTAGCCTCACCCAAAATGTTTTGTGTGTTATCTTTCTCCTGTTTGGATATTTGCTTTTGCTTTTGCATTTGGGGTTGCAAACTTTAGCTTACTCTTATATTTTTTTCGAGTTTGTTTGTTTGCATCTGAAAGATATAACCCGAAACCTTTTAGTATTGGGGTGATTTTTGTTGATGGGTGCTTGCTGGAGCAGCAGGGTTAAGGCTGTGAGTCCTTCCAATACAGGCAAGCTATTTCTTGATTTGCATGTTACATCATTTAGTTTCCTCCTAATATTTGAATGAGCTAATTTACTTGTCAATATTTAATTTTTGGAGTTGGGGTGAATATGGGGTGTATTCTCACAAACTGAAATTTGTGAACTTATGAAGATTTAGGCTGCCATAGACATGTATGCTAATCTGCATGACATGCTTCAGATCCTTGCAATTTAAGGCTGCTGTCTTATCTTATGAAGTGATATGTCTTTCTTCATAGTTGAGTTTGGTCTTGGAGGTTCATTGAATGCCTAAATTCTAGATTTGGGCCTTAGTGTAAACCCCTATGAGAAGCCTCACTCAGAAGTTGGGTTTTCACTGTGGTGACTTCTGGTGGAAAAGGCTGTAATTTGAACTTGAGAGAAAATATAGGTAGGAACATAGGGATAATTTGTGGTTTTAGTTGGATTCCATGAAAATTTGGTAATGAGTGATGATGGCCTTGTGTGTTTTGTTTGTTGAAAGGTGATTGAATTTTTGTGAACTTGTCTTGGTATGTATGCAGGGTTCACTTCTAGAAGTGTGAGCAGAGATGGCTATGACATCCACTCAAGTAGCAAGAACTCATTAGCCTCAATACCTGTGACCCCTCGGAGCGAGGGCGAAATCTTACAATCTTCCAATTTAAAAAGCTACAGCTACAACGAGCTAAGAATAGCCACAAAAAATTTCTGCCCAGACAGTGTCTTAGGAGAAGGTGGATTTGGTTCAGTTTTTAAGGGCTGGATTGATGAACATTCACTTGCTGTCACCAGGCCAGGAACTGGCATGGTTGTTGCTGTGAAGAGACTTAACCAAGAGGGGTTCCAGGGTCACAAGGAATGGTTGGTAAGTATCAGTTCTTTTCTGGATACTCATTCAGTTTTCCTATTTGATGTATATTTTGGCTTTAAGTGGTTTTATATTAAGAGTTTGTTTACGTAAATTTCTCCATAAATACTTATAGGAGAAGAATAGAAAAAAAATGAATTAAGTTTCTTCATAAGCTACAATAGCTTATGCATAAGTTAAAAATTTGTTTTGGGAGAAGTTAATATAAGAGAACTTATACAAATTTGCTAATTTTAGTTTATGGTGAAGTTTATTTTATTTTTCTTTCCTATTTTCCCCTTTTATAAGTGTTTATGGAGAAGTTTACCCAAACAACAGTAAGAGTATGTCTGATCCTGTTTGAGGGATTTCTGTTTAAAAGGACTTTTTGGATGACTAGGTTAGTAGGATAGTAAAGTTCAGCAGAAATCCATAACTGATAGCTTAGTGGTTAATTTTCTTCTTGTTTATATTGTAACTTGCAGGCTGAAATCAACTATCTTGGGCAACTACAACATCCTAATCTTGTGAAGTTGATAGGCTACTGCTTAGAGGATCAACACCGGCTTCTAGTTTATGAATATATGCCTAAAGGCAGTGTGGAGAATCATCTGTTCAGGAGTGAGTACCATCTAGTTTATATGAATACTATTTTTCCACTTATTATTACTGTTAGATAATACTTTGGATATCTTAGAATATTTCAATGTATAGTTGAATCAATTAGTCATGTGATTCCCAAAAATTCTTAGCAGTTTGCTAATTTCATTGTATTTCCCTATTTCTTTCCTTAGCCTTAGGCTTTGTACTAGTAGTGCCAGTCCTCCTTCAATGAGATTGTCATATTTGCTTAATCCCACAAAGTTCAAATATTAACGTTGAATGGAATCATCATTAATGCAGGAGGATCTCATTTTCAGCAGCTTTCTTGGACTTTAAGGTTGAAAATAGCCCTTGGGGCTTCAAGGGGTCTTGCTTTTCTCCATAGCTCTGAAACTAAAGTCATTTACCGTGACTTTAAGACTTCCAATATTCTGCTTGATACTGTATGTATATATTGCAAACTTGGCCATGTCTTCCTATGGTTGAATATGATGGATTTAGCACAGTATCACTAAGCTTTGTAATTCACTTACATTTTGCAGAACTATAATGCCAAACTTTCAGATTTTGGGCTGGCGAGAGATGGACCGACTGGTGATAAGAGCCATGTTTCTACAAGGGTCATGGGAACCCATGGATATGCAGCACCAGAGTATCTAGCAACAGGTACCTGGCTTTCTTTTTAGCTTTCCATGCAAAGTTTTCCATCTCATACTTTTTTGTTGTTGTTGGACTCTTCTTTGAAGTGGTGTTTACACATTATTCCACAAGAATGGTTTCAAACACTTACATGTAGAATAGTACCATTATGTTGCATTTACATTCTTCAAGTTTTGTAGAATGCCAATTAGCTTTTCTGGCACCACTTTTCTTGGGATATAATATCCTTCACACTTTCTGCACAAAACTATTCTGTTTCAATTTTCATTTTTAGATTTGTGAAACAACCATATCTAAGCCACATTTAGTTTTTAACATAATTTGGAGAGATTTGTTAACAGGAATCTCATGATAAATAATATTATTGATAATTTAGTCTTTAACCAAGCCTAATGACATCGTGTGATTCATGTAGCCCACCTCACCAGGTGGGGTAAGATTGTTGTTGTGTGCAAACAAGGAGGTGATGTTTTATTACTAACTGATTCTTTTTTCATTTTTACCAGGTCACCTCACTGCCAAGAGTGATGTCTATAGTTTTGGAGTAGTTCTTCTGGAAATGATATCAGGAAGACGAGCCATAGACAAGAACCAGCCATCTGGAGAACAATGTTTAGTTGAATGGGCAAAGCCTTACCTTTCTAACAAACGGAGAGTTTTTCGCGTAATGGATAGCCGTCTTGAAGGCCAGTATTCCCTTAACCAAGCTCAAAGGGCAGCTACCCTTGCTTTCCATTGTCTTGCTATAGAGCCCAAATACAGGCCAAGTATGGATGAGGTGGTGAAAGCATTGGAACAACTACGCCAATCAAATGATCAGGTGAAAAATGGTGATTATAAAAAGCGTAGAGTAAGTGGCTCTGGCCTTGGCCATCCCTATGGATTCCCTGCATCTACTACGAGCAAAGGAAGTGCAGATGCTCCGAAAAAGTTTGCTTATCCCAGGCCTTCTGCTTCTCTCCTTCATGCTTAAGGGAAGGTGTTTTGTAATGAGGGGAGTGTTATGTAACTGCTAGCCGTTTAGGTGTGGCATGAACCATGCTTATTAAGCAATGTATAATTCCTTTCTTTTTTCTTGTTTTATTTTGGCCTACATTTTGTCATTCTAATCCTGATTGTTAACATAGTGCCATCTAACCTGGATCCTTAAGGTTTTTATCCTGTATAGAATTGCAACATAGGACCCGTTGTCCTTTAAACATGCTGATTGGAGTTCGTTCATTTTTTAACCACTTGTATGGAAAAAAATTTATTGGGAGAAACAAAATTTACTTGGAAATCTTAATATCTCGAAAGAGGTTAATCTTTAATCATGGACTTAGAGATACTTTTGATGCAAAAAATAAAAAATAAAAAATTGCAACGTTGCTGATGCAATTTTTTGATGCAGATGATGCTCTTTCTTTTTCTGTTACCTTGATAAATGAGTATCACAAAAGTTGAACAGTCTCTATTTGTTGTGAAGTTAAAAAAACATTAATTTTCATACTTCTGAAAGAACAATATATGCTTTAATATAAGTATGCAGTTTAGATTAATTTGAACATATATTTCAATCATATTTAATGATTCAAAATTAATTCTATCAAACCGTAAAGTAATGCATTTCATCTCAACCAGTTGAACTTAAGGCCTGTATCTTTTATCTCAACCCCATAACCTAGTTGCCTGCTTCCATGCATTAGAATAAGGGGTTACATCGTACTTAATATTGCACTTCAAGAATTATTATTATTATTGTTTATTAACCAAAATTTGAATTTCTGGGAAGTTTGCCAGAGTTGGCATTTGTCCCAGCTAATTTAAATGAAATTTTTATTTTCTGAAACAAAGGAAACTGTACATGCAAATTTCTTTTGCCTTGCCAATATCCAAGGAAGGCTTTATTTCCCTCTTACATTCCCATTAAATATCAATACAAGAACTAGCTAAGGCTTCACTTGAGTTCTATGAAAGAACGTGTGTGTTAAGTTTATTTATTACGTTATCTCCTGAAACAATGAAATAGGAAACACATTGTCAAAAATATATTATGACATACAGAAAATTCTTGTTAGTAGACAGAAAATTCTTCTCCCATTTTATAATCATTAAACCATAAAGAAATGAAGATACACTGACCTCTCTTGTGATAAAGACTTCTAAAAAAAGATTGTATTAAAGTGAATGGACTCATATATCCAGTTTCTGTATTTGAGGTCCCAGTATTCTTCACTTTTCATTTCCTGAAGCATAGAAAGAGATGCATCCTTTCTGCAATTTTTCTCTTTAAAGTGCTTGTAAAAGAACTTTATTTCTTCATTTATGGCCTCTATTTCTCTATTTACATGCTTAATTTTGGTCTCAAGTGCATGCTTTTTCTTCCTCATCTCCATTAATTGATCACTCGTAATCTAACAAAAACAGAAGATATAAGTGAGATTAGTCGTTAAAAGAGTAATAAGAAATATTTTTAAACCAAGTAACAGTATGTATTTAATGTTTTACCTTCGCTTGATTTCTGATGCTTTCTTTTAATTGTGCAGACTTTTTCCTTGTCACTTCAAAATGTTTGATTTCTTTAAGGAGTTTATCACAATTGTTCTGTTTGTAGTGATATTTGTAGGAACTATATTTCATCTCTACCTGGAGTTACCATGCATATAGTTCATAATAACCGAAAAAAGCAAAAGAAAATGTCTTATGTTAGATAATAAATATTGAACGACTTTAATGTTACTAATTTAACATCAATACCATTTCATAAGAAAACAAAAACTTAAAATAATAGACAAAAATAAAAGGCATGAATCAAAATTCTTAATTTACACTTTTCAAGAGCTCTAAAAGAGGTGAACTTGAAGCATCATCTGTCTTGTGGCACATATAATTATTTCTTAATAGCTGCTTTTCCTCTCTCAAATTTTTACTCCCATGTAGTATCATATAATTCAACTTCTGAAGTATTGGGGCACAACAATACAAGGGAAGAAATGGTCAAAAAATAAAGCAATTTTTCTAAGATGCAATGTAACCAATAGACTATTAATTTGGGTTTTGCTCTTACCTTGTTATCAAGCTCTTCTTCTGTTGTACATGACTTGATGGCTCTCTCCTTATGTGGTTTATTTGCACAAGAGAAATTGTCTAGTGCCAGATGCAAATGATTCAGTATATCAATTTTCCAAGAAGTACTATCATTGTGTCTATAAAGATAATAGTTCTTCAAATCATTCATCCTTGAAAGCATCCTTGCTCGTTCAATCTGTTAGCAGAAGCTTCAATAAAATAAGATTTTTGACACCACCCAAACTCAAACTTCCCAGTTTAATTTCTAAGAAACTAATAATTTATAAAGTTTATCAAGATACGAAACTATTAAAATCTGGCTCGCTTTTTTCCAGTTGTTGGATGCCTCAATGTAAAATTCAACATAGAGAAGAACACATCAACCATATTAATCTTGGCACATACCACTTTTTCTCTTATCTTTTCAGATATCTGAAAATGTAGTTTATCATTATTTGCAACATTGTCCTTTGATCCCATATTGTGTGTTACACTTCTTTGACTACCAGATGATTGTGTATTATGCATCAAATGGGCTTCTTCTCCTTACTGTACAGTTCCATTTGGTAAGAAAGTAGAAATAAGTAAATGTAAATAGATCAAAGAAATTATGTGGACTCATAGTATGAGATTAAGAAGGTCAATTTCAAACTCATTTGAAGATAATTATAGTTACTAACCTCAAGTGCTGGAGTTGTCAATTTCTTCGAGGCAGTTTTCCAAGAAGTTAGACTAATGATTAAATGTTGAGAATGAAAGCAAAGTTCCTTATTGTTAAATATAGGTCCACATAGTCAACTCTCTTGCACCCCACGCCAAGTTGGTCAACTTGTAAGTATTGCGGATGAACAATGGTGATACATCATGCATATTATAATATTCATGATTTGGCTCTTCAAGTTCAAGTTTTTAGATAGATAGGAATAGTTTTTATTTTAATTACCTTTATGTCTTATTAAGAATCCGTTTGTTTTATTTATTTAATAAAAAATAAGTATTTAAATTTTTTTAAAAAGTTTTGTTTGTTTGTTTAAATTCTAAAGAAAAATTAAAGTATATGAAAAAAATAAATTGTTTATCACTTTGAGAACAGGATGACAATGATTATAATTTGAGTATGCTATTATAGATCTTGTTGTGGTACTTACATTTAAAAAAAATTCTTGAATCTAAATTTATATCCGTTAGATAATAATTTTAATATTGTTATTCTCTTTCGAGTATCTAAATATTCATATCTATAATTTTGTATTTTAATTAATTATGAAAATTAATATAATAAAATATTAATTAAAAATACAAAAATAATTAAATTAAAATCATATTTAAAGATATTTTATAACAGAAGATGATGTTGAAGCCCACCCTTATCCATATCAATATTATTTGAGCATGAGTACTTGGATTGAAGTAATGCAAGTCACTGATCGAAGATATTGTATATATATCATAATTTGTACTTTCAAGTTTTCAGGAGGATCAGTTTTGTGGTTCCAGTTTGATCATTGTAGCAACTTGTACGTTGAATATGAATGTGATGCATTGGTTGCTGCAGCTAGTTTGTCAAAGCAATATATAAGGTTATTTATTTCTTAGTCTTACACCACTTGGAATTCAGTTTAGTAAGCAACTAGCTTGATTGCTTAGGATACGTATGGATAAACTTTTTTTTTATAAGTATCTATAGGAAAAAAAATATGAAATAAGTTTTTTTTATATATAAGTTATTTTTAGTATTAAAAAATTTATTTTATTTTATTTCTTTCTATTTTCTTTTTTTATAAGTTTATAAGTTGAGAGAAAAGTTTACCCAACAAGTTCTTGAATAGGATTGATGAAGTGGTTGTGTTTAAAACAAATTCTGAGCCTGAGTAAAATAAGATAGTGGACATAATGCTTTCTCAGGTTGGTAAAAGACTTGAGATCAAGAAAATAAAGCTGAGTATAACTGACAGATTCAAGGGAAGTTGGTTGAGGAAGGTAACATGCCACCTATGGAGCAAGGCCTTTAAAGAAAGAGGGCAATAACTAGACTTCTTGAGGACACATTGGCAGAGAAAATACTTGAACAGACTATTAAAGAGGGGAGCTCTGTAAATGTAGATCTTGACGATAATGGATGTGATAATCTACTAGTCTTATGTACTTCTGGTAATAGTTTTTCCAATGTTTTTTCTTTTCATTTTTCTGTTTTGAGGGATATTTTAGTAATACATTTTCTCATCTGTTTTGGAAGTGTATTCAAAGGAATAGAAGCAAATTTTGCTTTGTATTAAAGTAAAAGGGTGTGCGTTTAATTATTGGTTTAGCCTCTATGAAAATTTCTTGCTCTGACCTTTGTTTGGATTAGGAAAGAATTAAGAAAGAAGTAGAATAAAAGAACAAAATAGTTGAAAATAAATAAACTTTTAGGAATATTTGGATCGAAATAAGTAAGAAAAAAATATGATAAAGATAAAATAAATTTTCTTGTAAAAATATATTTGTTCTTAATAACATATTTGCAAAATACAAATAAAAAATAAATATCATTAATTTAAATTTAGTAATATTCAATCAAAACTTTTTACACGTAATAAAAGTCTAGTGCTATTGAAAATTTTCCTAATTATAATGGATATTATTTCAAAAGGTGGCTTTTGTGGGACTTTTTGCGTAATTTTTTGTGTGATGTATAAATATTAAATTCATTTTAAAATCCCAACCAACCCTGTGAGACTTTCCTGCATCTTAACAACAATATACAATATATGATGTTTTAGATTGGTTTGGGGTCACGTATCTGGTTTCTTTAAAGTGAATATA
Organism: Mucuna pruriens; assembly: GCA_025330945.1. Taxonomy (NCBI): domain Eukaryota; kingdom Viridiplantae; phylum Streptophyta; class Magnoliopsida; order Fabales; family Fabaceae; genus Mucuna; species Mucuna pruriens. The sequence goes on from JAENHJ010000532.1 coordinate 1,689,501, forward strand.
TATATATTTTTTTCAAGGTTCAAGAGCTGTGTAGGGGGCCGAGGCTGATTTTGGTGGAGTTTGATTACTTTGCAAATGTGTCTATTAGGTTTTTGCAATTGATTGTTGGTTCATAATTTGGAGGCTTCTTTGGCTAAAGTTTCTGTTAAAGTTGCTAGAAATATCTAAAAGAATACTGTATAAAAAATAGAAGAATATAGAGAATACTATGACCGTGTATGCATAGCATGATTTCTGTAGATAACAAATAACTGGAAAGTTCAACAGTAGTAAAATACTAATTATTTTATAGATCACTAACTTGTATATAGGCGGCGGATGATTGCCAATAAATATAGGCCACTGTCATTGTATTTACAAGCGTGAGAAAGCAATACAATTTACTATTTTCTAGAACTCTTAAGCTGATATCCTCTTGTACTTATTCGAATATTTTAAATTTAATATTTTTAATTTAATTATTATGTTTGATTTAGTAATTTTTAGAAAATATAATTTTTTAAGTTATGTTTAAATTAGTAATTTTTAAGAAAGAATTTTTTTTTGGAGTTTTATAAGAAAATTAAATAATTTAAGAAAACCTAATTGTTTGTTGAATTTTAAATTGGAATTGTCTCTCTTTATGAGTATTTTAATTATAAAAGGAGATTTGATAACTCAACTGAGAAATGATAGGTACTATGGTGACATCACTATCAACTTCACACCATCTATTATTATTCTAATTTCAGCATGTTTTACCTCACGCTGGATTTCTATCTACATATATGAGAGGTGTGGAACCAACTTACTCACTTCACTTGAGCTCAGTTGATTGAAATTCACTACCATGATCCCCGCGTATTAGATCTCGTCCCCATTGTCATAGAGTAAATCTTGAAGTTTCCTATCAAGAGTCATCGTCTCATCCTCCTCCTCCATCTTAGTAGTGGAGTATGTGATCAGCTTGGGGTGTGAGTCATGTATCCTCCCTTCCTTTATGATGGTATATTAAGTACTACCTTTTTTAAGGTTTATGTGATGTACCTTTTTACTTATTATGGATTGTAATGGGTTGTAAGTGCCATAAGGCACAAATTATTGATACTTGGACCTTTATGATTTATGTATGTTATGGAGTAGTGTTTTGGTAATTTCAAATGTATATGTATGATTTGAGTTATGAATGACTGTGAAAAATTTACATGTATTTTTCTATAACAAATTATAAGAGTTTTTCTAAATTAATTGAACCTTTACGTTTTAAAGACAAGTTTAGTTTTCATTGTAGAGATCACAGGTAGTTACATTTATTGAGATTAGGCGATTGAAAAAAATTGTTTTAAAAACCTTTAAAATGATCAGACGATGTTAGATATAAAAGGACAAGCTATATAATAAAAAGAAATAGGGGAGAGATAACCACACAATATTTTTATACTGATTTGGTTATTAAAAGACTATGCCTAGTCATTGACAAAGCCAACAAGCTTTTCACTATACCCAAATAGTTTTTTTGCTTACCAACGATCCACACTCAAGCCAAGCTAGGCTTTTACCCAAGTAGTCTTTCAATTTCCTCACCAAGCAATAATCCAAGTAGTCTTTCAATTGCCTCTTTAAGCATTCACCCAAGTATTATTTACAACAACCATCTTCAGGCTCAACACACTACTTAGAGAAAGTGTTTAAAAACTAGGGTTGACTCCTATCATCTATTAGGCTATTTTTGTATTGTAGCGAGTCTATGGTTCTAAGGTGGAACACTAGACTTTACAATAGAGAGCTTGTAATAATATACACTAAAATCACACTTTGTCACTAGGTTCCTTGTCTAGTCTCTCTATTACTAGGGTATTTATAAAACTTCTTGAGAGGATTAGTCGTTGAGGATCTTTAGAATTCTTTCCTTTGTAATTTCAAACAAACTTCTTGAGTATGTAGAGATGTTGGATCATTTAATGTTTGTATTAAATACCTTTCACCAATTAGTTACTCTTAATATGATAAAGTGCTATGCTTATCTTTGTTTTTGGTGAAGTAGCCATGTTGCTCTGAGTCTACTTTTCTTCAAAAGATACGTTGATTAGAGTTGTTGGAGAATGTGACTTGATGTGATGTTTTCTAATTACTTCTAAAAAGATACACCATGAAAAACTTATATGCATTTTGTATTAAATATTTCAAAGATATATTTTATTAAATGAAACGTTGCGTTTTGGTCATGCTATCATTTGATGATAAAAAAAACATTTAACACGAACAAACAATGTAGTTAAAAAGGTTGTAGACATTAAACGAAACACAAAACATATTGCACTATTTTTATTGAAAACCTTTTTCATTCTTTGTCAAATTGTGATAATCTTTATTAGTTTGTTTTCAACTTCAAAACTCTGTTGAGGGTCAACAATTCTTTTGTTATCTACTCTAGGCACAAGTTCGAGCAGAGAAAGATAATCATAATCTTATCAGTGTGACAAGTTGGTGAAATGTATTTATTGAAACATTTATTACCCTCAATGAATATTTTCCCTCTCCTAGAGTAGAGAAAGACGTTAGGATGATCTTTTACTCTTACAATGAACATATCATGAAGACGCTTTATATAAAGAAGACTAAAGTTTACAACAAAAAATGTATATGATGAAAAATCAAGTTTGATAAATCTTAAAAGTTAATAGTTGTCTTGTTACAAGAAAGATTGTCTAATCTAAGAGTCTTCAAGCAAAAAGACTATTTCATTGTAATATTTCATCTAAAGTACGATATAAATAGTTTGTGAGGCTTACCCTTAATCCTATTCTTTGTGAATTTGATTGAAGTCCGAAGAGGCTTTGTGTGAAGAATACTCATGTGTATTACTTGAAGAGTCAAGGTAAAAACTACTCGGTGTTTAAGCCTAAAGAGACTTGAGATAAAAGAACATTTGTAACCTATTTTGATTAGTAAAGAAATTTGGGTGGTGTACCAAGGACTAGACATAATCTCAGGGTTGAGATGAACTAGGGTAAAATATTTGTGTTTTATTTTTTCTCTATCTCTTTAGTTTATTAGGTTTGAAAAAGTAAAGTATTTTGCACAAAAAGCTTTTAAATACATCTTACACATATATAATCTCTACAACGTCTTTTACGAAAAGTTTGTGAAAATGTTTAAATACAATTCAACCCCCCTTATTGTATTTACCTATGCTTTACAACTACAAATAGTAGTATTAGAGCTACATTCAGTCATCTATTAGGCATAGATATATCATCCAACTTACAAAAATCCTACTATATCTCATATTATTCCCATAATTTTTCTCAACTCATGGCTAATACCCTTCAACTATCATTTTCTCCTATCCCTATTTTCATGGGAAAAGATTATAATTTTTTGAACATTAAAATGAAGACATTTTTATGATCTCAAGATTTATGAGACATTGTAGAAAAAGGATTCATTGCTCTTGAGACTTAAACTCTGACTGTAGCTCAAAAGGAGTTGAAAGAAAATAAGTAGAAGGATTCAAGAGAATTATTTATTTTACAATAGGCAGTAGCTAACATAAAATTTTCAAAAATAATTGGTGCCACAAGTGATAAAAATGAATGGAGTACTCTACATAAAGGGTTGCAAGGAAGTGACAAAGTAGGCGCCATTACACTTCATTCAAATTGTAAGACATGAGTTTGAATTAATAGAAATGAAAAATGAAAGAGTCTGAGGTTGTAAAAGACTACTATTCTTTCTAACCTTATCTGTTTTTGTGCACTATACCTCTTTATACAATCCGTTTGGACATCACTTTAAAACTTTAATATATATCCTTTGTTTTGTAAAAAGCTTTCGAAAATCACACAGACACAATTCCACCATCCCTTCTTGTGTTTTACCTCTTTCTTCAGAGCCTAAACATATCCAAGTGGAGGAGACAAGGTTATCATTAGAGAAATTATGAGTATAAGGGGAGGTATCCATATTGTAGGGTTTTAAGGTAAGAAATAAATAGTGACAAGACCTTGAAATGTGTCATTTCCAAAGTACTCATTGTGAAACCACTCTCCTAACCTACTAAACTATAATTCTAGCCTTCACATGATCTGGATATCTGTCATCTTTTTCTATTATCTATAACAACATTCCATAGATAGGTAAAATAAAATGAAATAAATGAGGTATTTTAATTCGAAAATCATAATCACAAATAAATTCACAGGATATACTTACGCATAATATTCATAACAAAAAATTGTCTTATAAAATATTTCATTTAATAATAAAAGAAAAAAAATAGCGAAAAAAAGTGCAACAAAAGAACTTCTCAAGAGATCACTTATCTTAGTACTACTCCTACCCAAGCATGCTTTACTGTAAAGTTCTGAGGGGATCTTATGCATTAATGCTGGAATGATCCCACTTGTCAAGTGTTGCACGATTAATGACTATGTTCCTTCCAACGAACTTAACTGTAAACCTGCAAGACTTGTAATATATCAATGGAAAATTCTTTCTAAAAAATTTGCTAATTAATTTAAGGCTAAATTACTTCTTTGGTCCCTCTATTCATTTATTTATTTCATTCAATTTGGTCCCCTTATTATTAAAATTTTCAATTTGGTCCTTCATTTTTTAAAAATACTCTAATGTTATCCTTCTGTCCCAATTTGTTTAACATCGTTAGAAAGCTATCTATACTAATGATGTGACAAATTGAATTTATTATTATTCAAATTTTATTTAATAAAAATTATAATTTGATTTTCACACCATTTACCTTCCCAAAAGTCACCTTTTCCACTTCCCTTCCCGCATTGATCTCTCTAACAACTTCCAGACCATGTTTGGTAGCTATTGAAGATAGTCACAAAATGCACACAAACCAAATATGAGAATAGCATACACACAATGCATCAACATGTATTATAACAAAGTGAGCAGGGAAGGTATGCTTCACGTGTCATTCTCATAGATCTAAAACTCAATACCATGGATTTTGTCAGATCCAACGTCAAACTCATTAGTTTGGTTCTTAATATCATTCACACAAATTTGGGTTCAACGGTGGAGGTCTGTTTAGATCTACCAAACCCAGATATACGTGGAGAAAATTCATCAAGGGAAATTCGTTTAGATCTATAAAACCTAAATCTACATGGAGTAGGTTCAACAACGGAGGTTTATTCGTGAAAGGGAGTGAAACCGTTGGAAAGGAAATCCTGAAGTTGCATTCTCTTTCTTCACTACTTGTTTGCACACAAACTTGAAGTTGCATTCTCTTTACTTCTTGTTTGCACACAAACTTGTGCTATGAAAAATGAGGGAAAAGAGATGCAATGTGACATTTAGCTCAATCACAAACAACACAACAAAACAAGAGGAGTTAGAATACGTCTCACTACTATACAAGAGTACCTCACTAATTAATTTGTCACAAAATTATTCAAAAGCTAAATAGATTTATCATAATTTTAATTCAATTATAATAAAAGAAAGAAAGAAAAGAAATGTTGAAAAAGGGGTGCAACACGAGGACTTCCCAAGAGGTCACCCATCTTAGTACTACTCTCACCTAAGGGTGCTTAACTATGAAGTTCTAATGGGATTTGGTGCATTAGTGCTAGTGTGATCACACCTATAAAGTGTGATCATATTTTGTTGAAGATTCTATAACACTTGGTCAGCATTTTGATTTTGATTAATTAGCATAGGATTTTCTATAAACCCTAGTTGTTGACTACTACCAACTGGATTCTATAACATAGGATGTAATACCTGACTCTTATGTTGATGTTGCATTTGAGGAACTTGCAAAGAATCTCATATCCTAGCCATTAGCATCGCTAATTGTTGGTAACTATTATTCATTATTTCAAAGAAATGATTTAAGATAGTAACCATTTAATGTGTTAACATGTTAACAATCTTATAATTACTATGGCCCATTTTCTATTGAAATACCATTAGGACTTGGTTGGTGATTTTGGTTGAACTGTTACCAGCATCTCTTAATACTTCTCCATCTATATTAGCCCCCATATTTTGTAATTGTTCTACATTATATGCATAACTAGTTCCTTGGAAATTCTGATTTCCATGTCTTTAATGTGTAAATAGAGTCAATGTCTAGACAAATGGAATGAACTGTTGTTGAGTCAAGGAAATCTAGCCAATAGGAATTTATACACCCATGAGTGAAGGTCACCAATCTTGCGTCCCCTAAGGCATAGTGGTTTGTGGGGGGTATACGTAAAACTCCCACTAGATTGAATTATCGACTCGTGTGGTTTGCATATTATCTACCACACTACCTACATTTTGTTGACCAGTGGTAGATACGTTATTACTATCTTCATTCAAATTCCGGAATAGGCTATCTTGCTTGATTATTCATGTAACACCTTGGTTTTTATTTTATTTATTATTTGTTGTAAATATTGTTGTTTTTATATTTATTATTATTAAGTGATTGAAATGTTTTATAAATTACAATTAATTAAATATTATTTTGGAAAAATATGTGTGAGCTAAGATGAGTTTTTATAATTAATTTACTTAACAAAATTAGTCATTTGGACTTGTTTTGGTCAAAAAGTGTTAGGCTTATTAGGGTGTAAAACTAATGTGACCCTTATGTGTTAAAGTCATTTTAATGCTAAGTTAGTGTATTTGATCACGTGATTGCAGTGGAGAGAGATAAAGAAGAATATCCGGAGGAACAAGAAGAACGATCCAAAAGGATGTGCTCTCCCTCTTCGTCTATGCTTTTTCAAGTAAAACGGAAGGTGAGATTATCTCACACGTGAGGGTACTGTTGTGCATTGTGGACAGAGAGATTGTCCCCAAGACCTCAAAATTGTATGCATATGATGGTCTCTAAAGGGGGATTAAACCCCTAAAATAGTTGTTAATTTACTATGTGTTTTTTGTATGATTTATATAGTGTTTTGTTGTCAATTGAGTGAATTGAAATTCTATTCTTGATTCTAGGTTTTTCTTGTTTGGATTTTGAAATTAGGGATTCTATGGTTTGATGTGCAATTGAAAAATTGTGTGATGTTTTGTGTGTTTTTTGGTGTGAAATTGATAGATACTAAGTTAACATAAATAACCCCTAAGTTTCCCCATGATTTTGTTGAGTCTTGATGCAGAATCATGAAATCACAAAATTGTTGTTTGTTGTACTCACTAGGCAAGACATGTGATAGTTGAGTGAGAACATGTCAAATAAAAGAGAATCCTTTTCTAGGGTCCTATTCGTTGGGCGAGTAACTAGACTTGTTGGGAAAATAAACCCTTGAAGCTCTCTATGGCTTTATTCGCTGGGCAAGTAGGAGGGCTCGCTAGGTGAGAGTGTGAAACAAAAAGCTAGAACTCTTTCTGGTTATATTTGTTGAGCGAGTATAGGACTCGTTGGGTGAATATGAGCCTTGGAGCCACTATGGCTTCACTCATTGATCAAGTATACAAACTTGCCAAGTGAGAGGGTAGGAGCCAAAGAGTTGGAACCCTTTATGACTTTATTTGCTAAGTGAGTGTGTGGACTTGTTGAGTAACTAGAAATGAGCTCTGTATGGATCTTAATTGTTGGGAAAATTAGAGATTCACTAGGTGAGCTTGAAAGAGTGGAACCCTTAAAATCTCACTCGTTGAATGAGAAAGTAAGAGCCAAAGAGTAAGAACTCTCTATGACTCTATTTGTTAGGTGAGCTTAGGCCTCACCAAGTGAATGAGAGTACTGCAACTCTTTGGAGCTCTAATCGCTAGGTAAGTGTTATTCCTCATAGTTGAATTTAGGAAATATGACATATAGATTATCTTGTTGAATTGTACTATGCTTCTATAAACAACTGTCATTACATTAAAATAATGAGAATATGATATAAGAACATGAAAATAAGTTAAAGAGTTATGTGCACCAAGACAATTGACCTAGTCCTAGAGGGGACAAGAAGGGGCTCAGGCAACATTTTTCGAGTGAGCTACCTAGGCCTATAAGTGGCAAGAATGATGCACATTAATTTGTTTGGGTTGTTAGATGAATAGATTAGCCCTAGTAAGGCGAGGATGACCCTCATCTGCCCAATCTTTAAGAAGAGAAATTGTGAAAATGATCATGTGAACATGCATCATATAAGGATTGGTAAGCGTGAATGAAAGTAAATACGAGTCAATTGGTAAGGTCACTAGACCTACTAGGGGCTACCTGGTATGGAAACTACAATGGTCATACTTGATCCCATGAGTCATGCTAGTATGGTAGGACTAACCTAAGGGTTAGGCGAATTACCCCTAGCCTACTTGGAACCATATACATATGGAGTAGAAGGTATGATGTATCTCTTCCATGTATGCATTATGATACATACATACATACATATACATATACATATGTATGTGTGTTAATTATGAATATATTGTTTATTTTTTATTATGTGGTCTACTCAACCTTGCCAACATACTTCCACATAACAGTGAGAAATATTCTCACTCCACTTTGTTTGTTGTGTTGTTTATGTTTGAGTTGAATGCCACTTACAAGTAATGATGGGCTAAAGCATGAAAACTAGTGCTCTAGGGCTCTTTTGTTTACTTTCTACTTTTAGTTTGAATGCTTTGATAGATTTTGACATCGGGAGAGTGTTGTAAAAATTAAGTTTTATGATGTTTACTTTATGTCCTTAGAATTTCAAAATTATGACCTTTGGAGTATCATCACTTTATACTTGATTTGATTTCCATGTTGTTTTAGAATGTGAGTTTTTTACATATGAATTAATGAGATTTTATTTTCTTGAATACTTCTGTAATCAAGTATAAATGATAGAGGGGTAAAAGGTATCATAATTCTACTCGAGTAGTGGTTGATTCCTTTAACTCACATCATTATTTCTAGAATTAATTAGCATGATTTAACTAGTTATTATTCTTCCACTTCATAATATCATATATGTTTCTCAAAATTGGTTATTTTGAATGTATTTTTGGAAATGAGTCCAACTAGGCGTGCCAATTTATTATTGGTGGAAATTTATTTTGAGAAATTAACAAATTTAATTTCTAGAAAGGTAACTTCTCACGAAAATCCTAATCAACAAATAAAAGTATTTATTTGTGGGACTTAGAATTGAAAACCTATTGATGTGGGTTGATGGATTTTGGATCCTAGATCTCACACTTAACACAATTGCCAACGCTATGAAGATATGAGCAAGATTATCGTTAATATAGAGTAGATTTGCAAAAAACTTAAGATAGAAAAAAGGAATTAAAAAGAAGAAAAAGAATAAGATTCAGAAATGTCTTGCCACTTATTTCATGGAAATTAGATAAGAGGAAACAAGATTCGCCACAAGCCTCATAGAGAGCTTGATGAGAATTAAGTGTCCTAATCCAATAACAAGTCAAGAGAACTCTCTCAACTGCTTGCTACGTAAGATTTCACAAATGAACTTCAAAGTTCTTACAATTCAGTTAGGATTAGGTTTATATATTGACCTTGCTTACAAAATAGACACAGAAATTAACTAGTTTTAAAAGAGAAAACATAGACACAACTCTATTTTTCAAAATCTATGACTCACAATTTATTGTAGTACAAGTTTATGTAGATGATATTATCTTTAGAGCTACTGATGAATCTCTTTGTGAAGAGTTTTCTAAGTTGATGCAAAAAGAATTTGGAATAAGCATGATGGTAGAACTAAAGTTCTTTCTGGGGCCTCAGATCAAGCAAGAAAATGATGGAATCTACATCCATCAAACAAAGTATGTTAAGGAGTTACACAAAAAGGTCAACCTTGATGATTGTAAAAGTATGACTACACATATACATCCAATATTTATTCTGACTCTATGTGGCTCTGATAAAAAGGTAGACCAAACACCATACAAAGAAATTTGATAAGTTAAAAAGCTACTGTGATACTGATTATGCTGGGGACATAATAGAAAGAAAGAGTACCAATGGAGGTTCCCACTTCATTGGAGTCAATCTAGTCTCATGGGCAAGCAAGAGACAAGGCACCATTGCCCTATCCATTGCAGAAGCATAATATATATATATATATATATATATATATATATATATATATTGCTAGCTGCTTCTCTTAACTTTTTTAGATTAAGCACCAACTTGAAGACTATAACATCTTTGAGAGTAATATTTCTTTACTTTGTGATAATACCTGCGATAAATCTTTCTAAAAAATCCCATACTACATTATAGAGAAAAACACATAGAAATTAGACATCAATTTATAAGAAATTATCTTCAAAAAGGGATTTTTTATATAAAATTTATCAGCACAGATGAACAATTGGCTAAACCCCTACCCGAAGATAAGCTCATTCATATCTAGGATCTTCTTGGTAAGAAATTTATAAAAGAATGAAGTTTAATGTTTATGTGATTTATGCATCCAAACCTTTTTGCATCCATAAGTCTCATAGCGTCCAAAGCATATGCATCCAAAGCATTACTTGTTATTAAGTGTCTCTCTCTTTTCTTTACTACTAAGTCAATTTATTGCTTTCAATAAAAATCTTTTTACCATTGTAACTTTCTAATGGCTATGTTTTTACCATAAATGCTTTTTTCATTTCTAAAAACACAAACAATTTTTATAAAATTTCTTTTTGTTTCAAGAGTTTTTCATCAAGAATTCTTGTTGAACCCTTTGTCGAAAACTTCTTGCTAAAACCTCTCTCCTCTCACGTGATCTGTCTTTGAGATCTTACCCTACATTCACTATGGCCCAAAACCTTGACCTTCTTAGAACCTTCATTAAATATGGGATTAAGAACCTTCAGGATTTGGTAGTGTACACAAATTACTTCTTCGAAATACCTAGCCTAGCCAAGATAGGTCTTGATTTGGTAGTTGATCTTAATACTTGTAGGATCCTATCTTTCTTCAACCATGTACAAGTTGTTCATCCAAATCTGATAAGAGTGTTAAGTATCAACAATGTCATCAATGATGCCTTCATCGTTAGGAAGGTCCTTAGAATAGAAATTAGAATAGACATATCGTCCATAGCCATTACTACTTGGTCTAAAAGGACTAGGAAAGTCTATGCTTTTGACTAGGAGAAAGACTATGGTGGCATGTGTGTGGTTAAGGATGCTTTGTTGAGACTAGATGTTGAAGGACTATGTGCTCTAAACAAGATGAGTGATAACGCTAGAATCTTCCAACAAATTCTTAACAAGGGGATCTTGCACAAGGTTGAGTCCAAAGATCACTTCTCTAATATTCATTTGTTCGCCCTATTTCATATGATGACTGGATAGAAGTTTCACCTACCCAGTCTTCTGTTTGCACATCTCAGGATGAGCCTTAAAGGAAAGGCAGTGAAGAAGAAGAATATGACTCACTCTGCCTTGTTACCCAAGATTTTCTAGGATTAGAAGGTAATTGAAAAATTCTTTTCTTTACCTTTGTTTATTCATGCAGCATACTCTCACCTTCCTTCAAACAACCTTCGTTTGGGAAGAATAACATTACTCCAATGAGGCTAGACACCATCAAACTCACTTTGCCACAAGAAGATATTAATCCTTCTCGGGAAGAGTTGGCACAAACATCCAAAAGGCCTGCGTCCAAACGCAAGGCTCCTTTTGCATGATTCACTAGAGTTTCTGCTAAGAAGCAGAGGAAACTAATTCTTCAAGAATCAAATGCTAAAGAAGAGGTGGTTGTTGAAGCTGTAAAACCTACTATCGATGATGAAGAAGAAAGCAAAAAAGATGATGAAGCTCCTTTGATCACATGAATGACCAAAAGAAAAGTGCCATCAGTAGAACACCAAGACACCAAGCCTTTTAACCCAATTGTCTTATATGTTTTCCCTAGAGGTAAGTGTTTCAAGACTATGTCTAACCATGTTACCAGGAAAACTTTTTCACCTTTACCTTGACCCTCTTCTCTTTCTTCATCATTGTCTTCCATTAACCCTCGAACGCTACCATCCAAGCCTACTTCAACACCTGCTACAATCACACTTTTGGACACTCCTCCACCTCAAACAATTAAGCCCTCTCTTTCACCTACATATTTACCTTCAAACACCTAACATGTTCCTTCTTCACCCAAAAAACAAAGCCCAATCTAACACCTAAAACTTCACCTTTAAACACCTCTAATGATGAATGGCCTATTCTTTTCCTACAATACCTTTAACCTAAATCTCTTATTCCTAGACCAATGATCTACTCCCTACATATGTTTATGGACATGTACCTTCACCTTCCTATCCATATTTGGCAACATGCCAACCTCCTCCCCATGCACTTCTTCCCCCAAGTCAATTATCCAACCACCTTGGTCCTCTATGTGTTGCTCTACCCTTACAACACACAAAAAGAAAACTTTACCCTTACCTCATCAAACTCAAATCAATTAGAAACCATCACCATGGTGTTCTACCACATGTAATCCCTAAAAAGACTATTGGGGATTCCATGTCTAAAAGCACGAAGCCAAATTTTGTCCAAGTGCTAATATACTACCCAAGGAGCTAAGATTTCAGCCTTTTTACGCTTTCATTAGGCTTCTTCCTTGCTATTGAAGACCACTCGATAAGAAGATTGATATTTGCTAGCTCAGAGTTAAAGGTTCAACACTTCTCTCCACCTTCTCAAGTCATTAGACCCTCTACCTCTATTCTAATTCATCCTAATAGGATTTTCCCCAGGCTCCCTATGTTGGATCGTAACAACTACAAAAAGGAGAAGATCATAACCTTAGTTGTGGATTTTACTTACAACGAAGAACATGCTCTGCATAGCTACTCTACTAACTTAAGAGCTTACCTACAAGAGAAAATGATGACAAGTCCTCTTGACGAGGATGAAGCATGCAAGCTATGTAGACAACATCTTTAGATCCATAATCATCAAGTCTCAAGTACTTATCTGACTCTTGTTGAACACCCCCACAACATCTAAAGGAAGCTTCCATAGGCTGAAGGAGATTCCAACATATCACTTTGATGATTGATTATTTATGTCCCTCAAGCAACAAGATCTTATTGAGTATAAGCTACTAGGTCTTGAGAACACCATTATCTCTTTTTTGAACTTGCCAAAGCCCCACCCTTGGGAGAAGTTGTTTCAACGCTACTAGAACTCCACTCCTCTTATTGTGCAGCCCCCTTAACCTATTCTCACCCTACCTTCCCTTCCTACACCTCTTTCCTCACCCTTAGAAGCTGAAGCTTCTACATCCAACCTACCTGACCCTCTTCCTTCTACCTTTCAAGCTCTCACCCTTTATCAACCTCCTAGCTCTCAACATCTTCCATATTTGGCACAACAAATTCTTTTTGCTAACAAAGCCTACCCATAGGAATGTTGTTGTAGATATTATAAATATCTCATTAGGTTAAGAGGTTATAAATATCTAAATATCTCATTAGGAGATCATGAATATCACATTTTATCCACAACGATTATCTTTTCTTTTTTATTAGCTATATTATCTTTAAGTAGTCCACCTTTACCCTATAAAAAGGGAGATTAGAAATTGTATTATTCAATTCAATCAATACACAATTCCTTTTACTTTCAATTTGGTATTGATAAACTCGTTTTTAGTCGTCTCTACGTGTATCAAATAAACTAAAGCTAACTATAGCATAGTTAACCCTAGGTCGAATTCTCTCAAGGACACAGTGTGCTCAATTATGACTTTAAAGCGAAAACTAAAGGAATGCAGAAACTCAAGTGTAGAATGCTGACTCGCTCTTGGCTAGAGGTCGAGTTTCTCTCGGTAGAGACTAGTCCGATATGGTCTTGGCAGAGACTTATCCAACTCGGTCTTGGCTAAGCGCATATAGACGCAACAGAGTCGGATTGACTCTGTTTCGAACGGAAATGCAGGAAATAAGGGGTTTTGTAGTGCAAGTAACGAAAGATAGAAAGTAAACTAAGAACGTGAATGCAATCAAACTAAGCTACTCTACTACTACTACTGTGTTCAATTCCAGTCTCAACAATCAAGTCCGTTCTGGTTCATTCACTCCAGTTCACAATCCATATCAACCTTTGGTTCTTTTATGACGATCGTAAAATGTTCGTCAACTGTCATACCGAGGATTTACACAATCGCTACCTCATCAGTTGGCAGGGATTAAGTTCAGAGTTGATTTTAGGTTCTCAATTAGGTTCTCTAGTTGATTACTTACTGAATCAGTTAAACCAGTTCTACTCGACTTAGTTCAACATTGTTCACCACACTTTGTGCAATCGCAACGCAGATAGGGAATTAAAGTATAGGAATGCAAATAGAGATCAGAATTAGAGAACACTTATATTATTGAAAACGAAATACAAACACAGGATCTGAATTCAGTGGCTCTGCCTTCTACAACAATCGCCATGGAAGAGCGACGATGATTTACCTCCGCTAGTCAGAACACTGGGGATCGAATCTACCAGAGTGCGTTGGTAATCCAAGCGGTCCCCTTTCACGATCTTTGGATTCTCAGTTTCTGACCTGCACTTCCTCAATCGAGAGAAGCACCGTTGAGAGCACCATGCACCACCGTGAGTGTAGAAAGCGAGAGTGAGAGAATAAAAACAATGAAAATGGAAAATATGAATTCAAGCCAGTTGAAAAAGTGCATAGCTCCTTCTATATATACACGAGTTGTGACCTGCTACTTCTAACGATTCCTAACAAAATTACAAGTTGAATTGCCTATTTTACCCTTGCGAAGTTTCTTTAGAGTGACGTGGCAGATTCTTCAAGAGTGACATGACAGCTGAGATGGAGTTAAGATGACCTTTGAGCTGGATAGTTGACATGGATGACGCAATTGGGCCGCTTTTTATTGGGTTGCTGGGTTGTTTCCTCATGGGCTACTGGATCAATTCGGCTTATCCTACAAAAGAAGGGAACAAGACTTTTTATTAGCTAAGTCCTTCAAATTAACACATATTTATGATTTCTACATTTCTAGGTCCATAATATGAATCTCAGCTAAGACTCAATCCTTAAGTACTAATTGACCTCAGAAACACCCTTCTTAGGTCCATGCAAGGTGCATAAAATGTGACTCATCAGGTATCAAAACTCCAAATCTTGGGAGCTCTATTTTGTTGTCTCACTTCAGTAAACCGCTACCCTCTGATGAGACCCATACATCAGTGTGAGACTAGTCAAAGTCTTCTCTGTGATTCCCAACTATTATTGATAATGACAGAAGATAAAGTCGTTATCTTATGACCTAATGAACTTCTAAATTTGGAGGGTTCCTCTTAACTTGACAATCGCAATTATCCACAATGGTCATAGTACATTTGTACTATGCTCAACGGGCACAAGAAGTTGAGTTATATTAAAGGAATTGACCCACCTAGAGATTATCCAAAGTTTGAAGCATGGGATGATGAGGATTCTCTCATTATGACATGACTATGGAATTCTATGACTTTGGAAATAAGCTGGAATTATATGTTTTATTCCTCCATTCATGGGAGAATCTCATTGAGATATCTTCAATGAAAAAGGATTATGCTACTTGCTATGATATTAAAAGCAAGATCTTCAACTCTAGACAAGGAACCCTCTCAGTAATAGAGTACTATAGTACTCTAAATGGGTTATGGATTGAGTTGCACCAGTACCAGGGATTGAAGATGTGCAAAGCTGATTCTATTGCATACACTGGGCTTATTGAAAGGGGGAGAGTCTTTAAGTTCCTCCATGGCTTGAATTCTGAATATGATCCTATTCGGGTTCAAATTCTAGGCAAGGAGAAGCTTCCCTCTTTATTTGAGGTATTTTTTATTGTGCGGAGTGAAGAGACCCGACGATCAGTCATGCTTGTTAAAGGATGCACCAACATAGGATCTACCATGGTGACAGGGAAAGGTTTAACAAAAATATCAACCTCCAAAGGAAAACCCTTCACAAAGGGTAGTCGTGGAGAATACTACATGTATTGCAAAGGACCAAGAAATACCAAGGATACCTATTACAAGCTTTATGGAAAGGAGAAAGTTCTTGAACAAATGGGTGGAAATAAAGGTCCAACTTAGATGCGGGTGAATCAAACAACCTTCGATAAGAAGAATGTAGTTGAACATCCTTCTACCTCTCAACCTGACTAGGGTATTCAAGCCTTTAGTAAGGAGGAGATGGACCACCTTCGAGCCCTCCTAAACTCAACAAGTAAGTCCCTTGGCTCATGTGGCTTGATCATGTAAGAGTTCCTTCAATATTTTTGGTTCAGTTCCACAAACCATCTGGATCCTTGACTTTGGGGCAACAGATCATATGACCTTATTTCCTTCATATTTTACATCATACCTTAAAGTATCTAAAGAGCGATTCATTACTATTTCTAATTTAGATAACGTTCCTATTGTTGGGTCTGGCAACGTCTAACTTCAATCCTCTTTATCCCCACACAATGTTCTTCATGTTCCAAAACTAGCTAACAACCTTATCTCTATACATAGGCTTATATAAGGTTAGAATTGTTCAGTAACATTTTTTTCGTTCACATTGTGTTATTTAGGAAATTGCAACGGGGAGGACGATTGGAGTTGCTAAAGAGCAGGGTGGGTTATACTACATACAACATACAAAGGTAAGTAACAACACCAATAAGGAAGATTTGCCTTCCAATATATGGGCAACCTCAGAAACTTGGGCAGCTTCTTGGATTTGGCTTTGCCATAAACATCTTGGACATCCACCATTTGGATTACTTAAGAGAATGTTTCCACATTTATTTACAAAAGAGTTTGTCAAGTCTTTTAAGTGTGATGTTTGTCAGTTTTCAAAGCACCATCGTGCAATATTTTCTACTAGTAATAATAAAAGTCTTGAACCTTTTGACCTTATTCATTCTAGTGTGTGGGGGCCAGGTAGTAACTCTATATCAGGGGCTAAATGGTTTGTATCGTTTATTGATGATTGTACTCGTGTGAAATGGATATTTCTTATGAAACATAAATCTAAGGTTTGTCAAATATTTGTTGATTTTTTTCGTCTTGTCAAAAACCAATTTGGTAAATCTATTAAGAGACTACGGTCAGACAATGGTACCGAATTTGTAAATCTTGAGTTCAAGAGAAGTGTAAATCTGATGGGACCCTTGAGCGATACAAAGCAAGATTGGTTGCTAAAGGGTATACATAGACTTATGAAATAGATAATGAGGAAACATTTGCCCCTATAGCAAAGATGAACACGATAAGAGTTATTCTTTCTTTAGCCGTCCACTTTGGCTGGAACTTGCAACATTTTGATGTTAAAAATGTCTTCCTTCATGGAGACCTAGAAGAAGAAGTCTACATGGAGATTCCCCTAGGATTCTATTCTCATAATGAAAAGAACAAGGTATGCAGACTCAAAAAGGCATTGTATGGACTTAAAAGTATCCCCAAGCATGGTTTGGAAGATTTGCTTAAGTCATGATATCTCTAGGATACAAGCAGAGTCAAGGTGATCATACTCTCTTTATATAACATTCTCCTGATGGTAAACTCACTTTTCTCCTAGTCTATGTAGACGATATGATTATTACAGGTGATGATGAAATTGAAAAACTAACTCTAAAAGAAAAGTTAGCAACACAATTTGAAATGAAGGAGTTAGGAAAGCTAAAATACTTCCTTGGAATAGAGGTTACTGATGAGCCACAATTTATACACCTTTTAAACACCTAAGAAGGAGGTTTGCAAAACTATTTCATGCTCAAGGATGGACTGTTAGCTGAGATTCATTTTAGGAGCTTAAATACAGGAAAAATACAAATCCGTGCTAATTCAGATTTCTTAGCTAAACAAACAGTATCACTCCTTCTTTTTGCAGGTCAGGCCCGTCGACCAGCGGTTCCATCCGGCCGAGATGAAGTCGTCTCGGCCGGCCAGATTGACTACAACCCGAAGCCCCGGAAGAGAGTGGCCCAAATGTGTTGACCACATCAGCTATCCAGCTTGGAGGCCATCTCAATGCCAACTCATCTGCCATGTCACTCAGGAAATCTGCCATGTCACGTGAGAAGATCTGCATAGGGGTAGAATAGGGCATTCACATTGTAATTCTGTTAGGATTCGTTAGGATTAGCTAATCACAGCTCGTGTATATATAGGAGGAGCTGTGCACTGTTTAGACGTCTTTGAATTCACTCTTTTCGCACATCAATTACTTCATCTTCTTCGTTCTCGTTCTTCCATTCTTTGGTGGCGCTTGCGGTGCTGCAGTGGTACTTCTCTCGATTGAGGAAGTGCAGGTCTAAGACTGGGAAGCTGGATGTTCACCGGAGGGGACCGATCAGACTACTTGGCGCACTCTGGTGGAACTGATCCTCGGCACTTAGGCGAGCGGAGGTGAACCACCACCATCAACCTTGGCGTCGTTGAGGAAGATGGAACCATCTGAATTCGGACCACTTTGTATTTGTACTCTGTTTTTTATTAATTGATTCCGTTCTGCATTTCATATCTCTGTTCTCTTCCTCTACTTTAATTCACGTTGAATCATGATTGCAATTGAACTGTGAACAATGTTAAGCTAAGCCCGATTGGAACTGGTTTAACTAAGTCGATAGGTAATCACTTAACGATTGTTGAATGAGAACCTAAAATCAGCTCTGCACTCAATCCTGTCAACCGATGAGGTAGCGATTGCATAAATCCTCGGTATGACAATGGACGAACCTTTGGCGATTGCCATATGTCTACCAAAGGCTGATATGGACTATGAACTGGAGATTGGAACCTGGATTGGACTTGATTAATGGAACTGAACCTGAATACAGTTATATAATACTAATAGATAATTAGTAACAGTAGTATACATTTACTGCATTCATAGTCTTAGTTAATTTTCTGCATCACTCGCATTCCAACTCCCCAGTTTTCTTTGTTTTCTTTCTTTGTTTTTCTGGTTGAGGCAGAGGTAGTCCGCCTCTGTATGGCGTCTGTCTGTACTCAGCCGAGAGACCATCTCTGCTCAGTCTGTACTCCATATCTTCGATTCTGCATTGTTTAGCTTGACACTAAACCACAATTGAGCACACTGTGTCCTTGAGAAAAATGACCTAGGGTTGACTATACTATAGTTAGCTTTAGTATTTGATAAGTGCGTTGAAACGACTATAAGCGAACCATCATCAAATTGGGCCGTTCATGTTCGGGGACACAAGTTCTTTTTGTGTAAATGTGTGCCAAGCTAAGTAAGGTCGAATCCCGAGTCTGTGGAGTGTAAGTCAGTCTTGAGTATTTTGAATTTGTCTATTTTTTTTTTTTTCTGTTGTTTCGGATCCTGAATAAAAAGCATGCCCTATATCAATAATTTTTCTGTGTAAAACCATTTTGTAGTACTTAGAGGTAGCATTTTGTTTGCATACATTACTACATCTTTCTTTTCTGCATAATCTGCATGATGCATGACTAGGAGTAGTACTTGATCCATTGACTATTTTGACCCAGAAATAGAGTTAACCTTACGTAGATTACTGAAAAAATTAGGAACACTGTAGTAAATAGTAGTGCTGATATAGAATCTGTGGCTAATTCTAACCTGCTTTGTGCTTGATAATCTTGTGTCTAGTTCTAACGCTTTTGCAGAATTAGGACGAATGGAGAATAACGATAGGGCGTTGAAGGAGTTAGCTACTCCAGGGCGTGGTGTATCAACCCCTGGTGCATCCAATACCCACAGTTGGAGCCAGCTCAAACATATGAGTCGAAATCTGGTCTTATACACTGTTGCCCAAATTTCATGGTCTTGGGGAGAAGACCCCCACAAGCACCTGAAAGAGTTCCATGTGGTCTGCTTTCTACCATGAGGCCGCGGGGGATATCGGAGGACTATATCAAGATGAAGGCATTCCCATTCTCCCTGGATGGGGCAGCAAAGGATTGGCTGTACCTTGGCCGGCCCTTTTCAACACCTGGGGGGAGACATGAAGCGTGCATTCTGGAGAAGTTCTTTCCGGCATCCAGGCTGCGACCATCAGAAAAGAGATATGTGGGATAAGGCAGCATCCAAGCGAAACGTTACATGAATACTGGGAGAGGTTCAACAAACTTTGTGCCACCTGTCCACATCATCAGATCAGTGAACGATTCTGATCCAGTATTTCTATGAAGGATTATCTCGATGGACAGAAGTATGATAGAGCGCAGCCAGTGGCGGAGCCTTAATGGACAAGACACCAGCAGCGGCGAGGCACCTGATTTCCAACATGGCTAGCAACACACACAGCAGTTTGGAATCAGAGGGGAAGTCGATCTCGGATGGTGAATGAAATCGGTGCAATTTCCAATCAGAGGTTGGAGAATCAGTGACTGAATTGACATCATTGGTGAGACAGCTTGCTGTTGGACAACACCAACCCACCATGGCAGCAAAAGTATGTGGCATATGTACTTTAGTGGAGCACCCACTGATATGTGCCCCACTCTCCAAGAAACCGAGTCGGACCAGCCAGCAAATGTTGGAGCCATAGGTGGATTTCAGTGCGGGAAGCAGCCGTATCAGAATCGGCCATTTGATAACCAGCAACATGGAAGACAGCCATTTCGGCCGGGGACCGAATCGGGGGCCATATGCGGCTCAACAATTCGAATCCACACCGAACACTTATCAGCGACAGGCAGGTTATCAGCAGCCGGCTCAGCAATACCAAGTACCACCATTCCAACAACAGCAACAACAGCAGAAGGTACCTACTCAAGGTAACCCTCCATCTCCGGAGGACCTAATGAAGCAACTAGCAACTAGTAATGCGGAGTTCCAGCAATCTGTGAGCTCCAGCAACATGCAGATTTCAGCAGAATATGACTGCCACCATCCAAGACCTCAAAACGCAAATTGGACAGCTAGCCAACACTTTGTGAGCCAATTACAGTCGGCGGGGATCTAGCAACCTCCCTCTCAAACCATTCCAAATCCGGGAGAGGAAACGCTAGTGTAGTCACTCTCGAAGTGGGAAAGAACTAGCCCAACCTACTGAAGAGCAGGGGCCGAGATCAGTAGAACCAGGCCCAGAGCAAAACGCCGACTTACAGCCTCGGCCAGAGAAAGCTGTCCCACTGCCATTTCCATCTCGGCCCAATTCAGCAAGGAAGCCGAGTCGGATGACGAGTTTGCTGAAGATGTTCGTAAGGTGGAAATCAACATTCCACTCCTCGATGCCATCAAGCAAGTTCCCAAGTATGCAAAGTTCCTCAAGGAACTCTGTGTGCACAAGCGGAAGAAGATAATAGGAAGTGTGGAAGTTGGAGGTGTGGTGTCGGCCCTGACTAACAACGCAACTTCCATCGCATGGGCAAAAACACTGCCTAAGAAATGCAGAGATCCTGGAATCTTTTCTGTCCCATGCACCATTGGTGAATGCACTTTTACCGATGCCATGCTGGATTTGGGAGCCTCAATCAATGTCATGCCGGCATCAATCTACAGGTCCCTGAATTTCGGAGGTTTAAAGCCCACAGGGATGACCATTCAACTTGCAAACAGAAGTATTGTCCAGCCCTTGGGAGTTCTTGAGGATGTTCTCGTCCAAGTTAATGAGCTAATTTTTCCAGCTGACTTTTATGTTCTTGACATGGAGGAAGAGACAGCCGGAAAAGAATCAACTTTAATTCTGGGAAGACCATTCTTAATGACGGCACGAACAAAGATTGATGTATACTCCGGGACTCTCTCAATGGAATTCGGTGACACTCTGGTGCAATTCAACATCTTTGAAGCTATGAAGCACCCCACCGAAGACCATTCCCTCTTTGGCGTTGACCTTATTGAAGAACTGGTTGAAGAATATCTTCAACTAGACAGCTGCTTGATGGAAGCATGGAAGATTTTCTTTGAAGTTTCTAACATTATCAGTTGCTTAGCAAAGGAAGCCGGCAGTGAAGAAGTACATACCCTCTCCAGCTCAGGGACGAATATGATGATATTGCTGACTTGGATTTCAAAGCCGGATTATTCAAAAGCGATGAACCAAGCATGCAATCAGGGAAAACCAGGAGTGCTCAGGGGAATTGAAGAAGCTGAAGTTGCCGAAACTAACCAATCCTTATTTGCATGGTGGCAACAATCTTTTCAGCCAGAACCAAGAGTCGGCCAGAGAAGGTAGGAGTCAATGAAGGAGCCATAGTCAACTCGGCCAAAGAAACCAAGGCCGACAAGCCCACCGAGATCATTTCGGCCAAAGAAGACTCAACTCACACTGTGGAAAACACTGATGTTCCATCCAGATCCGACTCAGAAGGACAACTCGAAGCCAAGGCCGACTCCACTCCCACGTTGACTGAGCCCATGAAGTCAAGTCGGCCGAAGCAATCAAAGGCCGAAAACATGTTGGCACACCTGGTGCCGAATCAAGACCAAGTCGGCCAGTCGGATCCAAATTCAGATATTGACAAATCTCCATTGCCACCTGATAAGCGGTTTTTTAGTCGTCTTACACGCCTCAAATAAAATACTAAAGCTAACTATAGTATAGCTAACCTAGGTCGATTCTCTCAAGGACACAGTGTGTTCAGATTGTGCTAAGTGTAAAAATCAGAGTTTTGCAGAAAACGCTAAGTGTTATGGAATTGTTGACTTGACTTTGGCTAGGAAAATGCCGACTTGACCTCGGCGATACTAAGGCCGACTTGCTCTCGGCAATCGGTCTCGGCTAACAGAGGAACCGATATGGTTTCGCCCGAAAGTGATCTAGACGCAAGCGGAGTCGGACTGACTTCGGTCTCGGACTCGGAAAGCGATAAATAAGGGGGTTTTGTGTTCAAGTGCGGAAAGTAAACTAAATCTTTGGAAGTAAACTAAACTATGCTAAACTAATCTATGCTAACTATTGTACCGATTTGGAAATCAACACACAAAAGGTTGTCATTCTTACTTAGAATTATACTCGAATCAACCTTAGATTCTTCGACGACCGTAGAGCGTTTGTCCGTTGCCATACAGAGGATTTACACAACCGCTACCTCATCGGTTGGCGGGGAGTATGTACTTGGTTGATTTTAGGTTCTCTACCTAATCAGATTATTACACTAGTTCCGACCGGCCCTAGTCTAACGTGATCTACCCCTAACAATGTGTCACGGCAAAGCTAAAAGCAGATTAAAGTGCAGGAATTATAATCAAGAAATAGAATTGCAAACCAGTTATATTATTGAAACCAAATCGAATACAAGGGTGAGAATTTAGAGTTTCAGAGAATCCGCCTTCCACGGCGACCGCCAATGGAAGAGCGGCGGTGATGCACCGATGGTGGCCAGGCGTTGAGGTTTCAGATCAACAGAGTGCGTCGGCTATACCGAGCGATCACCTCGAAGGCTTCCAGCTTCCCAACTCTGATCCTGTACCTCCTCGACCGAGAGAGCACCGTATTGAAGCTTGCTGCACCACTGTACTAGCTTGGAGTGTGTCTGCGATTGCTGCTTAGGTGCTAGCTCTAGATTCTGCTGAAAATTCCACACTTGAAGACGTGGCCTGATGTGCTTATTTATACAAAAGCTGGATAAATCTAAATCTAATCTTAATAACAGAAATTCAAATCCTAAAGATTCTAATTCGAATTACAGATTGCAATCTTAGCAAATCATATCTTATCAAATCATATCTGATCTTATCAAATCATATCTGATCTTATCAAATCATATCTGCATCTTATCAAATCATATCTGATCTTATCAAATCACATATGCATTTACAGATTCCTTGATCTTGGCAAATCATATCTGCATCTTAACAGATTATATCTGCATATTGCTAGAGTGATTTTAGGCAAGATTTTCATCACGATGTTGGCTTGACTGAGAATGCTGGACTGGCCGAGATGTTCTCGGCATCCGAGATGACTTGGGCTGAGATGTTCTCGGCATGGCCGAGATGACTTGGGCCCGAGATGTTCTCGGCATGGCCGAGATGACTTGAACCTGCAAAATAAGTCTTAATCTTTTTGTTAGTTAAAAATCTTATTTTAGCACGTATTTGTATTTCTCCTATTTTCAAGCCCATAATTCAAATCTCGGTTAACACAAGACTCTTAATCATTAAATATTCTCAACAACACCCATCTTAAGTCCACATAAAGTGTATAAAATATAACTCATCACCCCCCACACTTACTTTTTTGCACTCCTGGGCAAAATCAGATTCGAGAATTTAAGGAAATTGAAAGAGGCAATATGTTTTCAAATGAACTCCTCAAACAGAACAGCTTAAGCATGCATTCATCCTAGAATCCAAGCATTCAAACGATCTATGAAAGTTACTTTCTCCATATCCAAAAGCAAATAAGCAACCTGCAAACATTTAAGAGTAACCGAGAAGTGACTAAGCTCTCTCAAGACATATTCTCTCAGTCTCTCAAGTGTTTTAGGTTTGTATATACACTCAAACATCCTATGTCAACTAGCACTATCAAGCTTTGACTATCTTCTCCCTCCACACCTTCAAACACACATGCATAATGATCAATAGGACTTTTCGGGCTTGTAACGTGGCCAGGGTAAGGTAGGATTATAGAATGATTAAGTGAGCTTTAATAGCCAGAGGGACAAGAGGAGCAGTGGGGAATGAATCTGTAAGCACAGAGATTATTACCAGTTTCTTGGAAGCATATTTGTTCACTGTCCTTCTTTTCCATTTATATTTTTCTTTCTTTTTCTCACTTGCAGCTTTTGTTGTTGCAATCTTACTCGCAATCTTTCCTTTTTGTTTCCACTACTTATTCTTCTTTTCATATCCTTTTTCTTTTCTTTTCCTTAACTCTTTCCTATTCTTCCAGCTATACCACTCTCGTAATGCCTCTAGGTGTCACCCCCACACTTATTCAAGATCTATTCCCAAAACAATTCCAAAGCTCCTCCGTTCCCTAAGGTTCGGGTTGATTATGGTTTTTCTGGCTTTAGGCTTGTAATGAGTTGTCATATCAAGAAACGGTTATAGGCTCGATGGGGTAACCAAAGGAATTATTCACAAGGTAGGCTTTATTTGGCTAAGTAGCTGTAAAGAAAGATGGCCTAGATCATATCATTCCTGCATGTGAAATGAGTTATATCCAAAGAATCAAGGCAAAACCTAGAGTAACCAGCAACATGGATGCAAATATCACACAAGAAATGAAAGAATGGCGAGATACAAAGCCATTTATGCAAGGCTCAAAAGTTCTCACACGGTTAATTACTTTGCCACTAATGGTTCATCTTTTCAGTTTTTCACTTACTCACTGCCTAAGGATGCAAAAATTTCACTCCCTGTCAGGTTTAAAAACCTCTCATCCAAGGTTATGCATTGCTTCATGTTGTTTCATCTTACTCAAAGAAATCCATTCAAATTTTTTCAAAATAGTTTTCTCGATAATTGGCAATCCAAAATTAGAAATCAGCTAGGAAAACAAAACAAAACGAAAATGAAAACCAAAATTGAACAAAAAATAGCAGAATCAGAATAAAAGAAAAGAAACAAAATGAAGTAGAACAGTAATGAAATAAAACTAAAAACAAAACAAAACCAAACAAACCGTCACCCTATTAAGGAACACCCCCCCACACTTAAATGATGCATTGTCCTCAATGCAAAGCATATGTGCACAAGAGAAGGGGTGAAATAGAAAGACTTATTTTTTTCAGGGTGGAAAGAATGTGCAAAATCTGATATCCAATATTTTTGCTCCGCTCCTGTTGTCTACAGCTTGGGGGAGCTTTCTCCTCATCCATTTTGATAGTTTCAACATGATATCCTCTAGTAGCTTCTTTGCACTTTTGCCTATAACTCCTGCACTGGGATTAGTGTCATTGCTACTTTTCACACACAAAGAAGGTTTAGTTAATCCAGTATAGGTACACTCATAATTAATAGAATTTTTAAAATCCATATTGCCAAAAAATTCAAAGTGTTTAGTCAATTCAAAATGCAAATTTACTAAGGCATGGAATGGCTGTACTATGGATGGCACTGGTATTGATTCTGTAGCTAGTGAATGAAGTAAAGAAGGTTCATTCGTGAATTCTGACTTGGCTGCTTAGGGAGTCGATGCGGCTTTTTGAATGTAAGTCGGATGGTCACGTGTCATCTCGGTTATCCACACAGATGCAGTTCTGGGATATAATCTCGGCATCCTTCAAGTTTCGGCATCGGCTACTAAGGACACATTCAGACTTTTCTTGATATCGGTTTCGACCTTGATTACTGAGAATGGACTCGACTTCCATGTTTGGGTCAGAGACAAATGGTACTTGCTTGTGGATTCTATTATTCGAGATGGATTCGGACGTGGCATGTGTCGCTTCACACAAGTTGGTTTCGTCTCGTCTCGGCTTCAGTTGGCCGACTCGGTCAGGATTTGGTACTTGGGTTGTCGAGTCGGTCTCGGCTTTTAGCTGCTTCTGACTTTGTTTGTCTGGATCCGACTTGGTATCTGTCTTATTGCTCGTGTCGCTCTCAACTCTTGTCGGGTCTCGACTATTGGGAAGCAGCTCCTTCTCGACCTGTTTACGGTTATGGCTCCCAAAATTGGGCTCAGTGGCCTCTTGATTGTTCGACTCAGAATCAGCTCCTTCTAAGTTGTTGGACTCGGCTATGGCTTCCTCTTGGATGTTAGAGTTGATCGTCACTTCGTCCCATTTTCTAGATTTGGCAAGATCCAAAGTTGCAATCTTATCAACAAGATCCAGGCCCTCAATCGTAGAGTTGGCACTTTGAGTCACATTAACATTGTCTGACTTATCAACCATAGAATCAGCATCCTCAGCTCTATCAGCAAAAACATTATCAGCATTAGCATATCTGGGATAAGTCATCTTGGCATCAGCACACATGGGATTAGTAATGTCAACATCAGCACATGCGGGATCAGCTATCTCGACCTTAGTAACTTGGTCTGAAATCTCATCCAATGTCATATCAGTAAGATCAGTAACATCAGTCATAGAATTTGCAATCCTGACCACATCAGCTGGATCAGAAACAGTTGGCACGCAGTCATCAATCTCAGTCATCTTAGTAGAGTTGGTAGCAGCAAGCATGGAGTTGGCAACACTACTGGAGTCGGCAAAGCCCAGCACAGTGGTTGAATTTTCTGAATCCGGATTTCCAGAAAATCCATATTGCAGTTTTAATGATTGTTGCAGCTCCATGTCACTCCTCACGGTTATGTCACTTATATTCTCTTGTGAGCTGAGAATGGCTTGGGAAGGAACTTGTCCAGAATCTTCAAACTGTAGCTGATTTATTGTGGTGGCCAGTTGACCAATCTGTGCTGTCAACTCTTGCATTGTGGCAATTATATTTTGTTGAGATTGCATGTTGTTTTGTATGGTATTTTGTTGAAATTCCATGTTGTTTTGTTGAAATTGTTGAAATTGTTGCACCAGATCTTCCAAAGAAGGTGAACTGTTAAGTTGCTGCATTGGTTGTTGTGTGGCAAACACATTCTTTTGGAATTGACTGTTATTCATGGCCAATTGCTTCATTAAATCCTCTAATGAACTTTCTTGTACCGATTGTGGTCTGAATGGAGGTGGTGGTTCTTGCAAAATGGGACAATCGTTGAATGAATGTCCCTCTGAGAACCACACATGCCACATCTATCTATGTATCCTTCAAATCTCTGATTGTCAGCAGCAGCAATCTCATTCCTTCCTCTGGATGCCGTGGATCCCTATTGTCAAAATGATGACTGTGCACTGCAAAATCATACAACTCGGGCAACACGGATGTTAGCTTAGATGAATAATTCTCGTATGACCAGGCTTCATCCCATTCGGGATATTGAGGACACCATGTTTGATACATCATGGCATCAATGTGCAACTGAGTCCTTTCTTCACTTGTAGCTTCTAAAGGATGGCTAGTCAAGATCTTTGAGCAAAGTTTGATTTTGGAAAAACATCATCATTATGGGAATGTACATGCAGTAGAAAAATTATGCCAATCCATTGAGATATGGTATGCTACAAGTGAATATTTACGACAAGAAATAAATCCTAATTTTAGGATGACCGACTCCTTTAATCCAGTCCATATAATGTCCTTTTCGGGAGACAGAGGAAATGCATCTCAAGTACACCAATTAGTAGGTATGAGAGGATTAATGTCAGATCCACAAGAACAAATGATTGATTTACCTATTCAAAGCAATTTACGCGAAGGACTATCTTTAACAGAATATATAACTTCTTGCTATGGAGCCAGTAAACAGAAAAATAACTGAATTAAAATAGAAAAACATTAGAGAAGAATAGAATCAAAAACAGAAAAATAGAAAAATAAAAGATAGAGAGACAGAAAAATAGAAAGAAAATAAAAATATGCAGCAAAAGAAATAGAGGCACAAAAAGGCAATAAAATATTGAAAAATAACTAAACAATCATAAACTGGCAGAATGTTAAAAAAAAATTAATGCATAAAAAGAAAAAAAAATCATACAAAAAATTGCAAAATCAAATATGCAGAAAAATCGAAATCAGTTATGCAAAAGAAGTTAGAGTTAGTTATGCAAAAGAAGTTAGAGTTAGTTATGCAAATTAGAAAACAAAAAAACAAGTAGCTATCAGAAAACAAAATCAATTATATAGATGTAGTTAAATGCAATGATGGAGGGATGGTTTTTTTTTTTTTTTTTTTTTTTTTTTTAGTAATGTAAAGACTCACGCAAACAAAAATTCAACACACATACGCAATAAAAATTTAACAAATATTCAGCATGCTATATTATTTTTAGACTTGACCAAAAAAGAAAACAAATACTGGACTCGACTCTATGACTTAAACAACATTCCACGGACTGGGATTCAGCTTAAACTCGGACTTGGCACACAAAGACACAAAAGAACTTGTGTCCCCAAAGAATGGCGCCAATTTGATAAGCGGTTTTTAGTTGTCTTACACGCCTCAAATAAAATACTAAAGCTAACTATAGTATAGCTAACCTAGGTCGATTCTCTCAAGGACACAGTGTGTTCAGATTGTGCTAAGTGTAAAAATCAGAGTTTTGCAGAAAACGCTAAGTGTTATGGAATTGTTGACTTGACTTTGGCTAGGAAAATGCCGACTTGACCTCGGCGATACTAAGGCCGACTTGCTCTCGGCAATCCGGTCTCGGCTAACGAGGGAACCGATATGGTTTCGGCCGAAAGTGATCTAGACGCAACGGAGTCGGACCGACTCGGTCTCGGACTCTGGAAAGCGATAAAAATAAGGGGGGTTTTGTGTTCAAGTGCGGAAAGTAAACTAAGTACTGGAAGTAAACTAAACTATGCTAAACTAATCTATGCTAACTATTGTACCGATTTGGAAATCAACACACAAAAGGTTGTCATTCTTACTTAGAATTATACTCCGAATCAACCTTAGATTCTTACGACGACCGCCGAACGTTTGTCCGTTGCCATACCGAGGATTTACACAACCGCTACCTCATCAGTTGGCAGGGAGTATGTACTTGGTTGATTTTAGGTTCTCTACCTAATCAGATTATTACACTAGTTCCGAATAGGCCCTAGTCTAACGTGATCTACCCCTAACAATGTGTCACGGCAAAGCTAAAAGCAAATTAAAGTGCAGGAATTATAATCAAGAAATAGAATTGCAAACCAGTTATATTATTGAAACCAAATCGAATACAAGGGTGAGAATTTAGAGTTTTCAGAGAATCCGCCTTCCACGACGACCGCCAATGGAAGAACGGCAAAGTGATGCACCGATGGTGGCCAGACGTTGAGGTTTCCGTCCAACAGTCGTCCAGCTATACCGAGCGATCACCTCTGAAGGCTTCCAGCTTCCCAACTCCTGATCCTGTACCTCCTCGACCGAGAGAGACACCGTATTGAAGCTTTCGTGCACCTTTGTACTAGCTTGGAGTGTCTGCGATTCTGCCGGTGCTAGCTCTAGATTCTGCTGAAAATTCCACACTGAAGACGTGGCCTGATGTGCTTATTTATACAAAAGCTGGATAAATCTAAATCTAATCTTAATAACAGAAATTCAAATCCTAAAGATTCTAATTCGAATTACAGATTGCAATCTTAGCAAATCATATCTTATCAAATCATATCTGATCTTATCAAATCATATCTGATCTTATCAAATCATATCTGCATCTTATCAAATCATATCTGATCTTATCAAATCACATATGCATTTACAGATTCCTTGATCTTGGCAAATCATATCTGCATCTTAACAGATTATATCTGCATATTGCTAGAGTGATTTTAGGCAAGATTTTCATCACTGATGTTGGCTTGACCGAGAATGCTGGACTGGCCGAGATGTTCTCGGCATCCGAGATGACTTGGGCTGAGATGTTCTCGGCATGGCCGAGATGACTTGGGCCGAGATGTTCTCGGCATGGCCGAGATGACTTGAACCTGCAAAATAAGTCTTAATCTTTTTGTTAGTTAAAAATCTTATTTTAGCACGTATTTGTATTTCTCCTATTTTCAAGCCCATAATTCAAATCTCGGTTAACACAAGACTCTTAATCATTAAATATTCTCAACAACACCCATCTTAAGTCCACATAAAGTGTATAAAATATAACTCATCACCACCACCACCCATAGAACTAAAATGCCGAGTCACTTAAAATACGCCTACTTGGACAAAGAACAGCAACTCCCGGTTATTATTGCTAGCAATCTCAACCAAGAGCAAGAAGAAAAGTTGTTGGAGGTCCTAAGGCAGCATAAGAAGGCAATAGGGTGGAAACTTTCTGACCTTCCTGGCATAAACCCCTCAATCTGCATGCATAGAATATTAATGGAGGAGGAGATCAAGCCCATAAGGCAGCAGCAAAGAAGACTGAATCCAACACTCCTGGACGTGGTTAAGAAAGAAGTCTCAAAGCTCCTTGCAGCAGGGATCATATACCCCATCTCGGATAGCCAATGGGTGAGCCCTGTACAAGTGGTGCCAAAGAAGTCCGGGCTGACTGTCATGAAAAACCAGCAGGATGAGCTGGTACCAACACGGATTCAGAACAGCTGGCGAGTATGCATCGACTACAGAAGATTAAACCAAGCAACTCGCAAGGATCACTTTCCTCTGCCCTTCATTGACCAGATGCTTGAAAAATTAGCAGGGAGATCCCATTATTGTTTTCTTGATGGATTTTCAGGCTATATGCAGATACACATCGCACCAGAGGACCAGCATAAGACAACTTTTACCTGCCCATTTGGCACCTTTGTGTACACACGCATGCCATTCGGCCTGTGCAATGCGCCGAGTACATTCCAACGCTGCATGCTCAGCATCTTCTCGGACTTGCTGCAGGACTGCATGGAGGTCTTCATGGATGATTTCACTGTTTATGCTGACTCATTTGATGCATGCCTGAATAATCTATCCAGAGTGTTGACGAGATGTATTAACAAAAACCTCGTACTCAATTTTGAAAAATGTCACTTCATGGTGACTGAAGGAATAGTATTGGGCCATCTGGTATCCAACAGAGGCATCGAAGTGGATAAAGCCAAGATAGACATCATATCATCCCTTCCAAACCCCTCTTCTGTGAGGGAGGTTCGCTCATTTCTAGGACACGCAGGCTTTCACAGAAGGTTCATCAAGAACTTTAGCAAACTTGCCCTGCCCCTGTCCAAGCTACTACAGAAGGATGTGGAATTCAATTTTAACCAACCCTGTATTGAAGCATTTCAGGAGTTGAAAAACAGACTCACATCCACTCCCATTCTGCAAGCACCAAACTGGGACCTGCCATTCGAACTAATGTGTGATGCATCCAACTCGGCATTAGGAGCGGTTCTCGGCCAGAGGGCGGGAGTCGGCCTCCCAGTGCATGTGATTGCTTATGCATCTCGAACTATGGACTCGGCCCAGCAGAATTACACAACAACCGAGAAGGAACTATTGGCAATTGTATTTGCCCTAGACAAATTCCGGCCATACCTTCTCGGCAGTAAGATCATTGTGTTCTCTGATCATGCGGCTTTAAGGTACTTGTTGAAGAAGCCTGATGCCAAGCCAAGACTGATTCGGTGGATGCTTCTCCTTCAAGAATTCAACATCGAGATCAGAGATAAAAGAGGTGCTGAGAATTCTGTAGCTGATCACCTAAGCAGAATTCAAGAAGAAAGCAAACCAATGCCTATTCGAGATGAATTTCCAGATGAGCACCTTCTGCACATTAAAACGTCTCCACCATGGTTTGTTGACATTTGCAACTTTGTTGCAACATCTCTGTTCCCACCAGAGGCATCTCTACTGCACAAGGATAAAATCAAGCGATGCCAAGTACTACATTTGGGATGATCCCTACCTTTGGAGATTATGCAGTGACAAAGTCATCCGCAGTGCATTCCCTGAAGCCGAGTTCAAGTCGGTCCTCCAGTTCTGCCACTCGGCACTGGAGGCGGCCATTATGGTTCCACTCGGACGGCCAGGAAAATACTAGATGTGGCCTCTACTGGCCAACCATCTTCAAAGACGCGCATGAGTTCGTCTCCACTGCGAAAACTGCCAAAAAGCAGGAGTGGCCATGAACAAAAGGCATGAAATGCCCCAACAACCCATCCAATTCTGTGAAATCTTTGATGTCCTGGGGAATAGATTTCATGGGACCATTCGATCTCCAATGGCTATTCATACATTCTGCTGGCCGTAGATTATGTATCAAGGTGGGTAGAAGCCATTGCCACTGTAACCAACGATGCTCGAGTAGTAGCGGACTTCCTGAAGTCCAATATCTTCTGCACGGTTTGGTGTCGAAAGCGCTCATAAGTGACCAAGGCAGTCACTACACGCAATGAGCCATGGCTTCCCTTCTCCAGAAATATGGGGTAGCACACAGAATTGCTATAGCCTATCACCCCCAAACTAATGGCCAAGCAGAAGTATTCAACAGGGAAATCAAGAAAACACTACAAAAGATGACCAATCCCAACAGGAAAGATGGAGCCGCCCCGGAGGACGCTCTGGGCACACCGAACTGCATACCGAACACCTCTCGGGATGTCTCCCTATAGGATTGTTTTCGGTAAAGCCTGTCACCTTCCTGTGGAGCTAGAACACAGAGCATACTGGGCTGTTAAGCAGTGCAATCTGGCCTATGACCAAGCAGGGGAGCAGAGAAAATTTCAGCTACAAGAGCTAGATGAACTCCGCTTGGAAGCATATGAAAACTCCAGGATCTACAAGCAGAAAATCAAGCGATTCCATGACCAGCAGATCCTGAGAAATGAATTCCGAGTTGGCCAGAAAGTCCTCTTGTTTAACTCACGCCTCAAGCTCATTGCAGGTAAACTACGTTCTAGATGGGATGGGCCTTTTGTTATCACTAATGTGTTTCCCCATGGTGTAGTACAGCTAAAAGATGAACACAGCAACAGCACCTTCCAGGTCAATGGGCATCAGATTAAGCCATTCCATGAAGGTCCAGCGCCTATCACTCATGACATGGAGATAATATCATTGATGGAACCAGCATCTCCAGATGATCCTGCCTCGCATTGAGGACAATGCAGATTTTAAGTGTGGGGGGGGATAAATATACAGTCATCTCAACTGCTGTACCTTTAACTCTGTTCCCACTCTCCTGAACTCTGCTAGTCATCTCAACTGCTGTACCTTTAACTCTGTTCCCACTCTCCTGAACTCTGCTAATTTTAATTTTTTTTTATTTTGTTGTTGTTTCCTTTCAGTTGCGTCATTTCATTTACCTTTAACCTTTCCATCTGAACAGAATTCCAAGTGGATTGTCAATCATAAAAGTGTCTTGAAAAGAATTTTGAATTGGCTTCTGGAAGTTCAGAAAAGATGGTAGGAGTAACTTTGCAACTTTGACAAGAGAAGTCTCTAACTTGAAGGAGATGAAAAATTTGTGCTCTGGGCAGTAACTGACTAAGAATCTAGAAAGAAAAACCTTGAGTCAGAGCAAATGCAACCTGTGTTAGAGCTTGAGCCTTTGCAAATACTTATGGCTTGCATCTTGCCATTCTTTTTTTTTCTTGTGTGATTTTTGCATTCATGATTAACTGTATATTCTGCATTTTGCCTTAGCTCTCTGGATACCACTGTTTTCACATGCAGGAATGAGATGATCTAGGCCATGTTTCTTATGAGCCCCGAGCCAAATAAAGCCTGCCTGAAGAAAATTCTCTCCCTTGTCTACCCCCATTGAGCCGCATAACCATTCTTTCTTACAGCTCATTACAAGCCAAAGCCGGAAAACTATGAATAAATCTCACCCTCAGGAAGTTGAGGAGCTTTGGAATTGTTTTGGGAGTAAGTCATTACCAAGTGTGGGGGGATTCTCCAGGAAGCAGAATCAATTCAGCATTCTATAAAAGCTCGAAAATAAAGAAAGAAAAGAAAGCAAAGAGAAAAAGCAGTTGAAAATATGAGCTGAAGCGGATATAGAAAGCCAGCAGTTGCATAAACTTGTATAATAAGAGAAAGAAAGAAAGTGAGCTGGATGAAGCAAAAAAAAGAAAAGAACTGATAACATCTTGGGGTTTTTCCTCATGCTGATAAAGCTTACTCCCCATTGCTCCTCTCTTCCTCATGGGTCTTGAAACCTCTGCCCTATATTTTATCCTACCCGTGACCCAGCCTCGCTTCATGAGAAAAAGAAGTCCTAGTGATCATAACTATATGTGTTTTTGCAGGTGTAAAAAGAGAGCTTCGTCAAAGTATGGTAATATCAGTTCCATGAATGTTGAGTGTAAATACAAGCCCAAACACGAGAGAAGTGAGGAGTTATTCACTTAAATGAGGTCTCTGTCACTCTTGGTTACCTTCTCTGGTTGCAGGTCACGAATTGCCTAGGGCACATACGAAGTAATTTTCAGATTGTTAGAGCATCTCAGTCTCAGAGTGAGCAGTGGCGACTCTATCTCGGTTGAACTGAAGGAAGCCAAGTGAAAAATTCTTTTCTATCTTTTCAAACCCCCTTGTGATTTTCATTTTATCTTGCCCAGAGTGCAAAAGGGTAAGTGTGGGGTGTGATGAGCCACAATTTATACACCTTTTAGACACCTAAGAAGGAGGTTTGCAAAACTATTTCGTGCTCAAGGATGGACTGTTAGCTGAGATTCATTTTAGGAGCTTAAATACAGGAAAAATACAAACCGTGCTAATTCAGATTTCTTAGCTAAACAAACAGTATCACTCCTTCTTTTTGCAGGTCGGGCTGTCCCCGGCCAGCCTGTTCCATCCCGGCCGAGATGAAGTCGTCGTCTCGACCAGATTGATTTGCAACCCAGAAGCCCAGAAGAGAGTGGCCCAAATGTGTTGACCACATCAGCTATCCAGCTTGGAGGCCATCTCAATGCCAACTCATCTGCCATGTCACTCCGAGGAAATCTGCCATGTCACGTGAGAAGATCTGCATAGGGGTAGAATAGGGCATTCACATTGTAATTCTGTTAGGATTCGTTAGGATTAGCTAATCACAGCTCGTGTATATATAGGAGGAGCTGTGCACTGTTTAGACGTCTTTGAATTCACTCTTTTCGCACATCAATTACTTCATCTTCTTCGTTCTCGTTCTTCCATTCTGGTGGCGCGCATGCGGTACTGCAGTGGTACTTCTCTCGATTGAGGAAGTGCAGGTCTAAGACTGGGAAGCTGGATGTTCACCAGAGGGGACCGATCAGACTACTGATGCACTCTGGTGGAACTGATCCTCAGCACTTAAGCGAACGGAGGTGAACCACCACCATCAACCTTGGCGATCGTTAAGGAAGATGGAACCATCCGAATTCGGACCACTGTATTTGTACTCTATTTTTATTAATTGATTCCGTTCTGCATTTCATATCTCTGTTCTCTTCCTCTACTTTAATTCACGTTGAATCCGCGATTGCAATTGAACTGTGAACAATGTTAAGCTAAGCCGATTGGAACTGGTTTAACTAAGTCAGTAGGTAATCACTTAACGATTGTTGAATGAGAACCTAAAATCAGCTCTGCACTCAATCCCTGTCAACTGATGAGGTAGCGATTGCATAAATCCTCGGTATGACAATGGACGAACCTTTGGCGATTGCCATATGACTACCAAAGGCTGATATGGACTATGAACTGGAGATTGGAACCTGGACTGGACTTGATTAATGGAACTGAACCTGAATACAGTTATATAATACTAATAGATAATTAGTAACAATAGTATACATTTACTGCATTCATAGTCTTAGTTAATTTTCTGCATCACTTTCGTGATTCCAACTCCCCCAAGTTTCTTGTTTTCTTTACTGTTTTCTGGTTGAGACAGAGGTAGTCCGCCTCTGTAGCGTCTGTCTGTACTCAGCCGAGACCATCTCTGCTCAGTCTGTACTCCATATCTTCGATTCTGCATTGTTTAGCTTGACACTAAACCACAATTGAGCACACTGTGTCCTTGAGAAAAATGACCTAGGGTTGACTATACTATAGTTAGCTTTAGTATTTGATAAGTGCGTTGAAACGACTATAAGCGAACCATCATCAGTTACATATTCCAAATAAGGTATCTTTATCTTCCAAAGGAAGTGTGTACTCGATCTTCTCAAAGAAATAGGAAAATTGAGATGTAAGACCTCAAGGGTACTTAATGAGCAAAACCATAGGATTGGATGTGAAAAAAGTCCAACCATAGAGAAGTTTCAATATCAGATATTAGTGAGGAAATTGATCTACTTATCCCACACTAGGCCAAATATTGCTTATGTTGTTAGTGTGATCAGCCGATTTATGCCTGATCCCAAAGAAAGGCACCTTCAGGCAGTTGAAAAGATCCTCCAGTATTTAAAGACAAAAGATCCTCCAGTATTTAAAGACAAGTCTAGGAAAAAGACTGTTGTTTAGAAAAGAAGGTACATTGTCTATGGATATATATACAAATGCAAATTTTGCAGGATCAGTTATGGATAGAAAATCTATTTTTGGATATAGTATGTTTCTGGGAGGAAATCTAGTAACTTGGAAGAGAAAGAAGCAAAATGTGATTGCTTGATCTAGTGTAGAAGCAGAATTTCTAGCCATGGCACACGGTATAGGTGAAGGATTGTGGATGACAATTATTCTTGATGACCTCAAAGTAAAATATGAGGGGCCTATAAAGTTGTTTTGTGATAACAACTCAGCTATTAGTATTGCCAATAATCCAGTCCAACATGATAGGACAAAGCACATACAAATTGATAGACACTTCATTAAAGAGAAGTTGAACAATGGACTTGTAGTCACAACACATGTTCCTACAGGGCTCTAAGTAACAGATGTTTTCACCAAAGGGATCCATGTAGCTAGATTTCAAGAACTCAATGGCAAGTTAGCAATGATTGATATTCATTTATCAACTTGAGGGGGAGTGTAGAAGATATTGTAAATATCTCATTAGATTAAGAAGTTATAAATATCTAAATATTTCATTAGAAGATCATGAATATTGCATTTTATCTACAACGATTATCTTTTCTTTTTTGTTAGCTATATTATCTTTAAGTAGTTCACCTTTACCCTATAAAAAGAAGATTAGAAATTGTATTATTCAATTCAATAAATACACAATTTCTTTTACTTTCAATTATTGTTTTCCCATTTTCTTGGCCCTCGACCTCCATCACATTCACCACCTACACCTTAACCTTATGCTCTATGCTTTTCTTCTTTTGTCTTTTAAATTTTTATTTTCTCTTTTACTATGATGTTGTTCATTTCCTCACCTTTTTGTCTAATAACAAAAATGGGGGAGATATTGTAAAGGAGAAAGAAGTTGCACTTAATATATGAGTTTCTATTTCACCTTCTTTATATATCTTTTTTTCCCAAGTTTAGATGGTATTGTCCAAAGACATAGGGGGAGCCTAAGTTGTTTTGTTTACTTATTCTATATTCTATTGCTTCTTTGTATTCATGCTTCATACGACATCTTAGAAAGTTTTTGTTGAAGTTTTCTAAATACAAAATCTTTGATCTTATCTTTGTATTTATTTTTCTAAGCAAAGTTAAGCTTGTTTTGTAACTTTCATATGCTCACCTAGTGAGTTATCCTTTGTAAAACTTTTTGTTTCTTGGTAGTTTGAAGAGGCTAAGTGTTAAAGAATATTTAAGTTTGCTTGTAATCAGGTAGATTACAAGTGTTGTATAACCTAGAGAGGTTTTGAGAATACTTGGTTGTAAAGTTAGTTTGACTTGGTAGTAAAAGCCTTTGAGTTGAAGAGATTAGATGTAGCTTTTGTTGAAGAATGAACTAGGATAAAACATCTATGTTATCTTCTCTCCCTTATCTCTATTTTTGCTCTACACATTTTAGACAATCCTTTTGAACACCTTTTTTGAACTAATATTCATTGCGTTTTCAACAAGTTCTTTAAAAATCTTACACACAGTTCAACCCCCCTTCTTTTGTGGTTTCTTGTTTCCTTCGAGTTCTCTTCCTTGATCTTTTAGAGAGAAAGCACTAGCAAAAAAACCTAATAAAGAATGACACTGACACAAAACGGGTTGCATCAACCTTTTACCCTAATGGGCCTAACCCACTTTTCTGACCAAAATAAGCCCAAATAGCTTTCCTTATTTTTAATTATAAAAACCCATTTTAAAACCCCAACACATATCTTTCCCAAAATATTATTTAATTAACTTCAAAACAATTAAACCACTTAATAATAATAAATAATAAAATACAATATTTATAACTAATAAAAAATAGAATAAAAACTAGAATGTTACAAGTACAAAGGTACCGGTATGAGAATATCACACACGAAATTTTATATCGGTTTGCTTTTCAACAAAGAGTTATGTCTAATTTGTTCACCTAAAATATTTTTCACTAAACAACATAAGTATCAATTCCTCACTACCTCTTCAGGCTTACAACAACGCAATCTCAACATAAGATTACAAATACAACTATTCTTTCACACTAAGCCTATTTAGGCTTTAACAAACATGTAACCTTAACACATGGTTATAGAGCTTAAAACATTTTTCTTTGAACAAAGAACTCGCTAAGTGAGGACATGAAATACAAGTGCAATAATACAAATCTTTGTGAAAATAAAGAGTATGAAGAATATAAGCTCAGAGTATATCATCCAAAAAAGGTTCAAGATCATTGTTTTATTGTTTCATTCTTGTTCTCTTTTCTCATCACTACATTATCTTTCAGAGAATTTTCTTATATTTGAAAGAATATTCTTATATAACCTTCAAAAATTATTTTCATTGAGACTAAGGGATTCTTCCTATTTTTAATGAATTAGACGCATGAGGATTTTCTTTACACTTTAGGAAACAAGGTTTGTCCTTCTTGGGAAAGAGAGAAACATAGCAAGTACAGTGGATCAAAGTGTTTCACCTAAAAGGTGATTTGACACTTTCTTGAAACAGAGAAAGAAAGTTCCTTCTACTTTTGCACAAAACATAAGACTTTGTGAGAGCAAGATATGAATGCATCCAAACTCTCATGTGTTTTGATGATAACAAATATTATGACTAAAAAATGATGAATAATCTTTCGATTAAGTATACAAAATTTTTAAGAAAATAGTATATCATCACAGCACAAATAAAAGGAGCACATACAAAAGGAATTTGCATCCAAAAGATAAAATCTTATGAACCCTCGTCCATAAAAACCACGTCATCCATAGAGCACTTCATCCAATAATAGTAAAAGTGTCCAATACTTTCTAACGTTCATATAAGACATATAAGTGTCTTGTAACTTACTTTCTATCTTATACTTCACCTCTCTTATCATTTGAATATAGATTTTGAATGAGAATTCAATAACGTTAATTTCCTATATAGTGTATGTTGTTGTTATTATCTATTTTTCAAGAACCATAGCTTACCTTTATAAGCTTTAAAAAACAAGTCCACTTTGATAAAGAAGTGCACTGATTAAGGCATTCACAACTTAGGAAACAAGCAGAATGTATGTCTATATTGTTTTTCTACTTTAACAAGTTTAAGGAAATGCATTTCCATGATTTGTTATACCTTTTCTCTCTCATTATTACAAGACAAAAGCAATAGAGTCAATTTTGTAAAAAAGCTATCTTTGACATTTAATGCAAAGACATTTTTATCTTTATGCATGTTCTACGATTTTCTATCCAAGGTCTATATATGAATCTACAATGAGAAGAAACAAGCAAGAAAGAGAAACGAGAATAAGTGTATAAACACAAAAAGTAAGCTCCTACTTTGAATGTCTTTGGATGATGATTTTGTATATTTGTAAAATGCTATGTTTTTTGTTCAAGCTTTGTTCTTGAAGTATATTTGCTTCGTTTACACAAAGTTATAGTTTTGTTTTGAAAATTGTATGCTCACTTAGTAAGTTAAACATTTGTAGAACTCTTTTGTTTCCTAAGATAGCTTGAAGAGGTTTAGTGTTAAAGAATACTTGATTGCTTGTAATTTGGGTTGTAGATTACAAGTGTTGTAAAGTCTGTAAAGGTTGAGAATACTAGTTGTTGTAAGTATATTTGACTTAGTGAAAATCCTTCAAGGTTGAAAGGACTAGATGTAACTCTAAGTTGTGGAGTGAATCAAGATAGGCAATTGTGTTGATCTCTTTATCCCTCTCTTTTATTTTCTGTTATGTACTCTTTGGACGGTCTACTAAAATCTTTTTGTTTGAATTTATATATGTTGCAAAAATGTTTCAAAAGTACTTAAAATCACATACACAATTCAACTCCCATTCGTGTATGTTACCTATTACCTTTAGACTTATCATACGAAAAGTTGGCTTGCTTATTAAACTTGTTACACGAGTGTACTTAGGATTTGTTCAAATAAACTTCTCTATAAGCACTTACAAAAGGAAAAAATAGGAAGAAAAAATAAAATAAGTTTCTTCATAAGTTAAAATTAGCTTATAAGTTAATTTGTAAAAGAATTTTCATATTAGCTTCTTTGAAAACTTAATTTTAACTTAGACATATGGTAATTTTAACTTTAAAAAAATGTATTTAATTTTTCTTTCATATAAGTGTTTGTGAAAAAGTTTATCCAAATAGATTTTTATTACAAGCTTTTTTAAAATGAAGGACTTTTTTTTTGAAAAAGATATTGTAATTGTTAAACATGTTGAGAACAGTTATCTAATTTTTTAAAAACATTCTAATTGCTTTTATAAAAGCTTTTTGTCTATGTTTGATAAGAGAAAAATATGTATATGATGATGTTCAAATATAAAAGATATAGTCCATAGTAAGTATTGGATGCATGTTTATAAAATGTTAAGTGTGCGGTTAGTTCAAAACATAATCCTTCAACGCTTATTCAAAACACACATATATCTCTCGTTAAAACCAATTTTCATTTAAAACTATGCCTTTATCAAAGCGTTTTTCTAAGACAGGTATGAGTAAATATATAACGAAGGCTTAACTGTACTTGTAACACCCTGTTAGCTAATTCATAAATTTAATAGTTTTCATTATCATCAAAATAATTTTAGTTCTACACGTCTTTAGTTTCAATAATTAAAAAGTTATGAATTTTAATCATATAATTCAAAAGAGATTAGTAATTTAAATGCCGTTAATTTTGCACTCTTAACTTAAATGATACATGTTCAATAAGAAACAAAAACAACCATTTACCCAAATATATATATATATTAACATTTACCAAAAGAAAAAAACAATAGAAATTATTTTTGACATTGCAAAAATTGTTCAAGGGCATGAAACAACCAACTTAAATGAAGAAACTTCTAGGATGTTTATAGGCTTGAAAAAATTATTAATGATCTCGGATACCTCAATAAAATAAATGTTAGTAACATGTTCATTATCTGAATAAAATTGATGAATGTTCAGAGGTCAAAAGCTTGGAAGAATTTTTTACTAATGTCATTAAAAATCCTGTTGAAAATGAAGCTGAAGGTGATTCAGTACTTTTGAAACCAATCATAGAAGAGAAAACACATAACTAAAACAACTCTTTACAATTTTTTTGTTGCAGTTCAAGAACGTGACACAAGCTTTCGAATGCAATGAGAAAAATAAGATATGGAATGTACCTAAATTTAAATTTCAATAAAAAAACAACAACAGATTCGTATTTTAAAAACATTTCCAGATAATTTTTTAGCTAAAAAATTATAAGTCAGTATTTGTAAATAATAAATAAGTAGAGTGTTAGCTAGCACGATCTTTTAATATCTTTCGGTTTATTTAAAATTAATTAAAAAGAAAATTATATAACTTATAATTTTAATTAATAAAAAACATATATAAAATATTTTTTTAATAAATACACACTATTATTATAAAAAATTTACATTTTCAACTAATTAAAATTATATTTAATATAAATTTTTAATTTTTTTATCAAAATTAATTTAAAACTTTATGATTTAAGATTTTTTTTCTGTATTTAATGTAAAAAGCAGTAATCAATTATTTAATATTTAATTAAAAATTATGTTTAGTATAAATTTTAAGATAGTTTTATCAAAGTCAATTAACTTAATAATTTGATATTAATTAACAATATAAAAATATTTATAATTTCACTATTTAAAAAATGAAAAAGCATAAATATCGCTATTCGTTTTATTCACTTTTTTTTTTGAGATTTCTAGCATATATAGATTTGTTTTCCAAGGTTAGATGTTTTGGAAAAGTCCAATTCGTGGAGTTAAGGGGACAACTGAGGCGTAGAGCAAGTGTGTTTCCGAAAAATGAACACTGTACTTTCACCTTCAGCGTCTCCTACGTTGTTCAAAACCTATGCTTCTTTTTGTCCCTTATTTTCCAATTTCGCTGTTCCCCCTTCTTCCAATTCCGCACGCGTTGAGCTTCCCCGCAAAAGGGGTTCTCAAAACACCGGACTTCGTTGCAACTGTAGCATCTGGCCCGGTGGCCCTGGCTCTGGTACAATATTGTTTTTCTTCTTTCTCTCTCTTGTGCTGCTAGTAATGTTGTTGATGATGTGTTCTTCAATGGTGGGAACAGAGATTTTATTTTTAACATCAAGGTCTGGGGTTATGGGTTGCTTTTGTTTGAAAGAATTTCATCCTCACTGCTGTTTCTACTAGCATCTATTGTTACAGGTTCATGGTTCCTTTTTTTTTTTTTTTTTTTTTTATTTCACAAATGCTGAAGGATTTCTAGATTGAGGATTGGATTCATGGGGACTAGGGAATTACAAGAATGTTCATTATTCAGGCTCTTTTTGTGTGTCGTAAATTTCTTTAGTAATCAATAGGAAAAAAAAAGTTTTTCAAGTTAAATTTAATTTATACATAAGTTAAAAATTAATTTTTTGGAGAAACTAATAGGAAAAAGTTTTACCAATTAGTTTGTGTATAAGTTAATTTTAATTTATAAAAAAATTTATTTTATTTTTCTTCGTATTTTCTTCCTATAATAACTACTTATGAAAAAGTTTATCAAAACATATTATTATTATGTTTTCCTTTTCAAGTAAATAAGTAACTGAATCATGCAGGTGATAGTGATAGCAGCAACAGAAGTATCCTTGATGCATTTTTCTTGGGAAAAGCTGTAGCTGAAGCTCTAAATGAGCGCATTGAGTCCACTGTTGGTGAGTTTTTGAGCACATTTGGAAGATTGCAAGCTGAACAACAAAAACAAGTACAGGACTTTCAGGTATGAAATAGTTTAGACTAGCATTATCTTGTGCTGATACTAATGTTGTCTCATGTGTTTCCTTCATGACTGCATAAACAGTACTGTTGCCTATTGTATCTAATTCTATTAATTGAAAAGCTATAATTTTCTTAAAAGATTATATCTGGTAAGATATATGAGTGCTGCATTTTCGATGGTCTTACAATTAATGTTGGATTGTAACTCAGCTTGTAGAATATAGTTCAGCTCTTTTATTGGTATAGGAAAATGTTTGGTAGTGGATTTTTAATTTGAAAATGATATTACAGGTAATGGGTGTTGTCAACTATCCAATTAAACATGTTTCAAATTCCAGTTGTTATAGAATTTTTTTTCCTGTTTAGTTTACAATCAATTTTGTTCTCCAAGATGGTATGGTGGCCTGTCTAGATTAAATGTCTAGGATATTCAATAGAAAAGAGTCTTTGGTTTTAGAGTGGAAATTAGGAGGGAAAGACCAAGGGCTTGTTTGTTTACTTCTTGCAAAAACAATTTTCTGTTTTCGAAATTTATTTGTCTCTTGAGAACATTTGAAAGTGTTTGTTCCATGAACACATTTTTGTTATCTAAAAGTTTTTCTCCTGAGAAACTGAGCAAAGAAGTCAAAGAATAGAATAAGAGGATGAGAAAACATCTCCCAGTTGTTTCTGTTTTTGGGTTTTTAAAACACTTGTTTTATAAACAATTTTCAATACTCAATAGATTTTTGGATAGGAAATTGATTGTTGAGTATTGTAGAATTGTTTTAGAAAACATTTTTTAAAACAAAAAAGTGAGAAGAGAATCAAACAGGCTACAAGTCTCTTGAATACATGAGGCATAGAGAAGAGATTCATTTATGTTGTAGATCTGTGATCTCTGACCTTTTATCACATTGAAACTGGTCAGAAGGCATTCTTTTTGTAATGAAGTTTGGCTGTTTTCAACAATTCTGGATTTGTATCTATCATTGTATTTTCGTGTTTGGTGGCATCTAATTGTCTATTCTTGTAAAGATTAACAATTGCAAGTTTTCAAACAATGAAAAATGGAGGTTGGAATTATTAAAGAGAAATTCTTGAGTTTAGGTTGCTTAATCATATTAGCTAAAAGGAAATTATAAATATGGACTGGAGTAGATTTCTCTGAGGAACCAATGCTGAATGTTTCAAACATATTATCGGATTAATTTTGATTGCTGATCAAGAACACACATATTTCTTGAATAGTTGCAGTTTGTAGTTTCAATGATTGTTTGTAAATTAGGAATGAATAAAACATTGAACATTATATTAATCGGATAGATAACCCCCATATTTAGTTACATAGTAGTTAGTAGAATAATTAGAGAGTTAGTTAGTTAGTTGGGGTTGAGATTATTAGAGAAACAAGGCAGTTGTCTATAAATAAGAAAAAGAGTTGAGATGGAAATCTT
The DNA here is from genome assembly GCA_025330945.1 of Mucuna pruriens. Classification (NCBI taxonomy): domain Eukaryota; kingdom Viridiplantae; phylum Streptophyta; class Magnoliopsida; order Fabales; family Fabaceae; genus Mucuna; species Mucuna pruriens. The sequence goes on from JAENHJ010000532.1 coordinate 1,734,476, forward strand.
ATCCATAGTAGTTAATCCCAAATAGCGGAGCGGAGCGGCCGACTGTCGAACTGGGATAGCGGAATAGCAGATAGTAGGATAGCCGCTATTCCAATATTATATATATATATTAAAATATTATTAATATATATATTATATATATAAACTCAAAAACATAAATATTACTCAAAATTCATAAATTAACAAGTATCATTAATAATAAAAATTCATAAGGCTTAAAAGCGTGTCGTCGGAGAAAGAATGTCGCCAGAGAAAGAACGTCGCCAGAGAAAGAACGTCGCCGGAGAAGAACAAAGGTAAAAAAGAAGAACAGTGAAAATGCAAGAGCAGAGAAGGAAGAGGGAAAACTGGCTGGAAAAATTATTTAAACTAAAACCCTAAAATGCAAAAAGTCAAAATTGCCCTCACTAACGTTTTAAACAGGAGGGCATTTTTGACTTTTCCCCTTCATGTGGACAGTAGCAGCCCACTCTGTTTCTATTTCCCGCTATAGCGGCCGCTCTGCTTGGCCGCGAACTATCGCGGCCGCGATAGTCGCGACATTGAACTGCACCACTACACACGTTTTGTCGCACCACTGTCGCTCCGCTCCGTCGCTATTAACCACTATGATCTTATCTAGTTATTAAAGAGGAATTCATATTGTGGTGGAAGAGTCCAGGCCTCTCGAAAGACCTGGGGATCTTTTGTACTATTTTTCTATTAATAGACAGAAGGCTTTCTTTCTATAATATTGAGCCAGTTTCTATCAACCGGTACCAAAGCTCCATTCTTGGAGCTCTAGGTATCAATTCTTGAAGATTATTCCAGAATTTGAAGAAAAAGAAGCTATTGGTGGCTGATTAAGGTGGAGCAATATTTTCAGGCAACATGAATATTTGAGGAAGAAAAGATACGAGTTGGGAAGGCTATGTGAGGACATGCATTTGTTTGGTGGTATGTGTGGAAAGGAGACCATCCAAGTGCATCATGGTGGGAATTCTTGAAGGCTTTGCATAAAGAGTTCCAGCCAGAATTTGACCCAAACATACCAGTGTTGGTCCAAGATGAGGAACAACAACTATGAGAGCCAAGAAACAGGTGCCAAGATGAAGATGGGAGGCAGAAAGCAGGAAGCATCATGGGGTAGAAGAAACAAACCTTGGTGAACTAGAACCAGAAACAAATCTAGAGATCAAGAACTAAGAAAAGAATTGGGACAACAGTGAAGAATGAAAATCTGTGAATGTACCAAGAAAAGAAGATGAAGTGCAAAAGGAAAAACAAGGACCAATGGTGTGGACTGAAATTGATAAAGAGAAGAAACAAGAATTGAGAGAACTTAAAATCTTGGAGAAAAGGAAAAATGGATGTGTAAAGATGAAGGCTCATAGTAAACATGAGGCAGAAAAAGAAAATGATATATTGATGGTAGGGAACAAATAGAAGCGAGAAAAGGTAGTAGGAGTTTGCCAAGAACATTTTCTGGGTAACAAGAGAATGGTTGAGATAGAGAAGATAGAGGCAAGGGAGAAAGTTGTTATCATGGGTTGTGCAACAGCGAAAAAGGAATGGAGAGGACATAGTAGGTAATTTGGGTTTCGGAGGCCTTTGCTCAAGTCTTGGAGAAGAAATGAAGATCAGAAGTCAGAAAGAACATGTGACAACCTTGCAAGGGTGGGCTCAGGCTGGCCAAACTACCCACCACCTAAACTGCCCGATTCAAACTTGTGCACAATGGGTACAGCAATGATTAGCATGGTGGCCAAGCTGCCACCACCAAACCTCCAGATTGAAGTTTGGACAAGGGCACATCCTATATGTGCATGTCACAAAGGGAAGGCATTGCTGAAACCATTGTGGTCAAGAAGCAACAAGAAAGTGTTAGAAAGGATCAAGACTGAATGCAAAGGATACAATCTCAGCCCACTTGTAAACTGAATGGGTCCAGCCCAAAGTGGGGTGACAAAGAAGTGGTTCAAATAGTGGGGCTTTCAAAAATGGGTCTGCCAGAAATGCAAAGTGCGCTTGAAGAGGGAAAGATTTCCCTCCTTAGGATCTCAAGGGTTACCTGTTGTTGTGGTTGAAGTTGAACCTGGGTGTAGTGCATCATTGGTGGAGGAACAAAGCCAAGGGGAACCAGAAAAATGGTTGGAAATGGGGCTGAAGGCTATTTTAAATACTGCAAGGATTTTGTGTGCGCCAAGATTAGGTGCTCAATCTACTAGTGATTTTCCAATTGTAGTTGAATACAATGAGTTAGACCATTTCTAGTTTTGTCGTCCAGCAAGCAACTAGCTATCTTTATTTTTTTGGAAGTGGACATTAGTGGGGTTTTATGTTTTTCAAGCACCTAAAGAGCTTCAATGAAATTGTTGCAGAACTACCCAAGCTCTAGGTACATGTGATAGCATCATCCAATAGCTAGCTTTTGGTAATAGCAGTGCAAACACCGTGGGAGGAAGTCAAGAAGAGTTTGCAAGTTATTCCTTTTTATGGTGTGGCTGAGGCTTTTCAGGGTATCCAACTGCATGTGAAAATTGAAGGTTCTATATTTGACCTTTGTGTAATCTACATGAAGTTAAATGTTGCTGGTCAAGTCATTGCTCAAAACCAGAACAAGTTATGGAATTTAGCCCATGTGGTTTTCCTGTTGGACATGAAAAGTTGGTTTAGATCAAGGCTGTGTGGGGGTTCAAGATCCAAAGAGTTTATGTTGTGACCCCTGAAATTGATGCACATCTCACGGAAGTTTACAAGAAGACCAGAATTCAACCAAGGGAATATTCATGCAATTGCAAATTCAAACAATTGCTACCGCAGTGGGACCCTGGTTTGCACTAGTTCTGAACATTAGTGGGGAACCTATTGGCAGCAGGGCAATGATCAAAGGGAAACAGATAGTGCAGGAACTCTTCATTGTTTTTATCAACTACAAACAGTTCACCTTGAGGACAAGGTGAAACTTTAGGTGGGAGCATTGATAGGTAACCCCCCCGTAGTTAGTTAGTAGAATAATTAGAGAGTTAGGTAGTTAGTTGGGGTTGAGATAATTAGAGAAACAAGACATATTGCCTATAAATAAGAAAAGGGGTTAAGAGGGATATCTTATCTATAGTTATTAGAGAGGAATTCATATTGTGGTGGGAGAGTCCAGGCCTCTCGAAAGTCCTGAGAATCTTTTCTACTAATTTTCTGTTAATAGAAGGCTTTCCTTCTATAATATTGAACCAGTTTCTATCATAATCCTCCATTTCAATGATTGATTGGTCTTAAAAAATAACCTATAGTTAGGCACATTCATAAATTTTATAATTTGAAGTTGATCAATGCCTTCACGTCCCACTTTCTAGCTTCTACCATTTTCACCGAAGGTGTAGATACCTATGTTTTACCTGTTAGAAAATATAATGCTCATGCAGGAAGAAGTGTTGGAAAGAGCCAAAAAAGCAAAGGAAAAAGCAGCGCGTGAAGCTATGGAGGCACAAGGACTCGTTTCAAAGTCTGCAGTTGAGACAAAATTTGCAGATTCAGGTACTTCCAAAACTTCAAATTTTGCAACAGATCCAATCACTTCTGTTCAGTCTACTGATGCATCTGAAACAGACACTGAATCTGCCAACAAGGAGAAACCTACTCTGAGTTCATCAATTGATGACTGATCCAACCTTGTGTATTTTGCTTCAACTTTTGTGTTTTGACTGCTTTATACTGAATTTACTTCAATAGCTTTTTCATAACTCCATCCTTTCTGATGGATATTTTTTTCACCAGATTAATAAATTCAAATTCTCAAATGGTCCTTGTTTCTTCCTTTAACGCCCTAAAAGTTTATTTGACTTTGCATGTTTTTGAGGTATCATTAACATCTATCATGACTATTTTAGTGACCAAGCTTGATAAAATTGGAATATGACTACGTCTTAATGAATAATCTTCTCGCTAATATAGTAATATTAGATCCAAAGGAGTTGTGATTAACTGCTTGTTGTTGACATGTCAGTCTTAACTATTGATAGAGTAATAGAGCTCTTTGTTTCTTAGATGACGAAGGTATTCTCATGAAATTTGCAACATTTATTAGTGCTCATTTTTTTCTCTATCTATAACATGATATGCTTGACAAAACCTACCATATCAAAAGCTTGAACATTTTACACCACAAACCGGAGTTATACATACCAAGTAAATATCCAAAGCTTGGAAACGTGGACATAATCCATAAATGTATAAATTTTACGAGCAGTCAAGTAGAGAAGAGATCTTATTATACAGGACATATTTGAAAAATTAAGGCAATGTTTGTTGGAAGTAGTTGATAAATGGGTTGTGTTAAAGAAAAATTCAAGTCTATCAAAATGGAAGGCTTTTTTGCTTAATTCTAACTTATTAAGAAAGTTAGTTAATTTAATTAATAATATTAAATATGTTAATAATTTGTATTATTTTTATAAAATTACCTTAAATTATTAGGATACATCATCTCACTCTCTCTAGTTAATTATTTTTTACCTAATTAATTAATATATCCAAGTCATCTTTTTCAAATTTCATAAGAGAGAAAATGAATTTATCTTATTAATTTAGAGAAAGTAAGTCATGCACTGATACTATAAAATAGTTTTATGGTCATTCAATCACAAATTATCAAGTATGATAAGTTTTACGACTTTTACAATAATTACATTATAATATGATTAGATGAAGTATAAAATTATTTTACATTATTAGTGTGTGACTATTAAATTTATTAATTTATGACATTTATGGTAAAATAATTAAATATAGTTTAGTTAAAAAATAATTAATGTAAGAGACCATGTAAAAAAGTCTTATCAAAAGAGACAAGAAATTAAAAAAAAAAAATCCTACCTATAGATATTAAGGTGATAGTAGCCACTAGTATTATGTAATAAAAGGGTAAAAATAATAAAATCCATCTTTATATTTAAAAATGATAAAAAAATTTAATAAAATCAGAAAAATAAAAGAATATAATAAAATTCTACCTTATATAAAAAAAGATAACAAAAAAATTTAATAAATATTTTAAAGAGACAAAGATAATAAATATAAAAATATTATAAACTAGAAATTAGTGCTTTAAAAATTATTATTTAAAATAATGTATAAAAAATACTATAAACTCATAAAAAAACTATTTATTTAATGAAGTTTATGCATCCAATGTTAGAATACTCCATGCATATAAGTGTTTATGTTGTTCAACCACTTAATTTTTCATGTGTTCAAACTTTGTGAAGCTCGTTATGAGCTTGTTTAGCAAGCTCCAAAAACTTAGCCTAAAGGTTGAGTGCATTTTTCTAGACTACTTTTATTGAGAAAATATTCAAAGAAGCTTTTAAGTTTTTTTTATTAACTTGAAATTTTTGTTTATTGGATGCATATACACCTTTTAAAATTAGTATTCAAAATTTTATATATTTTGTCACTTAATTTTTTTTTATATTTTACTTTTATTTTTATTTTTTACATTTTGTCTCTTAACTTTCATAATTTTACAAATTTATTGTAATTAAATATTTTCTATTTAGAACAAAATAATAAAACTTAGAGCGTGTGGGTTTAACACAATTTTACTCCCTACATGGTAATAAAGGCAAAGGAGGATGTGGCCAACAGTATTATTGAAAAAAAAAATAGAGGCTGACTTTTGATGTTTTCATATTTAAGTTAGGACAGATTAAGGGTAATATTTAAGTATGTTTAGTTTTATTTTTAATTAAAATTAGTTTTTATTTGAATAATTCTAACAAAGTCGATATTTGAAGAAAATTTTGTTTTATTAAAATAAAATTTTAATTATAATAAGAATAATATTATAAAATATTAAAAACACTATATTTAGTTTATTAAGTAACCAAAGAAGTTATTTTTTAACTCTAACTACCCAGAAATGAGCATTGCGCTGTTAATGTGTTACTTGACACTCACAATGGTGAACCCGTTATAATGAATAACATTAACTGACTCAATTTTTCTGTGAATTGGAAGATATACTGAGCTGAATGGAAATTAAAAAGAGAAAATACACACATATAGTAATAAATAATATTTTAATATAATATAATCAAAGAAAAGTTTGAAAATTGAGAACATTAATTATTGTGTTAACAATGAATTTGTACAGGAGCACGTTACAACAGAGAGTAAAATAATTTTACATCATCTAATAATAAATTATTATTTATAATAAATTTGTTAATTTTTATAATAATTATTAAAATTGTTTTATATTATTTATGTATAATCATTAAACCCAAAGTATTCAGTATATCGTCTTAGTTCTTCAATTTGTTTTTTGTCTATTATTTTTGAAAGAAAATTTTTGTTTTCGTCTATTTGTTATTGTAAAATAACTTTAGTTACTATATTTTTTTTATTTCATATACATATAAAAAAATAAAATGAAATGATGATATAAAGAATACAATGTATTAAAAACAAAAAATAAATATTGGTAATATCTTTTGGGTACACTGGTATAAACACTCTAAAGTGATTAATATAATTAGTTTACTGATAATGTGATATGATAAGAAGAGATGATAACTGATAAAATATGAATTATTACTCTTTAAATAATAAAGAAGCGCAATTGTAATTGTTTTATAACCACAAGTTGAGTTCCATGTGACTGCACCTTGTTGTCTACAATTTTCTACAATAACAAAGATCATGATGAAATCACAACTAAGATTGCAATTTTAAATGTTTCTAAAATATACATGCCAAGTATCTCTCTTAATGTAAAAAATTCATGGTGTTTTATTGCATGCAAGATCGTCTTCTTCTACTTACCATTTCTTTTTTGTAGTCCTTTCTTCTTGTAATCAAATTTCTCTTCCATATAGTAGTAAAGTCTCGATAACTCCAAGATAAATCTCAGTTTTCCTTATATGGAAAGAACCTGTGATATCAATGTATAATTGTTAAATTAACTTGGTTAAGCAAACTAAATAAAATGATAAACTAAATGAAAATAACAATTAAGCATTGGTTTTGATCCTTGCTCATATTTGCTTATATATACTAAGAAATTTGAAAACTTTGGCCATAAAATGTAGCGCATTTGGACAGCCACACTAGCCCCATCCTAGACTTCTTTGACAAGCTGATTAATTCGCTAAAAAGATATTATTCAAGGAATAAATAAACTTCACCTCAATTGGTTATTAACTTGTCTACTTTTATCACTTATAACATTTAGCTCTTTCTCTCCTCCGCTAATTTGCTTCTATTTTCTTGCTCTAAAACCTTCTCATCCGAGTCCTAATGCAACCTTAAGTATCAGTGCTTCTATTCTCACAAAAGCTTCCACCCAAAGGCTTTTGGGGTGGCCATTTCATCTTATTTCGAGAAGGTTGGACACAAAACTCATTTCCTTCCATCCAAACCCTTCCAAGCGCTTCAATATTCTTGAGGATACAAGAAAAAGTTTCAACACATAATATGTTGCAAAAATATAAACATATTGCTTCTTTTTTTTTTTTTTTGAAGTTCTTCTTGTTTGGACCTAATAAGGTCATATTTGTTGAGCTCTAGTTGAAACACTTTCAAAAATTACCTTGAGTGTTTACAAAATTTGTCTTTTTTTTTTATAAAATTTAAAAGTTTGATTTTAATTTTCATAAAATTTAAAAGTTTGATTATAATTTTTATAAAATATTATATTTTAATTTAATATATTAAGAAATATTAAACAAAAAATAACATAATAATATTATTGGTAGGGAAGATTGTAGGATAGTTTATAACGAATTTATCTTTGTTTCTATTTGATGTTAGGTCATTTATATAAACTTGTACCCACCCAACTTGATCCAAACTCGATAATATATAGAATAAGATTGAGTTAACTCAATTTATTAACGTAATATTTCAATATTAATATTATATATAGCTAAATCATAAAATAAAAAATATATTTCAAATAATGAAAGTATATTTTACTATATATTTCAAATAAATAATATTACTATAAATATAATATAAGATTATACAAAATATTATTTATTAAATTGAAAAGTTTTATTATTAATACAAAATTGTTCAAAATTTTATACTTTTTAAAATAATATAATATATCAAAATTTATTATTAATACATAATTATTAAAAAAATTTAAAATTACAAACTCTTATTATTAGATAAAATTTATTAAAAAATACAAATGCCATGTCACCCAAAAATGTTTAAGAGGCTAAAATATATCATTACCAAGTTCATAGAGTGAGTTCGTTGGATAAAAAAACAATCCATTTTTATTTTAAGAAACTAAAATAATAGAAAAATACTTAAGAGGATAAAATGGAATTAAAAAAATTTAAAAAGAAATATTCTATCCAATAAACTTTTATCCTTTGTTTATAGAAGAAAGGAGGAGAGAGGAGCAACATGCATGTAACTAAATAGCAGCAACATTAAACCCGTTGACTGTTTCTTTGCCTCCAAAAATCCATAACGGTAGCCAACCTCTCTTTCTTCCCTTCTTTTTCTCTCTCTCATTCACTTCCTCTGCTCCCAAGGCACCCAAACACAACCACAAACAAAAACAATAATCAACACCAAAGGAAAAGGAAAAGGAAAAGTTGAACCCAGGACGAACCTCATCCATCAACCAACACCTGTTTTCGCACCAATGTGCCGCCATGGAACACCGGAAAACGCTGACCATGACCTGGGACGGCCTCGGCGACGATGATGATGAGGCCTTCTTCGAGTCCTACAACCGCCTCTCCACAGCCGCCTCCGTGGACCTCGCTTCTTCCTCCGACGATGACGACGACGATTTCGACAACCCCCGACTCTCCTTCGTCTCCGCCGTCTCTTCTATGCAGTCGCGAAAAAAGAAAGCCCCTCCACCGACTGACTCCGCTCCAGATTACGGCATATGGATGGAGGCCCCCGCGTCAATCACTGAACGGCGAAAGCAGTTGCTCCATGGCATGGGCCTAGACGACAATAAAGAGTTCTCAAAAGCCCCGAGTGTCGAGCTCCACCGCGCAATTTCAAAGAAGAACGACCCTGTTCCCTCTTCTAATAATTCCTTTAAAAAATCATCAGTTTTGACTACTCCCACGCCTGTTACTATTACACCTTGTGATTCCTCTGTTTTGGTAGAGAAAAAATCAGAGAACTCCTCTTTTCACTTAGTTCTGGTTCGTTCTAGGTCTGAGGGTGACATCGATTTGTTCTCCATTGAGAGGTGTAGAAAAGAAGTTTTGATCGGAAAAGAGTCCAAGCAGCGGCTTACAAGAACCGCCACCGAGTTAGCCTTCCCGCGCTCTCGGATTGCAACAGGAAACAGAGCGGTTGTGAGGGATTCCGATGATGCAGGGCACTCGAAAAGACAAGTTGTAAAATTGGAGGATTCGGGAGTGGGAGCGTTTTTCTTGATAAAAAATCTGGATACTGGAAAGGAGTTTGTTGTGAATGAGTGTGGTGAAAATGGAACGTGGAACAGGTTAAGTGATTTGCAAACGGGGAAGCAGTTAACGATGGAGGAGTTTGAGAAGACGGTGGGAAAATCGCGCGTGGTGAATGAGCTTATGAGGCGTGCTAATGATGGGAGGAGTGACAGTTTTACACGGAAACTATCTTCGAGTTCTTACATTTCACGGAGTTTGAGGATGAGCAAGAGGCGAGGCGTTGCGTTGTTGAAGAACATAAAGGGAGTGGCGAGTGGGTTCATCGGTGAGCGAGAGGCGGTGCAGGTGCAGCCGGTGACGGAGGCGAAGAATCAATGGGTGCGAGTTCGGCAAAGTGGGAAGTCGCATAAGGAGCTTTCTGCTTTGAATTTGTGTCAGGAGTTTCAGGCTCACGAGGGTTGCGTTTGGACTATTAAGTTTAGCTTGGATGGTCGATATCTAGCGAGTGCTGGAGAGGATAAGGTCATTCACTTGTGGGAAGTGCAAGAGTGTGAGGTTATGTCTTTGAGGCCCGACGAGGGAACTGCCACTCCTCTTCACCCTTCCTTTCTCGCTTCCAACGACCATTCACCCTTGGCTAGTGAAAAAAAGAAGAAAGGGAAATTTGGCAGCAAAAGAGGCTCATCCATTCCTGACTATGTTCATGTGCCTGAAATTGTCTTTTCCCTTTCTGAGAAACCATATTGCTCTTTTCAAGGACATTCGGATGATGTTTTGGATTTGTCCTGGTCTAAATCTCAGGTATACCTTCTCTACCCCCTCCCTTTCTTCTTTTTTCTTTTTCAATTATCTTCTTTCTTAAATATATGTTTATTGAAAAAGATAGATATAATATGATTGAAAAATAAAGATAAACAATTGAAAAATATTGTTGAGGGTGTTTGTAATTTGTAGATATTCAAAAACCTATCACTCATATTCAAAAAGAGTAGTTGCATCTTCAAGATTATCTTATTACCTCTGACTAGGTAGGAATATTTTGTATACATTCGAAGTAACAGGGTGTGTATTGAATTAGGAGTTTAAAGAATTTTTCTTGGTAAAAAAAGTCTCTTTGATATTTAATCAAGATTTTTAAGAGGTGTTATTGGATTACAGTTTTAAAAAATTTTAAAATTTTTTTTTTAAAAAAATAACTTCATTAGTTTTTCAATTAAAATTTTTAAATGATATAAATTAGTCCTGTGGTATTAATTATTAAGATTTTTGTAAAAAGGTAATGGAATTCAATGGTATTCAATTGAGATTTTATAATCTTTTGATAGTAAAAGACATACATATTTTGATGGATTATTTTGTACGAGTGACTTCGTGTGACTTTTGACTTTTCAATAGGATGTATAAATATCATACCAATTTAATAATCCAACCTAAAAATTCTTTTTGCTGATGTCAAACTTTTCTTTCTTCTCCCTCGTAATTTATTCTATTTTGATAATCTATTTCTTTCAATCTTATATGTTTTTTGTCTTTATCAACTTGTTTGATCAAATTTACTGTGTATATCAAGTCTTATGTAATGTTTTTTTTTATTTGTTGTGTTGATTCAATTACACTACCTATGTAATTGATAAAATATATGATTGTTTTATTGAATTGATGAGTTGGTATTAATAGCTATTATATATATATATATATATATATATATTGCACTTGTTTTCAATTGCATATAATGATGAAGCTATTTTAGGAGTTTAGGGACATCGTCCCACATAAGTCATGACAAACTTTGAGAAGAGAGTAATTGATTTTGAAGATTGTTGTTGGGGTGGAATTGCTAGAGAATGATTCTATTGTATTAGACACTCATGATATCGATGCAACAACTTTTGAGGAAGAAATTAAATATTTTAGTATGGAATGATTTTCATATGATCCTAAGAATAACAATGATGTTTTCATAGCACCAAATCACTATTAACCATCCTATTAGCCTCCATCACTTGACCAATGTAGTCCACTATCCTATGCCCCTTTAAGTTCGAAGACTCCTACTAAAAAAAATAAGTCTCGTAAGAGTAGATATGAGAATGAAAGAAGTTCTAACTCTATTGTATTGAAACCAACTATTAAGTCAAAGTTTTAGAAAATATTTTTGTTGGCAGTAAGACTATTGTGCCCAATTTTGAAAAAATATCTAATTTAATAATAAAAAAGATAAAGAAAAGAATAGTAATATTTATGATGCTACATAAGAGATCCCAAATTTAGATGACAACTTGTTACATGGTTGTTGATTTGCTTAAAACAAAGAAGAACTTGTTCTTGAAGATGTCATCCAAAGAACAGACATCTAGGATAAACTTCATGTTAGGATGATTACTTTTATAAATCTACAATGCCTTTTAAAATCTTATAAATCTACTAAGTCTTTTAAAATCTGATAAATTTTGTGATATAAATTCAGTAAAATTCAAATTACAAATCTTATAAATCCAAAATGTTTTTAAAATACTAAAAAAGTTTTTATAAGTCATTGCATTTTAATATAGTCTTTTAAAATTCACAAGACTTTTTTATGTTAAAATAGTCTATTAAAATCCCAATTCAATTAGGGTGAAAATAGGTTAGGTGGCCTATCAAGGACTCGTAGCTTTCCTTGCATGAAACCTAGCCTAGCCTGTATAGTAAAAAAGCTAGACTTATGTTTTTTTTAAAAAGTCTTTTTAAGTAAAAATGTGAGACTTCAAGCTTAAAAAAAAGCCTATTAGGCTTTATAAGCTAGCTTGTTTATATAAATAATTATATATTAATATTATATTATATAAAATATTTATATTTAATTTATATAATTATTAATAATAAGTTTTTTTATAAAATAATTTTTATTTGAAATCATTTGTACTACATTGCATTTTTATGCTTTTCACAGTTGAAACCCAAGTAAGCTAAAATAGGCAATGACCTAACATGCATAGCATTTTAGTTATCTACTAGGGTGCACAATTGTCATGCACCTCTGCACGTCTCTTTGCACCTTCGTACAAAGGTGGTGTGGCACTTGTTTCTTTAGAAATATTGGACATGAACTACAATATAAGCATAATTAGGGGTGTAACTAGGTCACAATTGACCTAGGGATCCGATCAACTCAACTCAACCCAACAAGATTTTAGCAGGTTGGATTTGGTCATCAGGTTGGTTTGGGTTCATATTAACTAACCCAATTATAATTAGGTTGGGTGTTGGGTTAGTGAGTTTTTAACCTGATCAACCCAATCCAACCCAACTCAATCATCTTATCATATTACTAATAAATTATAATTATTTATTAATAAAAAATTTTGGACAGTTAGAATTGTGTTTTAATTTAGACATATATTGAAATTTTTAATAAAATGTCTAATTTTTTTATTATACGTGAGTTGAAGTGGTATATTTGTGTGTCATTTTAAATTTTTTGTATAGTATACACTTTCATTTTTATTGTGGTATGATTGCACTTTTTTTTTTTGGAGTGGTATGATTATACATGGTTATTGTTAACTATGCTTTTACATATTTAAATGTCTTAATTTTGAATGACTTGAATTAATTAAGTACTTTTATTTTTAATTTCTAAAACATATTATTATTTTATTTAGTTGGCTTGGCTACCCAACTCTTGATCGAATTAGATTAGATTGAGTTTCTTAACAGAAAAACAAAAATTCAACCCAACCTAACCCAACCCAATTATGCTTTATTATGTTGGGTCTAATAGTCATAAATTAGACCAAACTCAACCCAACCTGGGTGCATACACCCTTAGGCATGTTTGCAAAGTACAAACAAAACAAATTGGTAACTTAAACCCTTCATTGTCTAGCATCTTTATTTTAGGTGGGTTTGATTTTCATCCATCAAATTGATGACCTGATTTGTTGGTCTTTTTAGGCATATGAGTCTATTAGCCTATTTATAGGCCTTATTTAAAACATGATACCTAAATAGAGTTTCAAGTTAAGTCAAACTTTTAAATAAGTTAGGACTAACCTTAAAAAATGACATGTAACAGATAAACAAGTCAGGTTTAGACTTGCCAATGCTAGGCCTGATTCCACCCTTAAATCCAATACACCTCCCTTAAATAATATAAATAAGTCTTGAGGTATTTAATCAAAACTATTAGGATTCTTTAAAGAGTTTGTCAAATTTAGTAGTATTTAATTGATACTTTTTACAACTTAAAAAAATCTTCTAATATTAAAAACATACAAATTTCAATACATTGTTTTGCATGGTGAATTTTGATATATTTTAAAAGTTTTTTAGTAATAAATCTTCATCCAACATTCTCACAAAAGCCCTTGAGATTTTAAAAGACTTTTTCTATCATTATCAAACCTTTCTTTCTTCTGGCACACATAATTCCTTCTCTTTTCGTTAAAGGTGGTACATATATTGATACAATACTTGTTTATTTTTTTCTTCAAATTTTACACATCTTCTCTACATTAAGGTAAAAAAATCTTTCTACTTTATTTTTGTCTTCAATCAATATGTCTAGACGAATTGATGGAGTGTATCACACAAAAGACAATGTAAAAAACATATAAATATATTTGAATTGACTTTTTTCTATGATATGTAATGCACAAAAACAATTCTATTATAAAAATATTTGTCTTGTATTTTTTTTTAACGCAATTACATTCTTGTAGATTACCATTTTCATGTCATTTCTTTGATTTTTTATTGTGTGTGTGTTTTTTTGTACCTTTTGTTTATCTTTTCAACCCATTGTTACGAAGTTAAAATAAAAATAAAGAAATTTTATTTAAAAATAATTTTATTTACAAATCTTTGTAATATATTACTTGATTACCATGATAGGTATTCTTGTGAAATTGATTTTCTTAATTGGTTATAACAATTTTTACATATATTGGATTAGTAATTCAAACGAGAAATTCGCACTCAAAAAATAATAATGGAAAGGATTAAGAGGTGCAATATCTCTTGTAACTTTGAATATTTGCTAAAAGTTCTCATAATCATTTCACATCTTATAAATCTATGAAATTCTTTTACATCTTATAAATTCTTATGACAAAAATTCATTAAAATTCAAATCATAAGTCACTACATTCCTTCATAATCTTTTAAAATTTACAAAAGAAATTTATGTCAAAATAGTCTTTTAAATCCCAATCCAATACACCCCTCTAAAATACAATGTATTAAAAAGGAAAAATATTGACAAACATCTTTTGGGTATCCCTGTATAAACACCCTCAGTGATCAATATAATTAGTGTCTTGATAATGTGATGTGAGAAAAGAAAATGGTAAGTGATAAAAAATGAGAGATGTGTAACAGATGAGAGAATCATTACTCTAAAAAAAATAAAGGCGTGCAAGTGCAATTATGCTATAACCACAAGATTTTGAGGTCTATGTAACTGCACTGTGTTATCCACAATTTTCTACAATAACAAAGATCATGATGAAATCATAACCATGACTGCAATTTAAAATCTTGGTAAAATTTACATGTGAAGTATCTCTCTCAGTACGAAATTCCTAGTGTTTTATTGCATGGAAGAACGTAATAAGTTCAGGTTTTGATGGGTTTTCATTTTCAATTGCAGTTACTTCTCTCATCTTCAATGGATAAAACGGTCAGATTATGGGAGTTGGAATCTAAGACTTGCTTGAACATGTTTGCCCATAATGACTATGGTGAGAGTGAGATGTTTTAGTCTAGTCTATTATTTTAATATTCAATATGGTTTTTAATCCTTTGGATGGTATGTTGCATATGACTTTCAGTTAATTACATTTTGTTGGCTTCTTGTTTGATGAGGGATTGGATATTGCAGTAACCTGCATACAATTCAATCCTATCCAAGATGAGTATTTCATAAGTGGTTCGCTAGACGCTAAGGTCAGAATATGGAACATCCCTGAACGTCATGTTATAGATTGGACTGATATCCATGAAATGGTTACTGCAGTGTCCTATACACCTGACGGTCAGGTATGGTCGTCTTCTTCTACTTACCATTTCTTTTTTGTAGTTCTTTCTTCTTGTAATCATATTTCTCTTCCATATAGTAATAGTGTCTCGATAACTCCAAGAGAAATCTCAGTTTGCCTTATATGGAAACAACTTGTCATATCAATGTATAATTGTTAAATTAATTTGGTTAAGTATGTTACAAAAATAATAATTAGAAAATAAAATAAAGAAGTGTAAGATGAAGAGTTCTTTATTGTTATATGGTTTAAGAAGTCTTTATTATGTATTAAAGCAACGGTTATTCTATATTAAAAGACATTATTATTTTGTAATCACTATTTATGAGTATTTAGTGTGTTAATTAAAAGAGGTTGTAATAGTTAGGAATGACAATGTTATTAATAGAGTACCAATCTATAACTGATGAGTCATGAAAAAATAAAAATACTTTTTTATTTTTTAAAGTCTCCTTTAGTTTATATAATAAAGTAAATTAAATAAAATGATAAAGTAAATGAAATTAACAATTATTCATTGGTTTTGATCCTTGTACATATTTGCTCATTGTTATTGTAGGGTGCTTTTGTTGGTACCCATAAAGGGGGTTGCTATACATATAGCACAAAAGGTATTAGCTAATCCACTAGTCTGTTCATATTTTTATTTCTACTAGAACCATCCTGGAATCTAATTAGAAATTTACCATATTTAACTCATATAATTTAAACTCATTTATATCAAGTTGTTAATTCACATTTTCTTATGGTGAACCAGATTGCATACTAACTCAAACAGGTGCAATTGAGCTTAGACACAAGAAGAAATCTCAACTAAGAAAGGTCACTGGTTTTCAGGTAATTCTTATCTTCGGTTTGATGTAAGGACTAAGGAAAGCAGACTTACTGATTTTGTATCTTTACAGTTTACTCCAGGCAAACCATCAGAAGTTCTTGTCACTTCAGCTGATTCCAGAATAAGAATTTTGTATGGTTCAGAGGTCGTTCAGAAGTTCAGAGGTGCTACATTTACTTGTTCACCTATTAAAAATATAATCAATTCTTGCATGAGAACAATTTCTATAGGCATAACAACAAATCAAAACCTCACGATCTATTTAAATAATAATAAAATCTATGTTTTATGTGCTGAAATTATTATAACACTAGAGTGAGCTTTTGATAGGTTATGCATCACTAAAAATATAACTTCTGTTTCTGCATGATACATTGGTGTTAAACATCAACAGGTTTTCGAAATGCAAACAGCCAAATTGCAGCTTCATTTAGTCCCGGTGGGAGATATGTTATAAGTGCTAGTGAAGATTCTCAAGTATATGTCTGGAAGAATGAAGAGCATAGAAGTGTAAGCAGTGGAAAAGGTAGAAATGTGCTAGTAACACGTTCTCACGAGCACTTCCAATGTAAAGATGTTTCAATAGCAATATCATGGCCTTGTTTGCCAAGAGCTGATCCCTCGCTAGTGCCAATGCATCATTCCAAAAGGCATTCAAAACGTTCTCAGGTACCTTCTAATTGTGGAGAAGAAACAGCATCACCATCTAGTGCAAAGAGCAAGAGAGCGCTTCCACCCCTTCCCAAGAAGAGTGCCACAGAAGGTACCGTTAATTCCCCAGGGGAAGACCCTGTAGAAATTTGGCGCACAGAATCTGGATTTGGTGATTCATTTGGAAGCAGTAGGAGAATGATGCCACGGTCTCCAATGAAAGCTAACTGCCACACCTCAGAGGAAGAAGACCTTGAAGCAATTTCACGCACAGATTCAGGATTTAGTGATTCATTTAGTTCAGGATCATTCTCAGCAAGGGGTGGTGATTCACCTACATCATTTGCATCATGGTCCACTTCTTTTTCATTATTGGACAGTAACCATGTTTCCTCATCAATTCTTCCTTCAGCATGGGGCTTGGTAATTGTGACAGCCGGGTTTGGAGGTGAGATAAGATGTTATCAAAATTTTGGGTTGCCTAGAAGGATGGGTCGACAACCTCATCTATTTTGAAGCTGTAATAGTTTTTCTCATGGCAACACCAACAAGACATTTAAATGTAGGATTGACACGTGATGATGAAAACACCTCGAGATTATTGTATTTAGTGTCAAGTTTGATATATGTATCCTTCCACTTCGCAGGAACTTCATATTGTTGTAAAATATAAAGTTAATGACAGAACCGTTATAGATTCATACAAGAAATTCAAATAACCTTCAAATTTGATTAGAGAAAAATGGAAATAGAAAATTCCAGACATAAAAACTATTCTTCTCTACTAGTGAATTTTTGAAGCTCAAACAGCATTTGTACGGATAGTTGAATGGGTAGCAACAGAAAAGTAAATACATACTTTAGTTGATGCAATAATACAAATGACATTAAAATTTGGCAAACAAGGGGTAGCATGGAAGATTAAATAAATTACATTGAACTGTTTCTTGTACTTTTTACCTAAATGTGTTATAACAATAGGGTGTGCACAGAATCTGCCTAAATTCATTTTGTTCTACCACATTGAACTAAGTATCTATTCCCTAGAACTTTCTCGACTTGATGTTAACTGGTTTATTTATTCTTATATATAGGCCTTTAAATTGTTTTCTTCTTTTTCCTTTTCTTTTTATTTCACATCCCATGAATCGTGTAATGCTTTGCGCGGAAAGGAATTCTTGTGAAATAGCATGTCTTTATTTTCTATTTTATGAAAACTATTGTATGCTTAAAAAGGATATGAAAGATAAAGAGAGGAATATTTTTATAATTTGTGTTTAGGTCTAATTCAACTTCGCAAATTGGTTTGTAAACTGACGGTTGTTCGATAACGGCCTGATAGTGAATAGCATGATAGGCCTAACAACATTCATTAGAATAGACTTTGATACCATCTTACAATATAGTATTGGGTCTAACTTGACCTTACAAAACTAGCTTATAAAGTGAGGGTTGTCCTTAACTTATATACTCTATTTAGGTTATTTTATTAGTTGATGCGAGATGTCCAATTGTTGGTATCTATTTTGATGATTTTTCTAATTGTTAAATAAGTTGAAAAGATATTTGAAAATCAATGGAGTAGGTGGTGCTTTGTAGATAGTGTAAAGTATCGATCAATGAAGTTTGATAATACTAAAAGCAAACATGCTCGAAAAAGAGGTTTGGAGTGTAAATTGTGCTATAAAAGGAAGTTACACACATCATCATTAGAGGGTTGCATGAGTAGAAAGTCGAGACAAGAGTCAACAATATAGCAACACAATTTTCTTTGATAGTACACGTGTCCAAAATTGTAACTTGATCATTGGGTTAGGATTTTAAGACTTAGGATTCATTTTTCTTTGGTTGAGAACACTCACAAAACTCTAAACACACAAGGATAAAGCTCGTTTTTAGTCGTCTCAACCCTAGGTCGAATTTTCTCAAGGACACAGTGTGCTCAATTGTGATTCGGTGCGAAGTGAAATGACGTAGACCTGAGGTGTAAAGTATTGACTCGTCTCAACACTGGCCGAGTTGCTCTCGGCAGAAACTGAGCCGATATGGTCTCAACAAAGACCTATCCGACTTGGTTTCGGCTAAGCACAGAACAGACACAATAGAGTTGGACTGACTCTGTTTCAGTATGTGAAAAGCAGTAAATGAGGGGGATTGAAATGCAAGTAAAGTGGAAAGTGATCTAAAACTATGAATGCAGTGAACATATACTAATGCTACTGATTTTACTATTATTATTATTATGATATAACTATGCTCATGTTCAGTTCTATTAGCCCAAGTCCAGTCCAATTTCCTCACTCCAGTTCTCAGTCCATATCAGCCTTGGGAATTCTTATGACAATCGCCAAAGGTTCGTCCATTGCCATACCGAGGGATTACGCAATCGCTACCTCATCAGTTGGCAGGGATTAAGTACAGAGCTGATTTTAGGTTCTCAATCAACATTCGACAAGTGATTACCTATTAAATTAGTTAAACCAGTTCCAATCGGCTTAGCTTAACATTGTTCATGTTCAATTGCAATCGCGGATTAAATCATGAATTAAAGAAGAGGAGAGAACAGAGGCAAGAATTGCAGAATGAAATTGATTAATAGAAAATAGAGTACAAAAACAATGGTCTGAATTCAGATGGATCCATCTTCCATGATGATCGCCATGGTTGATGGTGGTGGTTCACCTCCGGTAGCTTGAGTGCTGAGGATTAGATCCACCAGAGTGTGTTGGAATCCCAAATAGTCCCCTCTGACAGACTTCAGCTTCCTAGTCTCAGACCTGTACTTCCTCGATCGAGAGAAACACCATTGCAACACCGTGCACCATCATAAACGAAGAAAAGCGAAAGTGAGATAATGGATAAAATGAGAATATGTAGAGAGTGAATTCAAAGACCCCTAAATTGTACACGACTGTTCCTATATATACATGCACGCGCAAACCATGATGCCTAACAGAATTACAAAAGTGGATTTCCTAATCTGCCCTTATAATGCGCGCTAAAAAGAACTTGGTTACTCTAGGAGTGACGTGGCTTCCATGCTGGTGCTAAGGTGGCCTCTGCGTTGGATGGCTGATGTGGAAGATGCAATTGGGCTGCCCCTCATTGGGCTGCTACCCGATGAGTTGTTGGAAATTGGGCCTGGCCGAGATGGAGTCAGCCTGGGTCCTCCATTGGACCTAAGAGCCTTGGCTGGACCTGCATTAAGGAAAATCAGCTAAAATCTTTGATTTGGCACATTTCTGTATTTTCTCTATTTTTAGGTTCCTAATATGAATTTCAGCTAATATTCATTCCTTAAGCACAAAGCAATCTTGCAATACTCTTCTTAGGTTCATAAAATATGTATAGTTTGTAGCTCATCAGACCCCCACACTTAACCTTTTGCACTCCCGGGAAAAATCGAATGAAATAAACAAGGGAGAGAGATTTTTTTCTAAAAATAGAAAAGAATTTAAATTGGCTCCCTTAAGCTCAACCAAGACAGAGTCGACACTCATTCACCATGGGATTGAGATACTCAAGTAATCTGGAAATTACTTCTTCAGTGCTCAAGGCGAATTCATGACCTGCAATCAAGGAGAAGGTAACCAACAGTGATAGAGTCCTCACTTCAGCGACTATTCTCTCAACTCTCAAGTGTTTGTGTTTGTATTTACACTCAACACTACATGAAAACTGGTATTACAGTACTTTGACAAGGCTCTCCTCCTACACCTGCAAAAACACAAACAATTATGATCACTAGGACTTCTTTTCGGCATGTAGCAAGGCTAGGGACACGGGGAGGATAAAATGTGGAGATTGGTTTCAGGACCTGTGGGGAAGAGAGGAGCAATAGGGAGTAAGTTTCATCAGCATGAGGGATGTCCCAAGATGATGTGGTCTCTTTCTTTGCTCAATTGCTCACTTCTTCCCTTCCTTTGTATCTTTTCCATTTCCTTATTTTTCTGATTAATTATGCAGCTTTGTTGTTTTCTTTTTTTTATTGACTCAGCTTAGATTTTCCAGCTGCAATTCTTTTTATGTTTTCTTTTTCTTCCTTTCGCTTGCTTCTCTTTTCTTTCTTGTAATTTCGAGCCTTTAGAGAATTCCACTCAGATTTTGCTTCATGGAGTTCCCCCCTACACTTGATTATGACTTACTCCCAACACAGTTTCAAGGCTCCTCTGCTCTTTGAGGGTAAGGGTTGGATCATGGTTTTTCCGGCCTTGGCTTGTAATAAGCTGTCAGAACAATTGGTTAATCAGGCTCAATGAGGGTGAACAAGGGACAAATTTTTTTTCAGGTAGGCTTTATTTGGCTCGGGGCTTATCAGAAACATGGACTAGATCATGTCATTCCTACATGTGAAAACAGTTGTATCCAGAGAGTTAAGGCAAAATGCAGAATATGCAGTTATCATGAATGCAAAAATCACACTAGAAAAAGGAGACTGGCAAGATGTAAGCCGTCATTATTTACAAGGGCTCAAATTCTTGCATGGGTTGTTTTTGCTCTATCACTGGAGGTTTTTCTTCTAGGTTTCAGTCAATTATTGCTTAGAAACACAAAAGTTTCACTCCCTTCAAGCTAGAGAAATCTCTTTCCAGAGTTGCAGAATTACTTCCTGTTGTCTTCTCAAACTTCCAAAAGTCAATTTTCAAAAATCTTTTCAACTCACGTTTTCTTTTCGACTATCCAATTAAATCCAATAACTTAAGACTTAACCAATATGTCAATATTAACCATAAAATTATGTAAAAAATATCCAACATAAGTCACTATTAAGTGGCTAAAAAATGCTCTATCAAATTCTCCCACTAATAACTGTTGTCGATATAGTCTCAAATAAAACTAGATTTTACTATGATTTTGTAACATAGGGTCAACCTAGATCAAATCTCTCAAAGACATTTGTATTTGTGATGCTTAGCATGGGAATTAGAAGATTATGTAGAAAATGGAAATGCAGAATGCAGACTCGGACAATAACGAGAATGTAAAGGAAGGGGGGTTTCGACTTGTATTGGAAATACAAAGTAAATGAGAGACAGAAAGTAAACTACCTACGGAAAGAAATAATGAACAAACAACGAATATTTAACATATCAGTCCAAAGTTCAACAAGCAAGCAGTTTTGATTCTTAGTAATGGATGCAATTCCAAACCAACATAAGATCTTAAGACGATCACCTAAAATTCGTCAATTGCTGACTAAAGGCTTACATAATCGCGGCCTCGAGTTAGCAGAGATTACGCATATGGTTGATTTTAGGCTTTCTATCAATTACCTAACAAGTTGTTAGATTGGTTCCAACCGGCTCCTAACCTAACGTTACCTACTCTTACGCATGCATGATCATGACACAAGCAAGAAGTAGAGAAACAAAACAGGAATCATATACGAAAAAATAAGGAAACACAAACCAATTCATTGCAAAAACAATTGTATTGATACATGGAGTTATGGAATCATGGACTCAGCCTCCCATAACAACCACCATGGAAGAACTGCAGTGGTCCACCGAAGATGGCTAGAGAACATATGGGTTAGTCCACCAGAGTGTGCCAGCTAAACTGGTTAATATCCTCTAGAAACTAGTCGCTACTCAAACTCTGAACCTGCACCCACTTGACCGACTAGATGCCATACTGAAGTACCATGAATCACCGATCATTGATGAATGAAGCAATGGAAGTGTAGACTTGTGTGTGTGTATGTGTAACCAATTAATAGCAGCAGCCCCATGAACGAGCTAACTATTCTCCTTATATACACATTTTGATTAACTAATTAACTAACCGTAACACTAACTAACTAACAGAAACAACTGACACTGATAAAATTAACTGATACATAACAGACTAACTGACTTAACTAACTTCTTCCTAAATGATCACGTGCTTGAGTTCACTGGAGAACAGTTCGCTCAACTTTGCTGTCAAGATGGTTTCAAATGGCCGGGACGAACTCAACAGGCGGAGACGAAGTCGACATGTAGAGTCGAGTCGGCTGATGGAAACGAAGTCGACATGCAAAGTGGACTCGACTATTGGAGATAGAGTCAGCATGTAGAGACGGAGTTGACTGTTGGAGATGGAGTCGGCTTGGAGAGGAACTTCTCTGGCAGGGACAACTTCATCTAGCCGGGACGCCTTCAGTTGGTCGGGATGACTTCATCTTGGTTGGGATGGTCTGGGACTCCAGTTTTGACCTGCACAATGAGTTAATCTTTTTGTTAGCTAAAATCCTCAAATTAGCATAGATTTATATTTTCCTTGTTTTTAGCTCAATAATTTGAATCTCAACTATTATGCGATTCTTAGCTACCAAATAATGTCAACTATGCTCATCTTAATTCCTTGTTAGGTGTTTAAAATATGAATTATCAGATCCTCACACTTAAACTTTTGCACTCCTGGGCAAAATCGAAAGAGATCACCAAGAAAAAATGAAAAACAACTGATTGTGAGAATAAGATGCATTTTCAAATGAAATCCTCAAGTTGATAAACAAACTAAGTATACATTCACACCCAAATTAAGATATCCAAACAATCTATGAAAGTTACTTTTTCAACATCTAAAGTGAACAAGCAAACAACAAAAATTTAAAGAGCAACCGAAAAATAATAAAGCTCTCACAAGGTATGCACTCTCAATCTCTCAATTGTTTAGGGTTGTGTTTACACTCAAGCACTCTATGTTAACTAGCACTACTAAGTTTTGACTAGCCTCTAATTTCTACGACTTTGAAAACACATGCAATAGTGATGAATAGGACTTTGTTAAGGTTGTAACTTGGGTAGGGGTAAGGTAGGATATAAGAAAGTGAAGTGAACTTCAATAACCAAAGGGGAGAGAGGAGCAATGAGGAATAAGTCTATAAGTATGGAGACTAACCCCAAGATACTACAAGTCTTTTAAGAAAAAAAATCCTTTTAAATATTTCACATAACTTCCAATGCTCTACCTTTCCCTTTGTATTCTTTTCTTTCTTTTCACGCTTTTTATTTTTCTTTTGTACTCTTGCAGCCTTATGTTGCATTTTTTTATTGCAACCTTTTTGCTTTTTCCACTTTTTCTTTTATTCATCCACCATTTTCTTTTCACACCATTTTCTTTCTTTTTCAACAACCATTTTTCCTCAACATACAAATATCACTTAGTACAAACTACTCTTTCAATGTACCTTTCACTCGCAATGCCTTGGAGTATCACCCCCACACTTATGTGGAACCTACTCCCAAAACATTTCCAAAACTCCTTTGACCCCCAAGGTTTAGGTTGATCATGATTTTTCTGCTTTTGGGTTTATAATGAGCTACCATATAAAAAATATATGGTTATATAGGCTCAAGAGGGTAAATAAGGGATTCATTACAAGGTACTATTTGGCTAGTAGCTTATAAGAAAGGAGGTCTAGATCATATCATTAATGCATGTGAGACAAGAAGTATAAAAGTAAGTCAAGACAAAACCTAGAGTAATCTATCAACATAGATGCAAAAATCACACAAGAAATAAGAGAATGGCAAGATGAAAGTCATTATATACAAGGCTCAAAATCTACACGGTTTAAATGCTCTAACTAATGGTGTTACTTTAATTTTTCAGTCACTCATTGCCTAAAGATGCAAAAATTTCTTTCCATGTCAAGTTGAAAACCTCTTATCCAGGATTATGCACTACCTCTTCATGTTTTATTCAACCTAAAGAAATCCATTTAAATTTTGCAAAGTATTTTTCTCAGCAATCGGAAAATAGAAAAACAATTAAGGAAAAAAATGAAATCGAAATTGAAAAAGAAAAAAAAATAAAAAAAATAGAAAAATGAAACGGAACTGGAAAACGGAGAAACGAAAACATGGAACCAGAGTCTGCGCAGATCCGACATATAACAAAACCAGAGTTGACACAAATTCGGTAGAAAACGACAAATGTGCACGGAGTCAGAGTCAGATCAAAACTGGTAGAACATAACAACACACAAACAGAAATATCAAAACAGAAATAACTACACCTAGCTACACTGCACCCCTCCACACTTAAATGATGCATTGTCCTTAATGCAAGCATATGAACATAAGGGGATGGGGAAATTTTCTCAAGGTGTGTTTTCCGGGAGGGCCGGTTCAATCAGCAAGATACTCTCCACCTCGCTCACCATCGGTGCCGGACCATCATGAAAAGGCTTTATCTGGTGCCCATTGACCTTGAAAATCTTGTTATTAGCTTCATCTCTCAATTCGACTTCACCATAGGGAAAACATTAGTGATAATAAATGGTCTGTCTCATCTAGAATAGAGCTTACTGACTATGAGCTTTAGTCGAGAGTGGAACAATAGTACTTTCTAGCTGACTCGAAACTCCTTCCTCAAGATCCGGTTATCATGGAATTGCTTTACCTTTTCTTGTAGATCTGGGAGTTTTCGTATGCTTCCAAGCGCAACTCCTCTAGTTCTTGGAACTGAAGTTTCCTTTCTTTGCCGGCTTGGTCATAGGCCATGTTACACTTCTTGACTGCTCAGTAAGCTCGATGTTCAATCTCAATTGGCAAGTGATAAGCTTTACCGAAGATGATCTGGTAGGAAGATATTCCTAACAGAGTCTGGTATGTTGTCTTGTGAGCCCATAAAGCATCCTCTAGGAGTCAGCTCCAGTCGTTTTGGATGGGATTCACCATCTTTTGCAAGAGTTTCTTAATTTCCCTATTGAACACCCCGGCTTGGCCGTTGGTCTGGGGATGATAAGTAGTGGCAACCCGGTGCACTACTCCATATTTCTCGAGTAAGTTGGACATTGATTTTATTGCAGAAGTGACTCCCTTGGTCACTGATAAGAGTTTTCGGCTCACCAAACCTGCAATAAGTATTGGATTTCATGAAATCCACTACAACTTTAGCATCATTGATCTTGGTGGCTTTAGCCTCCACCAATCTCGACACATAGTCAACGACAAGGAGAATATAAGAGTTTCCATTGGAGATAGGGAATGGGCTCATGAAATCAATACCCCATACATCAAAGACTTCACAAAATATAATTGATTGTTGGGGCATTTCATGCCTTCGGTTGATGGTCATTCCTGCTCGTTAAAACTATTTGCAAGCCAAGACATATTGGTGAGCATCTCGAAAAATGGTGGGCCAATAGAGCCCATAGTCGAGTACTTTTTTGGCTATCCGACTTGATCCGTAGTGGCCGCCTCTGGATGCCGAATGACAAAAATGGAGGACCGATTGGATCTTGGGATCCAGAATGCATTTGCGAATGATTTGGTCACTACAGAATCTCCAAATATATGGATCATCCCATATGTATTACTTAGCATCACTTTCAATTTTTTCCTTGTAAGATTTGGATGTCGTTGGTGGAAACGTAGATGCAACGAGAAAATTGCATATATCGGTAAACCATGGTTCTTTCTTGTCCATCTGCATGAGCTTCTCGTTAGGAAAGTCATCTCAAATCGAAAATAGGTCGATTACTCTCTCGACTTAGCTCAGATGGTTTGTTACCGAATTCTCCGCACCTTTCTTATCTCTGATCTCCAAGTCGAATTCCTGAAGGAGAAGCATCCACCGAATCAGTCTTGGCTTCGCATCTGCCTTCTTCAACAAAAATTTCAATGCTACATGGTTAGAGAAAATGATAATTTTGGAGCCAAGCAAATAAGAACGGAATTTGTCTAAGGCAAAAACAATTGACAACAACTCTTTCTCGGTAGTGGTGTAGTTCATCTGGGTTGGATCCATTGTTCGAGAAGCATATGCTATGACATGCGACTACTTGCCGACTCGCTGGCCTAGGATGGCTCCCAATGCCGAGTTGAATGCGTCACACATAAGTTTGAATGGATACTCCCAATTCGATGCTTGGAGAATCAGTATGGAGGTAAGTTGCTTCTTCAGCTCTTGGAAAGCCTCTATATAGGGTTGGTCGAAGATGAATTCCACATCTTTCTGAAGCAACTTGGACAAAGGCAAGGCGATCTTGCTGAAATTCTTGATGAACCACCTATAGAGACCTGCATGTCCAAGAAATGAGCGAATCTCCCGCACAGAGGCAGGGTTAGACAAAGAAGTAATAATGTCGACTTTAGCTTTGTCAAATTCGATCCCTTTACTAGATACGAGATGTCTTAATGCAATTCCCTCGGTTACCATAAAATGATACTTTTCAAAATTAAGCACAAGGTTCGTTTAAATGCATCTAGTTAACTTGCAGGACAAGTTTTTCAAACATGCTTCAAATGACTCGGCATATACGATGAAGTCATCCATGAAGACTTCCATGAAATCCTCCAACAAATCTGAGAAGATGTTGATCATACATCTCTGGAATGTACTCGAAGCGTTGCACAAGCCAAACGACATCCGGGTGTAAGCGAATGTACCGAATGGGCAAGTGAAGGTAGTCTTATGTTGATCCACTGGTGCAATGTGGATTTGCATGTACCTGGAAAATCCATCCAGAAAACAATAGTGGGACTTTCCAGCTAATCTTTCCAGAACTTGGTCAATGAAAGGAAGAGGAAAATGATCCTTGCGAGTCGCCTGATTCAGCTTTCGGTAGTCAATACAAACTCGCCAGCAATTCTAAATCATAGTCGGCACCAACTCGACATGTCGATTCTTCATCATTGTCGTCCTAAACTTCTTCAGAACTACTTGTACCGGACTTACCCATTGGCTATCCGAGATGGGATAGATGATCCTGGCTGCAAGTAGTTTCATCACTTCTTTCTTCACGACATCCAAGATGGTCGGATTCAGTCATCTTTGTTGTTGCCTTATTGGTCGGGGTTCTTCCTCCAATAGGATTTTATGCATATAGATGGAGGGGTTGATTCCCGAAAGGTCGGATAACGTCCACCCAATTTTCTTTTTATGCTTCCTCAAGATGTTCAACAACTTCTCCTCTTGCTCTTGGTGGAGGTTGTTAGCTATTATAACTAGGAAGTGTTGGTTGTCTTCTAATTAGGCATACTTCAAATGTTTTAGCAATGGTTTTAGCTTGTAGGGTGGTGAATGTGGTGGGGAAAGTTTACTTGCTGATTTTGGACTCGGTTGGCCAACTCTCTCTAGATACAGTATCGGTCGTCCAGAGTTAGACTCAACCTCTTTGCAACTTCGGTTACCAGAATTGGATTCAGCTTCCGGCTGATTGCTGGAATCAGATGCGGTTTTCATCTAATTGATTGAATTGGACTCAGCTTCCATCTAATTTCTAGAGTCAGACTCAACTTCCTTCTAATTTTTGGAGTCGGATTCGGCTTCCCTCTGATGGCTAGAGTCAAACCCAGCTTCCTCTTGATTGTTGGAGTCGGACTCGGCTTCCTCCAAATTGTTGGAGTTAGACCTGGCTTCCTCCTGATTGTTGGAGTCAGACCCAACTTCCTCCTGATTGTTAGAGTTGGACTTAGCTTCCCTTTGATGGATGGAGTTGTACTCGACTCCCGCCACTATTGCCACTTTTGCTACTAATGATTTGTTGGTGACAACAACTCGAATTCTTGTACAATTGGAAAACTTCGAGTCTCCATTTCACCTATATTCAAGGTCGATTAAATCAGAAAATTCAAAAATATGGACCAAGTTAGCAAGGTCAGCAATATTATCCATGGAGTCAGAAAGATCCTGCATGTTAGGCATATTAACAGAGTCAGATACTTCTGTCACAGAATCGAAATAGTCGATTACATCAGGTAATTCAACAAAATTAGAGATTTCAAAACTACTAGTGCGTAGTTGCATGTACTCCTCAACTAGCTCATTGATAATGTTACCAAAGAGAGAATGGTCTTCGGTGGGATGCTTCATTGTTTCAAAGATATTGAATTGCACCAGGTAGTCACCAAATTCCATTGAAAGGGTCCCAACATGCACGTCGATCTTTGTTCGTCCAATCATCAAAAGTGGTTGTCCCAGAATCAAGGTGGATCCTTTCCCAGACGTTTCATCCTCCATATTCAACACATAGAAGTTGGTTGGGAAAATCAATTCGTTGACTTGAACTAATACATCCTCGAGAATACCTAAGGGCTACACAACACTTCTATTGGCTAATTGAATCATCATTCCCATAGGCTCTAGATCACCAAAATTCAAAGACTTGTATATGGATGACGACATAACATTGATAGCACCTAGGTCTAACATGGCATTGGTAAAAGTACAATCGCCAATGGTGCATGGAACAGAGAAAATTTTGGGGTCTCGACACTTCTTTGGCGAGGCTTGTTGCGATCTGACAGTGAATTTTTCATTCTTGATCAATACCGACACAACTCCCATTTCTACTCCTCATTTCATCTTCTTCCTTTTGTTCATGCATAACTCCTTGAGGAATTTCGCATACTTCGGAATCTGTTTGATAGCATCAAGGAGAGGAATGTTGATCTTCACCCTTCAGAACATCTTCAACAATTCCTCATCAGTTTTGGATTTCCTTGCTGGGACTATCCAAGTGGGAAAGGGTAATAGGATGGCTCTAGCCTACTGTTGCACCAATGAGTTGGCTTCCGGTTCAAACTCGGCATTAACTAGTTTCAACTTTGGCTGTGGCGCGGGCTGTTGTGGTAATTCTTTACCACTTCAGTAGTGATACGACGCTCTTCAGATTTGGAATCATTTGAGAGGGAAGATTTTCGGAACCAACCGACTATAGTTGACTCATTGTGTTGGCTAGTTGTCCTACCTGCATTTTCTGATCTTGAATCATGGCATTTAAATTTTGCTGGAATTTCATCCGCTCTTCCATCGAAGGTGAATTGTCCTATGATGGAACATGTTGTTGCTACTATTGTCGGAACGGTGGTGCTTGGTATTTTGGAACCGGCTGCTGATAGCTATTCTAGTTCAAAACCAGCATGCTTTGGGCAGATCCTAATCTCTAGGCCGTATACTACCTTTGACTTGAACTTGGTCGGTACTACTGCCTCCTAAGCTATTGACCATCATACTACCAACTCGGATACGGCTGCTTGCCGTATTGATATCCACATATTGATCCAACGATCTCAACATTGTCTGACTCAATTTCCTATAATGTGGGGAACATATTGGTTGGGTGCTCCAAAAAGGTACATATGCCACAAACTCTTACTGGTGCACTCGACTGATGCTGTCCGACAGCGAGTTGCCTCACTAGTGATGTTAACTCGGTCAAATGATTTTCTAACCTCAGGTTGTCAATCGTACTCACTTCGTTTACTACTTTGAATGTGACGGCTACTCTGGTTCCAAACTGTTGAGTGTTGCTCGCCATGTTTGAGATTAGGTGTCTCACTGCTGTTGGCGTCTTGTCTATCAACGTTCCACCGCTTGCAGCATCAATAATGTTTCGGTCCAACATCATCAGCCCTTCATAAAAGTATTGAATTAACAATTGCTCGCTGATTTGATGGTGTGGACATGTTGTGCATAATTTGTTGAATCTTTCCTAGTATTCATGCAAGATTTCTCCAGAATGTTGCCTGATACCACAAGTCTCCTTCTGGATGGTCGCGGTTTTGGAAGCTAGCAAGAAATTTTCCAAAAACATTCGCTTCATGTCCCCCCAAGTGTTGAACATAACTGGTTGTAAGTATAGCCAATCCTTGGCGGTTCCATCTAGGGAAAACAGAAACGCTTTCATTTTGATATAGTCCTCGGGTATCCCATGCGGCCTCATTGTGGAACATACCACATGAATTTCCTTCATGTGTTTATGCAGATCTTCTCCTGCAAGACCGTGAAATTTTGGCAACAAGTGAATAAGTCTGGATTTAAGTTTGTAAGATTGAGCAAGCTCCAACTGCGGATATTCAATGCACCATGGTTGGTACATCACATCCGGCGTGGCCAACTCTTTAAGTGTCTTATAGTTATTCTCCATTTGCTCCAGCTCGTGGGATGTGTTATCAGCAATGTTAGGCTCATAATTAATATCAAAACTACTAAACTCAGAAAAATCAGAATTGTCAGTTGTAAAAGTATTACTAACATAATCGGAAACAAAAATAAAACAATCGCTATTACCTACTTTAGTACTCATAACTTTTCTTAACCTATGTAATGTCCTATCTATTTCGGTGTCAAATGCATGCAATTTGTTAAAGCTACTCCTAGTCATGCACTACATAACAGAAAAAAATGAACCAAAAAAATGCAATGATCAAGATACAGTAAAAAAAATTATGCAAAAAAGTAAAGTCACTTATGTAGTTGAACACGATAGACTCAAACACATACAGACTTGGTTGTACATGCAGACTCAGGCACATACTGGTTTAGCACATACAGACTTGGCACATGCACAAATTTGGCACATACAGACTCAACATAGACAACTTTCAGCACATACAGATTCGACGTATACATAGACTTATTACAAACATAAATACAGACTCATCATGCTACAAACTTTGACTCTGACTCGTCATGCTAA
The DNA here is from genome assembly GCA_025330945.1 of Mucuna pruriens. Classification (NCBI taxonomy): domain Eukaryota; kingdom Viridiplantae; phylum Streptophyta; class Magnoliopsida; order Fabales; family Fabaceae; genus Mucuna; species Mucuna pruriens. The sequence continues at coordinate 1,765,769 of JAENHJ010000532.1, forward strand.
AAACTCAGACTCGGTATACCACAAATACAGACACGACATTCTACAGACTCAAATTCGGCATACAAATTCAAACTCATCACACTATGACACAACAGAATGTGTGTCCCCGACAACAGTGCCAATTTTGATAATTGTTGTTGATGCAGTCTCAAATAAAACTAGATTTTTACTATGATTTTGTAACATAGGGTCAACTTAGCTCGAATCTCTCAAAGACACGTATATTCGTGATGCCTAGCGTGGGAATCAGAAGATTATGCAAAAAACGAAAATGCAAAATGCAGATTCGGACAATAATGGGAATGTAAAGGTAGGGGGTTTCAGCTTGCATCGAAAATACAAAGTAAATGCGAGACAGAAAGTAAACTATCTACGGAAAGTAATAATGAACAAACAATGAATATTTGACATATCAATCCAAAGTTCAGCAAGCAATCAATTCTGGTTCTTAGTAATCCAAACCAACCTAAGATCTTAAGACGACCGCCTAACATTTGTTCATTGCCAATTGAGGGCTTACACAACTGCAACCTCGAGTTAGTAGGGATTATGCACGTGGTTGATTTTAGGCTTTCTATCGATTACCTAACAAATTGTTAGATTCGTTCCAACCGACCCCTAACCTAACGTGATCTACTCTTATGCATGCATGATCATGATACAAGCAAGAAGTAGAGAAACAGAACAGGAATCACATACGGAAAGATAGAGAAACGCAAACTAATTCGTTGCAGAAATAATTGTATTGATACATGGAGTTGTGAAATCATGGACTCAGCCTCCCAAAACGACCGCCATGGAAGAACTATAGTGGTCCACCGAAGATGGCTAGAGAACATAGGGGTTAGTCCACTAGAGTATGCCAGCTAAACTGGCCAGTCTCCTCTAGCAATCGGTTGCTACTCAGACTCTGAACCTACACCCACTTGACCGACTGGACGCCATACTAAAGCACCATGAATTATCGATCAATGAGGAACGAAGGAGTGGAATTGTGGACTTGTGTGTGTGTATATGTAACCAATGAACAACAACAGCCCCATGAACGAGCTAACTATTCTCCTTATATACACATTCTGATTAACTAATTAACTAACTGTAACACTAACTAACTAATAGAAATAACTGACACTGATAGAATTAACTGGCATGTAACAGACTAACTGACTTAACTAACTAACTTCTTCCTAAATGATCATGTGCTCGAATTTGCTGGAGAACAATTCACTTAGCTTTGCTGCTAGGACGGTTTCGGATGGCTGGGACGAACTCAACAGGTGGAGACGGAGTTAACATGCGGAGTTGAGTCGGCTAATGGAAACGAAGTCGGCATGCGGAGTGGACTCGACTACTGGAGACAGAATCAGTATGTGGAGATGGAGTTGACTACTGGAGACGGAGTTGGCTTGGAGAGGAACTCATCTGGCCAGATAACTTGATCTCGATTGGGATGGTCTAGGACTCTAGTTTCAACGTACATAATGAGTTAATCTTTTTGTTAGCTAAAATTCTCAAATTAACATAAATTTGTATTTTCCTTATTTTTAGCTCAATAATCTGAATCTTAACTAATATCTGATTCTTAGCTACAAAATAATGTCAACTATGCTCATCTTAATAAATTGTTAGGTGTCTAAAATATGAATTATCACAAATAAATCTAAAGTAAAAGGAAATGCAGCAAATGAACTAAAATAAGTACAAATAAAATGCATCACTTTCCAATAAATTCTTACGTTAATAAAAGAAATAAGAGTACAAGCATCCTTGAATCGAGGTACCCAATAATCTATGAATTTACTTCTAACACCTAAAGCAAATAAGAGAACAACAAAACTTATATAATGACACACAAATGATAGAAGCCTCTCAAGATAGATACTCTCAATCTCTCAAGTGTTTAGGTTTGTGTTTACACTCAAGCACCCTATGCTAACTAGCACTACCAAACTTTGACTAGCCCTTAATTTCTACAACTTGAAACATATGCACAAATGATAAATATGACTTTTATTAATATTGTAATGTGGCCAAGGATAAGGTAGGACATGAGAAGTAATTTAAACTTACACAACCAAAGAGGGAAGAGGAGTAATGAGGAATAAGTCAATAAGCATGAAGATCATCCTCAAAACAATACAAGTCACTATTAAGCGCCTAAAAAATGCTCTATCAGTGATCAATCAATTATCTAACCGTGATTAGATTGGGATTAATTAATCCTAACCTAACACAATCCAAAATCACAAAGAAATCAAAATCATGAAAATAGGTCAAGAATTGGAAAGAAAAGAAAAATATAATAGAATTTGCATAATAAAGAATTCAAGAACTCAAACCTAACCACAATCATGGAACCTTGAATTGATATGAGAGCTTAGCCTTCCATGGCAATCGTCATAGAAAACACAATACAAAATACAAAGAAAAACCTAGAAGAGAGAGAGGAGAGAGAATAGAGAGGAAACTTGTGATCCAAGAAACCTCAAAAATCCAAGTGTGTAAAATCTAAAAATGTCTCTCCTTTTTAACCTTACTAACTAATTACTATTTATTATATGTTATAAGTAACAAGGAAGGTGGTTTGGGCTAGAGGAATTCATAGCCCAAAGGCCCACTAACCAAGGTCCTAAAATTGGGTCATAATAAAGTGGGTGCAAAGGTTGCAAATTTACGTGGATTGTTGATACTAAAGACAATCGAACTGTGTTGAGCTTAAAAGAGAGGTTGTAGATCTTTGTCTTAGCTTTCCAAAGTCACCAAGATTGCCCAATTTAGAGGTCTTTAGCTCCAGATATGGCCTAAACAAGATAGCAACATCATAATGAAAATTAAGTCCGAAAATAAGCAAAGATTAGAAACTAAACCCAATTAAATCCAATAACCCAAGACTCAACCAATGTGCCAATATTAATCATAAAATGATGTAAAAAATGTCCAACATAAATCACTGTTAAGTGCCTAAAAAACACTCTATCAAGCCTCCATTGGAATCACATCACACAACACCTTATCCTCATATTTCCCCTAGGTAAAGGCCACTTCAACCTGGCGATTCACTATCAACTCTGCATGCTCACTAAGCCACCAAAGTCTATAGGTCTAGAATGCCGAATGGTAGGTAGGGCTAGCTTACTCACCAACTCTTCACTAGCTACATTTACACAACTACTCCCATCAATGATTATGGAACACAAGTTACCAAATACATGATACCTAGAATGAAAAATATTCTCCCTCTATGTCTTGACTTTGTTTGTCAATTGGCTCTCCTTCAACCTCTTGACTATCAACAAATCCCCCTCAACATGGGAATCATCACTCCGAATCTCTAACTCACTAGATGTAGATGTCTCTCTATGTGAGCTATCACTCACTATCTTGCCATCATCTCTCAAAATCATGGCTTTCCTATTAGGAGAATGAGAAGCTATATGGTCTTTGCCAAGGCACTTAAAATATTTAATGTTACTCATCCTAGGGGCACTAGGTGAAGATGTAACAATCATCTCCTTACGACCTTAGAAGGGCTTACTCCCTTTCTTAGGGCTCTTGTCACTCCTAACTTTTTGCTTCTCCCTGTCTCTTCCCCTCCAACTACTATAACTAGCTACTAATCTCCTTGAGGCACTCCTCTTCCTCAACTACATCTCAACCTTAACTACTTGATGCTCTAACACTCCGAACATGCTATAACTCTACAAATTTACCACATCCTAAATCTCCCTATTCAACCCATGAAGGAATCTAGCCATAGTGGCCCCTCTCTCTCCCTAATCTAGGCTCTTAATAGTTTCATCTCCATCTCTTTGTAGTACTCCTCCACACTCTTGGAACCCTAATACAAATTATGGAGCTCATTATATAGGTCTCTTACATATAAAGATGGCATAAATCTCCTCCTCATTAATCTCTTCAAGTCATACTAGCTCTCTAAAGGCTCTATTATACCTCTCCTTATGTCATCCGTCATAGATGTCCACCAAATCACGACATAATCTCCTAAAGCTAGGGTAACCAACTTCACCCCCTTTTAGTCTTATATGTCAAAACTGGTTATCATCTGCTCAACTTTGAGCTCCCAATCTATATAAACCTCAAGCTTACAATTTCCACCAAATGGAGGTATTTTACACTTTCCCATATCTAACTCATCCATCCTATCCTCTTCTCTTTTATATCGCCTCTCACGCCTCTCTTCTCTCCTATGTCTTTCACGCCTCTCACACCTCTCTTCCCTAGAGGAATGCAAATTCCTACTATGGTCATTGTAATTTCCTCTTTCAAAACCCTCCTCTTTGGCTCTACTCAAATTTCTTTAATTTCTTTAATTTAAAAACATGATTTGGAAAAGTATCACTCTCAAATCTAAGTGGTTGTTCCACATAACTTCCTAATTTATTATACCATTGAGAAAAGCACACTTAACATCCATTTAATGTAGTCTCATATGATTATGAACTGCAAAGGATAATAAGATGTGAATGACTTCTAACTAGCTACAAGAACAAAGGTTTTAATGAAGTTTATTGCTTCTTATTGAGAATAGTCTTAAGCTACTAACTTGGTGTTATTTCTAACAACCTTACCATTTTCATCTAGCTTGTTTATGAAAACCTACTTTGTGCTAGTGATGGATTTATCTTCAGGTAGAGAGAGTAGCTTCCAGATATTATTCTTCTAAAACTAGTCTAGTTCTTCTTGCATGACTTTTATCCAGCCTTTGTACAAAATGGCATCATTTATGCTTTTGGGTTCTAACTCAGAAAGCGAGGCAACTTGAGCTTGATTCTTGAAGGTGGATCTTGTTCTTACTTTGTCTTCAACATCACCAAGAATCTATTGCTCTAAATGGTAGGTCTTCATTTTCTAGTTCCTTGAGTTAGGCTCATCTTTATCTTCTTTTGACTTCTCATCCAAACAATTTTCTTTGGACGACTTTGTAAACCATCAAGATTCATATAAGAATCATTTAGCTTTGATAATTTCTTATTAGGATTTGAGTCATTGGATTTCAAATGAATGGATTCCTCTATTTTCAAAGTCCTAGTGTTATACACTCTATAGGCTTGGACGCATTAAGTATCCCAAGAATGTTCCTTTATCTGACTTAGGATCAAACTTTCCCAAATTATCCTTAGTGTTTAAAATGAAACATTCACATCCAAAAAGGTGAAAATAAGATATGTTGGGTTATATATCCTTCCACACTTCATAAGGAGTCTTTTTCAAGATAGGTCTAATATATATTCTGTTTTGTAAATAGCAAGTCGTATTAACTACTTATGCTTAAAAGGACATAGGAGAGTTGTTATCATTCAACATAATTTTGGCCATCTCTTGAAAAGATGCATTTTTCCCTTTCCACGACTTCATTTTCTTGAGGTGTTCTTGGATAGGAAAAATGATGAAAAATGTCATGTTCTTCACAAAACTTTTGAAAGTTTTCATTTTCAAATTCTTCCCCATAATCACTTTTGATAAAGACAATGCTAATACCTTTTTCATTTTGAATTCTTTTATAGAATATAGAGAAGATTTTGAAAGACTCATCCTTGTGGGTGAGAAACATAACCATGTCCATCTAGAATAGTAATCAAACACTACAAGTCTATATCATTTTCTACTCATGGAGGCAGTTCTAGTTGAACCAAATAAATCGATGTGTAGCAGGTTTAGAGGTCTAAAAGTTGAAACATTGTTTTTGGGTTCAAATGATCCTCTAACTTGTTTCCCTTTATGACATGCATCACATAAAAGATCTTCCTTTTACATAAGAGTTGGAAGGTTGACATGCATCACAAGGTTATGCTTTTTTAGCTTTGAGATAAGCCTCAAGGTTGTGCATGCCAAGACCCGTTGATCGTTATATATGGACATTAGACAAGTTACATTTTGATTTGTTAAGTTTGTCAGACTATTCTTATACAAATTATTTTGTCTCTTAGTAGAAAACATTAGTGAACCATATGAATTTTAACTATGCATTCTCCTTTGTGAAAGGAAACATCATATTATCACATAATTGACTTATGCTAAGTATATTATGTTTTTAAGCCTTCAACAAATAACACATTATCAATAGATGGGAAGGAATGCTTACCAATCTTGCCAATCCTAACTATTTTTCCTTTCTGATTACCTCCAAATGTAACCCATCATCTAGTATTGGACCTAAGGTCTTGGAATTAGACCTTTCTCCCATCATGTGTCGTAAGAAACCATTGTCTAAGTACCATGACTAGTGTTTCCTTCTTGTTGTCAAGCAAATTTGCAATAGGAATAATCATAATTTTGGGTACCCAAATTCTCTTAGGTCCTTTCTTGTTAGTCCTAATTGGCTTGGATGGTCTTTTTCGACGATCTCCATAATCATAGGACAAGTAGTAATAGTAGTAACAATAGTAGTAATAATAGTAGTAATAATAATAGTAATAATAGTAATAATAATAATAGTTGTAATAATAGTAGTAGTAATAATAATACTACTAGTAATAATAATAGTAATAATAGTAGTAATAGTAACAACAACTGAAAACAATCTGAGTCAACAATAAATAAGAATAATTTGAGTGTAATATTTCAGTTATACAAAAAAAAGAAATTATTAAATATTTTTTAAAACTCTAAATATATAAAATTTTATACTTTTATTTAGTATTTTTAAATTTTAAAGGGACCAGATTAAAAAAATCCCCTTAAATTTTATTACAAAAATAAATAGAAGCCAAAGTGACTTTCTGCGAGGAAAAGAACAGAGGAAATGTTGGGTTCCACTAACACAGAGGGGCACAAAGATCTCTAGTTTTGGACAGACTTGTGGATTGCCAATCATGTTTCCAAAGGTTTTGATTACCAATAGGAGATGTTTTCGGATATTCGACAAGTCTATGTCCTTGCAAACAACCCCAATAAACCGTGAATCCCCCTTTTATTATCCATCTACACCGACTTCTTGTCCTGATTACTGATTATAATTGGCCACTTCCAGAAATGTTAGCATTCATAATGTAAAGTTTATATTTTCAGTATTGCTGGAATAATATCGAATTACCTTATGATACACTCCATCTGCATACTAAAATATAAAACAAAATATTTGTGGGAGATTAGAATATGAGTAAATATTAATTAAAATGACATTATTCTCAAAATATTTTTTATTTAGTTGAGGTTATATTTTTTATATCAAGTAGTATTAAAAGACAGTTTAAATAATAATTTTTAAATAAAATTAAAAAGTATTAATTAAAAATTTTAATTAGTAAGATCAATTTGTTTTTTATATTTTAGTCTAAAGTAAGAATGTCAATGGGATAGGAGTGAGGCGAGGCGAATACGGGTAGTAATCTTCCACTACCTATCCTACTCAATAAATATCCACTTGTGCCTGGTCTACATCAGTATATGTGAGTATATATGAATATTTATTAAAAAAATAAAATAATTTAAAAATATTTTTTAAAAATATTTTATCTATAGTATTTAATTATTTTGACATTTTTTAAAAAATAATTTAAAATTCATAAAAATTAAAATATTTAAATATTTTATATAATTACTCTACATTATTATATTAATTAAATTACTTAAATTTAGAAACTAAATTAATAGAGGATACCTGCGAGTATAGATACCATCAAACCCGCCCATACCCCATTATATAGAGAAAATACCAGTAAAACTACATTTTTTTTTTATCCACGCAGGTATTATAGGTAAATATCCGCGAGCACAAGTTTTTTTACATCCTAGTCTGACAAAAATACAAAAATATAAACTTATTTTATCACACTTTGAAAGTTTGTAAATTTCGATTTCTTATTTCAATTGCATTTTTATCAAGTCAGAGTGATTTTCATAATACTAAACATGTCAGGCATAAACATATAATTATTTTGTAAGAAAACAAGAAAATTTACTAAAGTTGATTTTCCCTTCAATCTAATTAAAAGATTAAATTTTCAATTTTTGTTGACTCTCTTTAACGCATAGCCATCTTATATACGTTAGTAAGATATTATTAATTATCTCATTGCAATTTGACAGTAAGTAGTTAAGAATTTGGAATGAACTTTCACTTCTTTTTTTTTTTATAGATATGACATTTTTTATGTATGAGTTTGAATCTCTCTATTTTTATTTATTATTAGGCAACCCTCCTTAGGAAATCTTCTAGCACTAAAGTTGAGAAGCTGCAATAAGGCTGAACTGCTTCCAGTTGGAGCTTGGGTAATAATCATGTCATTAACATCCTACCAAGTGGTATTAGGGGTGCTTCCTCATTTTACAACTTTTTTTTTTATAGGTGTGGATTTGAATTCTCCTTATGCTAATTTTCCCATTTAGTGGACAATCCTCCCCCCAAGAAGATCCTCTAGTACTTAAAAGACTAGTTGAATAGTTGCAACTAAATGAAACTATTTGTGAAATTCAAGATTATACAATAATCTTCTAAGCAGACCTCTATTAATTGACTAAACATGTAATTCGCCCTCTATTTGATAGTATCAAAGTGTTTTTACATTCTACCACTTTTACTCATTAAAAACAAATATCGTTAATTATAATTTCTTAATTATTATTTTTATATTTACATTTATTACTAAAGAGAAAAATAAGAGCTGTAATATATATATATATATAGTGGCCGAGCTTGAAGAAAAAATTTGAGGGGGCTAAAATAAAATTTGAAAAAGAATTATAAATTTTTGCTATTTCATATTTTTATCTAAGTTTTTAAATTTTTTCTCTAATTTTTGTAAAAGAAAATGCTAAGTGAAAATTTTAAAATAACTCATCAATAACTTTCTACCAAGTTATTTTCTGCAATTCCCATGGTATAAAAAAATCCAAAATTAAAAAAAAAAAAAAGTTATAAAGAGGCTTATAGTAAAGTTGTAGAAAAAAAATACCACACATAACATATATATGTTATGTATAACAATACCAAAATTTAGATAAGAAAAGAATCATAAATATAATTATAGGTCTCATAATGATAGTGTTCGCGTCTCGTTACTTTGCACAACAGATATTTGTGAGAGAAATGGAGAATAAAAAGAAAAAATAAATATCAAATTATTTTAATAACTTAGATTTTATTATGAATGGCCAAAATTAAAATATATAAAAAATATATATATAATATTAAAATTAGTTAAATTATATATTTAATAATATTTTTTAGAATGTAAATTTAATTTTTATTGAATTTAATTTTCTTATTACTTAGATCAAATATATAAAATTTATATAATTATAAAATTATTTGAAGTTAATCATATCAATTTATTTTAATGTATAATATGATATTCAAAATATATATAAATATTTATTATTAGATAAAAAAAGTCTAAATTATAAAAAACTGACGTAATATAATTAATAAAAATATAAAATTGATTAAATTTACATTAAAAAAATATTAAAGATGTAATTTGATAAACTTTTATCCTAATATTAACAAATCTGAGGGAGATAAATGGTATATGAAGGGAAAAAGGAAGTTGCTTAAATTACTGTCAAACAATTGTATATAACCAATTGCACCAACAGACAACTTAAGAAATTCATATATAAGCAATGGTTTATTCTAGCAAAGTTGTCTTTTCTATGGGTGAGAATTACCGGATTGACGTAGCATGTTCCCCATCAAAGTTGACTTTTCTATGGCAAAGTTGACTTAAGAAATTCATATATAAGCAATACTCATGATGTACAAGCTATTGCTAGTGCATCTCATTTTAAAAGAAAAAAGTTGCTTGTTAGAAAAGAAAAACGTCCACGTTGCACAATTGTAGAACCAAAATAAATTGCGAGACAGAAGTTGCTCTAAGAAAAGAATAATTAGTCTTAATTAATTTAAACAAATTATTAATTACGTTTTCTAATCTTAAATAAAAAAATGAAATGAAATCGATGAAAATTTGAGATTTACTAAAGTTTTTTATTTTTAATAAATTTCAAATAATAATAAAATGTTAGAGTATTACTGGCTGTCCTCAAATGAAAGAAATAGAAAACAAATGGTAGAATTTGGGTTTGTTTAGAAATTTAAAAAATACTAGTAATAAATTTTTCTAATATTTTTTTATTATTGGTTCAAATTTATTAAAAATTATAAATTTAAGTAAATTTTACTTTTAAATCATGACATAGATTTATTAAATGATAAATAAGACCCATTAAAATTTATAATTTTTAATAAATTTTAATAATAACAAATAAAATGTTTGAACGAGTGTTACGCTCTTCCTTTCAGTTTTACCAAAACTTATAATTCATTAATGAACAAGTCTAAGTTTTTCTCAAATTTAATATTATTCCCTTTAAATGGCATAAGCTGGGTGGAGTTGCCGGGCAGGGAAAATTGTGCTAACTATTGGTTTATACCTAAGAAAAAGATGAGCCATAAGTAAATAGAGAAGAGTTTAATCCTCGCACCAATAACTTTTAAGATATTTAAAATAAAAATAAATAAACATATCATTTAATTAAGAATAATACGTTGGGTGAAGCTTCAATTGTGAGAAAAGATACCAAAGTTTGGGTGAATGTGAAAGGGATAATAAATAGACCCTTAGTGACAGCGAAAGCGCACATGCATGCTGCTTCTAAAACCCCACCGACAAACGTAAAATTTAATACCAAATTAGCATTGCCTTGTTGTGAATGGTTTGCTTCAATTTATTGCCCACGATCTTTGGATTGTTAATCGTTTGTCTGCATTTATTGCTCATGAGCTTTGGAATTTCGATTGTTATCTCCATTTATTGCTGGCATTGTAATTTCATTTTCGAATGCTTAAAAAGTAAGACAAAACATTGACACCGCTCGACAAGATTTGAGTGAAAGTGTTTTGGTTTTATTTTTTAATTAATTAAAATTAATGTTTTACTTTAATAACCTACGCTATCGAAATGAAATTCTATTTTTTTTATTAAAGATAATTATCAAAAGTAATTATAATATCACACTTCAGTTTTGTTCCATAATATTTCCTTTTGTTACAGAAAAAATATTATGGAGGGATAAAATAAATAATATTATAATATATAAGTTAAATATAATAGTTTTGATAACATTATTTTTATAAGTAATTTTAAGTATTAATTTACTGATATTATTTAAATATTAATTATATTTTATGGTTTTTTTATGATTTTTATATTCTCGTTTACAACTGAATCAAACAAATTCAAAAAATTGTCTAAATTTTTTTTAGAAAATTACAAGAAACATTAAATTAATACAAAACAAATTTTGTATAAGAATATGTAAAAAAATAATTCCACCAAAAACAGTAAAAAATTAAAAACAAATTGTGTATTCCTTTATCTATTGGGTACCTATTAGCCCACAACTAGTGCAATAAGCCAGAGGTTGTTTGGACGTAATTGTTTATATCCATTTCATATAATGCATGTTTGTATTTAGTAGATGATGCACTCTTGTATGATTTATATTTTTCTTTGATGTGTATCACGAAAAAAAAAAATTAATTATTATTTTTGAAATTAAATTAATTAAATATCTTATTAAAATTAAATTATTAGGACACTTAATATAGTCTTCAGTTGTTTAGTAAGTTGTGTCAACTTCCAAGTTGATACAAATTTTGTCGTATTAGAGTTGGTAATGTATTTTCAGAAATGCACCTATAAGGAATATGTTTATTATAGTTTTGTTATATGATATGGAGTTGTTTTTGCAACAAGGTGGTTATTTTAGAGTTGTCTGACTCACCTTTTGTTTGTTGAGGTTTTCAATGGGGAAGTGTATGTGTGGTGGCTTTTAGTTATCTTTTTTTTGATGTAGTTTGCACTTCTGTAGTTTACAATGTGTGGTTAGGGTTCTACAATGGCACTGGGCTTTGCAACAATAGCGAGAGCGATGAAGGCTTTGGTAGCCGTGGTGGCTTAATAGAATGTGGCAAACACACAACAACAAGCTACAATGACACAACAACATCAGGCTATTATGGAGTAGTTAGAGATTGCTCACACTATAGTAGAGGCCACTAAGTAGTGGATCTGTTTAGATTTTAGGGTTGGTCTGGGTTCTAAAGGAGCAACCCTCCTAAATTTGTTGGTGAAGTCAAGCTTTTAATATAGTTGATAGATGGGCCAAGGATATGGGGAAGATTTTCAAGGTGATGGGTAGCCTCGAGGAGCAGAAGGTAGTGCATGTTGTACATGTTGGTTGGTGAGGCTAAGTATTGGTGGCAGGGTTCTCGGTGGTTAATAAAGGCTAGAGGAGAGGTAGTTTGTTAGGCTAGTTTCTAATAGAGTTATTTGGGGAAGTATTGATAAGCGTATTTTTAGTCGTCTTAATGCGCATCAAATAAACAAAAGCTAACCATAGTATAGTCAACCCTAGGTCGAATTTTCTCAAGGACACAGTGTGCTCAAATGTGACTTTAATGTGAAAACTAAGTGACGCAGAACTCAAGTGTAGAATGCAGACTCACTCTCAGTTGGAGGCCGAGTTGCTCTCGGCAGAGACTTGTCCGATATGGTCTTGGTAGAGACTTATCTGACACGGTCTCGGCTAAGTGCTAGCAGACGCAATAGAGTCGGACTAACTCTGGTTTGGACTAAAACGCAGGAAATAAGGGGGTTGAAATGCGAATAATGAAAAACAGGAAGTAAACTAAGAACGTAAATGCGATTAAACTAAGCTACTCTACTGCTACTACTATGTTCATGTTCAGTCTCAATAATCAAGTCCGTTCTGGTTCATTCACTCCAAGTCACAGTCCATATTAACCTTAGGTTCTCTTATGACAATCGTCAAATGTTCGTCCACTGCCATATCAAGGATTTACACAATCGCTACCTCATCAGTTGACAGAGATTAAGCTCAGAGTTGATTTTAGGTTCTCAATTAGGTTCTCTAGTTGATTACCTACTAAATTAGTTAAACCAGTTCTGATCGGCTTAGTTCAACATTGTTCACCACACTTTGTGCAATCGCAACGCAGATAGGGAATTAAAGTATAGGAATGCAAATAGAAATCAGAATTAGAAAACACTCATATTATTGAAAATGAAATACAAACACAGGATCTGAATTCAGTGACTCTGCCTTCTATAGCAATCGCCATGGAAGAACGGTGATGGTTCACCTGCATTAGCCAGAACGCTGAGGATCAGATCCACCAGAGTGCGTTGGTAGTCCAAGCGGACCCCTCTAATGATCTTCGGCTTCTCAGTTTCTGACCTGCACTTCCTCAATCGAGAGAAGCACCATTGATAGCACCGTGCGCCACTGTAGATGTGAGAATGAGAGCGAGAGAATGGATATAATGAAAATGGACAATATGAAATTCAGACTCCGAAAAAGTGCACAACTCCTCCTATATATACACGAGCTGTGACTTGCTACTCTAACGACTCCTAACAGAATTACAATTGAATTGCCTATTCTACCCTTACGAAGATTCTTCAGAGTGACGTGGCAGATTCTCCAAGAGTGACATGACAGTTGAGCTGGAGCTGAGATGGCCTCTATGCTGGATTGCTGACATGGATGATGCAATTGGGCCGCTCCTTATTAGGCTGCTAGGTTGTTTCTTCACAGGCTGCTGGACCGTTGAGTCGGCTGGTCGAGAAGGAGTCGGCTGGCCGGGACGAATCTCTTGGGCAAAGATCAATTCGGCTTATCTTATAGAGAAAGGGACGAGACTTTTTAGTAACTAAGTCCTTCAAATTAACACAAATTTATGATTTCTACATTTCCAGGTCTATAATATAAATCTCAGCTAAGACTCAATCCTTAAGTACTAATTGGCCTCAGAGACACCCTTCTTAGGTCCATGCAAGGTGTATGACTCATCAGATCCCCACACTTACACTTTTGCACTCTTGAGTAAAATAAGAGTTCGACACAAGGGAGATTTTTAAAAGGGAAAAGAATTTTCAATAAGTTTCTCAAGTCTTAGACAAAACAGACTCAGCATTCATTCACCCCAGGGAATGAGATATTCAAGCGATCTGTGAAAACTACTTTCTCCACACCCAAGACAATTAAGAGGCCTACAAACATCAAAGGATGACCGAGAATTGCAGAATTCTTTCTTAGGACTATATTCTCTCAGGCTCTCGAGTGTTTGGGTTTGTATAAACACCTAACATCCCATGTAATTGGTATTACCAAACTTTAACTGGCCTTTCCTTCTGTACCTGCAAAAACACATTTAGTTATGATCACTAGGACTTCTTTTTGGCTTGTAATGAGGTCAGGTCCAGGGTAGGATATAAGAGGGAAGGTGAGTTTAGTAACCATAGGGAAGAGAGGAGCAATAGGGAGTAAGTTTCATCAGTATGAGGGACACCCCAAGATACTATGATATTACTCAAAACAGTTCTAGCTTACTTCCTTTCTTTCCCTTTCTCAAAATTTCTTTTCCTCTTTTTTTTCTTTTTTTTTTCTTTTGCAACTTTGTGTTGTGTTTTGTTACAGCTTATGGCTTTTAGCTGCTTCTTTTATTTTTCTTTTGTTCCCCTGTACTTTTTTCTTGCTTTTCTTTTTCAGCCCTTTAGCATACACTATTCTTGCTTTGCTCCCTGGTGCTTCCCCCACACTTGATCGTAACTTACTCCTAAAATAATTCCAAAGCTCTTTTATCCCCTAACGTTGAGGGTAATCATGGTTTTTTTGGCCTTGGCTTGTAATGAGTTGTTACAAAAGAATGGTCATTTAGGCTCAAAGGGGGTAAACAAGGGTAAACTTTACAAGGTAGGACCATTTGGCTTGAGGCTTATTGAAACACGGCCTAGATCATCTCATTCATGCATGCGAAACCAGATATATACAGAGAGTCAAGACAAAATCTAGAATACACAGTTATCATGGATGCAAAAATCACACAAGAAAGAGAGAATGGCAAGGTACAAAGCCATCTATATGTACATAGGCTCGAGAACCCTCACACGGTCAATTACTCTGCCAATAATGGTCTATCTTTTTTGTTTTTCAATCACCTATTACCTAAGGTGCAAAAATTTCATTCCTTGTCAAACTTGAAACATTTGTCCTCCAGGGTTCCGAATTGCTTCCTACTGATCCATCCAACACTTTAAGAAATTACTTCAAATTCTTTTTAAAAGCATTTTTTTTCAGCAATCAGAGTTCAGAATTCAATTAGGAAAACGAAAGCGAAATTTTACAAATGAAATTTGAAATTAGCTAGGCCGAGACGAAGTCAGCATGGACTCGGCTTAGGCCGCCTTTATTCTTAACAAAGGGAAATGACTTGAAAAGAGATAGAAAAATAAAAACTACAGTTAAAACAAAAGTTAAACAGATATGGGGTTTGAAAACAGATATGGAGGTTGAACTTTGAAGAATAGAACAAGATTTCAAGAAAGCCTTAAATAGCCATGCAATCCCCCCCCCCTCCACACTTAAATGTTGCATTGTCCTCAATGCATGTAATGACCAGAGAGGGACTCGGAAAGTTGGCTCAGTGAGTGCCATCTGGCGGGGCTGGTTCCATCAGTGAAATGGTCTCCAAGTCGCCTGCAGTTGGTGTTGGACCTTCGTGGAATAATTTGATCTGATGCCCATTGACCTGGAAGGTACTGTTTGTGTGTTCATCTTTCAGCCCTACTACACCATAGGGAAAAAATTAGTGATAACAAAAGGTCCATCCCATCTAGAACGGAGCTTACCTGCTATGAGCTTCAAACATGAATTGAACAGCAATACTTTCTGGCCGACTCAGAACTCTTTCCTCAAGATCTATTGATCATGGAATTTCTTGACTTTCTGCTTATAGATTCGAGAGTTCTCGTAGGCTTCCAAGCACAATTCGTCCAGTTCTTGCAACTGGAATTGTCTCTACTTCCCTGCTTGGTCATAATCCAGATTGCACTGTTTTACTGCCTAGTAAGCTTTGTGTTCTACTTCCAGAGGAAAATGACAGGCTTTACCGAAGACAATCTGGTAGGGAGACATCCCCAACGAAGTTCGGTATGGAGTTCTATGTGCCCATAGAGTGTCCTCAAGGAGTCGGCTCCAGTCCTTCCTACTGGGATTGGTCATCTTTTGTAGTGTTTTCTTTATTTCCCTATTGAAAACTTTAGCTTGGCCATTGGTTTGGGGGTTATAGGCTATGACAATTCTATGTATCACCCTATACTTATGGAGCAAGGAGGACATGGCTCTGTTGCAGAAGTGACTGCCTTGGTCACTTATGAGCGCTTTAGGCACACCAAACCGGTAGAAGATGTTGGATTTTAGAAAATCCACTACCACTTTGGAATCATTGGTCTTGGTGGCTATGGCCTCTACCCATCTTGACACGTAATCTACGGCCAACAGAATGTAAGAATAACCATTGGAGACTGGGAATGGCCCCATGAAATCAATACCCCACACATCAAAAACTTCACAAACACAAGATGGGTTGTTGGGGCATTTCATGCCTTCTGGTAATTGCCATTCCAGCTTTTTGGCATTTGTCACAGGTGGAGACGAATTGATAAGCGTCTCTGAAAATAGTGGGCCAATAAAGGCCGCAATCAAGACTCTCCTGGTAGTCCGAGTTGCTCCATAGTGTCTGCCTCCAGGTGCTGCATGGCAGAGTTGGAGGATTGAATTGATCTCGGCTTTGAGGATGCACTTGCGAATAACATGATCACTACAAAGTCTCCATAAGGATCATCCCCAATGTAGTATTTGGCATCACTTCAGAGTTTTTCTTTATATAGCCAAGATGCCTCTGGTGGGAATTGAGATGCTGCTACAAAATTGCATATGTCTGCAAACCATGGTGTAGGCGTTGTGATGTGCAACAGCTGCTCATCTGGGAATTCATCTCTGATAGGCATTGGTTTGCTTTCCCTTCCAATTCTGCTCAGATGATCTGCTATAGAATTCTCAGCACCTTTCTTATCTCTGATCTCTATGTCAAATTCTTGGAGAAAGAGCATCCACCAGATCAGTCTCGGCTTGGCATTTGGTTTCTTCAACAAGAATCGCAATGCAGCATGGTCAGAGAATACAATGATTTTTGAACCGAGAAGGTATGAGCGGAATTTATCTAAGGCAAACACAATTGCCAAAAGTTCCTTCTCAATTGTTGTGTAATTTTGCTGGGCCGGTTCCATTGTCTGAGATGCATAAGCAACTACATGCACAGGTTGGCCGATTCCAGCTCTTTGGCCTAAGACGGCTCCTAATGCCGAATTGGATGCATCACACATGAGCTCAAATTGCCAGTCCTAGTTTGGTGCTTGAAGAATGGGAGCGGCTGTAAGTCGGTTCTTCAACTCCTGAAAGGCCTCAATGTAGGGTTGGTCAAATTTGAATTCCACATTCTTCTGTAGTAGCTTGGACAGTGGCAGGGCCAGTTTGTTGAAATTCTTGATAAATCTTCTATAGAAACCTACATGTCCTAAGAATGAGCAAACTTCCTGCACAGAAGCGGGGTTTGGAAGAGAGGTGATGATATCTATCTTAAATTTATCAACCTCAATGCCTTTGTTGGATACTAGGTGTCCCATCACAATTCCTTCTATCACCATAAAATGGCATTTTTCGAAGTTAAGTACTAAATTTGTATCAATGCATCTCGCAAACACCTTGGATAGGTTGTCCAGACATGCGTCAAATGAATCTACATACACGGTGAAGTCGTCCATGAATACCTCCATGCAATCCTGTAGCAGGTCCGAGAAGATGCTTGTCATGCAACGTTGAAATGTGTTCGGCGCATTGCAGAGGCCAAATGGGCAAGTGAAGGTAGTCTTGTGTTGATCTTCAGGTGCTATATGGATTTGCATGTAATTGGAGAAATCATCCAGAAAACAATAATGAGACTTTCCTGATAATTTTTCCAGGACATGATCTATGAAAGGCAAAGGAAAGTGATCCTTACGAGTTGCCTGATTTAATCTTCTATAGTCTATGCAGACTCAACAACTGTTATGAATCCGCATAGGTACCAACTTGTCATGTTGGTTTTTCATGACAGTCATCCCGGACTTCTTTGGCACTACTTGCATAGGGCTTACCCATTGACTATCCGAGATGGGGTAGATGATCCCTACAGCAAGGAGTTTTGTGACCTCTTTCTTGACCACATCCATGATGGTCGGATTCATCCTTCTTTATTGTTGCCTTATGGGCTTAACTGCCTCCTCCATTAAATTCTATGCATGCAGATGGAGGGATTTATTCTAGGGAGGTCAGAGAGTTTCCACCCAATTGCCTTCTTATGCTGCCTTAGGACTTGCAACAATTTATACTCTTGCTCCTGGTGGAGATTGTTAGTAATGATAATTGGAAGTTGTTGTTAAGTGTCCAGATAGGCATATTTTAACTGTTTTGGCAATGGCTTTAATTCCATGGGTGGTGGCGGTAATGAAGAATTGTCATGAGATGCTTTCGGATTCAGATGGTCAACCTGAGTTGAACTCAGCACCAGGTGTGTCGACATGATTTTGACCTTTGGCTGTTGTGGCTAACT
Source organism: Mucuna pruriens (assembly GCA_025330945.1). Taxonomy (NCBI): domain Eukaryota; kingdom Viridiplantae; phylum Streptophyta; class Magnoliopsida; order Fabales; family Fabaceae; genus Mucuna; species Mucuna pruriens. The sequence continues at coordinate 1,784,247 of JAENHJ010000532.1, forward strand.
CTTTCTTCTAGACTTAGTTCTTATCAGATGGAAGTCAGACTCGACTCTTTGTTCAGTTCTGGAATCAGATCCAGATGGAATACAGTCCTTGCCTTGAACGTCCAAGATAGACTCGGCTTCGGCTTGCTTCTGGTCTTCTTTAGCCGAGATGGTCTCGGCATGCGTTTGTACATGTAGGTTGGCCTTGATAGTTGTCTTTTTTGCCGAGATGACCTCGGTCCTCTCTCAATCTCGACTTTCTTTGGCTGACTCGTCTTCGACAGTGAATATGGTTGCCAATTGTGCTGATAATAACTTCTTGTTTTCGGCAACTTGAACTTTTAGTTCAGTAAAGCACTCCAGGTTCTCATGCTTGCATACTTGGTCTAATACTTCGAGCAATTTAGCTTCAAAATCCAAGTCGGCAATGTCATTGTTATTATCCACGGAGTTGGAAAGATTATGTACTTCCCTTGATTCAGCATGGCCGACCTCTTCTTCTGAGATGGACCCTAGGCAACCAATTGAATCAGTTTTCTCAGCAAAATTATTGATATCTTCACTGTGGCTGTCTAGTTGGAAGTATTCCTCAACTAGTTCATGAATCAGATCAATGCTAGAGAGGGAATGGTCTTCAGTGGGGTGCTTCATGGCTTCGAAAATATTGAATTACACCAAGGTGTCACCAAATTTCATTAAGAGTGTCCCGGCATGCACGTCAATCTTTGTTCTAGCTGTCATCAGGAATGGTCTCCCCATAATTAAGGTTGATCCTTGTTCGGATGTTTCGTCCTCCATATCCAGCACGTAGAAATCAACTCGTTCACTTGGACAAGAACATCCTCTAGGACACTTAAGGCTTGAACAACGCTTCTGTTTGCTAATTGTATTGTCATCCTTGTAGGTTCCAGATCACCAAAATTGAAGGCTTTGTAGATTGACGTCAGCATGACATTGATTGAAGCTCCTAGGTCCAACATGGCATTGGCAAAGGTATATTCGCCAATCGTGCATGAGACTGAAAAGATTCCAGGATCTCGACATTTCTTCGACAGTGCTTGCACTCTTGCAGTGAAGTCTTCATTCCTGGTTAACACCGAGACCATGCCTCCAACTTCTACACTCCCTTTCATCTTCTTCCTCTTATGCACACACAATTCCTTAAGGAATTTTGTGTACTTAGGAATCTTCTTAATGGCGTTAAGGAGTGGAATGTTGATTTCCACCTTGTGGAACATCTTCAGCAGTTCTTCATCAAACTCTAATTTTCTTGTTGAGATGGTCCGCGTTGGAAACGACAATGGGACAGTTTTTTCTTGTTGCTGCACCGTGAGTTGGCATCCGGTTCCGAGTCGGCTTCGGTTGATCTCGACAGCTACGATGTTGGTTGAGATAGTTCTTTTCCACTTCTCAGTGTAACTGCGTTCGCGTTCCCTCTCGGATTCATAAATGTTTGTGAGGGAAGGTTGCTGGATCCGGTCGACTGTAAATGGCTCATAGTGTTGGCTAACTGTCCTATCTGCATCTTGAGGTCTTGGATGGTGGCGTTCATATTTTGCTAGAACTGCATGTTATTGGAGCTTACAGATTGCTAAAACTCCAAATTGTTGGCTACGAGTTGCTTCATCAGGTCCTCCAGAGATGGAGATTTTCCCTGAGGTGGCATTCTTTGTTGCTGCTGCTGTTGGAAAGGTGGTGCTTGATATTACGGACTCGGCTGTTGGTAACCTGCTGATCCTTGAGGTACATTTGGTGTAGGTCCGAATCTCTGTGCTGCATAAGGCCTTTGATTCGGTCCTGGTCGAAATGGTTGTCTTTCATACTACTGATTATCAAGTGCCCGGTTCTGATATGGTTGCTTCCCATACTGATATCCACTTATGGCTCCAACATTCTTTAGTTGGTCCGACTCGGTTTCTTGCAACGCGAGGCACAAGTCAGTGGGGTGCTCCACGGAAGTACATATGCCACAAACTTTGGCTGCTATGTTTGGTTGGTGTTGTCCAACAGCAAGTTGCCTTACTAGAGATGTCAATTTGGATAGTTGGTTTTCCAACCTTAAGTTAGAACCTGTACCAATTTCATTCACCATCCGGGATTGGCTAGGCCCTCTGATCCCAAACTGCTGTGTATTACTTGCCATATTAGAGATCAGATGCCTTGCTCCTGCTGGTGTTTTATCCATCAATGCTTCTCCACTGGTGGCATCAATCATGCTTCTGTCCATCATTGACAGACCTTCATAGAAATACTAGATCAACAATTGTTCACTCATCTGATGATGTGGACAGGTGGCACACAATTCGTTGAATCTTTCCCAGTACTCGTGCAGAGTTTCTCCTGATTGTTGCTTATCCCACAGATTTCCTTCCTGATGGTCGCATTTCTAGATGCTGGAAAGAACTTCTCCAAGAACATGCACTTCATATCTCCCCAGGTGTTGAAAAGAATAGGCTGAAGATATAGCCAGTCCTTCACTGCTCCATCCAAGGAGAATGGGAATGCCTTCATTTTGATATAGTATTCTGGTATCCCCTACGACCTCATTGTGGAACAAACCTCATGGAATTCTTTCTGATGTTTGTGGGGGTCTTCTCTTGCAAGACCGTGAAATTTGGGCAACAAGTGTATAAGACCAGACTCAGTTCATATGATTGAGCTGGTTCCAACTGTGGACACTGGATGCACCAAGGTTGATACACCACGTCTAGTGTAGCCAGCTCCTTCAATATTCTATCATTATTCTCCATCTGTCCCGGCTCTACAAAAATGTTAGTGCTACTATATTCAACAAAATCAGAACTATTAGTAGCAGAATTGTTATTGTCAGAACTAGAAATAGAATTAGAGTTACTACTGTTACTCACTACTATATTTCTAGGTTTTCTTAACCTACGCAAAGTTAATTCTATCTCAGGATCTAAATCATACAAAGGGTCAGTGCTACTCCTAGTCATGCATTGTAAAAAAGTTATGCAGAAAGGTTATAGTCAATTATGCAAAGAAAAAATAGAAACAAAACCAGTTATCAGAAACGAATGTCAATTGCAAAAAGAAAAGTCAAGGCAAAAATTAATGTCAACTTAGCATGCTATATTATTACAGGATCCAAATCAAAACAGACAAACTTTTAAACTCTATGACTCGACTAACACAACAATCTATAGACTCGAAATTCAGCTTGACTCAAGTTTGGCACACAAAGACACAAAATAACTTGTGTCCTCGGCAACGGTGCCAATTTGATAAGCGTATTTTTAGTCGTCTCAATGCGCATCAAATAAACTAAAGCTAACCATAGTATATTCAACCCTAGGTCGAATTTTCTCAAGGACACAATGTACTCAAATGTGACTTTAATGTGAAAACTAAGTGACATAGAACTCAAGTGTAGAATGCAGACTCACTCTCGGTTGGAGGACGAGTTGCTCTCGGCAGAGACTTGTCCGATATGGTCTTGGTAGAGACTGATCTGACACGATCTCGACTAAGTGCTGACAGATGCAACAGAGTCAGACTAACTCTGGTTTGGACTAAAACGCAGGAAATAGGGGGGTTGAAATGTGAATAATGAAAAATAGGAAGTAAACTAAGAACCTAAATGCGATTAAACTAAGCTACTCTACTACTACTACTATGTTCATGTTCAGTCTCAATAATCAAGTCCGTTCTGGTTCATTCACTCCAAGTCACAGTCCATATCAACCTTAGGTTCTCTTATGGCGATCGTCAAATGTTCGTCCACTGTCATATCAAGGATTTACACAATCGCTACCTCATCAGTTGACAGAGATTAAGCTCAGAGTTGATTTTAGGTTCTCAATTAGGTTCTTTAGTTGATTACCTACTAAATTAGTTAAACCAGTTCCGATCGGCTTAGTTCAACATTGTTCACCACACTTTGTACAATGGCAACGCAGATAGGGAATTACAGTATAAGAATGCAAATAGAAATCAGAATCAGAAAACACTCATATTATTGAAAATGAAATACAAACACAGGATCTGAATTCAGTGACTCTACCTTTACAGCCAGTCGCCATGGAAGAACGGTAATGGTTCACCTTCATTAGCCAGAACGCTGAGGATCGGATCCTCCAGAATGCGTTGGTAGTCCAAGCGGTCCCCTCTGACGATCTTCGGCTTCTCAGTTTCTGACCTGCACTTCCTCAATCGAGAGAAGCACCGTTGATAGCACCGTGCACCACCATAGACGTGAGAATGAGAGCGAGAGAATGGATATAATGGAAATGGACAATATGAAATTCAGACTCCAAAAAAGTGCACAACTCCTACTATATATACACGAGTTGTGATCTTCTACTCTAACAAATCCTAACAAAATTACAACTAAATTGTCTATTCTACCCTTGCGAAGATTCTTCAGAGTGACGTGGCAGATTCTCCAAGAGTGACATGGCAGTTGAGCTTGAGCTGAGATGGCCTCTACACTAGATTGCTGACGTGGATGACGCAATTGGGCTGCTCCTTATTAGGCTACTGGGTTGTTTCTTCACAGGTTGCTGGACCGTTGAGTCAGCCAGCCGAGAAGGAGTCAGCTGGCTGGGACAACTCTTTTGGGCCGAGATCAATTCGGCTTATCCTCTAGAGGAAAGGGATGAGACTTTTTATTAGCGAAGTCCTTCAAGTTAACACAAATTTATGATTTCTACATTTCCAGGTCCATAATATGAATCTCAGCTAAGACTCAATCCTCAAGTACTAATTGGCCTCAAAAACACCCTTCTTAGGTCCATGCAAGGTGTATAAAATGTAATTCATTAAGTATTTCCCAATTAGTGCAAGGAATCAGAGGGAGGTAGAGTTTCTAAGGATATATCAGGGAGCCATGTTAGTTGATGAGTACATCAATAGATTTGAGTACCTGCCAAGGTTCTATAGTCTACTGACCATTGAGGATTGGAGGTGCCAAAAGTTTGAAGAGAGGTTGAGATATGATATGAAGAAGGTGTTGAGAACCTAGTTAACACTCAAGAAGATATCCAAGAGGACAAAGAGGAAAAAGATAATTAAAGCACTTGAAGGCCCAATGACTAAGGGAAGGCTAAGGAGTTTACAAGAAGAAGTTCTACAAAAGATTATGATGCTCAAAAGCTTGGAGAACCCAAGCTCAAGCCCAATCCCAACCTTATACTCTATATGGGCTTGCTCCTTAACTCTTTAGATGCATATGTAATTTATTGACATGTCATTTAGATGTCATTTGTATCTTATATGTAAATTTCTAGCTTAAGTCTCAAAGTACATTAAGGCCTAAGCCTTGTTTGTTTGGCTATGTAGATAGGATAGTCTTTTTAACTTGTTTGGATAACAAGATTATATAATTCCTTGCATAGAATGAATATATAATCCACTATGTTGGAAAATCAGAAAAATATTTGATGATATCACTTTAATATTCTAGAATATTTTAGAGTATCATAGATGATTTCATAGAATTGCTTCTTCTTTTATATTTTAGGACTAGTTTTCTTATTTAATTAGGCATGTCATATCATGTAAATAGGGATATTATCTCTTATATTTATTTGTATTTATTGCATTAAGTTTATGTAATATCCCAAAAAATATCCCAAATACCCTACCAACCACTATGTTGTGTCAGCGTTGTAAGGGCATAGTCATAGTCACTATCACTCTCAATCTCCACCCTACTATTAGAATTGGACCCTTCTCCCTCAAGATGCCTATATGTGAAGCATTTACTCAAATAGAACAGCAGCCTAACATATACAATGTGGTGCATGTTAAGTATTCTTATGAGGAACCCCTCAAATTGGATATTGTTATTAGCTTTCCAGATCATGGCTTCCATCTTTGTTTCAATCTGTGGTATCAAAGACTACACCTTATTGAAATATTTGATGTAAAGCGACTTCATATGCGCTATTCTACTTCCTTGATTGGAGGACAATCAACTTTAGCTACTTTTGTTTATATATATGCACTATTTAGGCTCACATGCCTAGGAATTTTTTATAAGGATAAAGGCATTTACACCTTATTCTATCCGGGTCTTTCCTTTGTGTTTCCCATTCCAAGTCAATTTAAAATCTACTGTCATGATGGGGAGTGGACTTACCATTGGAGTTTCCAGATGGGGCTACACCAATTACATGTCGTGTTTCTATATATGATAGCTCCTTTGATAAGAAGCTTGGTGTAGGGTCCTTAATGGATAAAGCTTCTACTCCTCTATTACCTGTTGATAACATTTACATGGAAGAGGTTCAAGTAAAGTTGGGGGAAGAATTGTACTTCATCGTTGATTCTCACCACATTCCTTTTGGTGCATCTCCACAAGATGTGTGGACTAGGCATTGACACCCACCATGATTTTTTTTCAGCTGCAAGTTCATATCTTTCTTTTTCTTTTATCTTTAACATTTTCTTTTCTATTTTATTTTCCCTAGAAAATTAACTATACAAACCTTATATGAATCTTCTTCCTTCACATTGGATTCTTCGGTTTTGATATCTTCTTTCACTAGCATAACAATTTGAAAGCATAACTGATATGGCAAGGGAATGACTCAAGCCATCAACATTGGTGTTACACAAGAGAGAATACAGAGGGAATCAAAACAAGATTTATTGTGCACACCAACGATTTGATGAAATGCTTTGAATTCAATTTGGCTTTTGAGTCATAAGTTTGCTAAGTTGTGGTTGTGGTTTCTACTTTGCTCACGTGGTGTTTGTGAAATGTTCTTTTTGAAGATAGATTTGTATTGCAACGGTTTCTTGCAATTTTCTTTGATGAAAGCTTCTCTATATGGTGGTTAAGAATTGGTTTAAACTTATGTCATAGATGATTACACATTGATATATTTTGCTTCTATCTTGAGTGGTTAAGTATTGTGTTCGGCTTCTGCTCTTGATTGTTAAGCTTTGTTGCTTCTACTTTATGGAGATTAAGCATCTATTTTTTTGGTTTGTTTCTGCCTTTAGGTGGTAGCTATTTTCTCACATATGAATCATATTAATGGTGACTTCATTCCTACCGGTCATCATTCTGATGGAGACTCTTTTCTCACACATGAATCATGTTAGTGTGACTTCTTTGTCATCAATGTTTATTTTGGTGGTGATTCTTTTTCCACTAACAAAAATACTAATTTGAAGCTTCCAAATGTGGTTTTTAGAAAGTTGGACTTTGCTTTGCTTGCCAAGAAATTTCTCTTCAGCTAATGAGCATTTAAGCTATTTTAGTTAAGCTATATTTCTATCAACTTTCTCCGCCTTCTCTAGCATCCTTGAGTTGCCTCTCAAATTATTTTTTTTTCTATAGAACTCAATTTTTATGTTTTCTCTTTATTTGTAGGAAAATAAAATTTTCTTCTTGTAATAAGTTGAAAGCATAATAAGCTACAACTTGAAGGGGAGTGTTGGAAAATCATAAAAATATCTAATGATATGACTTTTATATTTTAGAATATTTTAAAGTATCCTAGATGATCTCTTAGGATATATTATTCTTTTATATTTTAAGACTAGTTTCCTTATTTAATTAGGCATATCATATCATGTAAATAAGGATATTATCTCCTTTATTTATTCGTATTTATTACATTAAGTCTATATAAAATGGACTCTGTTGTGTAGTTTATACACACGAATTTCAATATCTCTTTCATTTATTTTTTTCAACATACTAACCAAACACTTGTTTAGGCATGAGGCAAGGCTTATTATATAAAGCCCCTTCCACCCCTTGTAATCACAACCTTAATGAATGAATAAAGAAATTACTTGTTGCTTTCCAACTTTGAAAGTTATCTCTATCTTGTTTTGTACAAGAGTCTTTAATTCTTATCAAGCTTTCAAGAGGCTTGTGGTGAATCTTATAATGCTCTTATCTTTCTTAATCCTTGACTAAGTGGCAAGTTCCTCAATCCATTCTGACACGACATAAATCGCACCGTGAGGTGATTTTTGCTTGTTTGTTTTATTTTTCTTTTTTTTTTCCTCAAATGTCTTTGGTTGAGTAGGGGTGAGCCGAGGACCAGATTCGCTTACTGACCCAGCGTCGAGTCGATACTTATTCAATCAACCCTAGGGGAATTGACTGAATTGGTACTAACTCGGATTGGAGTCGCCACCAATGTTTCAATGGTACATTGGAAACTTGAAACGGATAAGGCAGTCAAGCGAATCTGAGATGTAGGTAAGGGATCATTTACGCATGAGAGTGGCATGCCATTCCATCCGTCTACCACCTGGTAGTTACTCAATGACTTGCATACGTAGCACAACCTTCGCTTTCCACAGTTTAACCTGGATTAAAATAAGTGAAATAATTATGTGGATGATTTGGACTTGACGAGAGTGTGCCTCTCGCTCCTACCTACCCCTCCTAGCCTGGAGAGATCAAAGTCGACGTAGTTTTGTGAGTGTGTGTAGGGTGGGACTTTCCACTTGGCGTCCTTCCCTGGAAAGTTGGTCGTGTTACCGCTAGTGACAAAGGACATTCACTTAGGCGTCCCTGGCACGGTAGGGTCTGAATCTGTGGATGCACGACTCGGCGACCGTAGTGCTGAAGCTGGACTATCCCTTAGGTGTCCTCAGGCTAAGTGTGCACGACTCGATAACCTAAGTGCTTAAGCTGGACTATCCCTTAGGCATCCTCTAGCTGAGTGAGATTGAGCTAGGATGGTTTTGGCAATGCATGAATTGACTTGAACGCGTGTGATTTTGTGGACTCGATGGCCTGAACTTGGGGTTTGGCTATAGGCCATCCCCTGAGTCGGCACATACAACTAGATAGTGGAATGTTGATCCGAAGTGGTATGACAGATGCTCTTTGGATAGTGAACGAGGCTCACCGACTACCTAGAACATAATGCACAGTGAAATGAATGAACAGTGACTCGCAGGCCATCTGGAATGCAATGTAGTGTTTAGGGGAATAACGACTCTCCAACCATCTGAAATGTAATGCAGTGTTTGTGGGGATGATGGCTCTCTGGCCATCTGAAGTGTAATGCAATGTTTGTGGGGATGACGGCTCTCCGGCCATCTGAAGTGTAATGCAGTGTTTATGGGGCGAGTGAAGACTCGTCGGTTGATGCGTGTGACTCGGCCAAGAACCTTACCTGGTATCCAGAGAGTCGGTTGATGTAGGTGATTGAGAGTTTGCCCACATGTCTCTGATTTCTTCTAACAATGTTTCTTCAGCGATTTCCTTTGATACTCAGTGATTCTTAGCCCCGATTTCTTCTGACAATGTTTCTTCAGCGATTTCCTTTGATACTCAATGATTCTTGGCCCCGAGCTTTTCGCAATGAGGTCTTTTATAGCCTTCGAGGTGGTGTTGGGGGTGCTTCTGATTTCGCCACCTGGCCCTTTCCTAGCTTTTTGATGTAGTTTGTTATTTCCAGCAATCCCAAGGTTGATTTTCTTGGGGCTCTACGCTCAATCGTGCCACGATCTTCCGTGATTCTCGGCACATCTCATAGGTAGTGGCTAAGCTGGCATTCTTGTGTGCTTTGATTCACAAGGATTGTCTAATCTATTGGGACCTGCTATTCTAATATGGCTTGATCAAGGGCTCCACTCTCTTGCGGGGCTTCACGTCCTGGATGCTCTGAGTATTGTGGGGCCGCGTCCTTTCTGTTGAGGTGACGAACCTTACCAGCGTTGGGCCAGGCTCTTGGATCTCGTTCGAGTCTGGGCCCTTTTGCCTATTCTAACTCAGTTAAGTCTCCTTTCTTATTGTGATCCTGGACAAACCATGTATTATCCCCGTGTGGTCTCCTTGGGCCGTGGACCCTTTTCATCTTTCTTCCTCTAGAGTGCTCTTTTGAGACAAACACTTTTTGGGTCTTACAGTTGTCCCCTCTTTATTCATGATCGCCTAAGGGAGGTGTGGATGTCTTCCGAGGTGATCAAGAATAAAGACCGCCTCCTCCGAGTCTTGTCCTGCATACTGGGTTATTTGCTGGTCGTGCCATCAAGGCGCTTGTCGGTTCGTCAAAGGACAAGGTCGAGTAATGATTCGTTGGTGAGTGTTGTCGACTCTCTGATGATGAATATGAAGCAGCTGTCGGGAAGTGGAAGATCGTGTGAAGAGCCTAAGTGTCAAGCAACGTGGCTTTTGTGGAGTCACGTGTATGTGTGACACCTTTTTCGTCAGGTAACGTAACCACTGGAAATTCAAAAGTCGTGTGTGATGGCTACGTGTCCTTGCTTGACTATCATGGATTCATCGGTTACATACTTTAAAATCAACGCGTTATAGTTCCTTAAATCGCAAAAGGTCGTGTTCTTTGAATATTGAACGTCGCGTTGTTTTATTTCATTTTTGAATGCATTTTTTCGTTTTCCTCTTGAATGCATTTTTGATTTCAATGTCGTATAAAGACGCTGCTCAAACTCCTAGAATTTGCATTTAATCCATTGGCCTGTTGGACACGCTATCTCAAGTATAAATAGCCCCTTAGAGTTTTCCATTTTCTCATCCTTTCCTCGGCTTTTTTCATAGGGTTATGCTTTATAGAAGATATTTCCATCCTTCTTAGATTTCCTGTTCCTGAGTCCTTGTGATGAGTGAGTGGCGGGCGTGTAGCGGCAAATGGGCCGTGTGAGGGGAACCTCTTCAAGTTCTAATTCCACCATTGTTACACCCAATGAGGCCTCTGATTTGGGGCTTTTCCAAATGCAACCATCCTTGTGCCGCAAGGGCTTCCGCTGCACCCTCGAGGAAGAGATTCTTATGTATTGTTATGAAGATGCCTCAAGGGGGCAAGGACAATGTCTTTATTTAGTCGTACAGATTTTGACATAGGCCTAGGAATTGAGTGATTTCTATGGGCGTATGGGGCAGGTCAACCATTTCTTCCGCCATACTTCTGATGGCTTGATTAGCTGTCCAGGCGAACTTGATAAACCTATCTTTCCAGAACCTGGCCTCCTCTTGGACTTCGCATGCTGCCTCCTCGGCATGGGCTTCCATCTCAAGGTGTTTATTGGCTTGCTCCTTTAACCTCCAGACTACGGTGTCAGCCTACAAGCTCCAGTCGACGGCTTTCCTCTTTTACTCAACGAGCTCTGCCAGCCCTTGCCACCTTTGTTTCTCCAGATGTTCGTTGTGAAGTTTGTACTTAACCACCTTTGCTTTCAACAGGCTTATCTACTTTTGGATTTGGCAGAAATGGCCTCTGGAGGCTTCCTCCTTTGACCTTACGTCCGCCAAGGCCGTTATCAGCTCCTCTTTTTCTAGCAAGACTTGATTCCACTCCAGTTCCCTCAATCCTTTTTTCTGGGCAACAATTTGGAACTAGTGTTCTACTTCAGGAGTTTCCTAACTTTCCTCATTTTTCGGGGAATCAATTTCTTTCCGCTTCCTCTTTGATTGCCTCTATAGTCCTACTAATTCGCTTCCCCTGGTTTCTATCTATGGGTTGCCGAATATCAAGAAGACGGACTCTGCTCTATGCTGTAGCCAAGACTTATAACTGGATGAGGCTCCGCAACTTCGTAGTCCCCACTTGGGTCCCTTTCGAATAGTCTTTTTCCAGGCCTAAGGATCTTCTTCAAGTATTCTCCCTCTTGTATACCTAGATCGTGGAGGATAAAAGGCATCATTGCCTCCTCCGATGGAGGTGAGACCATGGGGTATCTGGCTTGGCAAAGCGTCAACGCGAGATTACAATTGATGGCTCCCTTGGTTCCCATTAACGGGACATTTGGGAACCCTCTGTAGTAGATAATCACGTCGTCTCTTTTATTCCATTGTGGGTACCATCGGATTGATCTCTCTATAGCCTCGTCCAAGTTTGCAATCCATTCCGCCTTCATTAGGAGTTCAAAATTCAGAGAGCGCTTATAATATTGAAAGCAAAATACAAACACAGGGCCTGGATTCGATGATTCCATCTTCCACGACGATCGCCATGGACGACGGTGATGATTCACCTCAGCTAGCTAAGGCGCAGGAGGTTCAGGTCCACCAGAGTGCGTTGGTGCTCAATCGGTCTCCTCGATAACCTTGACCTCTCAGTTCTTAGCCTGCATTTCCTCAATCGAGAGAAACGCCATTAACAGCACTGTGTACCACCGTGAGCGGAGGAGAAGAGAACGAGAGAGTTCGGATTTATGAACGCGGGAAAGTTTGAATGCCAAAAAGCCCCTATTCGTTCAGAGTTCTATCTATTTATACAAGAGTGGACACAGCTAACGATGCTAACAGAATTACATGTACAATTCCTATTCTACCCTTGCTGTGACTTGCGTTGCAAGCTACTCCAGGTAGTGACGTGGAGCTGAGCTGGACCCAAGGTGGCTCGATTCTTGACGAGGCGTTCCACCGGATCTACATTGGGCTCCTGCATGGGTTGAGTCTCGGCTTTGGCCGAGAGGCTCTCGGCCTGGGCTTCTGATGGTGGGCTGAGTTTGGCTGGACCTGTAATGAAGAGATAGTTAGCTAAAAACCTTGATTAAGCACAGATTGTGTTTTACTCAAGTTTAGGCCATTAATCTGGATCTTAGCTAACAATCATCTTTTAAGCTCGTGAGTTGCTCAATGGAGCCCTTCTTAGGTCCACTTACGATGTACATTTTATGACTCATCAAACCCCCACACTTAGCCTTTTTGCACTCTGGGCAAAACATATGACTCAATTAAGGGTGACCATAGTGAGAAATTTTTTGATTTCCTTAAGGCTGACTCTACAGAGTCGGCTTCTCTTCATCCCAGTTCAAGGCACTCATGCAATCAGGGAGCTACTTCCTTTGGTTCTCAGGGGCCTTCATGGCTTCCAATTGGGAAGGGGTGCCCCTAGAGTGATAGAACTTTTACTCATGTGCTCAATTCTCTCGCTTCTCTCAAGTGTCTGGGCTGTGTTTACACTCAGCATTGCATGGAATTGGTGTCACCATATCTTGACAGAGCTCTCTTCTTACGCCTGCAAAACACAACAGTTATGATCACTAGGACTTTTCTGGCTTGTAGCGAGGTTGAGGTTATGGGTCGAATAGATGTAAGAAAACTAGCTTCAGGACCCACGGGGAGGAGAGGAGCAATGGGGAGTGAGTGTAACCAGTATGAGGCAGTCGGTTCTTTGTGGTCTCCTTTAATCTTTATTTACTCGCCGTTTTACATTCTTTCTTTCTTCTATTCATGCAGCTTGCTGATTTTGTTTATTTCAGCTGCCTGTTTTCTGTTTTTATGTACTTTCTTTTCTTTTCTTTCATTCCATTTTCTCTCCTTTTTCTCTTCTTCTAAATCTTCAGCTGCTTTTGACCGAATTCCGCTCCCTAGACTTCCCCACACTTGATTCTAGCTCACTCCCAAGACGATTCCACTTGCTCCCGGCTTATCGAGGGTGAGGTAAGAATGGTTTTTCTAGCCTCGGCTTGTAGTGAGCTGCAAGAAAAAGTGGTCAATTTAGGCTCAAAAGGGGTTGACAAGGGTCAGCTTGTTTTTGGACAGCTTATTTGGCTCTGGGCTCATAAGAAATATGGCCTAGATCATTTCATTCCTGCTTGTGTAAAATAGTTGTATCCAGAGAGTTAAGGCAAAATTCAGCACACACAATTAACATGCTTGCAAAAATCACTCAAAAAGAGGGGAGATGGCAGAGTGTAAGCCATCTCTGTTGCAAGGCTCAAATTCTCACACTGGCTGATTCTGTTTCTTCACTCTGAAGGTTCCCTCTTCCCATTTCCGCCACTTACCACATAGGAACCAGAGGTTTGGCTCTCTTCAGGCAGGGCAGCTTTTGCTCGGGAATGAAGAGATTCCTTCTGTTGGCTCGTCAGACTCTCGGACTCAACAAGGAATTTCCTTTCTTCTTTTTAGACACGTAATTCTGCTAGGATGAGGCCATTCCGGCTGTGGCAAACTCTTTTTTTAAACACAAACTTACTAATGAGACTTAAAATAGTATATCAGATATGTAAGAAATGAAATGAAAAAGTTAGAAAAGAGAAGGGCAGATATGACGTGAATGATCAGTTCCCGAATGGACAGAACCCCCCCCCCACACACACACTTAATCTCGGCATTGCCCTCAATGCTTAGATAGGAGGGGTTGGCCAAGTCGGCCTAGGCACTGCCATCAGGTGGAGTCGGCTCCACCAATGAAATGTTCTCTGTGTTCTCTCCCATTGGTGCTGGACCTTCGAGGAAAGGTTTGACTTGGTGCCCGTTGACCTGAAAGGTGCGGTTGGTCTGTTCTTCTCTTAGCTGCACTGCACCATGGGGAAATATGTCAGTAATAACAAAAGGTCCATCCCATCTGGAGCGAAGCTTACCTGCTATGAGCTTTAATCTGGAATTGAATAGCAACACTTTTTGGCCAATCTGGAGATCTTTCCTCAGGATATTTTGGTCGTGGAACTTTTTTACTTTCTGCTTGTAGATCCTGGCGTTTTCATAGGCTTCCATGCGAAGTTCATCTAATTCTTGAAGTTGGAACTTCCTATGCTCTCCTGCTTGGTCATAAGCCATGTTGCATTGCTTAACTGCCCAATAAGCTTTGTGCTCGAGCTCCACAGGAGGTGGCGAGGCTTTCCCGAACACAATTCGATAGGGAGACATCCCTAGCGGTGTTCGATATGCAGTCCTGTGAGCCCATAGAGCATCCTCAAGGAGTCTACTCCAGTCCTTCTGCTGGGGTTTGTCATCTTTTTGCAGTGTGTGCTTGATTTCCTGTTAAACACTTCAGCTTGCCCATTTGTCTGGGGGTGGTACTGTTTGTGGCTATCCGTGTGCTACCCCATATTTCTGAAGAAGGGAGGCCATGGCTCTGTTGCAAAAGTGACTCCCCTGGTCACTGATGAGCGCTTTTGGGACACAGAACCTGCAGAAAATATAGGACTTAAGAAAGTCCACTACTACCTTGGCATCATTGGTTCTGGTGGGAATGGCTTCTACCCATCTTGATACATAATCGACGGCAAGCAGGATGTATGAATAGCCATTGGAGATTGGGAATGGCCCCATAAAATTGATACGGGCGTCAAAGACTTCACAAAACAGGATGGGTTCTTTGGGGCATTTCATGTCTTTGGTTCAAGGCCATCCACCTTTTTTGACATCTGTCGCAGGTGGAGACGAATTGATGAGCGTCTCGGAAAATAGAAGGCCAATAGAGGCCGCAATCAAGCACCTTCCTGGCAGTCCGAGATGAGCCGTAGTGGCCTCCTCCAGGGGCCGAATGGCAGAAGTGGAGGACCGACTTGATCTCGGCATCGGGGAATGCACTGCGGATGATCTTATCACTGCATAATCTCCATAGATAGGGGTCATCCCATCGTAGTACTTAGCATCACTTTCGATCTTCTCTTTATGCGTTCGAGATGCCTCAGGTGGAAATTGAGATGTTGCCACAAAATTACAAATATCTGCAAACCATGGTGTGGGCGTCTTGAGGTGCAGGAGTTGCTCGTCATGGAACTCGTCTCGGATAGGCAATTGTTCGCTTTCTCTTTCAATCCTCTGCCTGAGGTGGTCCTTTGCAATTTTCAGCACCTTTCTTATCTCTCGATTTCTAAGTCGAATTCTTGGAGAAGAAGCATCCGGATCAGTCTCGGCTTGGCATCCGGCTTCTTCAGCAAGTACTTGAGAGCCGAGTGATCGGAGAACACGACTATCTTAGAACCGAGAAGGTAGGAGCGAAACTTATCCAAGGCAAACACAATTGCGAAGTTCCTTCTCAATCGTCGTGTAATTTTCTTTGGGCCGAGTCCATGGTTACGGGACCACACGCAATAACATGGACTGGTTGGCCGACTCGCTCTCTCTGGCCGAGAACAGCTCCTAGTGCCGATTGGATGCGTCGCACATGAGCTCAAATGGCGGGGCCCAGTCTGGTGCTTGCGGGATAGGTGCAGATGTGAGTTTATTCTTCAGCTCCTAGAATGCCTCAATGCAGGGCTGGTCAAAGTTGAAATCCGCATCCTTTTGTAGAAATTGGGATAGAGGCAGAGCTATTTTGCTGAAATCCTTGATGAACCTTCTATAAAAACCTGCATGTCCCAAGAATGGCGAACTTCCCTTTTGAGAAGCGGGGTTTGGAAGGAAGTGATTATGTCTATTTTCGCCTTGTCCACTTCGATGCCTCTGTTGGAGACTAAGTGTCCCAACACTATTCCCTCGGTCACCATGAAATGGCATTTTTTGAAGTTGAGAACTAGGTTCGTATCAATACATCTTTTCAACACCTTGGACAGGTTGTTCAGGCATGCGTCGAATGATTCTGCATACACCATGAAGTCATCCATAAACACCTCCATGCAATCCTGTAGCAAATCCGAGAAGATGCTCATCATGCAACGTTGAAATGTACTCGGCGCGTTGCACAGGCCGAATGGCATGCGGGTGTACGCAAAAGTGCCAAACGGGCATGTGAAGGTGGTCTTATGTTGATCCTCCGGTGCTATGTGTATTTGCATGTACCCTGAGAATCCATCCAGAAAACAGTAATGGGATTTCCCTACTATTTTCTCTAACATCTGGTCAATAAAAGGCAAAGGAAAGTGATCCTTGCGGGTTGCGATTGAGTCTTACATGTCGATACACTGCCAGTTGTTAGAATTGTAGGTACCAACTCATCTTGTTGGTTTTTCATGACGGTCATTCCAAATTTCTTTGGCACTACTTGGAGGACTCACCCATTGGCTGTCTGAGATAGGGTAGATGATACTGCGCGAGCAGCTTCGTGACTTCTTTCTTGACTACATCTAGAATGGTGGGATTCAGCCTTCGTTCTTGTTGCCTTATGGGTTTAATGTCTTCCTCCATTAATATTCTGTGCATGCATATGGAGGGGTTAATACCTTGAAGGTCAGAAAGTTTCCACCCAATTGCCTGTTTGTGTTGCCTAAGGACTTCCAACAGCTTGTCTTCTTGCTCAGAGAGGAGGTTGCTTGCAATGATGACCGGGGAGCTGCTGTTCATTGTCCAAAAGGCATATTTCAAGTGGCTAGGCAATGGTTTCAGCTGTTGGTGGTGGAGATGGAACTGGAGATTCCTGAGTTACAGCTCTCAGATCCATCTGGCCGGCTCGTTCCAGGCTGGCATTAGGACTACCCGTCATGGCCTCGGCCTTATCTGCTTCAGCCGACTCGGATTGGGGTCGGCCGATTTCCTTTATAGCTTCGATCTCGGATCAGGGTGGATAACGAGCTTCTTGGCTCGAGTCCTGGTTCTTCTTGGCCGAGATGGTTTTCGCAACTGTGTCGGCTTGCGTGGTTAACTCTTGGCCGAGTTGACTTTTGACCTTGCGTTGACTCGGTCTTCTTTAGCCGACTTCATTTCGACCGTGAATATGGTTGCCAATTGTGCAAGTAGAGGCTTCGTAGTCTCGGCAACTTTTATCTCTGCATTATTCTCACTCTCTGAGGGGTTAGGGTAGCAAACTTGGTTTATTAACTCGGTTAATTCTTTTTCAAATGCCAAGTTGCTGATGTCACTATGATCATTCTCCAAGTCAGGGTCTCTAATGTTTCATTATGATCGGCCTGCGAGCAAATACTGGCTTCAGCAGTTCTAGTAAGATCTTCCATCCCTCCACTGCAACTATCTAGTTGGAAGTATTCCTCCACCAACTGTTCCATTATGTCTATGCCAAAAGAGAGTGGGTCTTGGTGGGGTACCTCATGGCTTCAAAGATGTTGAACTGCACCAACGTATCACCGAATTCCATGGAGAGCGTTTGCATGTGCGTCGATCTTCGTCCTTGCCGTCATTAAAAATGGTCTCCCCAGTATCAATGTTGATCCTTTTCCGGGTGCTTCGTCCTCCATGTCAAGCACATAAAAATCAGCTGGAAATATTAACTCATTTACTTGGACGAGGACATCTTCGAGAACTCCCAGGGGTTGCACAATGCTTCTATTAGCAAGCTGTATAGTCATCCCTGTAGGTTCCAGATCTCCGAAATTGAGGGACCTATAAGTCGATGCAGGCATGACGTTGATTGACGCTCCCAGGTCCAACATGGCTTCAGCGAATGTGCAATCACCAATAGTGCATGGGACCGAGAAGATACCGGGGTCTCGGCACTTCTTTGGTAAGACACCGTGAAATCCCTGCAGTGGGATTATTCCTAGTTAAGCTTGAGACCACACCTCCAAGTTCTTGATTCCTTTCATCTTTCTTCTTTTTGTATACGCACAATTCCTTGAGGAATTTTTGCGTACTGAATTTGGCTTTGATCGCATCGAGAAGTGGAATGTTGATTTCCACCTTAGAACATCTTTAGCAGCTCGTCATCAGAATCTGGTTTCGTGCGAGCGGTCGGTCCAGGATGGAAAGCGGCAATGGGACAGTTGTGCCGTGGGTGAGGCGGTGGAGTCGGCCATTGCTTGCAGTCGGCTTCAGCTGGCTGCAGATTACCTGATCTTTGTGCAGGCTGAGGTAACTCTTTGCCGCTTTCCGAGTATTACTGCATTGGCATTCCCTCTCGGATTCGAATGAGTTGGGAGGAAGGCTGCTTGAGCGGTTGACTGTAACTCGCTCACAGTATTTGCTAGGCTGTCCTATTTGCATCTTGAGATCCTGGATGGTGGCGGTTATATTCTGTTGGAATTGTAGGTTGCTGGAACTTACTGACTGTTGGAATTCTAGGTTGCTTGTTGCCAGCTGCTTCATTAAATCTTCTAGTGATGGAGAGTTGTTTTGGGTAGGAGCTCTCTGTTGCTGTGGTGGGAAGGATGGTGTTGGGTATTGCGGACTTGGCTACTGGTAACCAGATACTCCATAGGGTGCATTCGGCATGGATCCGGCTCTTTGAGCTGCATATGGTCCTTGTTGTGGGCTGGGTCGAAATGGTTGTCTCCCATATGGTTGATTATCGAACTGCCGGTTCTGGTATGGCTGCTTCCCGTACTGGAATCCTCCTACGGCTCCAACACTTTCTGTTTGGCCAAACTCGGTCTCTTGGAGAGTGGGGCACAGATCAGTTGGATGCTCCATTGAAGTACATATGCCACAGACCTTTGCTGCCATGGCTGGGTGATGTTGACTAACAGCCAGTTGTCTCACAGAGATGTCAACTCGGTTAGTTGGTTCTCCATCCTTTGGTTGGAGGCTGCACCGATTTCGTTCACTGGCCGAGATGGATTCGGCCCTCTGATCCCAAATTGTTGAGTGTTGCTCGCCATGTTCGAGATCAGATGCCTTGCTGCCACTGGTGTTTTGTCCATTAATGCTCCTCCACTGGCGGCATCAATCATGCTCCTGTCCATCATTGATAGTCCTTCGTAAAAGTATTGGATCAGCAACTGTTCGCTGATTTGATGATGGGGATAGGTGGCACAAAGTTTGTTGAAGCGCTCCCAATATTCGTGCAGAGTCTCTCCTGTATGCTGCCTTATCCCACATATTTCCTTCCTCATGGTCGCAGTCCTAGAGGCTGGAAAGAATTTTTCTAGGAAGATCCGTTTCATATCTCCCCAGGTGTTGAAGAGTGCTGGCTGCAGATATAACCAGTCCTTTGCAGCTCCATCCAGGGAGAATGGAAATGCCTTCATCTTGATGTAATCTTCTGGGATTCCTTGCGGCCTCATTGTGGAACAAACCACGTGAAATTCTTTGAGATGCTTGTGGGGGTCTTCTCCTGCAAGACCATGAAATTTAGGCAACAAGTGTATCAACCCAGACTTCAATTCATATGTCTAAGCCGGCTCCAGTTGTGGATACTGGATACACCATGGTTGGTACACCACATATGGAGTGGCTAGCTCTTTCAACGTCCTGTCTTGGTGTTTCATCTGCCCTGGCTCTGTGAAATTGCTAGTACTCGCAATAAAATGGTCAGTACAAAACTGGTCAGAGTTAATAGTAGAATTCTCACTACTACTACTATTTACTGTGGTGTTTCTAATTTTTCGCAGTCTTCGTAAAGTTAGTTCTATTTCTGGATCAAAAGTATACAGTGGGTCAGTGCTACTCCTAGTCATGCATCATGCGGGATTTAAAGTAACTAAAACAACAATTAATTCTACTGGAACAGAATGTGGTCACTATGTAATGTTGAATTAAGTGCAATGCAGAGTTAGAAAATTTAATGTATGCAATGCAGAATTAAGAATTTATTCTATATCTATATGTATATATTTGTTTTTATTTTATCAGTGAATTCACGTAGAGATTTATTGACAGATTCAAACTTAACAACTCTAAACAAAACTTCTTACAACTCGGATTCGACTCAGTTTACTTGGCACAGCGAAACACAAAAGAACTTGTGTCCCCGGCAACGGCGCCAATTTGATGTATGGCATATTTAGTCGTTTCAACGCGCTTATCAAATAACTAAAGCTAACTATAGTATAGCTAACCCTAGGTCATTCTTCTCAAGGACACAGTGTGCTCAGTTGTGATTTAGTGTGCAGCAAACGAAAGTAGAATCTCGATTGTAAAATACCGACTGTCTCAAGAAGCGGCCGAAGTTGCTCTCAACAGAGACTGAACCGAGTCGATCTCAACAAAGACGATCCGGCTTGGTCTCGGTTAAGTGCAGACAGACGCTACAGAGATGGACTGTCCCTGTCTCAGACTTAAAAAGCAATAAACAAGGGGGTTGAAATGCAATTGGAATCAAAACAGAAGTTAACTGTAGTCAAATGCAATTACGCTACTCCTAATGTTATTACTATTATTGTGTTCATGTTTAGTTCCAATAATCAAGTTCTTTTTGGTTCAATCACTCCAATTACAGTCCTCATCAGCCTCCAGTGTTCTTATGGCAATCGCCAAAGGTCCGTCCCTTACCATACCGAGGATTTACACAATCGCCACCTCATCAGTTGGCAGAGATTAAGTTCAAACTGATTTTAGGTCCTCGATTAACTATTGTTAAGTGATTACCTACTGAATTAGCTAAACCAGTTCCAATCGGCTTAGTTTAACATTGTTCCGTTACAGTGCAATCGCAACACAGATAATTGAACTTAAATTTCAGGAATGCAATGGAGTTCAAATTCAGAGAGCGCTTATAATATTGAAAGCAAAATACAAACACAGGGGCCTGGATTCGATGATTCCATCTTCCACGACGATCGCCATGGACGACGGGCGATGATTCACCTCAGCTAGCTAAGACGGCGAGGTTCAGGTCCACCAGAGTGCGTTGGTGCTCCAATCGGCCTCCTCGATAACCTTGACCTCTCGGTTCTTAGCCTGCATTTCAATCGAGAGAAACGCCATTAACAGCACTTGTGTGTACCACCGTGAGGAGAGGAGAAACAGAGAGAGTTCGGATTTATGAACGCAGGGAAAGTTCGAATGCCAAAAAGCCCCTATTCGTTTCGAGTTCTATCTATTTATACAAGAGTGGACACAGCTAACGATGCTAACAGAATTACATGTACAATTCCTATTCTACCCTTGCTGTGACTTGCGTTGCAAGCTACTCCAGGTAGTGACGTGGAGCTGAGCTGGACCCAAGGTGGCTCTGATTGCTGACGAGGCGTTCCACCTGGATCTACCTGACTGGGCTCCCTGCATGGGTTGAGTCTCGGCCTGGGCTTCTGATGGCGGGCTGAGTTTGGCTGGACCTGCAATGAAGAGATAGTTAGCTAAAAACCTTGATTAAGCACAAATTGTGTTTTACTCAAGTTTAGGCCATTAATCTGGATCTTAGCTAACAGTCATCTTTTAAGCTCGTGAGTTGCTCAATGGTGCCCTTCTTAGGTCCACTTACGATGTACATTTTATGACTCATCAGTGCACTTCCTCTTGGTTTCTCTTGAGCCTTCCCCTGATCATAGGACCTCTAAGTACAGGGGTTGCTATGTCTTTTAAGTCTTCTTTAGCTCTTTGACCATGGCCTTTTAAGGGAAAGGCCTTATCCCTTCTTGGTTCTCCTCTTGGCCATTGACTATGGTTAACTTGTTGCTTCTTTCCTTGAAACTTCTGGAGTTTACCCTTTGTTGTTGGACCGTCAAGTACAGGGTAGCTTCCTTAACTTTGTTCTCTTGGTTGTGGCTTTTCATCTATGCATCACAACACTACTACATCCTGCTTCCCCTTTGAATTGGTATATGGTTTTAATCCATTAACCCTGTTTGATTTGTTCTCTTTACCTAATGTGAATGCTATGCTTAATTGATAGAGCTTCCAAAGCTCAATTTGTTAAAGAGTGTCATGCTAAAGTACATTTTCACATTGAAAACAAGGTTGAGAAATATGCTAACAAGGTTAATAAAGGAAAAATACAAAAATGTTTTTGAGGAAGGTAACCTAGTTTGGGTTAACTTAAGGAATGAGAGGTTTCCTAACTTAAGAAAATCTAATCTATTCCCAAGGGGATATGGTACTTATAAAATAATATAAAGAAAAATAAATGATAATACATATATCCTAGATATGCCTCAATCTTATAAGGGAAGTCACACCTTTCATGTCATTGGCTTGTCTTCTTTTTCAGGAACTCAAGACTTGAATTTGAGGGCAAATTCTTTTAAAGAATGGAAGCCCGATAAGAACCTAGTTATAACTCAAGAGGATATCCAAGAGAACAAAAATGCAAAAGATAATCAAAGCACTCAAAGCCCAATGACTAGAGGAAGGCAAAGGAGGTTACAAGAAGAAGTGCTTCAAAAGATAGGGATGCTCAAAAGCTTGGAGGACCCAAGCCCAAGCCCAGTCTTATACTTTGTATGGGCTTGATCTTTAACTCCCTAAAAGCGTATATAATTCATTGGCATGTCATTTAGATGTCATTTGTATCTCATTTGTAAATCTTTAGCTCATGTCTTAAAGTACATTAAGGCTTAAGACTTGTTTGTTATACGATAGTCTTTTAGCTTGTTTGGATAGCAAGATTAGATAATTCCTTCCATGGAATGAATATCTAATTGAATAATCAAACACTCCTTTAGGTATGAGGCAAGGCTTATATAAATCCCTCTCCACCCCTTGTAATCACAATCTTAATGAATTAATGAAGAAATTATTGCTTTGCAAATTTGGGAGTTTATCTCTATCTTTTTTTGTACAAAAGCCTTCAATTCTTATCAAGCTTTCAAGAGGCTTGTCGTGAATCTCATAATGCTATTATCTTCCTTAATCCTTGAGTAAGTGGTGAGTTCTTTAGTCCATTCCTTTCTTACTCACATTTTCTTGTTTATCTTTGAGTAAGTTGTAACCTTTTATCTATATTGTTTGATTTAGGTGCTACCAATTCTATCATATCTTATGCATGTGTGGATAAATTAGCTTTACCTACCAGTTCATTATCTTTTGATTTACTTATTTCTTTTGCTACCACTACTCCTATGGTGACTTTTGTTATGTGTTGGAGTTGTTCATTTGTTGTAAATGGATGCCATTACAAGGAAAACTTGATTTATGTTCCTCTTTCGAGCCTAAATGTCATTTTGGGCATGGATTGGTTATCTTCCAACAAAATTCTTATAGATTGTGCTAGAAAAACCCTTATCTTCCTCAACACTAAGGATTATGAATTTATCACCACTAGTCAAGTTGAAGTTGCTTAGGCGAGGGAGCATAGAGATACATGATCTTATCCTTCCTAGGGTCAAGAGTTGTTCAAATGAAGTTTCAGAGTTCTAGGATGGGGGCATTGATAAGCCTATCCTTTAGAGCTTGGAAAACTATTTCTTGACTCTCTTCCCATTTAAATCCTACATTATTTTTAACAACTTCATTTAAGGATGTAGTAAGGGTATTAAAATCTTTAACAAAGCATCTATAAAAGCTTGCTAACCCATAAAAGCTTTTTGCATCACTCACGGATTTTGGTATTGGCCAACTTTGGACCTTCGCTTTCTCTTCATATACCTTGACTCCTTGAGAACCAACAACATAACCTAAGAATATGACTTCATTAGTACAAAAGGTGTACTTTTCTAAGTTCACATACAAGGATTCTTTTTGGAGTAATAAAAGCACATTTCTCACATGCATAATATGGTCATTCACACAATTAGAATAGACAAGTATATCATCAAAGTAAACTACTACACATTTTCCTATGAGACTTCTTAGCACATGGTTCATAAGCCTCATGAAGGTACTTAGTACATTTGTCAAGCCAAAGGGCATGATTAACCATTCATACAGTTCAAGTTTAGTTTTAAAAATAGTTTCCCATTCATCCCCTTTTTTCATTCTTATTTGGTGATAGACACTTCTTAAGTCTATTTTAGAAAATAAATAAGCACCATGCAATTCATCCAATAAATCATCTAAACATGGGATGGGGTATTTATATCTAGTTATGATAGAATTTACAGGCTTACAATCCATACACATTTGGTTTGAATTTGGATTTCAATTGATACTTTGAGTCATCTCAAATGTCATATTCCCCCCTCCGTAGGAGATGGAGACGTGGAGTCCTACCTAAACTAGGGCAGATCAGGTGTTGGCATGCTTTGATTATCTTGACTATGAGAAGGTCAGGATGGTCACATATGTATTCACAAGTTATGCATTGATCTGGTGGAACCAATTCTGTAGAGAAACTAGAGAAAGGAGGAGGAGACATGCAAAGACTTGGATTGATATCAAGGAGCTAAGGTCATGCTTTCTACCAGCTTCATACACAAGGGACCTTTACAACAAGCTACAACATATGTACCAAGGGTCCAAGAGCATTGAAGACTATCATAGGGATATAGAGGTAGCTTTGACTAAAGCTAATGTGCTGGAGTCCAACGAAGCAACCATGGATTGTTTGTTACACTAGTTCAATAGAGACATTCAGGACATAGTAGAGTTGTACCACTATGCCTCTTCGGACGATCTAGTGCATTAGGTAATAAGAATGTGTTATGGTTAGTAGTGTGATTACAGACCAAACCCTTCCAAAAAAGAGTCCTTCTATGTGTCTTTCCAAACATATATATACATGCCCCTCTCTCTCTCTCACTTGTCAGTCTCTACTTTTTTGTCTCCTAATTACCTAACGTCCTAGACAAAGGGACAAAATATGTCAGGGACAAAATATGTCAAGGACAAAACAATGTGTTTCAAAATCTTCCCTATGGTACGTCCATTACTTTTTGCCAATGTCAGGTGACCTTTTATAGTGTAATAAATGAGGGAGTATGACTTGTGCGGGTCCAAACCTGATCGTCATGGTTGACTAGTCCGATTGCCATGGCCAACCAATACAGAGTGGAGGTTGTATGTTGCCATCAATTAGAGGGATAAAACATCAAATTGATTTCACAATGGGAGTAACCTTGCCAAGCAAAGCTGCTTACAAAGCCAACCTAAAGGAAAGCAAAGAAATCCAACAATAGTTAGACAAGCTTATAGAGAAGGGCTTGGTCTGGGTATATTTATCTCTTGCTAACGTATGCTTCCCTATATGTTTGCAATTGTCTAATTTTATTGTAGGGTTCAAAGAGATGCTACAAAGGAAGATTCCTTGGCCTTTTATGCCTTATGGCTCTAATCTTTATTGTGATCCCTACTTGGGTTCAAGTTTGATACAAGCTATGGACACATTTGGAAGTGAAACCATTGCTCAAGAGACTTCTAGGTTTCATCGTCCAAATGCACATGTACCTCAGTAAGATGCTATTACACTTGCTCTTGCAAATATTGCTAGTTGTGCTGATAGCATAACGTTTAATATTAAATCTAAGTCCTCGCATGCTTTTGTTAATGCTAATGGACTATATATGGTGTTGATACATGTGTATGGATGATGTAAGTTAGTCCTACATTTTGCATCTGTGTTGGATAGATTATCCTATACAGTTGTGGTTGCATGTTGTAATTTTGGCATCTCTAGCCTGTTGCATGTTCAAAATGACGTGTTCCCCACTATGGATGTAATTTGGCAGTTTATAGCAACAGTAGAGTCTTGGAACGTTTGGCTAGTCCCTATTGTCACCAGTTAATCAGACATAATTTGAAATTAGAGGGCCTTGATCTAAAATATGTATGTAGATAGGTATGATAGAGCCTTTTGCAACCAAGAACAAAAGTCCTATCACATGGCTGTAAGCATTATGAATGGATGAAGTAGCATCCATAGTGAAGTAGAGCATGGTTGAACTAAAATGCCTAGGAAACGAGGTGTAAATCTTTAAGTCAAGGCATTCACAGGGCGACAAAGTCTTAAGTCGTCATTAAAAGACTATGTTTAGGCCATTGGATGACAACTACGGATAATCCTAGTAGTAGGAGTCCATTGCATGAATTCTTGTATGATTCTCCATTTAAACATGACAGACATAAATTGTACCTCAAATTCCTTATCTATAGGTGCATTCCTGAGGCCAATTATGGATCCTCCATTCATATCTTTGATCCAAGAGGAACGTGGAGCTAGTCTCCTTATGGGTAAGTGTGTGTCCCATCAATTTGATATAGCTTACCTTTGTCTTTCACGTTTGTAGGAATTATAGTTATGAATTTGAGAATAAATTCTTTTCAAGAATGAGAGTCTAATACGAACCAGGGATAAAAAAGGACATGACACAAACTACAGGGTACAACCTTTAAAGACCCTTAACCAAGGGCAAATTGAAGAGGTTGAAGGCTAAAGTCTTGAAGAATGTGGACCTCCTTAGAGGGAAAGGGGTGTCCAAAGTAGGAAACACTTTGTTTAAGTATTCATAATGTTCTCATGTAGTTTAGGACTATTTGTATGTTTCTATATGTAGTGTATAATAAGTAGGAGGTCATCATAACACTTTTTTAATGCATGGTTCCTTATGGATGCTTGTAACACCTTTGGGCACACTTTGCATCTATGGACGCTTCGTTTGGATGATGGGCTCAATATGACATATGAAGCCTCATGGAGGTTCCGTAAAGCCTTTGGATGACCAATATTGATGATGCATTTAGATGTTGAGGCCTATAGACGCTGGCAGCCTTTGGACGATGGGACACCCCTTTTAGGGAATGCACCTCTTAGATTAGTTCCCTTTGGACGAAGACTCTTCTAGACCCTAGATGAAGCCTAGAAGCCATTTGACTTAGCTGGTGACTTTTCTTGCCTTTAGACAGACATCCTTAGGTAGGCCTTTTTGGTGGAAGGTTCACGGGAGTTACCTTTTCAAACCCCAAACATTTCATGCATACACATCAACCCTCCTTCACCTCTTCATATCACTGTCCAAACAACTTTGGACACCTTTACTGTTGAACCAGTTGACCCTGAAACTCAACTGAGAAAATAATGGCCTGTTCTTTTCTTACAGCACCCTAAACCTGAACCAATCCCACCTAGACAACTATACCCTTTACCTATATATGACTTTGAACCTGTTTCTACACCCTCTTATCCGCACTTAGCCAGATACATAACTCCTAAACAAGCACCTTTACCCCCTAGCCAAATATCCAACCATCTTGGCCCTCTATGTGTTGCTCTATCTTTATGGCACACATAAAGAAAAGTTTACCCCAACCTCTTCAAACCAATATCTATCATCATTTCTCACTAAAAAATTAAAAGGCACATCATTCCTCTTAAAGTTGATGGAGAGTCCCTTTCTAAAAGCAAGAAACCCTAACTCAGTCCAAGTTCAAATTTTCCATAAATATCTGAAAATTTTCCCTTTGAACTCCCTAACATCAGGTTTCTTCCATGATGTTGAAGCTCACCTCATTAGTAGAATGATTACTACAAGCTCTAAGCTACATATTCAGCACTTCACTCCTCCATCCATGATCATCAAAGCATCTACAACTATTCTGATCTAGCCAACTAGAACCTATCAAAGACTCCCAATGGTAGAAATGAATAAGTATAAAGAAGTAAAGACCAAAATCTCAGTTACTCCTCAACCTTGCAACCTGTTCTTAGAAGCTACTCTACTATAACCCATTTTTATCTATATAAGAATATGCTTTTTAGTTTTCTTAATGTAGAAAAATCCAGCCAACTATGGAGAAAAAATATGTGGATCCATAGTCACCAAGATTCTTGTAGTCATCTGACTCCTTAGGAAAAGTTGGACACACTCATGGTGTCCAAAGGCAACTTCTCTATGATGAAGAAGATTAACTCTTATCACTTTGATGATTGATAATAGTTGTCGTCATACTATCAAATCACTAGATTTTCCTTAAATTTTGTAGTGTAAGGACTAACCTAGGTTGATTCTCAAAAGGACACAATCATATTATGCCTAATCTTATTGATCAAAATTCAAAATGAATGTGAAAAATGGGGGGTTGGATGATACATGATTATGAAGAATAGGAATTATGTATAACAGAATTCATACAAAACAGAATGGATTTAAAATGATTTGTGTAACATCAATTCAATGATTCAATCATGCAATCAATTATCATGGTTCTATGAAGGATGCAATTTCATATCAACCTAAGTTTCTTTAGATAATCATCTAACATTCGTTCATGCATATTGAGATCATAATCGTAGCCCCTAATTAGCATGGATTCAGGATCATAACTGGTTGATTTTAGGTTATCAATCAATTACCTAATAGAATACAATCAAAAACTCAAGCGAGATCACAATCATGAAAACAGATTAAGAATTGAAAAGACAAAATAGTAGAAATTGCATATAGAAGATAAAGAATCAAGGACTAAAACCAATTTGCACTCCTGAACCTTGAATTGACAAAGAAGCTTAGCCTTCCATGGCAGTCATCATTGAAAACTTAGCCAAAATACAGAGAAGGAAAATAGAGAAAATTTTAGAAAAACACAACAAAAGACTATGGAGAAGAGAGGAAAGCTTCCAATGCAAGAAACCCTTTCAACTTCCCAAAACTTAAGTCTCCAACAAGTTTCTAACTAACTCACTCACTAACTAACTAACTAACTCCCTCCCTCAACTACCTAACTAACTTCCTAAATGATCACATGGTCAAAAGTGCTAAGGAGAATGAACTTGGATAGAAACTTTAGCAGCCCAACAACCCACCAATTTACAAGGAAAAGTCCAATCCATAGTGGTGTAGAGGTAGTAAATTCACATCTATATTTGACACTTCAAATGGTATAGCTGGGTTAAACTTCAAAGAGAAAACTTGTATATCTTTGTCTTAGATTTCCGGGCTATCAAAATTGTCCAATTTGGAGGTCTGTAGCTCCTGATATGGCCTACATAAGATAGCAACCTCATAGTGAAAATTAAGTCCAAAAATATGCAAAAATTAACAACTATCCTCAATTAAGCTCAATGACCCAAGACTCAACCAATGTGTGATTATTAACCAAAAAATAATATCAAATATATCTAACATAAGTTACTATTATGTGCCTCAAAAATTCTCTATCAATAACTTACTCCTTATACCATTAAAATCTCAAGGTGATGAAGAGTTCAAATTGTTTCGACCTGTGAACATCCCTCTATGTGTTGTCATACCTTCCTTTGGTCTATCCCTCCTGAGCATGCAACAACTTCACCCTTGGGGTAAGTTGTTCCAATGCTATTTGGATTCTACTCCTTTTATTGTTTGTCCCTCACCTGCTATCAACACTCTAACACTTCCTACCTTGCCTCCTTCCTCGCCATAGAGATCTACCTCTCTTCTTTCTGAACCCTCTTCTTCTCAAGCTCTCATTCTTTATCACCCTCCAACTTTTAAAATTGTACCTGACCTTGCCCAATAGGTCCTACAAGTGAACAAAGCATATATTGATTAATGCTTTGATCAATTAAAATCTAAGTTGATGGACATGTTTTCTAAGCTTCTTGCCTAAGACCTCTACTGCCTCTACCTCTTACCCTTTAACGTTATGCTTTTTTTTCACTGTTCTTTTTATGTTTTTTTTCTAACTATGACGTTCTTTTATTTCTCTACCTTTTTGTATGATAAAAAAATTTGGAGAGATTTGTGAAAGAGAAATAGTTTCTATATTGTTTTTCTCTTATGCATACATTTGTTTTTATTCTCTAAGTTTTGTTTGTTATCATCCATAAACTTAGGGGAGCTTAAAATGTTTTCTTTATAATACTTTGATATATATGCTTATTTTTTATGTATCTTTCTTTAACATAATTTTTTCATCATAAAAAAAGGGGGAGATTGTTAGAACATATTTTATATTCATCCAAAGTAACCCAAGTACTTTGATGATAACAAACATTATGACTAAAGAATGATGACTAATGTTTTGTTTCAGTACTGAGTTTTCAAGAGTATAACAAAGTCATCACATTATGGAAGTATGGATTATGTCCACTTTAGAAGAACTTATTCTTTTACAAGTTTATCTATTTGCGTCCAAACAATTTCATCATCCATAGAAGACTTTATCCAGCAACGAAATTTTGTCCAACAAAGAACTTAGTTTCTTTAGCATAAATATTTCTTTTTTTTGTACTCATCATATCTTGTAACTCGTTATTTAACTTGTACACTCTCATTTCAATATATCTATATTCAAAGCTTTGTATAACGCTCATGTTCTATATACATGTTATGCTCTGTTATGTTTTGTTTTTCATAGTAGCAAAGGGTTCCTTTTCAACCTCTAAAGAAACAAGTCAACTTTGGTACAAGAGAGTTTTGATCAAGCCCTTACGGTTAAGGAAACAAATAGAACGCACATCTCTTATAAAAAAAGATAGCATGGCTAAGAAAAGAGAAAAACAACCTTCTCTAGCATACATTTTTCTCTGTCCTCAAAAGAGGACAAGCCTCTACAACAGCTTTGCAAAAAGCATATATTCGGCATTTAATGCAGAAGATATCTTTCTCCATGCAGAACAAAGTCTTTCTTCCTCGCATTTATATATTGCCTTCAAGTGAAGAAGTTTCACAAGAATTCAAGAAAAGAAGCAATACAAAACACAAAGAGAAAACAAGATAAAGTTCAAAAACCCAGAAAAAATTTTAGTGTTTTTTGGACAACAATCTTAGAAATTTTTTGTAAAAGCTCTTTAAGTAAAAAAAAATCTATATTTTTATATTTGTATTTGCTTTGATAAGAAAATTTAAGCTCACCTATAACTATCATATGCTCACCTAGTGAGTTATCTTTTTGTAAAAACTTTTTGTTTTCGTGATAGCCTGAAGAGGCTAAATGTTAAAAAAATACTTGATATTGCTTGTAATCAGATATATTATAAGGGTTGTATAACCTAAAAAAGTTTTGAGAATACTTGGTTTGTAAGTCAATTTGACTTAATGAAAAATCCTTTGTGTCGAAGGGACTAGACATAGCTTTGGTGGAAAAGTGAATTAGGATAAAATCATTGTGTTGTTTGCTCTCTTCCCTTCTTTTTGTTTTGTTCTACACATCTTTGGATGATCTGTTTGGATAGTGCTTGAAAACTTTGGACTGCACATGAAAACTTATATATATATATAATCCTTGCATTTTCAAAAAGCTTTATAAAAATCACACACAATTCAACCTCCTCTTCTTGTGTGTTTCATATTTCTTCAGTGTATGCACAATTTTAAGATCGTTTCTCTAATATTCTATCTTACCATTTACCACTATTTCTTTATCTATGGCTTGTACTAATAATATAAATTCTTTTTAATCAATATTCTAGTTTTAAGTTAAATACATCAAATCTTAAGACTCTAAGAATTCCAAGGAAGAAAACTTCAAAAACAAAACTAGAGGCCAAGAAATGACAAGCAAAAAAGGCACAAAAGGAAGCTAAACTCAAATGAAATTATCAATGACAATAAGGAAGACTCAAAGAAGGAATGAGAATCAAGATCATACAGGAAATTTCATGTAAAAAGATGTAAAGAATTCAGCTATAGTGAAAAACTAACAAGAATTGCAAATCATGCACCAAACTTGAGCAGCATGCATACTAGTAACTAGGTGTTTTACTACTTTTATTTAGACCTTGCACAAACTTTTCTTTCTTTGTGTGGCTAATCACTATTTTCATACACTTTTTTAATGCAACAAATCAACTTTCTTTTTTCTCACTTTAGCAACATACTTTTTTGGGTCCACAAGTTACATATTTTTTGCACAATTAGACCAAAAGTTACCAACAAGTTCTTTAAGAACTTTAAGAATACTAACACAAACTTTTCACAAACACTTTGTATGCATAACCACAATACACATTATAGTACCATGATAATGTTGTCGACATACTATCAAATTACTAGATTTCCCTTAGCTTCTATTGTGTATGGACTAACTTAGGTCAATTCTCACAAGGTCACAATCATATTATGCCTAATCTTGTTGATCAAAAACCAAAACAAATGTGAAAAAATGGGGGTTTGGGTGATACATAATTATGCAGAACAGGAATTATGTAGAACATAGTTTATGCAAAACAGAATGAATCTAAAATAATTTGTGTAACATCAATTTAAGGATTCAATCATGCAATCAATTATTATGGTTCTAAAAAGGATGAAATTTCATATCAACCTAAGTTTCTTTAGATAATCATCTAACATTCGTCCATGCATATTGAGATCACAATCACAACCCCTAGTTAGCATGGATTCGGGATCATAACTAGTAGATTTTAGGTTATCAATCAATTACCTAATAGAACATAATCCAAAACTCAATTGAGATCACAATCATGAAAACATATTAAGAATTGGAAAGACAAACAATAGAAATTACATAAGGAAGATAAAGAATTAAGAACTCAAATCGATTTGCATTCTTGAACCTTGAATTGACAAAGAAGCTTAGCCTTTCATGGACATCGTTATAGAAAACTTAGCAAAATACAGAGAAGGAAAAACTAGAGAAAATTGCAGAAAAATGCAATAGTCACTATAGAGAAGAGAGGAAAGCTTCCAATGCAAGAAACTCATTCAACTCCCAAAATCGTTTCTCTAACTAACTAACTCCACAACTACCCTAACTACCAACTAACCTACTAATTAAATGCTCAAAAATGTCAACGAAAATGGGCTTGGACAGAATAATTAGCAGCGCAAAAAGCCCACCAACCAGGGCCCCATAATTTGGGCCAGAATATACAAGGAAAAGTTCAATTAGAATGGTGCAAAGGCAGTAACTTCATGTCCATATTTGACACCACAAATGGTCGAACTAGGTTGAACCGAAAAGAAAGACGTTTCAGATTTTTGTCTTATCTTTATATAGCTACCAAGATTGTCCAATTTGAAGGTCTGTAGCTCTAGATATGGCCTGCACAAGATAGAAATCTCATAATAAAAGTTTTAAGTATGAAAATAAGCAAAGATTAATAACTAACCCCAATTAAATTCAATGGTCTAAGACTCAACAAATATGTCAATATTAACCAAAAAATAATTTCAAATATGTCCAACATAAGTCACTATTAAGTACCTTAAAAATGCTCTACCATACCACAATTTACACAAATCAAAACTAAAAAATTCAAGAACAAGGTGGGCGAAACTTCTTAAATGCACAACTAGCCCAAAACATCAATAAGATTTAACAAAAACTCAAAAGATTTCTCATGACATTTCCACAAACATGTTATATTCATATTTTCAAGACCATGAGCAAGAACTCAATTACATAAAAAAGACACCATAGAATAATAGACCTATTTAGGTGAATAAAACCCAAAAAAAAAAATTCAAGAAAGCAAAATAAATGTAGCTAAAAATTGGCTTGCGATTTTTAGTTGCACTTACTTGGTGTGTCATGGCTTGATGCAGCCAATTGGTGAACAAAGCTTCATAAACCTCTCAAGAATAGATCCAATGTGAAGATAAGAATACCACTTAATGAGACCTGAGGATCCTTTTTCTTCACAAAGACTTCAAGAGAACCAATGTAGAAACCGAAATATAGTAACCAAGAACAAAGGAAGAAAAAGATACAAAATGGAATGAGATTAAGGGAAGGGAACTTGCCACTATTCCAAAAAGGAAGAGATAAGAGGGTTGAGATTCGCCACAAGTCTCATGGAAACTTGATAAGAATGAAGGTTCTTGCTCAAGAATAAGATAATACAATCCTCCTTCTTCCTCCTTCTTCCTTAAAGTTTTCAATTCCTGAGTCTTCAACAAGTAAGTTAAGTTTGACCTATATATTTTTGTGGCTTAAAGGGGGTTTACATGTTATTAGTATGTTATTTGTGTTGTTGAAAATGCATGAGATGAATTTGTTCTAGCCTTAGTAGCCATTATTATTGCTTTTAAGCTTTTTGCAAAAATTGATAAATCTTGTTAAATCTTCCATTCACATCAGGATGGTGTTTATATGTTGATATGGAGTTGTTGAATGGATTACATGTTGATTTTTTTGGATTTTTGGTGAATTTGTTGGGTTTGCATGCTATTGTTTTAGGGTTTTACTAGGCATGCCCTTTGGCTCGCTAGGAGAACCCTATTTTATGAGCTTTTTGTTGAAGGTTTGCTAAGTGAAGGGAGACTTCATAGGCGACCTTGCTTTCTAGGTAGAATTATAGGAAAACTATGAGTTTTTACTAGGTGAGAGTCTTACTCATTGGGTGAAAGCTCAAGAACATGTGAACACAATATGTATCTGCTGAGTGAATACCTCACTTACTTGGCAAAGCCATGAACTTAATGAGAAAATTTTGGGTTTGTTGAGTGTTTGTTAAGTGAGTACCTCACTTCTTGGGCGAGGATCTTGAGAACCAAAAAACACATAGATTCATTAAACGAGTCTTGCATTTAGCTGAGCAAGAGTGTAAGGGCTCTCTATGGCTCCTCTTCATTGAGCGAGATAGGTTAGTAGAGATTGTGAGGTCTCTATGACTTCATTCGCTAAGCAAGATATCACACTCACTGAGTGAATAAGAGGTGATTTTAGGGTGCTCTCTACCCATCCTTTGGTTGAGCGAGGATAAACACTCGCTAGGCAAACATGTGAAGTTTTTAAGAGTTAAGTATTTATGACTTAATTCGTTGACCGATTGTGCAAACCCTCTAAAGTACCCTATTTCTGGGTAGAATTTTCTAGGCGAGAGATCCCACTTGCTAGGTGAATCTAATGGCGGTGAGAAAATTTACTAAGTTGTGAAACTAATAAATCTTGGATAATTAAGTGACAATAGCTTGTTAAAATGTTGTAAAAGACTAGTTGTAGGAAAGAAAGGTGTAAAATACTAAATTAAAATAATAACGAAGTTGAAATTCATAAAATGAGAAATGTTGTTATCCTTGAAGTATATAACACTTGTTGTAGAGTAAGGAATTTACCTTACTCTTAAGGATACGTTTGAGGAGTCATTCCTTGTTGTTGTGGTTCTAGCTTGTCTTGGAAGTCGCCGTGTTGAGATGACAGGATACAAGTTGGTAGTATCTGTGTATCCAAGAAAGTTGGAAGGGATATGAGAATCACAGTAGTTATTTCTATTGTTAAGTCCCTTATGGATGTACTAACAAGTAGGCACGTAAGTTGTTCATTCACCATGGAGTTACCACTCGAATTCAAGGTTCACAACCTAGTGGTAGGGTAAAGAAGTAAGGCTAGGTGGGTCTTGGGGATAGAAAGATGGGAAAATTTCATAAGGGGCTAAGTTCTTGCAAGCTTATGATTATGGTGAGTCATTATCCACGTACTATTATCCTGATGAGCTCACTCATAAGGTCACATCTTCTTTCCCTAATGCCATGATAAAAGTATGTTAAGGAAGTGATATGGGTGATTGATTAGCTTTTAAATCTCCATGGAATAGTTGTACATAAGTGTATGATTGAGAATTTATATATCATCTATTGAGAACTAAAGCTCTTTGTAGTGTTTGAGAATCTAAATTGTGTGATGCTTTATTAGTATGTATGACGATCATGACTTTACTGACTTTGCTATTTAGATATAAGAATAATTCAATAGTAGCTTACTCTTATGGTTGTCTGTTGTATGTGTACGACTGTGATGACCGCAACTAGTGTGTTCATCATCACTAGTGGAATACATCCCTACCACCACCACAGTTTTGTTCATCATCACCTTCCAATCTAAGTGGAAATGTTCCTCCCCATCCTGACAATATGGATCCAGCTAACCGGCGTGTCCATGGCGGAGTTGGCTAGAAACCAATGTCATAACCCCATTACTAAAGGTCTTCATCCCCATCATTTTAGGACTATACCTCTAGGCACTAGGGGTGATGTAGGAGCTTTGACATTAACACTACCATCGCTGCCTCAATGATGTTGTTGTATGATTTGTCTTATTGGGGCGAACTCATCTTAATAGGGTGTTTTGTATATCTTCGTCCTCCCTTGATATATTACTATTTATGTATCCTTTTAACTTTTGTGCATTTGTTAACCCTCTTAGCTTCATATACTTTTGTTTCATGTGTTCTAAGTGTTATAAGACATAGGTGATTTGGACATACTTGTTTATATTCATTTCATATGATGCATGTTTGTATTCAGTAAATGTTGTATTCATGTATGATTTATATTTCTCTTTAATGTACTATTTTCGTAATTAAATTAATTAAAGATTTTCTTAAAATTAACCTGTCATACTTAATGTAGTCTTTAATCGTTTAGTAAATTATATCGACCTCCAGATTGTTACCATCCTCATAATTTTAATTGTTTAAATCAAATATTCATATTTTTAAAATTGATGAAATTCAATTACACTAAAAAAAATTAAGAAAAAGTGTTCAAGATGGGATTTAAACCCATTACTCATACTTTAACACCATACATAATACTTTTAGTCTACTTAACTTATATATATATATATTATATTGGCTTAAATGTGTAGGAATAAAAATGTAAATATATTTACTACTAATAAATGAATAATATAATTTATAAAATTAAACAAATAATAATTTATACTTTTTAATAATATATC
The DNA here is from genome assembly GCA_025330945.1 of Mucuna pruriens. Classification (NCBI taxonomy): domain Eukaryota; kingdom Viridiplantae; phylum Streptophyta; class Magnoliopsida; order Fabales; family Fabaceae; genus Mucuna; species Mucuna pruriens. The sequence continues at coordinate 1,820,914 of JAENHJ010000532.1, forward strand.
TCACTTATAACTTATTCACTTGTATTATAGTTTTTTTTTTATAAAATTATGTTGCTTTATTTTTTTCTTTTTGATATTTTAGTAATTGAAATAAGATATTATTATCAATGTAATAGTTTATTTTTTATGTTTGACTAAAATAATTTAAAACCTTTTTAATACTATCCTTAAAATTTATTTTATATTTAAATATTTTAATTAAAATTAAAATAGTCTTTTTATATAATGTCTTGAAAATTAGTAATAACTTTTTCATTTTTTGTATTTCACTAAAAAAAGTATTACATTAATAATAATAATAATAATATCATATTTCAGTCACGAAAATAATGTATTTAATTTTAATATTTTATAACTTGTTTAGAATTAAATTAAAAATATTATTGTAAAAATTTGATTACAAAAGTATAATTCTATTTTTCAATTTTATTTTAGTAAAATACAAAAAAAAAATTATTTTCAGTAAAAGTATCTTATTTTACTTACTAAAGTATATCAAAAATTAAAACACCATAATTATATAAAAATTAAATTATTTAATATTAAATGATTAAATTATAATTATGATATCTATTATTAAAAAGTACAAGTTATCATTTATTTAATTTTACAATGTTATATTATTTATTTAGTGATAATAATTAGTAAATATATGTATATTTTTTATTTCTCATATATTTAAATTGTATAAAAATGACTTAGTGATTCTTATTTATGACCTTAAAGCATAAAGTAGTGATTTCAAACCTTATATTAAATATTTCTTATAATTTTCACATAAGTAAGTATCATATCATTTCAGGTCATCAACAAAATTTATGTCACATTATTTAATATTGCTAAAATACTGACGATAAACTAATTTTTTTTAATTTTAAAATATAAAAATTTAATGTAAGTTTAAACCCCTAAACCATAAAATATAAAGAAAAAAAAAATGTAATAAAATGTTTCACAATCATAACAAAGGAGATGCGGGCAACACCCACCTTGCAGCCTTAGTCAAAAAGCATTGTTGGGTAATAAATACAGTTTAGTAATAACACTAAAAAAATTCACCCGCCAAAAGCGAAAGGTAGCATCTACGTACACCCCTACTAACATTTATACTAAAGTCAATTTCACTTTTCCATATTACCTACCCTTCTTACTTTTTTGTCCCTACACAGTCCGCACATTACCCAATAACAGGTTCAAACTTTCCCGGCAAAACAGAGCGGGAGTAGAAGGCGGCAAAACTAAATCATGGAACAAGTCAAAACTACAAAACAACCATTAATTTAAATTTTCATTTTTTCGGACACGGAAACTCCTCGGGCGATTGACTAATTTAGGATATTTTTACAAATTATTTATTAAAATAGAAATGTTTTAAAACTAATTATAAGTGGGAAAATGTTTTATATTATTCACAATCATTTTCTAACGGTCTCAAAAGTTGTCAAAAAAAAAAATATCATTGACAAATTTTTTTAGAAACAGCCAAAAAAATTACCAATATGCAAAGAATTGAAAAGAAAATTTTTAAAATTGCCTAAAGAATTTGAATCTTTAGAAAAATAAAATGGTATCCTTGAGAAAGAAAATAAAAAAAAAAAAAAACAATGACTTATCTAAAGTCAACACTGTGGAAGTTAATGAACTTCAAAAAGAAGTAATTGGCATTAGACAAAATCTAGCCAAATTTGTCATGGTATTAAAATTTTAAACAAGTTGTCAAAATATAACATAATTCCACATGGCAAATCTGGCATACATGTTGAAAAAGAAAAGGAAATAAAATAGGATAAACCAAATATTCATTGTTCAAATTATAGAAAGTTTGGATGCAAATCCTATGACTACAAAGAGCGTCCAAAAGAACTGTCCAAGAAAATTTGGGTACCTAAATTTCCTATTACAGATGCATTTAACAGTAGGAAGAAAACTCCTGTTATTGTACTTGGACAATGGGTGCTCATGTCACATGACAAAAGAAGAGTCTATGTTCCAAGACCTCGGGTTAAAAAAAAGGAGGATGGGTTACCTTCGAAGGTAATAAAAAAGGCAAGAATGTTAATGTTGGAAAGATTGGTAAGCATCTCTTCCTATAGATAATGTTCTATATGTTAAAGGATTAAAACACAATCTACTAGCATAAGCCAATTATGTGACAATGGGTATGATGTATACTTTAACAAGGGAGAATGCCTAGTTAATGATTGTAATGGTTCTATAATATTTTCTAAGAGACAGAACAATATATGTAAGATTGATTTATAAGACTTGACTAATCAAAATGTAACCTGTCTGATGTCTATAAACAATAATTAATGGTTACGACACAAGAAACTTGTTCATGCAAGCTTGAGACATATATCTAAGTTGAAGAATCATAACCTCATGAGAGGTATACTAAATTTTGTGTACAAAGCTTATCTATTATGTGATGCGTGTCAAAAAGGGAAACAAATCAGATGATCTTTTGAGTCCAAAAATGTTGTTTCCACTTCTAAACCTCTAGAGTTGTTACATATTGATTTGTTTGGGCCTACCAAAACTGCCTCATTAGGTGGAAAACATTATGGACTAGTAGTAGTTGATGACTATTCTAGATGGACACAGGTTATGTTCCTTACCCACAAGGATGAGTGTTTTAAGGTCTTCTCTGTATTCAATAGATGTGTTCAAAACAAAAAAGGTATTAATATTGTCTTTATTCAAAGTGATCATGGGGGAGAATTTGAAAATGAAAACTTTCTACAGTTTGGGGAAGAACAAGGAATTCTTCATAATTTTTCCTATCCAAGAACTCCTCAACATAATGGTGTCATGGAAAGGAAAAATAGATCTCTTCAAGAGATTACTAGAATAATGTTGAATGATTTTAACTCTTTAAAATAATTACGAGTAGAAGTTGTTAATATAGCCTATTATTTGCAAAACATAATATATAGTCATTAAGAGTTAGAGAGCTACTTAAGTCTCCAAGAGAAGCTAGACACACTAACAACGTCCATAAGCTCATCTCATATGTTGAAGGAGTTGAAGACCTTCCAATTTGATGATCGGCTTATAGTGCCCATCAAAGATGCATCAGTTGATGATTTCAAACTACTTGGCATAGCATACACTTTAATTCCTAAACATGTCCTCACCTTCTACCTTAAATACCTTAACCTCCACTCACCTCACCCTTTAGCAAACACTCTTTCAAGCCTACCTGCACCCCCTTCCAATGATAATTAACCTCCAACCTCAACCTGAACCCTCTACCTCACCCCATGACCCTGAATCCTCTAATTCTTAAGCCCTCACCATTTATATCCCACCTCCACCTCCACCACAACTTGACTTAGCCAAGTAGGTGCTTATGGCAACCAAGGCCTATATTGATCAACAATTTCATCAATTAGAATCCAAACTGCTGAACTTGTTTTGCCAACTTATCCAATAGTCACCCCACCACCTCCAAAGCCTTGATTTTTTTATATCTTTCTTTTGTTGTCTTTAATTTTTTTATGACTATGATGGTTATTCTTCTCATCCTTTTTGTTGATAAAAAAAAAGGGGGAGAATTTGTAAAGGAGAAAGATACTCATTTAACACATAGAATCTACATTTTTTATCATATTGTGTTTTGTGTACTTTAATTGATTTATATACTCTAATCCTTAAGTATTAATGCTTTGATACATCAATTATATACTATGATAAAATATGAAAAGCCATATATGTATGCTCTGAACTTATTTGCTCTGATTTATGTATAAATCACTTATGCTCTGATTTGCTTAAGCTATGTCTCACTTAACCGCTCATTAGTTTAGGGAGAGCTTAAAATAAATCATGCACTTAAAGTTTATATCCTAAATTCATTTTTCTCTTTAAACATACTTTTTGTCATCATGAAAAAAGGGAGATTGTTGGAACATAGTCTATGCGTAAAAAATGACCCAAGTATTTTAATTATGACAAGCATTATGAAAATTGGATGATATATTATGTTTAACCAGTGTTCTCTATATTTCAAAAGAACTTCAAGTTATCAAACTTAAAGATTGAAATGCATCGTTGTAAGGGAAATGTATTTGGAATATAAGTTCATCTATTGCATCCATAAAGAGCTCTTTGTCCATAAGTGTAATCAATGTTCATAGAAGATATCAACATCCAAAGACGTAGTCAACATCCATAGAAGAGCTCGATGTCCATCAAGTAGCTTGACGTCCATAGAAAAGTTCACTGTCCAAAAGTGAACTCAGCATACATAGACAAATTTTCCGTCCAAAATAGAATAATTGCACTGTTCTATTCAAGAAGTACCTCTTGAATAGCATAAAGAGTTGTTTAAGTTATCTATCTTATCACATGAATTCTTTCATTCATATAAAGAGCTTGTTATAATGGTCCAACATTCAAATTTCTACCTAATGTGTTGTTTTGAGAATGTGTAAGATTTTTATATTGGCCAAGGGTGATAAAACCTAGGAGGCTAGGAAGAGTCAAAAGAGGACATTACATGAACTATAGGGGGATAACCTTCAAGGACCCTTAACCAGGGGTAGATTGAAGAAATTGGAGGTTGACATACAAAAGAACATGGACCTCCTTAGAGGGCAAGGGAATCAAAGTAGGACCATCTTTGTTTATGTTTTTAGAATGTCCTTGTATAGTTTAGGAGCTTGTGTATATATCTATGCGTAACTTGTAATAAGTAGGAAGACCTTGTAAGACTTTTTGGATGCATAACACCTTATGGAAGCACATAGTGCCTTTGGATGTGCTCAGTATCTATGGATGCTTAGCTTGGATGATGGGCTCAGTTTGAAGTGTGAATTCTCATAGAGGTCTAAAACCTTTGGACAAGGGGTATCCTTTGGACGACGTGTTTGGACCCTAAGTCCTATGGACGCTCCCTATGGATGTTGGTAGCCTTTGGAAAATGGAAGGCCCATTTTAGGAAATTCACCTCTTGGACCCTAAACAAAGTGTAGAAGTCATTGAACATAGTTGTTAAAGATTCTCGCCTTTAGACACACTTCCTTTTGCAAGCCTCTATTGGAAGGTTCGTGAGAGTTTTCTTACGATTTGCAGCCTAAGGCCTAATTAGGCCTTTTCAAATAGGTTGCATGCCCTTTTTTTGTATAAATAACTAAGTTTAGGCTACTTGTAACAACTTCGGTTCATTTTGAATGATATTTGCCTTTTAGCAATAGAGTGACTTTCGCTTGTTCTTGGATTAGAACATTTAATTCTCATAAAGTTCTCCATGAGACTTGTGGCGAATCTTGATTCTTTTATTTGATTTCTTTCTAAAATTAGTGGCAAGCCATTTCTAAACTCTTTCTATTTCTTATGTTAAATTCCTTTATCATATTTATAATTTCACGATTTACTTTACTCTAATAATCTCTAAAAATATTGTTCCTATTTTGTACATAACGATGGCAATTGTGAAGTGTGGAGAATCCAAGTAGAGTTAAGATAGTCCATGAGAGTAATTCCAATCAAGCGTGATCAAGATCCTAAGTTCTGGAATCCGGATCATATCAAAGGGCTACATCAAATAATTGTTTATTGTAAGTTAAGTATGATAAAAGGAAGAACTAATCTTGACTCTCTTCAAAAGGAACCAATAGAAGTTTTCTCTCTTGTTAAAGTAGATAACACATCAAATTTAGAGAACAACTTTTCTCTAACACAACCTTCTTTATCTTCAGAAAAATAAGAGCCTCCACAGATGTACAACAAAAAGTAGATCTATGACATTTAATGCGGACTCTACCACTCCTCGTGCAAAAGAAATATTCAAATTTTTATGTGCTATAAAAATGGATTGATCAAGCTCAAAGAATACAACAAGCAGAAACAACACAAGTACACAATCATACATATTGTACTTTTGGACGACAAATTGAAAATTCTCTATAAAAGCTTTCTTTGTGAAACAAAGTAAAGTATTTGTGTTTTGTATTGTCATATGCTCACTGGATGAATTAGCTTTCTTGTAAAAACTCATTATAGTTGTTGAGATAGCTTGAAGAGGCTAACTAACAATGAATACTTGGTTTCTTGTAATCAGGTAGATTACAAGGGTTGTAATACTTGAAAAGGTAAATAATACTTGTTGTAAGTCAAGTAGGCTTAGTGAAAATCTTTCGTGTTGAAGGGATTGAACTTAGCTCTATTGGAAGAGTGAACAAGTATAAAATTTGTGTGTCTTCTCTTTTACCTTAACCTTTTTATGATTTTCACTTCTTTGGATGACTCCTATGGACAACTCCATTGGACGATGATCTTCAACTCTATTTTAAATCCTTCGTATTTGCAAAAATCTTTCAAAAATCACACACACACAATTCAATCCTCCTTTCTTGTGTGTTTCTTGTGCCTTCACATGATATAAGATTCTAAAAGTTAAAGTTAAGGAGTTGTAGGCACCACAATAAGTACCTAGTCCTAAAAGGGGAAAGAATGGGCTTGGGTGACACTTCTCAGGTAAGCTACCTATGAAGTCTCTATGGCTTCATTCATTGAGAGAGACATCCCACTTGCTAAGCGAATAAAGTGAGAAGTTTGGAGGATGCTCTTTGTAGGTCCTTTGGATGGGTGAGGATGACCCCTCAATGAGTGAGTATATGAGGCTTTATGAGTTAAGCCACGATAGCTTGTCTCACTAGGTGAGTGACAGACTCATTAGGCAACTAAACTTAGTATGAACTCTCTATGACTCCATTTTTTGAGCAAGAATAGCCTCTCATAAAGCGAATGTTCATAATTGAGAAAGTACCCTACTGGGTAAAATTCGTTGGGAGAATCCAAAGGCAATGAGGAAACTTGTCTAAGATAAAAACTAAATTGCTCGAATGATTTTTGTATTAAAATCTTATCAAAATGATGTAAAAGATTAACTATGGACAGGTTAAATGCAAAAGATTAAAGTAAAATGATAATTAATTTGAATCTCCATAAGATTTAGAATATTGCTATCTTTGAGAGATAAAACACTTGTTGAGTAAGAAGTTAACCTTGCTCTTAAGGACATGGTTGTTGCATGATTTCATTATGGTTGTGATTCCAACTTGTCTTGAAAGTGATCATATTGAGATGGTAGGATGTGAGTTGTTAGTATGCACATGATCCAAAAAGTTGGGAGTGATATAAGAATCACAATTGTTGTTATCGTTGTTAAGTCCTTTAAAGCACACTACTGACAAGTAAGCATGTAAGTCAAGAATCGGCAAGAGTTTAAGGGGTTCATGACTAGTGCTGGATTGGGAGAGGCAGGGCCATATATCCTTAAGGATAGGTGGATGCGAAATCCCCCTCTAATAGGTGTAGTCTTTGCAAGGACTACCGACTATGGAAAGTTGTTACCCACATACAGCCTATCTCAACCTGAATGTTTCCCAATCCATAAGATCATGTTCTTTTTCCCCAATACCAAGTTGAAGGTGTTAAGGAAGTGATAACAAATATTGTTCGGCTTATAAATATCCATGGAGTAGTTGTGTGTGTGTGTGAGTGTGTATGTGTGTGTGTGTGCATGATTGTTGGAAGATCATGTTGAGATTGATGATTATATCTATTGAGAGTTTATGCTTATGATTGATACTTTGTTGTACCTAAGTATGAATGTTGTTTTGCGTGTGTGTTATTTTCCTATTGTTTAAATGTAAGGTTATTATTGTAATAGTCTACCTATATATTTGTATGTCGTATGTGTACTACTATAATAACCTCGAATGGTGGGTTTGTGGGAGTAAATGTCGAGGTCACCACAAAGATCGAGGTTTTCAGGTATTGCTTAGATGCATATCTACATGGGGTACTTCACCATATGCTTTTAGAACACTCAAGTGGGCTTGAGAGGGGCACGGAGCATAGATCGTGACCTTCAGTAGGTCTGGTATTAAGGACAAGTGATCGTTGAGTATGCCCTGATGACCACCGTGTTGTTCACCATAAATTCCACACCCACATGAATATTTTTTGCCCATACTAGCGATGTGGAGTCATCCCACTGGTGTGACTTAGACGATGTTGGCCAAAATCCAATGTGCCAACCCCAATGCTCGAGGTCCCTGTCCTTGATGTTTTACGACTAGGCCTCTAGGTACTGGGGGTGACACAAGAGCTTGATCGTCAACATTGTTTGCCACCTCATTGATGTAGTTGTAGTGTCGAGTTTTGTAAGGACTAACTCTATAGGGTGTTTATTATCATTATCCCCTGTTGATATATCATATGTTTATGTTTTGGGTAGATGTTTAGCCTTAACTCCAATTCTTTAAGAGGATGTTGTAAGTACCATAAGACACAATGTTATGTTGTAATTGAACTTGTACATGCTTTATTCCATGGTATGATGTGTTTTTTCAGTCAATGATGTAAGTATGTATGCTTTATGTTTACTATTGTTATGCATCACAAGAAAGGAAAAAATTAGTTTCTATTTTCATAAACAAATTAATTACAGATCTTATTAAAATAAAGTTTCCATGCTCATTCATAGTTTTATAGTTGTTTCTTAGTTGTGGTGGCCTCTAGGTCTTTACAACTTTAGTGATATCAAAGTTGGTTGTGTCTTTACAGGAATGCACCTATGGGAAATAGGTTTATTATGATTTTGTTGGGTGACATGGGGTTATTTTTTATAAGAGATGATTATTGGTTGTTAGAGCCATCTTACTCATCCCTGTTTGTTAAGATTTTCAAAGAGGAAATGTCTATGTAATGTTGGCTAATCTTTTTTTTTATGTAGTTTGTGATTTTATAGAACACAATGTGAGGTTAGAGTTTGACTCCTTCAATTGACTTCTCAACAATCACAAGAACAATGGAAGTGGTAATTGCTATGATGGCATGACAGAATGCAACGATCGAACAACAACAAGTTGCAATGGTATAATAACTCTAGGTTGCTATGGAGCTATTTGAGACTGCTCAAGGTATAGCGAAGGCCACTAGGGTAAAAGATCTGCCTAGGTTTCATGGGTTGGCCGAGTTTTGGAGAGTGACCCTCCACAATGTGCAAGTGGAGCTAATCCTAATGTGGTAGGCCGACGAATCAGGGAAATCAAGAAGACTTTAGGGCGATGGGTTGGCTAGAGGATCAGAAGGTAGTGTATGCCATGTATATGCTTGTTGGTGAGGTTGAGTACTGGTGGCAGGGTACCCAGCAGCTGATGGAGGTCATAGGAGAAGAGATATGTTGGACGAGCTCTCAAGTGAGTTTCTTAAGGAAGTATTTTCCTGTCAATGCGAAGAACTAGAGAGAATGAGAGTTTTTAAGGCTTTATCAAGGCTTAGTGTTGGTTGATGAGTATGTTATGTAGTTTGAGTATCTTTATAAATTTTACAATATGTTGATCCTTAAGGATTGGAAGTGTCACAAGTTTGAGGAAGGTCTAAGGTATGAGCTAAAGAAGGTCATCATCCATATGAAAATCATGGAGTTTGTCGAGTTGGTAGAGAAGGTGAAGGTTGTTGAAAGGTTTGAGCCTAACTCAAGGGTGGCTAGGTCTTAGAGTATTGGATCATCAGGATCCGAAAAAAGTTTCAATAGAATAAGTTATATAATTGATTGCAATTCTAGTCACGACCGACAAGGTCAAAGAAGTACAATGGTGGAGGATTACTTACCTCTAGTCTTCCCATAATGTCTCACATAGGGAGTCAAGAGACCAAGCCACAAATCAAGTGTTTTACGTGTGATGGACCACACTATGCTTCATAGTGTTCGTTGGTGGAGTCTACATGTTTCAAGTGCCGAAGGCCAGGGCATATGTTAAGGGATTGTAAGGTGTTGCCAAGGCTCAAGTCAACTAGTAGTGTTGTAAGATCAACAAAGTCGATAGTAGTTAGGCGTATGTTTGCAATGAGTGGAACTAAAGCCTCCAAATTCGATAATTTGATATTGGTAGAGTGTTACATAGTTGCTAATCTTTTATTTGATTCAAGTGCTACCCATTCTTTTAAATCTTATGTATGTATGGATAGACTAGCTTTACCTACTAGTTCTTTACCTTTTGATTTGATTGTTTCTTCCCCTATTGCAACTCTAGTGGTGACTGTTGTCATGTGTAGGGTTATCCCTTCATTGTGAATGGACATTGTTATAAGGAAAATCTACTTTTCCTTCCCCCTTCAAACCTAGATGTCATTCTATGTATGGATTGGTTATCTTCCAACCAAATCCTTATAGACTATGCTAAAAAAACTCTTATCTTCCCTAACCTTGAGGATTCTGGATTTATCACCTCCAACTAAGAAAAAGTTGCCTTTTAGATGAGGACAGGGAAGGATACATGATCTTATCCTTCCTAGAGGTCAAAAGTTATTCAAATATGGATTATGTGGTAATTGTTAGTGATTTTCTTGAAGTTTTTCCCAATGAAGTACTTGGCTTACCCCCACATGGCTTACCCCCACAATGTGAGGTGGAGTTCTCAATCAACTTGATATTAGGATGGCATCGATGGAGTTGGTTGATTTAAAGCAATAGGTTGAAGGATTTCCAGAGAAAGAGATGATTAGGAGACGTGTTTCCCCTTGGGGAGCACCTGTGATGTTGGTGAAGAAGTAGGATGATGGTTCTAGGTCATGTGTGGATTACTATCAATTGAACAAGCTTACAATTAAGAACAAGTATTCACTACCAAGGATAGATGATTTGATGGATCAGTTGCGAGGTGTGCTTGTGCTTTCTATGATCAATCTACAATTTGGGTACCATCAGATCAAGGTGAAGGAAGGAAACATATAGAAGATTACATTCAGAACACGTTATGGGCATTATGAGTATGCACTGATGTTGTTTGGAGTCACCAATGCTCTAACTATCTTCATGGACTATATGAATAAAAGTTTTCATCCTTTTTTGGGCAAGTTTGTTTTCATTTTCATTGATGGAATAGGATAATTCAAGCAGTGAAGATAACTAGAAAATTTCATTCAAAAGAGTATCAAGAGTTTCAAGAACAACTACACCATAACCTTTAAAATAAACCTAGCTACCCATACACATGATGAAAAGATAGACAAGCATAATTAAAAAAGGAAAACTAGAACCTATAAAAGCTTGGGATTCTGCTCCTTTGTTTTATGTCGCGCTTTCTTCTACCTTATCTTCAAGTGCCTTTCAAGGAGCCTCGGGGGCGAGGAGAACACTTGGAAGGATAGAGGTGGTGGAGTATGGAGGGATGGAGTGGAATGACATGTATTAGGAGTGTCAAGGGTGAGTTGTACAGCCTCCCGACTACCTCTTTTTATACTGTGTGAAATGGATCTTTTTGTGGGCTTGCACGAGCGATGGAATAAAAAAAAATAGTATGCAGATAAAATAAAATGACGTGTAGATAAAATAAAATAACAAAAGATAAAGATAAAATGAAATAAAAGATAAAATAAAATAAAATAAAAAAGTAAAATAAAATAAAAGATAAAGACAAAGACAAAATAAAATATAAAGATAAAATAAAATAAAAGATAGAAATAAAGATAAAATAAAGATAAAGTTGCACGATTGTGCTGATCTTTTGTGTCTTCATCTTTTTGGGCAAAAAATCCTTAATTTTGTTGCATTTTTTCTTCTTTTTTTTTTGTTTGTGGGCATATGTTGCATTAATCTCAAGAAAAAAGGTGAATTATGTATGCTATTTATAAAGAATATTCAGGATTTTACCCAAAAATATACAACATTATTATACAAAATATTGGTTTATCACATACCACCTATAGAGGGATGGACAATATGAGAGAACGATTCAATCATTGGAGGATTTATTGTAGATGTATGTGTTGGACCATCTCGATAGTTGGGATGAAGTGTTACCATTTGTGGAGTTCACATACAACAACAGTTTTCATGTAAGCTTAGGTGTGACACTGTTTGAAGTTTTGTATGGCAAGCAATGTAGGATGTTGTTGTGTTGGTACCAAGGAGGCAAAAAGTTATTGGTTGGGCAAAAGCTAGTGCAACAAACAACAGAAAGTGTTAAGAAAATTCAAGACAACATGAGGATCACTTATAGCCGACCAAAATCATATGCTAATCGATGAAGGAGAGCACTTGAGTTCAAGGTAGGTGACCATGTATTCTTGAGAGTCACACCAGTGACTAGGATGGTTGTGTGATAAAATCTAGAAAACTCTCTCTGAAATTCCTTGGACCATATGATAAACTGGAATTTTGCATATTAATGTCAAGGATTTTTAGGTGAAATTTTCATTATTTTAACATTTATCATGCTAAATTCACCCTTTTTCCTTTGAATTTAATGTAGTACAGCCCCACCAACAAAAACGAAGAAAACATAACAAAACTTGGGGTTTTCAGCTTAAAAAATGGAAGCCCACAAAAGATCAACATGGTTGTGTTCCATTTAGCATGCCTGTACCCAATCTAAAACCAACAAGTATAGTTATGCTCTACTCTAAACACCCATGCTCATCCCAAATATATTCAGCACGACCATACCCTACCCAACATGCTCATGCACATGCACGGATAAAGGCAGCACGGTCGTGCTCCATTCTACATGCCCATGCAAGCCCACCATGGAGACCCACTTTGCACAATATAAAAGAGAGTAGCTAGAGAGCAAAAGGGAATCATCCAATTAGTGTAGCACTCCACAAATCTAGTCTCTTGTACTCCCTCTCTCGTTTGGTATTTCTCTTTAATTCTAGGGCTCTCTAATAGCACCATGGGGGTGTTTAGCAAGACTCAAGCCATAGTACTGAGCGAAGGAACGGAACCCCTGACCATTACGAGTTTTTCTTTTTCTTGCTTCTTTATGCTTGCTTTAGCTCTTTTTAAGGGTTAGGGTGTAATTTGTGCTTGGAAACTTCAAGCTTACTTTAGAATGTAATTTTCTATTTTTCTTCCCCTCTCTAATTAAATTATTTTTTTTATTTTAATACCCTTATAAAGAAGTGATTACCCTTTGCATATTTTAATCAATTATTTAGTGGAGACCATACCATAATTAGTTGGTAGACTTATAAAACAATTGGATTTAGGGAGATTCCATGGCCAAGCTTTTCTTTTAATTTCTGATTCGATTAATTATTAATTGACTTCTATGTTCCTAATGTTTTCTTGAGTGTGCGTTTCTATATGACCAACTAGGAACCATTCTAGGGCAAAAAATATTTTGAGTACTAAACCAAGGTCTCCTAATAGAAAGAGGTAAAATTAGTAACAAAGAGGGATTAAATTTAAAAAGTTGCATGAAATTGGGATTGAAGAGAAAAAAACATAGATGAAATCATGACCCTTAATTGAAATTGAAATTCTAATTTCTCTATTTGCTTTATTCACTTTTACCATTCTTTTCGTTGTACAACTCATTTTCAAAACTAAATTGATTTGTCTAAATTACATAAGAATTTTTAGATTTTGAATTGTGTTGGTCATGTTGCCTACCAGATAGACTTACCTTTTTTTCTTTCCAATATCCACAATGTCTTTCATGTCTCTTAATTAAGAAAGTACACTAGAGATATCACACATGTCATAGAACTAGATTCAATATAGATAAGAGAAAACTTGACATATGAGGCTCAACCGGATAAGATTGTTGATTAAAGATTAAAGCAACTCAGAGGCAAGGACAACAATTTGGTTTGTGTGGTATGGAACAAAGCTATAGGAGACTCTACATGGGAGCTAGAGAGCAAGATGAGGGAGCAATTTCCGTAGCTTTTCCCAGGTAAGTAATTTTTTGGGGATGAAAATTCTTATTTGTTAGAGAGTGTTGTAACATCGATGTTTCATGCTTTGTTTAATTAAAATGATGAAGTAACTAAAAGAATAATTAAATTTAATTTTAATTGAAAAAGAATTAAGAAAATATTATGTCGTGCATTCTTCAAGAAATTCTTAGAATTGGCCAAAATGACCGAAAGCACATATATCGAGGCAAGTTTTTCCTTAAAGTGGTTCCACTAAGAGTTGATTACAGCATTCCTGAACACATTTAAGTTGAGTTTGGTTGAACTGTTGTTGCCAATATGCTTTTTGGTGCGATAACACACTTTTTGAGGTGGAACATTAGGTGATTGAAGTGTTTTTTAGAGAATCCTAAAATCACAAGCCATCATTTGGTTGCTATACCCTATTGTCCAAAGGGTAACAAAACCCCTAAGATCCAATGGACAACCAAATTCCATGGACTAATGATCCAAGAACCCCAAAAAAATCCATAATATAGTAGCCTACACTCCACACCCTATATAAGGCCAACATGGCTAACTTTGGAACCTTTGGAAACCAGAAACAAACCCTCCCAGCAACTGGTTTTCATCACCCTTTCTAGCAAGCCTTAGAGCTCCAAGTATTAGGATGTTTTGTTATCCTTGTCTCTTGTTGATATATCCCCTGTTTATGTTTTGGGTAGATGTTTAGCCTTAGCTTTAGTTCTTTATAATGATGTTGTAAGTGCCATAAGGCACTTTGTTATATTATAAATGAACTTGTACATGCTTTATTCTATGATATGATGTATGTTTTTTTTAGTCGATGTTGTAAGTATGTACACTTTATGTTTATTGTTGATGAACATCATAAGAAAGGAAAAAGTTAGCCACTATTTTCATAAATTAATTAAAAATCTTATGAAAATTAATCTTTCGTGCTTAGTCATAGTTTTATAGTCGTTTTTCTGTTGTGACGGCTTTTAGGTCATTACACTACCTAAGCTTATGAGAGGTAAGGATATTGCTCACTAATTTGTGTGGGGTTGTTAGATGAGTAGCCTAGCCCTAATAGGGTGAGAATGACTATCATTGGCCTAATCTTTTGATAAGAGAAATTATAAAAAAAAATGACTATGTGAACATCCATATATAATGAAACAATTATGAAAGAAAGTAAATATAAGCCAATTGGTAAGGTTATTAGACCTACTGGGGACTACTCGGTATGGAAACCCCAATGGTCATGCTTGATCTCATAAGTTGAGGCATATAATGCAAGGTAAGTAGATCTTGACGTGCTAGTAGAAGATTTCATTCTAAATGGTATGACAAACTAATAATGGTTTAGGGGAATTACCTTAGCCTACTGTTTTGATTGTAATGGTACCACATACATATGGAGTAGAAGATAGGGTGTATCTCTATCATGGCATATGCATTTTGATATACATTTTCTGCATACATGAATGTGGTTTTATTTATATATGTTGAATGGTCTACCTAACTTTGTCGAGGTACTCCCTGAGTAGGAACTCAAAGATTGAGATGTTAGTTTCTTTTGTTGCTTTATTTCCTTTAGTAGATTTGTACAAGAGACTTTGCTTTGATAACTTGTGACATCGAGATTGGATTTATGAATTTGATTTGTATTTTACATTATTTTTTGGATTTTTAAAATATGGTATTTTGAATTTCATCACTCTAATTTTGAACTTGTTTATGCACAATTTTAAAATGTGAATTCTTTATATATGAATGAATTAATAAATATTGTTCTTGATTATTTCTTTATTACGTATACATGCTATGGGGTAAAAAGTGTCATACCGGAGAGTATTAATTATTTTATTAATAAATCAATCACTTATTAATATTGATTTAAAATTTCTAAAATAATTTAATGAATCTTAAAGTATTTTTCAGACTCCTAAAAGTTTACCAAATTTTCATTCTTTGAAATTGGATTAAAACAATAATCAATAGTATAAAAATAAAATAAAATTAAATTTGTATAGGAATCTAATTATAATTATCAAAGACTAATTATAATTTAATCATTGTATTTTCTTGACTATTTCCTTTCCTTCACAACGAATTTTTAAATTGTGAGTGTATAATACAATCATAATTTTAATAAAAAAAATTTACATAAACTAACATAAAATATCACATATATTTATTAATTAATTTTTATAAACTAAAAAAAACTATGTAATTATTTCCCATTAATATTAAGCACATATAAGAAACAAAAATGTTACAACAGCCTCCTAATATTACGTCAAAAACGTGGCAAAGTTATATAAAAGACTTAACTTTTCAAAATTCAACTCATAGTTGCGCGAAGAGCATGTCTTGTTACATAAACAATTAAAAGTCTTTTTTATTTTATAATGCATAAGTATTTATTTAAACAATTAGGTAATTTTAATAATACATGATTTTAAATTTCTTAAGTTAAATCAAGTAAACACACCTGATTATATATGTTTAAAATAAAAAGGCTTATTTATTTTCTCTTTTTCTCTCAATATTTTTGGATTGACATTTTCTCCTTTACTTTTTTATTGTTAAAATGAAGTCTTCCATTAACTTTTAGTTACTCTCATTTTATTTAATTATTTAATTTATTTTTTATTTTAAAATATTTAATTTGATTCTCTAATTTACAAATACTGTTTAATATTGTTTATCTATTCAAATTTACACTAACATCATCATTAGACAAAAGGACAACATTGAATATTTTTTAAAATTTAGAAGATCAAATTGAACATTAAAAAAATGACTAAATTAATTAATAATTGGTAAAATAATTTATACTTATGTGTAATCTTTAAATTGATATTTTTATTTATCTTAAAATTGTTTTTTATTAAATTAAAATAATAAAAAATAAAAAATGAATTGCTGTGAAAAATACCTTAGTTTTTTTAAATCAATTTTGCACTTATTGAACCTATTCTTACTAGTTTTAAGATTAGTTAAGTTTTTAAAGTTAATGGGCCATTACTAGACCGATTCTCGATTAAAAAAACAATAATTAAAATTAAAATAATAAAAACAAACTTAATTACTTTAATAAGATAATAATAAATAACAAATTAAGTATAAAATTTAAATTGAGAAAAAAATAAAGTTACGAGAATCTCTTAATGACAAATTGTTTTTATTTGGTTTAACTATTTACTTTATCTTTATAATTATTCTTATTTTAAGTTTTAGTTTATATCTAAGACATTTATAAGTTTTAGTCCATAAACAATTTTTTGTAATAGTTTATTATTGCCAGAAAATTTTTGCAATAGTTTTATATCACCAGAAAGATTTTGTAGCTGATTTATATGGCTAGGAAATTTTCTCATATTAACATCAAAGACTAAATTTTATAATTATTTTGTATAAAAAACAAAAATTTAAAATAGAAACAACTATAAAGATCAAGTAGGTAGTTTAATATTTTCTCAAAAAAAAAAGTAGATAGTTTAAGCTTTTTATTTTTATGTTTTATCAACCAAACATGACTAAGTGTCAATTTGTTTCATACGTTGATTCTATATTGTCCAACTTAAATTTTGGTTATGTTTACTCATTGTTTAGAAGAGAAACATCACTAATATAATGTACTAGAATTAATATAATATTCAGAAAAAAATAATTATATATAATATATCCATTTTTATACTTACATATAATATATCTTAACAAGTTTGTTGACTTTTGAGTTGTAATAGTAATATATATTTCATCTTTATAATATTCACATTCAACATTCAAAATATAATAATAATAATAATAATAATAATAATAATAATAATAATAATAATATAGGTTTGATTATATTAATTATTTAGAATATTTTTTGTTAAACAACAATAAGTTGAAATTTGTTTAGTTAAATATTATAGTCTTTGTAAATACAATGATTCATTATAATTAGCCCTCATTGATTACCATTTCGATTGATTGGTTTCGTATTATGACGTAACATATTTTGAAGCATGTAACATTGATAATGTAATATTCCTTATGTTACATCACTACATAAAAAAGCCAAGTTAAACATTATAGAGTAAAATTAATTAAGCACCCTTTTGAAATAATGATACTACAATCAAAATACAAATTAATAAACAATTAAAACTATAAAATACTTTTGCATTTATAAATTTATAAATCCCAAAAAAATATTTAAATCAAACTTACATATCATGATATCAATGATAAAATGCTTGTTTTTTTATGTTTCTATATGAAAGTTATTAACCGAGGATTCCATAATCTATGATAGTTATATATTTGTACACATCATTTCAATATTTTAATGTTTCCTTCCATTAAAGGACTCTAACAAACTAGATATTACAGTAACATCATCAACATGGAACATAATAATTCAAGCATTTAAAAGAGGCATAACTGAAACATATTACATAATATAATGTTTCTGGTTCATAATAAAGGAGATGCGGGCTACATGAACCTTGCAGCCTCCTCAGCCCCCATTTAGTCAAAAAGCATTGCTGGGTAATAAATATGCCAGCAACACCCAATACACTTTAGTAATATCACAAAATTCACCCTCCAAAAACCAAAGGTAGTAACATCTACAGACACCCCCACTAGCATCATTTATACTAAAGTCACTTTCACTTTTCCTTTTCTACCCTTCTCTTACTACACACTTTACCCAACACAGCTTCAAACTTTCCCGGGAAAATAGAGGAAAGTAGAAGGCGGGAAAACTAAACAAACAAGTCAAAAACTCAACTACAAAAAAACAAACATTAATGTTTAAAGTTTTTTTTTTTTTTTTCAGATGCGGAAATTCTTGCCCATGAAGGTCTGACCGAACTGCCAATGAGATGGTGCCACGTTCCACGAGGTTGAGGTGCGTCTGTCACTGCCCGTGACTCTGAAGGAAAGGGCCTGGCCCACTAAATCCGCGTTGGATTGCCAATTTTGCCCCCAGTTTCGGCTCATGCTGTTCCACGCAGTTTTGCTTCCCTTCACGCTCACGCGCACGATATTCCCTGCACCCGCCACGTTGGTGATCAAAACCAAGTTGAAGTAACGAAAACCGTTGATTGTGAATCTGATTCCTCCAGCCTTTCTGCACGGGACCCTGCACTCCCAAATAAAATAACTTATTTTTTTGTAACTCAAGTAAGATACATCATTACTCAATTAATAAATTTAAAAATTACCAAAATACACAGGAAAAACGCATTAAAAGTTACCACAAATATCATTAACTTCGTATTTATATAAATATAAATATTTTAAAATAAAGAATAGAGTTGACGGTTAAAACTTCAATGTTTGACTGGGATTTTTATGTAATTTAATACTCTACTAAGCCCCAAAAACATTGTGTTCTTTTATCGTAGGTGAGTGGTGAGTGTGTCTGTGACCTAACAAATCGGCGCATAACTAGGTATAATGTTTTGTAGGCAACATTGCCCTCATTTTTAGGGTAAACTATTTTTCTCTGGGTGATTTTACAGTGAACTCTCCACGGGTGTACAGTGAATTTGATTCAGCTTCTGCAAGTACTACTGAGTCCACCCAGTATCTCAAGAAATAAAGCTGTTGTTTCAATTCCCACTCCATAAATCTTAAACTTTGGTTAATCAACACAGCACTGTAAATCTCAAATTTTAATTAAAGAAACACAACTATCATACCACTTATCCTTAACAAATTTCAATAAATGCCACTGAAAAATAAATCTATGGTTTGAGTGGTAAATCAAATAAAATTTTATTAAATTTAGTATGATATTTGATTTAATTGTTCACCATTGACAATTAAAAAATAAAAAATCGACAACCATCATTAAGAAATGTGGCTATTGCAAATGGTATTCTGATAGGTTGGTTTGTTTGTTTGCCAAGAAAATCAATAGGACTTTGAGAGAGAACAAACTCATCTCCTGCAAGTTCTGGTTGGTATAGGCATCCCACTTGATCGCGGTTTCCAAAATGGAAAAAACACCAAAACTCATGGAAAATCATAATTTCAAAAGACTTCTAACTACAACAATACTCACTTCAAAATAAATTATCAATCAAATAAACAAAAATAAAAAATAAAAAATTATCAGTAAATCCTCAAGAATGTTTGTTTATCAAAATAATATTTACCCATTTTCAATATAGTTTTTTTAGAAAATATAATTCTTTAGTACTTAAAATTCCAGGAAGAAAGATCTTTTTATCGAGTACTCTAAGTACCCTTATTAGATATTCATTAAATGAAAAAAAAAGTTAAAATTTATATAGAAAATAACATTTTTCATAAAAACTTAATTTTCAATTTTTAACTACTTTCATTTTTTATTTTTCTTAATAGCTAGTCGAACTCGGAAGATTATCGTATCTCTGGTGGGTCCCGAAGACAACCCACTTAAAAATTTTCTCTAATAAAAAGAGTAGTTAAACTGACCGGCGGTAACTGACAGGCACGATTCCGGCGCGGTACTGGGCGATCTTGAGGAACATGGGCATGGCGAGGTCGAAGTGGGAGCGGGGAGGGTTGCACCAGCCGCCATTGTCGTTGGGGAGGGCGAAGTTGGGAGGGCAAAAGTTAGTGGCGGTGATGATAATGGAAGGCCTCCCAGGGTTGCACCACCGTGGATCTTGGTCGCACTTTATCTCGAAACACGCGCCACAGCTTAACCCGTTGTTGAACAGTGCCGTGCTTAAAGCTGCAGTGTTCACCCCATACCCTTGGCTGTATAGATTCCCGTACCCACATGCCCCACCTAAAAACAAAACCAAATCAATAACTTTTAAAATAAATAATAAGCATTTTCCATAAATTTTGTTTTACAAAAAGACATCAGAGACATTAATTAGGTGAAATTAGACAGGTATTGTCTTGATTAACCATGCATTAACAAAATAAAGCAGTTTGTTTTAAAATAAACTCACCTAGACATGGGTTTTATGTAATTTTTCAAATTTTGGGTCATACGATACTAACTCTCTAGTCATAATTGTCTTTTTACATAGAGCAGCATTAGAGAAAATAGTTGAGAGAGATTAGACAAACTCCGTCTTAGTTTCTTTTATTCTGGAAAGGGCCTAAAGGCTAAAACACCATCTTAGTTAACCATCCATCTATTAATTTAAAATAAAAAATACAAAATAAAGCAATTTGTTTAAAATAAACACAACTAAACATGGGTTGATGTAAAATGATGTGTACATAAATTAAAATAAATGTGGGGGGAGGGGGGTTAGGTTGTATCATGAAGGGTATAAAGAAGAAAGGTGAGATTTTGTTGCTTGCAATGGTAGTACAAAGATTATTAGTGGTGTGCATGTTGAAGAGGCAGGGGAACCAGACATGGTTTAACGAATTGGCCAGTTTATGGAAAATTTGATGTTGTGAGACCTTAAAAACAGCGACATTTTCATGGGTAGAGCTCAAAACAGAAAAAAGAGGGTGGATTTGGGTATGTAGGGTTAGAGGGGGAAATAGTGTGATGTGATGAGAATGCATGTGGGTTAGAGGCCGTTGAAAATGAAAAACAAGGAAATATATATATATATTTTTTTTCTACATACCCATTGTTCCAGAGGCATCATTTCCACCGTAGAAAGTGGCGTGTGCACCCTGCCATGCACCAGCGGTGTAGACACCGGGAATTCTAGCACTGGTTGCAACAAAAAGAGTGATCAATGATGCAATGCAGAGGGGAACCATTGCGGCCATTGCAGAGAGATAGAGAGAGAGAGAGGAAAAGTTTGTTAGGTTGAGTGGGTTTGAGGCGAATGCCAATGGGCAGCAGGTAACGGGGTACTTATGGAGTGAGGCTGAGCAGTGGGGGAATCTGCAACAGTCTCAGAATAGTTACCATCTAATTAATAACTTTCTCTCTCTAGCTATGTGATGAGATGTAATTATTTTGTGGCCATGGGATGAAAGGGTCTTTTGCTTTCACTAATAATTACAAGGTAGATGATACGGTATCATGATAAATAAAGAGATTTTGGAATATTTTTGAAATATTTAATTTTTAGATTAATAAAAATAAAATTTAATAGTTATATTTTAAGTATATAAAATAATTTTATATTATTATTTATTAATATTATTTTTAAAATATTTATGAAAATAATTAATAAATTTATTAAATGAATGAGTATAATAATTGATAAAAAATATAAATAATTATATTATTTATTGTTATTTAATAAAAAAATTATTTATTTCAATATATATTTCAACTAATTATTTTTTAAATTTTAAATTTTAAATTATAATTTTTTAATTTAAAAAATTTAATTACTGTTTTAAAAATATTTTAATTCTTTTAGTTACTGATAATAATAAAAGAATTAACTATAAAGTTTAATTTTATAAACTTTATGCTTAATATAATTGTTTTAACGCAGAAGGTATTATAAAATTTCACATAATTAAAATAATATATGCAAGTAAATATAACTTTCACAGATTTTTTAGGCTAAGTTAGTGAAAAATCAATTCTATGATACTTCAAAAATAACACTTAATAATACAACCGACAATAAAATAGTATGCCAATTTTTTGAATAATACAACAAAAAGTATTTTTTTCTCATAAATATATTATTAAAATACATATATTGTTGTTGTTTGGAACGTCTACCTTCCTCGACTTTTTCTTATTTGGAATAAATATCAAGTAATCCATTGGAGTAAATTCATTTATTGCCATTACCTTCCTTTTTTTCTTCTTAGTCTTTCTATTTCACTGGTGGATCAGTGATAACGTACCGTGAAGATACTTTTGTTCTTTGCGAATTGGGATGCGTCTTTAAAATTGAACTCCAACATATTTTCTAGAAACTTCTCTCAGAGATAGTTATGAGTCATCAAATGAATTCTATCAACCGTGCCAACCACAATATATTTTTTAAGTGTTTATATGATAAGTGTACGTATTTACAATCGAGAGTAATAATTAATTTTTTTTGTTAGAATTATGAGTTATTAAATAGTGAATATTTTTCTTCAACATAATTTTTTTTTATATTTAACATAAAAATTTGAATTTTAACATCTTAACCAACCGTGATAACCACCTACTAGTTTCTAAGAAAAGACCATCCTCAAGTGACTTTAATCCAATGGTTGTGATTGAGTTCCTATCAAATAAAAGAATCGGAGGGAAGAACGAATTCAAAGAGAAAGAGGATAGGGAATCCAACCAAGGGCCTCATGGCATGAATTTACTCATTAGTCATTAATTTGATAAGAGTTTGGTTAATAAATGCTTTTAATTTTAGCTTATTGATTGAGAAAGTAAAAGAAATATTAAATAAAAAGCAAAATATTATTACATTAGAACCATAAAAATATATTTATTTTTAATATAATTAAAAAGTATTTTAGAAAGATATATCCATCCTTTATCATAAAAAATAATTATTGTAGTATTTAAAAGTGATAGAGTAGCTGCGTGATGTAAATTACTGGAGTTTAAAACCGTTGAAAGAAAATAAAGGTAGGGAGGAGATGTAACAAAGAGAAGAAATTAGGAAATAGATCCTAAAAGCTTGGGACCATCTTCTGATGTTGAGACAGAAGGCACTGTAAAAGTATAAGGTAGGGAAGGTTACTCTGGAGAACCAGACATTACAGTTGATTCTATCTCGTTACCCTTTTTTTTAAGCTTGATTGTATATAATTTAATTTATTTAAAAATAATTTGGGAAGAACATAGACAGTTTTTTTTTGTTTAAATATACATATAATATAATTATACAGTTATATATTTCAAAACTATATTTTTTATATAAATATTCTCCTTTCTTTAAAGATAATTTTATTTGAAACACGGTCAACATTAAATATGAATATTGTTTTTTAGAAGAAATTCAAACTTTGATTTACTAGAATAGGAGGCACTAATCTCTTGTGCTAGATGTAACTCTATTAATATTATACTTTACTATATGATTATTTAGATGATTAAAATATGTAATTGTACCTTAAATTTAAGATATTATATTTTACATTGAATGTATAAAATATACTAAGTTAATACTTCTTGAGAATCAGTTTTGATTTCATCCTCTAAACATGTTTGTTTCGACTATTGCCTATTGCAAGTACAAAATAGTATAGCATAAATTATCAAATCAATCTTTAAAAGTATATATAAAAAAAACTAGTCACTAAAATTGGCAATGGTCTACCAGATCATTTTAAATATTTAGGGATTTGTAAATCTGATCTCTAACTTGATATTGGTTATTTTATTCTCTAAATTTTTGTCTCTAACTTTAACATTGGTATTTTAGTGTCTAATCTTAATATGTATTAGTGAATTTTACTCTTAATTTTGTTTCACATCAATCAATTTTATTCTTAATTTTGTTTCACATCAATCAATTTTATTTCTAATATAAAAAAAATCAATTCATGATTATTAAATATAGAAAATGTATCGGTCGGTCATGACGACTGGGTTTCAATATGTGTGTAGGGTCGTACGACAACCGGTTTCCTCCGGACTTTGGTCCAGTGACAAATATACTCCAACTCAACAGAGTACCTTGGCCCAAGGAAGTCAGTTTACTCAAATCAATCCCTTCCTGATCCAAACGCTCAACTCCCAAAATTAGTTAGAAGTCAATTGGGACGGTTAAGAATCTGTTAGGGAGAATAGTAGGGAGTCGTTCATATATAAATGGAGATCCATGGGGTGCTTCTAAAGGAACCTACAATTTAAGAGTAGAGCAACTAAACTACCTATACTCGCATACGAGAACAGAAAACAATCGATAATAGATGTCGAATTCAAAGCATTAAATTAACAAATTTTATAACATACAAATCAAATTTCTTAGTGATATTTTTTTATAAGACTCAATTAACTAATTTATTAGAATTAAAAAAAATAATTTATTTGTGTAGTAACATTAAATTTGTATTAAATTTATATATTTTTTCTAAAATTATCCTAATATCAATAAGATATACTTTTATTCTTTTTATATTTTTATAAGTTTTAATTTCTCATCATTATTTATTGTTTTAATTTTTATTAGTCATGTATTTGAATAGTGAAAGTAAAATTTATAAAACATTTTTCACACAAAATAAAATTATACTTTCAAAAAAGTTTAAAATATTAATCTATTTCATTGACTAATATTGACCTTAAAATGATACATAATTAAGGATTTTAAAAAAAAATAATTAATACATGAAATATTTTAAATTAATTATTATAAAAAGTTCAAATTTTAATATTGTAATAACCAGAAAGAGTATTAATTTTAACTCGTTAAAGTTGAAAAATTTACTATTTTATAATATAAAAACTCAATTGATTGGTATTTATAAACTAATTTAGTGTATTATTTAAAAAATTATTTTATTTCTCGTAAATATTTTTGGAAAGTGTTCTTTGTTTTAATAAATGTAACTTGATAAGTTGACCCAGCGACTTAAAATACCACTAAGTTACACGATTCATATAATTTATTTATTCGTAGTACTCATATTTAATTATCAAAGTGTGTATAAATTTTCTCAAATCAATGAAAGTCATAGATCCGTGAAATAGAATTAATCTTTGGTCTAATAGGTTGAAAAAAACTAGTGAGAGACAAAAAAAAAAAAAAACAATGACGAAAAATTCCATGATAAAAAAATGTGAAACAAATATATCATAAAACATTTAAGAATCCTCCTAAAAAAGAATTTTAAGAACATTTATTAGAATATTTAATATGCCTTATTCAATATTTTCAGTTATTTTTTAATTAGAAATATTAAATAATTTTATATTTAATATAATATGTTTTTATCTTTTGCAAATTTAGTATTCTCTCAATGTTTTAAACATATTAAACTAAATTAATATGATGTTGGTTCAAGTTGTACTAAATTTGTATCTTTTAAATAAAATATCATATTCAAGTTCTATGAATGAAAAAATCGTAATTAAAAAGTGAGATTCTAAAAAAAATAATTATAATTAAATTTCTTAATAAAAATTAATAACCTAATTAAAAGAATAAAACACATTAGCTTAGCTTCCAAATGATCTTTATTTTTGGATAACTAAAGTGTTGGAGTTTTAAAAAATGCTATAATTGCTCCTAAAGTTTACTCAAATGAAAAATAAATTTAAGCTATCGATACGGTTATCCAATTAATGTTAGAAAATCAAGCATGCGAGAAAGTAATTATGGGGGTGAAGCAATTTTAGAATCCCACACAATGATTAATCTCATATACTGAGAAATAAAAATGAAGAGAAACCTCAAAAGATGGAAAAAGAAATACTCTTTTGGTATAAACTGTATATTTAAAAAAAAAAGTCGAATAAAAAGTAACAGATTTAAAATTATTTTGTATTTTTTAATCTTAAAAATGGTGGCCCATGAGCTCCCCTCGTTGTCTTTTTCTGGTTTGCATCATGCCCCTGGGCCCTGGGGTGATGAATTTTGTCTTGACTGATTATCCAAATTAATAATATCTTTGTTTTGACTTTAAAAAAGGATTACATCAGCCTGAAAATAAATACTAACTTATAAAACTGAAAATAGCTGGCCTTTGCACGAATAAAGCAACAGGTTCCATTCTGAATTATATTTTTAATCTTGTAAAAATGTTAAAATACCAATACATGGCTAGTTGTTGGGGAAATATTTTATTTAGCCTAATCATTAGTTTTAAGTTTAAATCTTTGCTATGAAATTGCGTTAAATATTTGTAGAGGGAGTTTTGCTGTTTGTAATAGTTCTGATAAACTCAAACAAGATTGTCTTTACTGAAAAATGTTTATAGAATATAAAAAATATTACTAATTAGGAAAATATAAAAAAAAAATTATACACAAAATTTAACATGATTTAGTCCTACTTTAGTATTTAACATAGGAGTGACCAAGAGAAAGGAAACAAGGTAAAATGAAATAAAAGAAAAAATTAAAGAGATTAAGGGTAATAGAAAGGATTAGTCTCTAATGTCAAAAATTACAATTTGAATTCGTGTTAACAAATGTGCTCACATATAATATCTGTGCTCACATATAATATCTATGTGTATCGTATGAAATTGAGTTTGAAGAAAAATATATGAGAAACCCCAAAAACAAAATCAAGTAAAGAAAGAGAAAATAAATTCTTCCATTAGATGAGTACATTGATTTTTTTTTTCAAAAATTATTTAAACTTTTATCAAGCTTAAGATGAATTAACCTTTGGTTTTATTAAGTCAAAGGCATACTGGACGAATGTATTTTACTTGAGTAAGTACCATATCTGTGGGTAGGATTCATTAGGTGAGAGATTCCATTTGTTGGGTGAATCAGACAATTGTGAGAAAACTTGTGTTAGAAAACCAAATTCTTTCATCCTTCTTGGTTAATTATGCTTCCTAAGACTTGTTACACATGCCATAAAAGATTGAATTGGGTAGAATGATGTAAAAGATTAAATTGGAATACTAAATGAATAAAAAAGTTCATAAAACTTAAAAATGTTTCTATCTATAATTGAGAATAGGACATGTGTTGTTGTTGTGGAGTAAGGTTTTGATCTTACTCTTAAGAAAGTGGTTAGTGAATCATTCATTGTTGTGGTGTTAATTTCAACTTGCCTTGAAGGTTGTGATACCCTCTCTAGCATTTATAGTTAATAAAGAAAATATTCAAGTAAAATAAAACTCATTTATTCAATGCAATCGTGTGTAAAAGGTTCACATCGTAAAAACTCAAGCGTATGGAATAAAGAAAATCAAGCAATAACACTCCAAAGGTCATATCACAACATGAAACTCTAACAGAAACTAATAACCAACTCCAATGTCACAATCTATCAGAGCAAGAATCTTCTATACAAAACTACTAAAATAAAGTAGCTAAAGCTAAAGTTTAATCCTCATGTTCCTACTCATCTTCATCTACAAATGGAAATCAACCTAAACACAAGCAATGCAAACAAAAAGGAAGTGAGAACGCATCTCACTCACACATAAATCTTAAGCAATTTATACAAATATTAATAGTTTACAAAGACATCTGAATATGCTTATGCCATGTTCACTGCTTCCTAGAATCTACTCTATATGCATGTGGAACCATCACAATGGGAATAGTAGTGATGCATATATGGAAAGGACAATCCCTACACTTGAAGGGCCTATCACTAGGGGTAGGTTAAGGAGGATCCAAGAGGAAGTGCAACACAAGTTGACCACCCTCAAGGACCAAAAAGAAGGCTAAGAAGGCCACATTTGTACTATGTGTCTAGCTGTCTTGAAGGCAATGTATAGGATTGAGAACACTTAGTTTTTCATGTACTTTTTTTGTATTTTTAGTACATTCATGTAGGATAGGATAACCCTAAGCCAAGGTCCCTTTTCGGAAGCTAAATTGGTCACATTGCCAATTTCAGTCGCTCATTGCCAAATTCGGTCAGTAAAGCAAATGCAAGGTTGGCTTGCGTTTTTAGGCCTTGATACTTGGGCCTTCTCATGGGGCCTTAAGCATGATTAGCAATCCACTAATCATGCTTAAAACACCCCTTGTACTTACGTTCCAAGAATTTTTGATCATTTTTTCATTAGTGAAATATATGTGCCTTTTGCAATGGTGAAAGCGTTCTCTCCTCTTTTGGATTGTCCAAGAAATCCTCATTCTCATCAAGCATTGATGGTGCTTATGGAAAATCTCACTACTTTTATCTAGCTCCTTGAGCTAGTGACAAATCTACCCCTTTGCTCCACCATATTTTCGTTTTCTTCCTTTCTTGGTAGTCTTGTTTCGCATGGTTTCTTGGAAAACTTGCAAGCTAGGTAGAAATCAAAGATTCGAGTGAGTCAAGTAGTCTAGGGGTATGCAAGTCAACCCTTATTGGTTAATCATACCACACTAGCGTGAAATCCTTTAGTAGCACGTTGGGATCTCATCAACTTGCATTGTACACTCAACTCATGGGATCAAACATGACCATTGGATTTCTATACCGTGTAGCCCCTAGTAGGTCTAATGACTTAACTAATTGGTTCATGTCTACTTTCCTTCACAGTGCTGTATTGCATAATACATGTCACTTAATCATGTTCATAGTTTCACTTATCACAAAGATTGGGTCGGTGAGGGTTGTCTTCACCCCAATAAGGTTGGACAACTAATCTAACAACCCAAACAAAGTAGTTAGCTCCATCTTTGCCTCTCATATGCCCAGGTCCTCCCTCTTCAACCTTAACTACAATAGTAGAAAGCCAAGAATCACTTTCTTAGAAACTGAAAATACCTTCGTGCATTTCTGACATACATCGGCTGCCTTTTTAAAGGCTCTAACATTCACACAAGTGTGCACAAGTCAACACAACTATGCTACTTGGGCCTCATTTAGCACGAGCATGCTACTTTAAGCACGATTGTGCTTAATGACCCATAAAATTATTTTTTTTAATCAAAACTTGGGCCTAAGGAGCTTTCTTTCTGTCATTCAGTCCTCTTCTTTGAACTCGAGATCTTCACATCACTTGTCATGATAACTTTTCTACCTACTTTGGGCTACTTTAATCTTTTTCTAAATCATCTTGATCATTTCAATAGTTTGTTGAACTACTTTAACTCCAACCACAAAATTCTCACCTAACTCAAATCAACATAAAGGAGTCATGTACCTTCTACCATACAAGGCTTTATACGGCACGATCCTAATATTGGAATAATAACTATTGTTATAGGAAAACTCCATTAAAGGCAACATATTATCCCAATTATCTATCTTCTCTAACACAAACTCTCAAGAGGTATTCTAAAGACTAGATGATTCACTTAGTCTGATCTTCCATTTGAGGATGGTAGGCTAAACTCAACTTAAGCTTGATTCCTAAGGCTTGGTATAAACTGCCGCTAAAATCTAGAGGTAAACCTAGGATCTCTATCTGACATTATACTGGATGGTACACCATGTAACTTAACTATCTCACTCATATATAGACTAGACAACTTCTCCAAACTATATTTCATGTTGACAAGGATAAATTAGCTAGATTTAGTTAATCTATCTACTATGATTCGGATGGAATCAATGTTTCTCTAGGTCCTAGGTAAACTTGACACAAAATCCATCAAAATACTATCCTAATTCCACTCAAGAATATGTAAGGGCTGCAATAACCTTGATGGTTTCTAATGCTCTATCTTCGCTTTCTGATAAGTTAGATAGACATACACAAACTTGGTGACAACTATCTTCATACCAAGCCACCAAAACATCCTTTTGAGATCCTAGTACATCTTCGTGGCACCAGGGTGCATGCTCAGACCATTCCTATATCCTTCTTCTAGGATCAACTTCCTAAGCTCAGGAACACTCAAAACACAAACTCTATCTTGGAGTCTTACAATTCCATTTGCTCCTATCGTAAAGCTACTAGCTCTACCTTGGGCTATGGCTTCCAACTACTTGGTGAGAAAGGGATTTGTCATTTTACCTTCCTAAATCTCATCCATGAGATTACTGGTAATCTTAAGCATACCCAACTTCACACTCTTAGGGGTTACCTTACACACTAAAGTCTCTAAACTGCTCTATGAATTCTATTTCTCTAACCATCAATGCAGACACGTGCAATGTCTTCCTATTCAAAGCATCAACCACCACATTGGCTTTACCAGGGTCGTAACTAAGATCAAACTCAAAATCCTTGAGGTACTCTAACCACCATCTTTGCCTCATATTCAACTCCTTTTGGTCAAACAAATACTCGAGGCTCTTATGATTACTAAACACTTCAAACTTAGAGCTATACAAGTAGTGATAACTCCTTAGGATCCTCTTGAGTCAACTGCTCTCTAAAGACTCCAAGAAAGGAGCTTGGTTGTGAACATTAGCGAAGGAACAAAGAAAGAAACATACAAAATGTGAGTAAGAAAGGAATGGATTATTCTCACCACTTACTCATGGAAATGAGGAAGATAAGAGAATGTGAGATTCACCACAAACCTCTTGAAAGCTTGATAAGAATTGAAAAACTCTTGCATAAAACAAGATAGAGAGAATTCTCTCAAAGGTTGCAAAAAAACTATTTTTCATTCACCTCAAAGTTACTTGTACACTTGGAGGAGGTGCCTTATATAGGCTTGGATCCTTTACACCTAGTGTCTAGGAATGTTTGGATATGAGGATTGGATGCTCATCCATGTAAAGAGACATCTAATCTAGCTAGCCAAACAAACTAAAGCTATAATAGTTAAGGAGTACAATGCAGAGGATGCTACTATTGGATGAACTTTTAACACTAAATAAGTTCGAACTTGTTTTAGCTTGAAAGAGGGAAGTTATAAATATTTGTCTTAGCTTTCTAAAGACACCAAGATTGTCCAATTTAGAGATTTGTAGCTCTAGATATGACCAATATTGTAAAGTATGTTTGGGTAGACTCTTCTAAACTCCCGAGTGCTTTTCATTTTCTCCTTGTCCCCTTGACATTATTCTTTAAGGCTTGCCAGGATCTTATCAGGCTCCCTTACTTGAAAACAATTTTCCCTCAAATTCGGCTCTTGGTTTCTTGTATCAAAAGGAGACAAATTAGTAACATGAAAAATATGACTACCTTTATAAGTTTGAGGCATGTTCAAGACATAAACAATGTCATTTATTTTAGTTAACACATGGGTTATCTTAGTGTGTCCATCCATCTAAGGATGACAAGCAATATAAAGGAGGAGCTTATGGTGAAACTTACTCCATAGGGTTTTCCAGAAGTGATTGAGGAGCTTGGAGTCCCTTTTCCAGAAGTGATTGATTAGGGGTTGCATATTACGATACTATATTATCACCTTTTAATTCAAGGGAGTATTTATCATGATACAAGCTAGCATGTTCAAACACTCATAATAAAGCACCAATCTAGGATAAACCCTTCCCACTAAAGATTCTACCCAAAGATTCACATATATTCTTACTCAATCCAATTTTAACATGTGATATTTAATTTATTTAGTCATGCATCATCTTATTGCTTCCATAGTTATGCCATTCAAACACATGAGTATAAGATAGTCCATGCAACTTAGATGCAACATCAAGAATCAATTTGTAATGTTCATGAGTATGCATAACAACACCACAAAGTTCAAAATATTAAAAAAATGTAAACAATTAACATAAGCTTTAGGCAACAACCATTTTCACAAGATATGAGATTTCTTAGAACAAGTGCAAAGTTATTTGTAGGAATCATGGATGCTCTTGGAGTGAAGTCTATTTAGTGTTCAAGCAATCCATGTGGAATCTCCTTGGAGAAAATGTGATTGAACCCTTCAATCATCTTCTTAGAATCTATTGGCAAGTTAGCTAAAGAGATATCCATAATAAAGCACATGTCCGTAGTAAAGAAAAATAGAGTTTTCTTTTTATTTGGAAGAACTTTTTCTAAATATTTTCTACTAACTAACAAGCTTTCACTCTTGTTTTTCTTTTCTTTAATTTTCTCACCTTTTTTATTTCTTGATTTGCTTGCTTTTTATTTCTCTTTCTTTTCTTATTCTTTTTTTTGTTCATCTTTATTTGATCCTCTAAAACTTCTTCTAGAGTTAAGGGTTTAAGAGTTACCTTATTACTAATATACACAGAGGAGAACTTGTTAGAAACACCATCATGGATTACCTTCCTATCATATTGCCATGGTCTTCCCAACAGGACATGGCTAGCTTCCATTGGAACTACATAAAAAAAAATTCATCTTTATACTTGCCCAATGTGATGCCAATTGATACTTGCTTGTCTACAATCATTTCTCCATGCTCACTCAACCATTAAAGTTTATAGGGTTTGGGATAGGGAATAGTAGCTAAGTTTATCAACTACTCTTTGACTAGCTACATTTACACTACTTCCTCGATTTATTATTAAAGAACAACATTTGCCTTGGATTAAAAATCTTAAGTGAAATATGTTTTCTCTTTATGATCAATCTTCTCCAACAAAGGTGCTCATCAATCTCCTCACCATCAAGAGGTCTCCTTCATATGGTGCTTCTCCACTTGAATAGCCACCTTTACTTCTTGATGTTAAAGTTTCCTCTAGTGAGCTTTCATTTTCAATGTCTCTATTTTCTCTTAGGATAATTGTTCTTTTATTGAGGAATTGTGAGGTAATATAATCTTTACTCAAAAACTTAAAACATTCAATGTTACTTGATTTAGAAGTGTTAGGATTAGAGACACTTACCTTGTTTACCTTATCTTTTTGGCCTTTGAATGGTGCATTCCCCTTCTTAGAACTTTTGTCCCTTTTTAAGGTTCATTTTCTTTTCTTTCCTTACCCTTCCAATTGGAGCTTGTGCTACGGTAAGTTCTTTTTCCATGCCTTTTAAGTTGAAGTTCAACTTTTGGGGCTTGGTGTACAAGTGTAGATAAAGATGTATATTTATGCAATTCAACAATGTCTTGTATATCTCTATTCAAGCCATGCAAGAATCTAGTTATCATGGCTTCTTGTGACTCAACAACTTGTTCTCTTATTAGTGTTACTTCCTTCTCTTTAAAATATTCTT
This sequence comes from Mucuna pruriens, assembly GCA_025330945.1. Lineage (NCBI taxonomy): Eukaryota > Viridiplantae > Streptophyta > Magnoliopsida > Fabales > Fabaceae > Mucuna > Mucuna pruriens. The sequence goes on from JAENHJ010000532.1 coordinate 1,854,130, forward strand.
TTATACTTTTGGTATCTTCATACATTCTTTATAACTTTACAAAAAGATCTCTCTTATGTAAAAAGATGGTATAAATCTTTCTCTCATTTCTCTGTTCAATTCACCCCATAACTTAATGGGAGCTCTTCTCATACCTCTTATTTGAATTACAATCTCATCCCACCAAATTAATGCATATCCTTCAAAAGACAAAGCAATTAACTTGACCTTAATCATATCGTCATAATCAATACATTCAATATTTTGCTCTACCTTCATCTCCCAATCATAATAATCATTTGGCCACCATTACCAAGAAAAGGTGGGATTTTACTTATGATACGATCCATACAATTTCTTTTTGGTTCATCCTTAAATCAATCATGTCTCCCCACCTTCTCCCTCCTATGGGATCTTGATGACTTACTATGATAACTTTCATAACTATTCTCACTTTCTCTCCTAGATTTTTGTACTTCTTTCTCCTTCCCTCTACTCAAAAGTTCTTATCCTTGCATTTACACTTCGTGTGTCAATTCTCATTGACTCTAAACCAACACCCAATTTCTCAATTTTATCTTCTAGCTTTTTTATATATTCCATTATCATCCTTGACTTAGGAGAAAGGTTCTCCAAATCAATGTTAGAACTAGCCATCTTTTATTCACTTTTTTTATCCCTCACTAACACCTAAAAAGGTTGAAACTAACCTCCAACACTTTCACCTAAACCGTGACAAAAAAAGACAAAACCTCATGTATGCACACTTTAGGGCCTTTTTCTCTAATATACTTTCTTACCTTTTACCATTCTTTCCCTATCTTAGATTTGTGTAAGAGTCTTTAATTATTTCGTGAAGCTTTTAATTGAAAGTGGAATACATTAAATCTGAAAACACTCTTAAGAATTCTAAGGAAGAAAACTTCAAGGACAAAACTAAAAGGCCAAAGAAATTGACAACCAAAAAAAAGCATAGAAAGGAAGCTAAACTCAAAGGAGAATTTGACAAACAATTAGAAGACTCAAAGAAAGGATTAGAGAACATTAACATGCAGGGAATTCTCCAAACAAAAACTAAAATATCCAGCCATGATATCAACTATACAAGAAATTCAACAAAATCATGCACATAATACAACACATGAGCTGTAGTACTTTTGGTGTGATTAGTACTCTTTTTTCTTGGAACTTAAACAAACTTTTTAAACAATTTTTCCAGTGGCTAACCTTTATTTTTATCTTTTTTAAAGCCACAAAACCGTACCTTTTTCAGCCATACAGTTTTTTCTTTTCCTAATCCACAAACCACTCAAATTTTCATGCAAACACCAAGAATTTTCAACAACAATTTTTTAGCATTTACTATCATTTTCACATGACAATTCCACTAACACATGGCATGCATCTTTCATTAACATCAATGCAGTACCATTATACAAATGAAAACCTAGTTCTAAGAACAAATTAAGGTTGGCACAAGAAAGAACTAGCTAATACAAATCAGGGAGACCAGGAAGAGACACAAAAGAACGTGGAAGGAACTATAGGGGAGAGACTTTAAGGATCGCTAACCAAGGGTAGGTTGAAGAAGTTGGAGGCTGACATGTAAAGGAACATGGACCTCCTTAGAGGGCAAGGGCTGTCCAACGGAAGAACTACTTTCTTTATGTTTTTAGAATGTTCTCATGTAGTTTAGGAGCTTATGTATTTTCCTTTATGTAGCTAGTAATAAATAGGAAGGCCTTGTAAGACCCTCATAACTGCAATAGCTCCTTAGGACAACTATGGGCCCTAGACAAAGCTTGGAAGCCATTTGACTTAGCTATTGTAGTTTCTCACCTTTGGATGCACACAGCCTTAGGTAGGCCTTTGTTGGAAGGTTTGTGAGAGTTCGCTCATAATTCACAACACAAGGCCTAGTTAGTCCAGTGTGAAAACTTTATGCGCCTTTTCCATGTATATATAGTTTATCTTAGGCTCCTTGTATTAACTTTTGTTTATTTTTGAAAAATATTTGTTTTTTCAGCAATTCAGAGAGTGACTCTCATATGTTCTTAAATTAGAATACTTAATTCTCATCAAGTTCTTCATAAGGCTTGCGGCAAATCTCGAAAGTCTTATATGATTTTCTCTGAAAATTGATGGTGAGCCATTTCTAAACTCTTTCCATTTTCTATTTCAAATTCCTTTTATCCTATCTTTAATTATTCGTGTTTACCTTACTCTGATTATCTCTAAAATCCTATTCCTATTTTCAGCATAGTTATGGAAATTGTGAAGTGTAGAGGATCCAATTTGAGTTAAGACAATCCTCGAGAGTAATTCTACTTAAGAGTAATCCAAATCCTAACTTCTAAAATCCATATCGTATCAGGTTGTACCAAAGCTCACGAACTTTGGTATCTGATCATCATTAGATAACAATTTGCAGGTTTCACTTCCCAATTTGTGCAATTGAAGCACGATCTTCACGATTCTACATTCTTCGAACTTGCGATAAGTGGTAATATACTCAGATGCATAATCTAGCTTCAATTTGTCTTGCTTAAAATTTTAGTTCAGTTTTTGCTCAACTAGCTATTGTTTATCATTTAGTCAATTCAATTTCCATTTTAATTGGTTCAATTGTTAAATTACTTTGTAAAATTGCATTTTTGTGGTTCAATTTTGAAAATCTAAGAAAATAGAGCATCGTGATTGAGTTTTTCACTTTAGTTTTTAATAAAATCCTTGATTGCGGAATTGATTGTGATTTGTGCAAAGGATTTGTGGTAATTGTTTGAAAAAAAGTTGGCTCAAAATAATTGAAAAAGATTGAGTAAAATCAAATAGATCCATGGCAAAATTCAATTTTGTAAAACTGAGCATGAGGAAAAGAAGTTTTTAAAAAAAGGCATAACAGAAAGTTAGTTACAAATTCACGACAAACCATACATGCTTAAAAAGTTTTATGTTATGTTTTTCTAACTATTTTATGTTTTTCATCTGTATGATCGTCCATTGGCCTGTACAGTTGTCCATTAACTTGTACGATCGTCCATTGATCTGTATGGACACATAGTGTGAACTCCTAGTTTGGACGAAGAAAAATTTTGTTCATTTTTTCTACATAATCGTTAACATATTTAACTTTGAGTCTTCGTATTGTCTTTTTATAATTTCTTATTTGAGTAGCTCTCTTTTCTATTACGTTTTTTTTTTATTTTCTTCATTTAGCTTCTTTAGTTTTGTCTTTGAGTTTTCACTTCCTAAGAGTTATCTTGACTTGAAGGCTAACACTTGCACAATAGAACTTGATTCGTAGAATTTAGGTTCTCTTTCAAGGTGTAACTAAGAGTTGAGAGGAACAAGGTATGAGTGCACATCATAGAAAAATCCACCTAGAGTGCATACATGAGTGACAAGTGTAATTTCCTTTTATTGTTGACTTTTTGTAAGAAATTTCAATTAAAAAGCAAGTGTAATCATGGCTAACAGTAGTAGTAATGAAGTCAACATTTACTCTCCTAAATCCAAATGTATGATGAAGGAAAAGGTTAGATTGGAGGAGTTGTTGGCTAAGCTGAGAAGAGGATTGAAGGCTGTTAGGGATGATAAAGCTAGTGTCCACACTATGGTAGACGCACTCAAGAAGAAGAAGTCTGCCTTGTCCATACATGAGGGTATAGGCAGTAGAATTGGGAGTCCAAAGACCCTCAAGGCTCACGCCACAACAAGAGGAGGGTAAGGCAAAATAGAGAAAGGAGGTATAGGCAGAGCCTTAGAGAGACAGACAAGAGAAGAGGCATGAAGAAGAACCATGTAGAGAAAGGAGGCATGAGGAAAGGCCTTAGATGAGAGAAGAAGATCCTCACAGAGAGAGGCAAGAGGGGATTTATAAGGAACCCTGTGGAGAATAAAGAAGGAGGTACTTTGATTCATCTCATTGAGAAAAAGTGGTGGTCCTCAAGAGAGCTCCAATGGACACTCTCAAATGTTGTGTTCCCCCCTTTATAGGTGAAGGAGATGTGGAGTCCTACTTAGATTAGAATATGAATGTAGATCAAGTGCTAACCTACTTTGATTATCATGACTACAAGAAGGTCAGGATGGTCATATATGAATTCACCACATATGCACTGGTCTAGTGGAACTAGCTTTGTAGGGAAATTAAGGAAGGGAGGAGGAAGCACAAAGATACGTGGGTTGATCTCAAATGTAAGCTAAGATCTAGATTCATACTAGCATCCTACACAAGCGACCTGTACAATAAGCTACAACATATGTATAAGGGTGCAAAAGCATAGAGGAGTATGTAGCTCTTACAAGAACTAATGTACTAGAGTCTAATGAGGCAATGATAGGGATGTCGAAACACTATCAAAGCCACTGTATTTTCCTTATATTTTTAGTGTAAGGACTAACTTAGGTCGAATCTCTTAAGGATACAATCATGCAATGCCTAACCTTGTTAAATAGAAACAAAATTGAATACTAAAAGGGTTTGTATGCATAATAGAATTATGTAGAAGTTAAAGTTTATGCAAAACATAAAAGTATTAAAAAAAACTGAATTGAAAATAATGATAATTATTTAATACCAATCCAAGGATTCAATCATACAGTTTTGTTACCATGGTTCTAATAAGGGTGCAAATTTATATAAACCCAATATTCATTAAATAATAATTTAAATTCGTCCATACAAATTGAGATCACAATCATAACCCCTAATTAGCATGGATTCAAGCACTTAATTGGTTTATTTAGGTGTTCAATCGATTACCTAACATAGCACAATCCAAAACTTCAAGCAAAATCATAATCATGAAACAAGTCAAGAATTGGAAAGAAAAGAGAAGCATAACAGAATTTGCACAAGGAAAATTCAAGAACTCAAACCTAACCACAATCATGGAACCATGAATTGACAAAAGAGCCTAACCTTCCATGTCAATCATCACAGAAAAACAGAAAAATATAAATCAAAAACGAAAGGAGAAGAGAGGAAACTTGTGGTCCAAGAAACCTCCTTCAACTAACTACGAAAGGTCTCCAAAAGTGTCTAACTAAATTCTAACTAACCAAAACTAAATTCTAACTAACCAAAACTAAATTCTAACTAAGAAAAACTAACTCTAACTAACCATTACATGTTATGAATGCTAAGGAAGGTGGTCTGGGCCAGAGGAATTCACAACCCAAAGGCCCACCAACCAAAGTCCCAAAATTAGGCTAAAATACACAAAGAAAAGCCCAATAGAGTGGGTGTAGAGGCTGCAACTTCTCGTAGACTTTAGACACTGAATAAGGTCGAACTAGGTTGATCCAAAACAAGAAAAGTTATAGATTTTTGTTTTAGATTTCTAGAGCCACCAAGATTTTCTAATTTCGAGGTCTATAGCTCTAGATATGACCTGTACAAGATAACAACATTATAATGAGAATTAAATCCAAAAATAAGCAAAGATTAGCAACTAAACCAAATTAAGTCCAATAACCCAAGACTCAACCAATGGGTTAATATTAACCATAAAATATGTCAAATATGTCCAATATAAGTCACTATTAAGTGCCTTAAAATGCTCTATCATGGAACAACGGATCGTTTCTTACAAGAGTTCAACAGAGATATTTAAGACATAATGGAGTTGTACCACTATACGTCTATGGACAATCTAGTGCATCAGGCTACAAGAGAGAAGGCTCAACAGAAGAGGTGCATGACCTCAAGGAAGATATATCCTAGTGGCCCTAACAACTATAGGGGTAAAGAGAAGGAGAATGAGAGGCCAAGAAAGGACAAAAGTCCAAAAAAGGACAAAAGTCCAAAAAAAGGGAGTTTTATACCCTGAGGCTGAGAAGAGGAGAGAATGCTGCCTAGTCTAGCTCCAACGTCCAAAAGCAGCAACATAAAATTCTTCAAGTGCCTGGGCTAAGGGCATATAGCCTTTCAAGTTCTAACAAAATGGGCATGGTCATGTAGGAGGATGGGACTATAAATAGTGATAGCTTAAGAACAGAATCATCATCCATTAGCGACTCAAACACATCTAGTGAATATTCATATGATGATGGAGGAGACTTCCTAAAAGTGAGATGCTTAATGAGTGTGCAGGTTAGAGAGGATGATGAGTCATAGAGGAAAAACATTTTCCACTCACATTACCATGTTGCTGGACAACTTTGTTCAATCATTATAAATGGTGGCAGTAATGTTAACATTGTAAGCTCCAAGCTGGTGGAGAAATTGAAATTTTCTACTTTGGCACACCCTAATTTATACAAATTACAATGATTGAATAGTGAGGGAGAATTAGCGGTTACAAAATAGGTTTCCCTAGCCTTTACCTTGGGTAAATATGATGAGGTACTATGTGGTGTAGTACCCATGGAAGCAACACATATCCTCCTTGGAAGGCTGTGGCAATATGACCGCAAGGTGACCCATGACGAGGTTACCAATAGGTTCTCGTTCATCCATAGAGGATTGAAGGTTACCCTCAAGCTTCTATCACCAAAAGAGGTGAACAAAGATTAGGTAAAAATAAAGTCAATGAAGGAAAAAGAAAAAAAAATAGAACAAAAGGAGAAGAAAGAAAAAATGAGGGAGAAAAAAAAAGAGGACGTAACATCCAAAGGACCTTCAGCGTCCAAAGGATCCTGAGCACATAAAGAAAAAAATGATAAAAAAGAAAGTGAGAAAGGTAAGGAAGTGTTGATAATGAGTACGAGGGTGGTGAGGAAGGTGTTGTTGGCTCAAAAGGAACCATTATATTTATTACCAACTAATATGTATTTTCATTTGTTTGTACAATTTCTTGACTTACCTATAGGTTTCAAAAAGATGTTAGAGAGCTTCCTTTATATTTTCTCCAAGGATATCCCACGAGCATTGCCACCAATCAAGGGGCTAGAACATCAAATATATTTCACGATGCGAGCTACCTTGCCAAATAGAGCTGCATGCAGAGCTAACCTCGAGGAGAACAAATATATCTAATAGGAGGGGAAGCTCATGGAGAAAAGATATGTCTGGGAGAGCAAAATCCTGTGTACTGTGCTTATGATCCTAGTTCCAAAGAAGGTTGGGTCTTAGAGGATGGATGTGTATGGAATGTTGTCCAATAAATGCTATAACCGTTAGATATAAATACTTCATTCCCCGTTTGGACAATCTTCTGGATGAATTGCATGGTATTTGTATTTTCTCAAAAATAGATTTGTGAAGCGGATATCACCAAATTCATATGAGGGAAGGTAATGAATGGAAGATAGCCTTCAAGACTAAGTTTGGTGTATATGAATGGCTTGTCATGCCATTTGAGGTGACAAATGCCCCTAGTATGTTCATGAGACTCATGAACCATGTTATGAGGAGTCTCATTGGATGTTGCGTTGTTGTCTATTTTGATGATATTTTGGTTTATTCTGCATGTTTAGATGATCACGTAACACATGTCCTGTAGGTTCTACAACTACTAAAGGATGAATCCTTATATGTTAACCTAGAAAAGTGCACCTTCTTCATTTAGGAAGTTACATTTTTGGGGTTTGTCATGGAATCAAAGGGGTCTAAGTTGATAAAGAAAAAGTGAAAGCCATCCAAAGTTGGCTAACACCTACAAGTGTGAGTGATGTATAAAGTTTCCATGGGTGGCAAGCTTCTATAAATGCTTTGTCAGGGACTTCAACACCATTGCTTCCCCTTTAAATGAAATTATAAAAGAAGATGTGGGGTTTAGGTGGGAAGAACCCCAGGAGAAAACCTTCCAGACTTTGAAGGAAAGGCTATCCAATGCCCCCGTCTTGGCACTCCCAAACTTTCACAAGTCTTTTGAGTTGGAGTGTGATGCGTCCAATGTAGCTGTAGGGGTTGTGTTATTATAGGAAAGGCATTCCATTGCATTTTTCCATGAGAAGTTGAAAGGTGCCCAACTTAATTATTCAACTTTTGACAAAGTTCTCCATGCTATTCTCCAATGAATTCATCGTCCATAGTGATCACGAGTTGTTTAAGTACTTAAAAGGCCAATATAAATTAAATAAAAGACATGCTAAATGGGTGGAATTCCTTAAAAAATTCCCATATGTCATAAAAAAACAAATAAGGAAAGGCAACCATAGTGATTGATGCCCTATCTAGAAGACATATGTTGTTAGCCATGCTGGAAACAAAGCTTTTGAGCTTTGAAAGCCTTAAGGACTTGTATGTGAATGATAATTGTGTTGTCTTAGCCAATGGAGACTTCTTTTGACATGAAGGTTTCTTATTTTAAAAATGCTTGTGTGTGCCAAAAATCTCAATCTGAGAACTGTAAGTGAAAGAGCCATATGAAGGAGGTTTGATGAGACATTTTGGTGTACCTAAAACATATGAGGCCTTGTGTGAGCATTTTTACTAGCCCAAGATGAGATGAGACGTGCACCACATATGTGAAAGATGCTTGGTCTGTAAGATGGCAAAGTCAAAAGCATCATCCAATGGTTTGTATACCTTTCTCCCTATTCCTATTGCACCCTGGATTGACATTTTCATGGACTTTGTGCTTGGTTTGCCAAGGACACACAATGAGAGAGATTCAATTTTTGTGGTTATGGATAGATTCTCAAAGATGGCGCACATCATACCATGCCATAAGACCGATGACGCCTTCCATATAGCCAACCTCTTATTCGGAGAAGTAGTAAGGTTGCACGGACTACCTAAGTCCATTGTTTCTAACAAGGACTCAAAATTTATGAGCCACTTCTAGAAGACCCTTTGAGGTAAATTTGATACCAAACTATTATTTTCCACCACATGCCACCCTTAGACGGATGGCCAAACTAAAGTGTTGAATAGGATGTTGTCATAGCTACTGAGGTGCTTTGTGGGGAAAAACCTAAAAACTTTGGAAACATGGCTACTACATATTGATTTTGCATTCAATAGGGTAGTCAACAAGACAATATCCTACATACCCTTTGAGTTGGTTTATGGTTGTAACCTTTTGTCACCTTTGGATTTAGTATCTTTTCCTATATCATCTAAAGCCAATCATGAATGCTTGTCCAAGACCCAATCTATGGTAAGCCTAGATGAGAGAGCCAAGATGTTCCTAGAAAGGCAGGGTAAGAGATATGTTGAGAGAGTGAACATGGACAAATAGGGAAGAGTTTATGCGAAAGGTGACCTTGTATGGATCCATCTCCAAAAGGAGAGGTTCCCTACCTTGAGGAAGTCCAAACTGCTTCCACGAGGGGCTGGACCTTTCCCAGTGCTTAAGAGGATAAATCACAATGCTTATGTTCTAGATATACCCCAAGAATATGGTGGTAATTGTATTTTTAATGTATTTGACTTGTCTCTCTTTAATGTAGGTATGGGTGACCTAAATTTGAGGATAAATTCTTTTCAAGAAGGGGAGTCTGATACAAACAAGGGAGAATAGGAAAAGCCACAAAAGGACGTGGAAAAACTATAGGGGAGAGCCTTCAAGGACTGCAAACCAAGGGCAAGTTGAAGAAGTTAGAGGCTGACGTGCAAAGGAACATGAACCTCCTTAAAGGGTAAAGGGTGTCCAAAGCAAGAGCTACTTTGTTTAAGTTTTCAGAATGTCCTTGTGTAGTTTAGGAGCTTGTGTGTATTCCTTTACATAGCTTGTAATAAATAGGGAGGCCTCGTAAAACCCTTTGGACGCATGATGCCTTATGGACGCACGTAGCACATTTGGATGTACTTCGTGTCTATGGATGCTTTATTTCTATGATGAGTTCAGTTTGACATATAAAGTCTCTTAGAGGTTCTACAATGTCTTTGGACGAGGGATGTTCTTTGGACAACCCATATGGATGACGTGTTTGGATGTTGAGATGTATGGGCACTGACAACCTTTGGACAATGGAAGGCCCCTTTTAGAGAATGCACCTTTTCAGTTAGTTTCCTTTGGATGAAGGCTCCTTAGGATAACTGTAGGCCCTAGACAAATCCTGGAAGTCATTTGACTTAGCTGCTAGAGTTTCTCACCTTTGGACACACAACTTTAGGTAGACCTTTGTTGGAAGGTTTGTGAGAGTTCACTCACGACTTGTAGCCCAAGGCCCAGTTAGGCTAGTTTGAAAGCTTTGTACACCTTTTCCATGTATGTATAACTAATCTTAGGCTCTTTGTATTAATTTTGGTTCATTTTAAAATGATATTTTTTTTTCAGCAATTCAGAGAGTGACTCTCGTTTGTTCTTGGATTAGAACATTTAATTCTTATCAAGTTATCCATAAGACTTGTGCTGAATCTCGATTCTCTTATATGATTTTCTCTGGAAATCAATTGTGAGCCATTTCTAAACTCTTTCCATTTTCTAGTATAAATTCTAATAGAAACCCAACCAATAAAGCCAAAGATAATCATGACACTGGAAGTCTCATGACTAGGTCCAAAACCAAAATGGTGAAGCAATCTTTGTCAGGCCTAAGTTTGGGAATTAAGGAAAATTTAGAGCAAAGTGAGTCAGAGGCTACACCAGAATGGGACACTTTATTGCAAGTTGATGAAGAATTGAGCCAATCTTAAAGAACACAAATATAGCCCAAAGTCATTGTCATGTAATTTGGGCTAAGTAGTTAATTAGGATCCATTTACATGTATTTTTTCTTAATAATTTTGGTAGCTAGTAGGTGGTAGAAAAAATAGGAAAGTCAGTTATAGCGATTGAGATTTTATATTGGAGGGTTATAGCAGTTGCGATTTTATAGTGGGGAGTTATGACAATTGAGATTTTATGCCAATTCAAATACTAATGGGCTTTAACTTCTGGGCTGCCTAGCTAAGCCTATAAATAAGCTCTTGTAAGCAATCAGAATGAAAAATTTGGAATTTAATAAAATTTGTGTTTTCTCTTTGTGAGAACTTTTCCTTTGTTCTTAGGATTAAGAACTTTTTTATAATGTTGGTTCTATCGATAGGTCACGGTTAGGGTCGCCCTTGTGAGGTGTATAAAATATGACTTATCAAACCCCCACACTTACACTTTTGCACTCCTGGGCAAAATCAGATTTGATCGTTCAAGGAAATTGAAAGAGGAAATATGTTTTCAAATGAATTTTTTAAGTTTGACAAACGGATCTAGCATGCAATCATCCTAGAATCTAGATTTTCAAACAATCTATGAGAGTTTCTTTCTGCACACCCAAGGCAAATAAGAAACCTGCAAATATCAAAGAGTAACTGAGAAGTGACCGAGCTCTCTCTCAGGCCATATTCTCTCAATCTCTCAAGTGTTTAGGATTGTGTCTACACTCAAGCATCCCATGCAACCGGCACTACCAAACTTTGACTAGCCTCTCCTTCTGCACCTTCAAAATCACATGCAATCATGACCACTAGGACTTCTTGTTAGCTTGTAACGTGGCCAAGGTAAGCGTAGGATACAGGATGGTAAGTGTGCTTTAGTAACCATAGGGAAGAGAGGTGCAATGGGGAATGAGTTCGCAGCATGGAGGGGAACCCCTAGGACATTACGATTCTATTGAGAGCGTTCTTGCTCACTTCTTTTCTTTCCCTTTTTCCACTTTTCTTTTCTTCTTTTTCTCACTTCTTGTTTTGCAACTTTTTGTTGTATTTTTGCTGCAACTTATAACTTTTGGCTACTTTCCCTTTCTTTGTTTCATCCAGCACTTGTTTTTCTTTCTTTTCTTTTTCAACCCTTTTTGGATGTATTATTCTTACTATGCCCCTGGGTGTCTCCCCCACACTTGAATGAGACCCATTCCTAAAATAATTCCAAAGCTCCTCTGTCCCCCTAAGGTTGAGGTTGATCATGTTTTTTCGGCTTTGGCTTGTAATGAGCTGTCATATTAGAAAAAATGGTTATTTAGGCTCAAAGAGGGTAAGCATGGGATAAAGTTTGCAAGGTAAGTCCATTTGGCTCGAGGCTTAATAGAAACATGGCCTAGATCATATCACTCCTACATGCAAAACGAGATGTATCCAAAGAGTCAAGGCAAAACCTAGAGTAACCAATCATCATGAATGCAAATATCACATAAGAAAGGAAAGAATGGCAAGATGTAAAGCCATTATGTATGCAGCACTCGAAAATTATATCACGGATGGTTGCTCTATCACTCAAGGTTCCTCTTTTTCAGTTTTCCAATCACTCATTGTCTAAAAATGCAGAAATTTCACTTCCTGTCATGCTTGAGAAATCTTTCCTCCAGGGTCATGCATACCTTTTCTGCTGCATTTTTACTCAAAGAAATCAATTCATAATTTTTCCAAATAGTTTTCTCAGTAATTGGCAATCAAAAATCAGCTAAGGGGAAAGTAAAACAAAAATCAGAATTAAAAGCAAAATATGAGACAAGGCCGAAGTCAATCCGGATCCGGTCGAGATGGAACCGGAGTCAGCATGGACTCGGCTTGGACAACTTTTTTATTTAGATCAAGGGAAAATGACTTGAAAAGAGATTGAAATGAAAAGAAAAGAAACAAAATGAAATAGAACAGGAACGAAATAAAAACGAAATAGCAAAACTAAAAACAAAACCAAACCAAACAAACCATCACCCTCCTACGGAACACCCCCCACACTTAAATGATGCATTGTCCTCAATGCAAATCATATGTGCGCAAAGGAAGGGGTGAAATAAGAACAACTACTTTTAGGGTGGAAAGAATGTGCAAAATCTGATATCCAGTATTTTTGCTCCGCTCCTGTTGTCTACCGCTTGGGGGAGCTTTCTCCTTATCCATTTTGATAGTTTCAACATGATATCCTCTAGTAGCTTCTCTGCAATATTGCCTATAACTCCTACATTGGGATTAGTGGCATTGCTTCTTTTCACACACAGAGAAGATTTAGTTAATCCAGTATAGGTACACTCACAATTAACAGAATTCTTAAAATCCATATTTCCAAAAAATTCAGTGTTTAGTCAATTCAAAATGAAAATTTACTAAGGCATGGAATGGCTGCGCTATGAATGACACTGGTATTGAGTTTGCTGCTAGTGAGCAAAGTGAAGAAAGTTCATTCGTGGATTCTTGACTCGGCTGTTGGGAGTGGATTCGACTTTTTGAATGTAGAGTTGGATGGTCGCATGTCATCTTAGTTGTCCATGTGTAGATGCGGCTACCGGATATAATCTCGGCATCTATCAAGTTGCTACATTGGCTACCGAGGACACATTCGGACTTTGCTTGATATTGGTGTTGGCCACCTGAACCGGACGCGGCTGTTGTCTGATTGCTTGATTGGCCAGCTTAGCTTGGATTCGGCAAGTGGTGTACCGAGTCAGTTTTGACCTTTGGTTGGTTCCAGCTCTGACTGCCCGAATCAGACTTAGCTCCCGCTTAACCACTAGAGTCGGACTCGATTGGTTCCTACCATCGGACGTGGTTGTCCAAAACGGATTCGACTTCGAGCTACTTTCGATTCTCGTTGTCCGAGTTTCCTTCGACTCTTGGCTGTATGCTCATGTCAGACTTGGGATTAGTCTCCTCACCTGAGTCGCTTTTGGCCCACACCAGGTTTCGACCTTGGGGTGTCGAGTCAGTCTCGACTTTCTTCTGGTTATGGATTTGGCATTTGGGATCAGACATAGATTTGGCCTGGTTGCAGTTTTGGCTTTGATTGCCCGAATCAACAAGTGTTGGTTCATGAGCTAAAAAATTATTAACAGAATCTGACACTTCAGTCCCAGAATCTAAAACTTTAGTTATATCGGCACTGTTAGAATTATGAATCACATTGGCAAAGTTGGACATGTTAGCCATGGAATCTGACATTTCAGGCATATTGGAAAAAGCAAAAGTATTGACCCCGGAGTCGACAACCTCAATTATATCAGCAAGACTTGGAACCTCCATCATAGAGTTGGCAATTTCTAATATATTGGCATGGTTCGACATAAAAACTACAGAGTCGGCCATTTCAGTCATATTAACACTGTCCGACTTGTCAACCAGAGAATCAGTATCCTCGGCCCTATCAGCAAAAGCATTATCAGCATTAGCATATTTGGGATTGGCCATCTTGGCATCAACACACATGGAATTAGTAATGTCAACATCAGCACATGCGGGTTCAGCTATCTCGACCCTAGTAACTTGGTTCGAAATCTCATCCGATGTCATATGAGTAAGATCAGTAAAATAAGTCATCAAATTAGCAATCTTAACCATATCAGCCAGATCAGAAATAGTTGGCATGCAGTCGTCAATCTCAGCCATCTTAGTAGAGTCGGAAACAACAAGCATGGAGTTGGAAACACTACTGGTGTCGGCAAAGCCCAACATAGTGGTTGAATTCTCTGAATCCGGATTTCCAGAAAATTCATATTGCACTTTTAGTGATTGTTGTTGCGGCAGCTCCATGTCACTCCTCATGGTTGTCACTTATATTCTTCTGTGGACTGAGAATGGCTTGGGAAGGAACCTGTCCAGAATCTTCGAGCTATAGTTGATTTATCGTGGTGACCAGTTGACCGATCTGTGCTGTCAACTCTTGCATTGTGGCAATTATATTTTGTTGAAACTGCATGTTGTTTTGTTGAATCTGCATGATATTTTGTTGAAACTGTTGTACCAGATCTTCTAGAGAAGGTGAACTGTTAAGCTGCTGCACTAGTTGTGTGGCAGACACATTCTTTTGGAATGAATGTTATTTATGGCCAATTGCTTCATTAAATCCTCTAAGGAAATTTCTTGTACCGAATGTAGTCTAAATAGAGGTGGTGGTTCTTGCAAAATGGGACAATCATTAGGTGGATGTCCTACAGAACCACACATGTCACATTCATCTATGTATCCTTCAAATCTCTGATTGTCGGCAGTAGCAATCCCATTCCTTCCTTTGGATGCCGTGGATCCCCCATTGTCAAAATGGTGAGCGTTACCTGCAAAATCATAAAACTCAGGCAGCACAGTTGTTAGCTTAGATGGATAATTCTCGTATGACTAGGCTCCATCCCATTCGAGATATTGAGGACACCACAGTTGATACATCACATCAACAATGTATAACTTATTCCCTTCTCCATTGAATCCAGGAGCAGAATGATCAAGATCAGAAGAATTAGGAACAATACTTGTATAAGAGTGCACAAGTGTTATTAACAGGATTAAAAATAAAAAAGAAGAACAAAAAGATAACAGAATTAGAAAAATAGAAAAAAAAACAGAAAGATGACTGAATTAAAATAGAAAAGCATCAGAGAAGAATAGAATCAAAAACAGAAAAATAGAAAAATAACAGATAGAGGGACAGAAAAATAGAAAAAAAAACAAAAATAGAAACAAAAAGAAAAACAAAAAAACATACGGCAAAAGAAATAGAGGGACAGAAAGGAAACAGAATATTGAAAAATAACAAAACAATCATAAAGTGGTCAGAATGTTAAAAAAAATTGATGCATAAAAAGAAAAAAAATCATACAAAGATATTGTAGAATCAAATATGCAGAAAAATCGAAATCAGTTATGCGGAAGAAGTTAGAGTCAGTTATGCAAATCAGAAAACAGAAAACAAGTAGCTAACAGAAAACAAAATCAATTATGCAGATGCAACTAAATCCAATGATGTACAGATGGTTGTTGTTTTTTTAGCAATGTAAAGACTCACGTAAACAAAAATTCAACACACACACGCAACAAAAATTTAACACATATTCAGAATGCTATATTATTTTTAGACTCGGTCGAAAAGAAAACAAATACAAACTCGACAAACTTTATGACTCTATGACTCAAACGACAGACACAACATTCAACACACTCGGGATTTGACTTAACTCAATTTTGGCACACAAAGACACAAAAGAACTTGTGTCCCCGGCAACGACGCCAATTTGATAAGCGGGTTTTTAGTCGTCTTACACGCCTCAAATAAATACTAAATCTAACTATAGTATAGCTAACCCTAGGTCGATTCTCTCAAGGACACAGTGTGTTAAATTGTGACTAAGTGTAGAAATCAGAGTTTGTGTAGAAAACATTAAGTATTGTAGAATGCCGACTTGATGTCGGTCAGCTTAAGTACGATCGGGATGGTCTCGGTGGGAGACCAACTAGGACTGCCGATATAATTTTGTCTTAGATAGACGCGACGGAGTCGGACTGGACTCGGTCTCAAACTCTGGAAAAGTAGTAAATAGGGGGGGTATGTGTTTAAATGTAGAAAAATAAACTAAATACTGAAAGTAAACTATACTACGCTAAACTAATCTATACTAACTACTGTACCAATTCGGAGATCAACACACAACAGGTTGTCATTCTTACTTAGAATTATACTCCGAATCAACCTTAGATTCTTATGACAATAGCCAAACATTTGTCCATTGCCATACCGAGGATTTACACAATCGCTACCTCATCAGTTGGCAGGGAGTATGTACTTGGTTGATTTTAAGTTCTCTACCTAATCAAATTATTAAACTAGTTCCAATCGACCCTAGTCTAACGTGATCTACCAGTAACAATGTGCAATTGCGGTAACATTAAAAGCAGATTAAAGCTTAGGAATTATAATCAAGAGACAAAATTACAAACCAGTTATAATATTGAAAATAGAATTGAATACAAAGGTGGGAATTCAACGTTCTCCAGAGAGTCCGCCTTCTACGACGATCGCCTTGGAAGGACGACATTTGTGCACCAGTGATGGCCAGACGTTGAGGTTTCTGTCAACCGGAGTGCGTCGGCTATACCGAGCGATCACCTCCGACAGCTTCTAGCTTCCCAAATCCTGGTCCTGTACCTCCTCAATCGAGAGAGACACCTTATTGAAGCTTCGTGTACCACCATGCTAGCTTGGAACGTCTACAGTTGTTGACGGTGCTAGGTCTAGAATTCCACTCTTTTCCACACCAAAGACGTGTCCTAACGTGCTATATTTATACACAAGTTGGCTAAATCTAAATCTAATCCCATAGAATCGCTGATTTCTTGATTCCCGTAGATTTCTTACCTGAATTACATATTTCCTTATCCTAACAGATTAAAAATTTGAATTACTGATCATAGATTTCTTAATCCTAGGAGATTACAGATTTCTCAATCCTAGGAGATTACAGATTTCTCAATCATAGGAGATTACAAATTCCTTGATTCTAGCATAATCATATCTACATTACAGATTCCTTAATTTTAGGATAATCAAATCTGCATTACAGATTCCTTAATTCTAGGATAATCAAATTTGCATTACAGATTCTTTAATTTTAGCATAATTATATATACATTCTTGTCGGAGTGATTTTGACCACTAAATTCGGCTTTGGCTGGGATGCTCTCGACTTCTACTGGGCCGGGATGCTCTTGGGGTCTACTGGGCCGAGATGCTCTCGGCTTTCAGGCCTGCAAAACAAGTCCAATCTTTTGTTATTTAAAATCCTTATTTTAGCAAAAATTTATATTTTTCCTATTTCTAGGCCCATAATTCGAATCTTAACTAAGACAGGACTCTTAATCACTAAACAGTCTTAATAATACCCATCTTAAGCCCTTGTGAGGTGTATCAAAATATGACTTATTAGTAGCTTCACCACTCCAAGAAACCATGCAAGAAAGACCTAAAATTTCTCTAAATACCACTTGATAACTCCATAGGATCCTCTTTAGTCAATTACTCTCCAAATACTCCAAGAAAGGAGCTTAGCCATGAACACTAGTAAAGGAACAAAGAAGAAGGAAACATGCAAAATGTGAGTAAGAAAGGAATGGATTATGCTTGCCACTTACTTATGGAAATGAGGAAGATAAGATTGTGTGAGATTTTCCATAAGTGTTTTGAAAGCTTGATAAGAATTGAAAGACTCTTGCACAAAACAAGATAAAGGGAATTCTTTCAAAGGTTGCAAAGAAGTTATTTTTCATTCACTTCAAAGTTACTTGTACACTTGGATAAGGGTGCCTTATATAGGCTTGGCTCCCTCATGCCTAGGGTCTAGGGATTTTTGGATATGAGGATTGGATGCTCATCCATGCAACAAGGCATCTAATCTAGCTAGCCAAACAACCTAAAGCTATACTAGTTAAGGAGTATGGTGTAGAGGACACTACATTCGAATGAGCTTTTGACACTGAAGGAGTTCAAACTAGTTTGAGCCCAAGATAGAAAAGTTGTAGATTTTTTTTTAGCTTTCCAAAGACACCAAGATTGTCTTATTTGGCTATTTGTAATTCCAGATATGGTCAACATTGTAGAGTATGTTTGGGTAGACTCTTCTAGGCTCTTAAGTGCTTTTCATGTTCTCCTTATCCCCTTAACATTCTTCTCTAAGGCATGTCAGGATCTTATCAAGTAGTGTCTCCATAACTTACGCATAAACACCACTACTACAAGCTCTAAGTCATAAGTTAGATATTTTCTCTCATGAGTCTTAAGTTGTCGAGAGGCATAGGCCACAACCTTACCTCCTTGCATCAACACTCCTCTTAAATCCATCTTGGATGTATCACAATATACCATAAAGGGTTCACTCGGGTTAGGCAATATCATCACAAGAATTAATGTTAACCTCGTCTTGAGCTCAAGGAAGCTACTCTTACACTTAGAGTCCTACAAAAACACTTGGCCCTTGCGAGTCAACCTAGTTAAGGGTAAAACTGACTTAGAAAACCCTTACATGAACCTTCTATAGTACCTAGCCAAACCTAGGAAACTTCTAATCTTTGAAACCAACTTAGGTGCTTCCCATTCTAAGACAACCTCTATCTTAGAAGGATCTGAAGGAAAAGATAACACACAAGAAAAGGGGGTTGAATAGTGTGTGTGTGATTTTTGAAAGTTTTTCACAAAAACACAAGATTCACAAAGGAGATTAAACACATCATTCAAAAGGACTGTCCAAAAAGGTGCAAAATGTAAAAGGATAGGATAAGAGAGAGATAGAACACGAGTCCTTTCAACACAAAAGGGTTTTTACTAAGTCTACTAAACTTACAAACAAGTATTCTCTACCTCTTCAGATATTAAAACCCTTGTAATCTACCTGATTACAAGAAACCCAAGTATTCTTTGACACTTAGCCTCTTTAAGCTATCATACTAACTCAATAGAGTTTTTACAAAAAGAGTAACTCACATAGTGAATGTTTACGATACAAAGTATAGACTTTACTTTTCTTCGCAAGGAAAGCTTTAATAGGCAATCATTGTAAAAGAGTTTGTCTTAGATGATAGTATGTATTGCAGTTTTTCTTGTTTTGCTTTCGGGCTTGATAGATCCCTTTATATAGCACAAAAAAAAATTAATATTGCATTTTGCATGAAGAGTGGTTGGATTTGCATTAAATGCTATGTGATTGCTTCTTGCAGTACTTTTACAGAGGCTCCTCTTTTCTCTGAAGACAAAGAAAGTGAAGAAAAGGCTGCTTTTATCTGAATTTTACATGTTGTCAACTATTTGATAAGTAAGAAAGCTTTTGTTGGTTCTTTTTGAAGAGAGTTATGATTTAGGCTTCCTTTTATCATACTTGACTTGCAATATAAAATATTTGTTTCTATTCTTCATCAATTTGAAAGCTTAACATGTTTTCAAACAATATGTTAGGTAGAAATTTGAATGTTGAATCAAGATAACTAACTCCTTATATGAATGAAAGAATTCATGAGATAAGATAAGTAAAATAAACAATATTTTATGCTTTTACAAGAGATACTTCTTGATTGATGATGGGAAAGTCTTTGGATGTTGAGTTCACTTATGGATGGTGAACTCGTCATTGGATTTCATACTCTTCTATGGACGTTGGATGAGTGATAATGTTGTCAAAACACTATTAAAATCACTAGAATTCCCTTAATTTTTGTAGTGTAGGGACTAACCTAGGTTGATTCTCACAAGGAGACAATCATATTATGCCTAACCTTCTTGATCATAAACCAAAATGAATGTAAAAATGGGGGTTTCGGTGAAATAGAATTATGCACTCTAGGTAATTATATAGAATAGAGTTTATCAAAACATAATTGATCTAAAACGACTTGTATAACATCAATTCAAGGATTCAATCATGCAATTAGTTATCATGGTTCTAAGAAGGATGCAATTTTATATCAACATAGGTTTCTTTCGATAATCATCTAGCACTCGTCCATGCATATTGAAATCACAATCGTAGTCCCTAATTAGCATGGATTCAGGATCATAACTAGTTGATTTTAGGTTATAAATCGATTACCTAATATAACACAATCCAAAACTCAAGCAAGATCACAATCATGAAAATAGATTAAGAATTGGAAAGACAAATAGCAGAAATTGCATAAGGAAGATAAAAAATAAGAACTCAAACCGATTTGCATTCCTGAACCTTGAATTGACAAAGAAGCTTAGCTTTCTATGGCCATTATAATAGAAAACTCAGTAGAATACAAAGAAGAAAACACATAAGACAAATCCAGTAGAAAATGCAGAAGAAAACGATTGATAAGAGAGGAAAACTTCCCTTGCAAGAAACCCTCTAAACTCTCACAATCTGAAAAGTCTCCAAAACATTTCAAAATAACTAACTAACTTCTCACTACCAATTAACTTATTAATGATTTCATACTCAAAAGTGTCAAGGAAAATGAGCTTGGACAAAAGAATTAGCATCCTAACAATTCTACTAACCAAGGGCCCATAATCTGGGCTAGAATATACAAGGAAAAGTCCAATCAGAGTGGGTGCAGAGGCAATAACTTCACATGACCATTTAACACTAAAAATGGTAGAGCTGGGTTGTACCCTAAAGAGAGAACTTGTAGATCTTTATCTTAGCTTTCTAAGGCTATCAAGATTATCCAATTTGGCCTGCACAAGATAGCTCTAGATATGGCTTGCACAAGATAGCAACCTCATAATGAAAATTAAGTCTGAAAATAAGCAAAGAATAGCAACTAACCCCAATTAAGTTCAATGACCCAAGACTCAACTAATGTATCAATATTAACCAGAAAATAATGCCAAATATGTCCAATATAAAGCACTATTAAGTGCCTAAAAATGCTCTATCAATTAGTCCTTTGAACGTTTAATTTTGTTACATTTATGTTTTAATATTTGAGTAGTAGGATTGGCCTTTGGAGTGCTAGTAGTAGGTTATATTTTGAGAAGTATTTTATGTTGAGATTACAAATGTCAATTATTTACATGTAAATACTTTATTGCTTGAGTTTATGTTAAGTTTATTAGGAATAGTTGCATGACGTTATGTTTGAAAGAGAAGTTTGTGTTATCCAAATTTAAGAAAAATTGTTTGATAGTAGTAAATAGATCACGAGGTCAAGGGTGTCACATTTAGTGGTATTAGAGTAGGTCGGTCCATTTGGTCTTATGTGTTATGTGTTTGTTGTGCTTGTTTTTGTGTACTTTGAGGAGTTTGTTTGTTTTACTATTTTATTGTTGTTTTTATGTCGTTGTTATTTGCTTCTTAGAATGTTTTGCTTCCATTTAGGTTTTGTGTTTAGTAAGATAGACTTGAGGTCAGGTTAACATCATATCTATGTGAAGTTTGAAGATGTCCTTAAGACTACTTTTAGCACCCACTATGGTCATTATGGGTATCTGGTTATGCCTTATGGTGTGATTGATGTGCCTAGTATGTTCGTGGACTACATGAACGGGATCTTTCATTCTTACCTAGATAGGTTTGTATCTATGTTTATGGATGATATCCTAGGGTACTCTAAGAGTAGAGGGAACATGTTGAGCACTTGATAGTTGTGTTGCAAGTCCACAAAGACAAGATTGTATGCTAAGATGTCAAAGTATGACTCTGGCTAGAGGAGGTGAGTTTCCTAGGTCATGTTATAACTTAGGGAGGTATAGTTGTAGATCTCGCTAAGATAGAAGTTGTTTTAGAGTAGGAAGCGCTTAAGTCTGTGTTAGAGATTTGGAGTTTCTTATGACAAGTCGGGTACTATAAAAGGTTTATAAAGGTGATTTTAGCTTTACCCATAACTAGGTTGACCCGTAAAGTCAATTGTTTGTATGGGACTCTAAGTGTGAGAATAGCTTCCTACAACTTAAGCATAGGTTAACATTAGCTCTTGTGCTAGTGTTGCCTAACCTAAGTGAACCCTTTATTATGTACTACGATGCACCCAAATGGGTTTAGGTGGAGTGTTGATGCAAGGAGGCAAGGTTGTGGCCTATGCTTCTAAACAGCTTAAAACTCATGAGAGGAATTATCTTACTCATGAGATGTAGAGACATTATCTTTATGGTGCAAGGTTTAAGGTGTTTGGTGACCAAAAGAGCATGAAGTACTTGTTTGACCATAAGGAGTTTAACATGAGGCAATAGAGGTGATTAGAATACCTTAAGGATTTCGATTTTACCCTTAGTTACCACCTAGGTAAAGCTTATGTAGTGGTTGACGCCTTGAGTAGGAAATCTTTGCATATGATTGCATTAATGGTTAAAGAGTTAGACCTCTTAGATAAATTCAAATACCTTAGTCTAGTTTATGAGGTGAACCCTAGAAGTATGAGTTTGGGTATGCTTAAGATATCAAGTATCCTTTTGGATGAGATCCAACTTGGTCAACAAACAGACCTTTTTCTTGTTAGATAAGTAGAAGTCATAACCCAAAGGAAGGTTAATAGCTTTGAGATAGGAGCAGATAGAGTTGTGAGACTCCAAGGTAGAGTTTGTGTCCCTAGTGTCCAAATATTAGGAAATTGATCCTAGAGGAAGAACATAGGAGTAATTTGAGTGTGCACTCTGATTCCACGAAGGTGTATTAGGATCTTAAAAGGATGTCTTGGTGGCCTAGTATGAAGAAAGAAGTTGTTGAGTTTGTGTATACCTATCTGGTTTGTCAGAAACCTAAGATAGAGCATCAAAAGTCGTTAGGATTTTGGAAGCCTTTGCATATTCCTAAGTGGAAGTGGGACAACATCTCTATGGATTTTGTTTCTAATTTTCCTATAACTCAAAAAAACATGGATTCCATCTAGATTATTATGAATAGGTTGACTAAATCTGCTCATTTTATCCCATTCTGTCAAGTATAGCTTGGAAAAATTAACTAGTTTATACGTTCAAGAGATAGTTAGGTTACATGGTATGCCTTCTAGTATAGATTCAAATAGAGATCTTACATTTATCTCTAAATTTTGGGGTAGTTTGCACCAAGCCTTAAGAACCAAGCTTAGGTTAAGGTCAGCTTACCATCTGCAAATGGATGGTCAAATTAAGCAAATCATCTAATTTTTAGAAGATCTCCTTTAAGCTTGTGTCTTAGAATAGATAGGTAATTAGATAGCTTATTACCTTTAGTTAGAGTTCACGAAAGAAGGGGACCATGTGTTCATGAAAGCCACTCCATGGATTGGGGTTGGTAAGGCTTTGAAATCAAGTAAGCTTTCTCTTGGTTCTTACTAAAGTCTAAAAAGAGTTGATGAAGTCGCCTATCAAATTGCCTTACCACCCATTCTTGCAAATCTTCATGATGTTTTCCATGTGCCTCAACTTCGAAAGTATGTTTTTTTATCATTCTCATGTGATCGAGTTGGATGACATACAAGTGAGAAATAACTTGTCTTATGAAGTACGACCCTTGAGGATTGAGGACCGAAAGGTTAAGCAATTAAGAGGTAAGGAGATTTTGTTGGTTAAGGTTGTTCAGGAAGTACTTTTGAAGGTAGTGCTATGTGGGAATTAGAGCATTAGATGAGAATTTCCTACTCAGAGTTATTTACATCAAGTAAATTTTTGAGGACGAAAATTCTTATAAGGAAGGGAGAGTTGTAACACCCTAATTTTTTTATTATTTATTATTTTTCATAATTATGTTGTTTTATTACTTATTATTATAAATAAAGAGTTTGAATGTTTTATAGTTATATTTAATTTAATATAAAGTTTATTTAGGAAAATATATGTGGGTGAAATTTGGGTTTTAATTAAATATATTTGAGAAAAAGTTTTGGATAGGTTGAAGTTTAGTCGTCATTTCTCCTATCAAAATACTAGATTCTCCTATGTTAATGTTGCACAAGGTCAACCTAGGTCATTCTTCTCAAGGACGGTTCTTGTATTTCTAGTGTAAAAGGTTTAGTTATGTGCAAAACAGGACATGTAGAGTATGGACTTGACAGGTAAAGTAAAACAGGGGGGTTTTGCTATAAAGTAAAGTACAGGAAAAATAAAGTGCAGGAAGTAAACTATTATCTATGAAGGTAAAGGCAACTATGATTAACTACAACTACGGAACAATTAACAAAACGTATAGTTATTATACCGATTCCAAAGCTATCAATGAGATGTTTCTGGATTCTTGTTCTTATTTTGAAAGCAACTCCTCACCAACCCAATTTCCTACGATGATCACTGAACATTCGTCCATTGCTAACTATGGGCTTACATGATCGCGGCCTCGAGTTTGGCAGGGATTACGCCCTTGACTGATGTAAGTTATCTAGTGATTCCCTATATTATTATTAGAGTGGTTCTGATTGGCCCCTAAACTAACGTGCTTTATTCCTACCTTACACAATCGTGATTAAGCAAGAACAGATTATGCTAACAGAAATTACACTCATAACAGTAAAGGAAAACAAATTCATTCATTGGTTAACAATACATGCAAAGGTATAGTTTGTGGATCAACTTCCCACGATGATCGCCAACAATAGTTGTAGTGTTCCACCTACGATGGCCAGGCACAAGGGGTTTGAATCACTAAGTAGTGTGGCAGTGCATCCTGACAGTCCCCTCTTAGCAACCAGCCCCTACCCGGGCATTGGTCCTACACCCACTCGATCGACTGGGTGCTCTTTGAAGCATTGTGGAACAAAGAGGAATGAACGTTACTTAGGTTTGGGGAACGGAGAGTGTGTATTGGCAATGCTTCGCTCGCTTATGAACTAAGCTTTACGTCCCTATTTATACATGCATCGACCTAACTAACTTCTAACAGAAATAACAAAATTAACTGTCTTGTCGTAACAGAATTAACAAACTAACTAACTAACAGTTTTTCCTAAATGACACGTCCTAGAATTGTTGGAGTGGATTCAGTCTTCACTTGCCGAGACGAATCCAGACAAATGGGAGTCGGCACCTAAAGTCGGCCTCACAAGAGTTGGCATCCGGGTTGGAGATGTAGATACGAAGTCAGTCTCATCCGGTAGAAATGCTTCTACTTGGGCTAGAGTTGGAAGGCTGGAGTTGGCATGCAAGGCCTCCATGCGAAGTCGGCACGTTGGAGTCGGCCATTAAGGATCCGATCATTCGGTGTCAACATTCATCCGGTCCAGGATGGTTTTGATTGTAGTCGTCTACCTCTAGTCCGGGACGATTTCGGCCTCAGTTGGGATGACCTCAACCTTTGGAGTATGATACATCCAGAGTCAGCTATTGGAACAGAATCGGCCAGGAGAACTCATCTTGGTTGGGACGGTTTCATCCGGCCGGGATGCCTTTAGTGGTGGGACGCCCTCAGTCTCGACTTTAGCTAGCCAAGACGCCTTCAATTGGCTGAAATGCATCCGATCTTGACTGTATTGGCCGAGAACACTCAGTCTCGGTCTCGGCTGGGGTTGTTTCGAGACTCAGTTTAACCTGCAAAATGAGACTAATCTATTTGTTAGCTAAAATCAACATATTAGCATTGATTTGTATTCTCCTTATTTTAACCTAGTAAATCAGAATCTTAGCTAATATGAGATTCTTATGTACAATTTAGAGTCTAGCCTACCCATCTTAAGAACTTATTAAGGGACTAAAATAGGAATTATCAGACCCTCAGACTTATATTTTTGCACTCCTTGGCAAAATCAGAACATATCATTAAGGAAACAAAAAATAATTGATTGCAAGAATAAGATGCATTTTTAAATGAAACCTTCAAATTGACAAAACAGACTAAGTATACATTTGTCCCAAAAGTCAAGGCACGCAATCAATCTATGAAATTACTTTCTCCAACATCCAAAGTGAATTATCATACAACAAAAATTTAAAGTGTAACCGAAAATGATTGAGCCCTAACTAGGTATATTTTCTCATTCTCTCAAGTGTTTAGGGACAATGTTTACACTCAAACATCCTATGTTATCTAGCACTTCCAAATTTTGACTAGCCTCTAATTTTTACGACTTTAAAAACACATGCAATTAGTGATTACTAGGACTTTATTAGGGTTGTAATGTGGCTAGGGTAAGGTAGGATATATAAGAGGTGAAGTAAGCTTGAATAACCAAAGGGGAGAGAGGAGCAATGAGGAATAAGTCCTATAAGTATGGAGACTATCTCCACAAAAATATTTCAAATATACTCCTTTGTTTCTTTTTATATTCTTTTCTTTTCTCACCTTTTCTTTTTCTTTTGTATTCTTGCGGCTTTGTGTTGCATTTTTCTCGCAACCATTTTGCTTTTGCCACTTCCTCCTTTATTTATCCTTCAATTATTTTTACACCCTTTTTCTTTCCTTTATCACAACCCTTTTTCACCATTTTACATAGTACCAACCAATCTTTCAGTGTACTACTCACAAAACCTTGAGGTACTACCCCCACACTTATATGGAACCTATTCCCAAAACAATTGCAAAGCTCCTCTGACCCCTACGATTTAGGTTTGATCATGATTTTTCCACTTTTGACTTGTAATGAGCTACCATAAGAAAAATGGTTTTATAGACTCAAAGAGGGTAAACAAGGGATTTTACTTGTAAGGGAGGTCCATTTGGCTAGTAGCTTGTAAAGAGAGACGACCTAGATCATGTCATTAATCCATGTGAAATAAGCAGTATAAAAGAGAGTCATGGCAAAACCTAGAGTAATCTAGCAACATAGATACAAAAATCACACAAGAAAGAAGAGAATGGCAAGATGTAATGCCACTTCATATAAGGCTCAAAAAAATCTCACACAGTTAATTTCTCTATCACTAATGGTTTCAACTTTATTTTTTTAGTCGCTTATTCCCTAAGGATGCAGAAATTTCATTCCATGTCAAGTTGTGACACCTCTAAATCTAGGATTATGCATTACTTATTCATGTTTTATTCATCCTAAAGAAATTTATTTAACTTTGCAAAAATGTTTTTCTCAGCAATCAAGAAAACTGAAAAACAAAGACACAATCAGAAAAACAAAAAAATGAAAAAATAAACCAAGAAAATAGAAAACGTAGTAGAGCTAGAGTCGGCACGGACTCGACAACAACGAAGTCGGAGTCGGTACGAACTCGACAGATAGCAATGCTCGGAAAAAAGTAAAAATAGACAAAACAAAAAAGTAAAAATAGACAAAGAAAAAAACAGAAAAATAGAAAGAAACAAAAAATAGAAAAAGTTCTTACTGGAACATGTTCTGGCGGCACCCTAAACACCAACGAAAATTTCATTACTACAGCCTTCGAAATACCTAAATTGTCTAGAACTCCTACACTCGCATTAGCAGCATGATCAAATTTTACACAAGGAGAAAATTCACAATTAACAGGATTCTTAAAATCAGAACATCCAGAAAATTCAAAGTGTTTAGCCAATTCAAATTGCACTTCTATGGAGGCTTGTAATGGCTACACTATGGATATCACTGGTTTTGACTTTTCTACTGGTAAGGGAGTTAAAGACAATGTATCCCCTACTTGCCGACTCGGCCGCCGAAATTGGCTTCGACGGTTCGAATGTAGAATCAACTGTCCCCGAGTCTTCCCGATTGTCCATGTGTAAAGTTGGTAACCAAACATAGTCTCAACTCCTATCTGGTTGCGCCCTTGGTCACGAAAACCAGACTCGACATTTGTTTAGTGACGGACTCGGCAATCAAGAATTGACTCGGCAATCGAGAACTGACTCGGCCTGGGCTGGTTTGCGGTTTCGGCTCCCGAAATTGGACTTGGTGTCTTCTTGGTTGTTTGAGTCGGAACTGGCTCCCTCCACATTGTTGAACTTGACCCTGGCTTCCTCCCGAATGTTAGAGTCAGTTTTCACTTCATCTTGGTTTCTGGAGTCGTACTCAGCATCCTCGCAAATGTTAGAATCAATCTCGTCCTTCCAGTTTCTAGAATCGGACTCGGCATCCTCCCGAATGTCAATGTCGGTCTCGTCCTTCCGGTTTCTAGAATCAGACCCGACTTCCTTCTTATAGCTGGTGTCGGACTCGGCTCCATCCAGATTTCTGCTATCGGATTCTACATTAGGCATTACTACCACTTTTGACCCAACTGGCCCTTCAGCAATAGCAATGCAAATTTCTGCACAGATGGAGCACTCCGTGCCTCCATCACACCTGCATTCACAATTGCTAACCAAGGAAAAGAAAACCCAGTCATATCAACCATGTTAGCAAGGTCAAAAATATCAAAAGAGTTAGCAAAATTCGGTACATTAGACAAAAAAATATTAACAAGGTCCAAAACTTCAGTCCTACAATCTGAAACGTTAGTCAAGTTGGACCTGTTAGCCTCAGAATTCGAAAATTCAAACATATCAGTAAAATCAGCAATGATGACCACAAAGTCAGCCATTTAAACCCTATTAACACTGCCCAACATATCAATCCCAAAGTCGGCCATTTCAGTATCATCCGACATATCAACAAGAGAGTTGGCAACTCTAATACTATCCGACAACTCACCCATAGAGTCGGCAATTTTAACCATACTAGCAAGAACAACATCAGCACATAATGAGGTTAGCACTCTTAGTCATATCGACCAAAATATCTACCATAAAATCAGCACCCTCAGTCCTCTCGGTAGGGTCAGCAACATAATCCACAAAGTAGGCAGCTTCAACCTTATCAGTCAGGACAACAAAGTCTCTATGCAATCAGCACTCTCTCCTAACTCAGTAGAGTCAGAAACATCTACTATAGTTGCGGAAGCCTCAGTCATCTCAGCAAAGTCAAAAACATCATCCACAGAGCCATCAACTTCAGCCATCTCAATAGAGTCAACAACCTCCACCATAGATGTAGAAACTTCAATCAACTCAACAAAATCAAAAACATCTTCTACAGAGTCGGCAACTTCCGGCACAACATCTGCATGTGTGGCTACTGAAGGTTGTACTACTACCACTTCTAGATTAGCTATCATCCTTGCACTTGAATCTACATTACTAAAATTACTAATTTGTACGCAATTAGAATACTTCGTTAAATCCTTACAAGTGTAGCTCCAATCAGGAATAGAATGTTTCGAATCCAGAATTTTAGAACATTCATAGTGTAAATTAACTGATTGTTGTTGGCGTAGCTCCTTGCCACTCATATTTTGCTCTGGTGGATTGAGGGTGGTCTAAGAAGGACTTTGTCTAACTCTCTTGGAGTGTAATTGATTTGCTGTGGTGGTTAATGCAGAAGTTATTTCTCTAATTTGTGACCGCAAATCTTGCACTGCAGTATGGATGTCCTCTTAGAATTTCAAGTTGTTCATTGTCAATTGCTTCATGAACTCTTCTAGTGAGGATGCACTTCCAAGTTGTGGAACCAGTTGTTAGAAAGATGATGCTTGGCATTGTTGCAGTTCAATGTCATACAAAGTGGGACACGCATTGGTGGAATGTCCTCCAAAATCGCACACGCCACATTCTTGTACTGGTGCCTCCTTCTTGACTCTAGATGTAGTAGGTCCCATAGGGGATTGCCAAGTGTTACCTACAAAATCATAAAACTCAGGCAACATATGGGTTAGTCTAGAGTAATAAGGTTCACATGATCGAGGTTGGTCCTAGTTGGAATGACACGGAACCCCCGGTTGGTACATCATAGCACGTCTAGGCTATTCCCTCTGGTCAGAAACAGTATTAAAACTACTAAAACGTGTCTCCCCAACAACAATGCCAATTTGATAGGTTGAAGTTTAGTCATCATTTCTCTTATCAAAATACTAGATTTTCTTATGTTAAGGTAGCACAGGGTCAACCTAGTTCATTCTTCTCAAGGACACGTGGTTCTTGTATTTCTAGTGTAAAAGGCTGAGTTATGTGCAAAACAGGACATGTAGAGTTGGACTCGGCAGGTAAAGTAAAAAAGAGGGGTTTTGCTATAAAGTAAAGTGTAGGAAAAATAAAGTGCAAGAAGTAAACTATTATCTATGAAGGTAAAGACAACTACGATTAACTACACCTACGGAACAATTAACAGAACGTACGGTTATTATACCGATTCCGAAGCTATCAATGAGATGTTTTTGGATTCCTGTTCTTATTATAAAAGCAACTCCTCACCAACTCAATTTCCTATGACGATCGCTGAATATTGGTTCATTGTTAACTAAGGGCTTACACGATCGTGGCCTCGAGTTTGGCAGGGATTACGCCCTTGACTGATGTAGGTTATCTAATGATTCCCTATATTTTTGTTAGAGTGGTTCCGATCGGCCCCTAAGCTAACGTGCTCTATTCCTACCTTACACAATCATGATTAAGAAAGAATAGATTATGCCAACAAAAATTACACTCATAACAATAAAGGAAAACAAATCCATTCATTGGTTAACAATCTACTGATACATGTAATGGTATAGTTTATGGATGGTGTGTGGATCAACTTCCTACGACAATCGCCAGTAGTAGTTGTAGTGTTCCACCTACGATGGCCAGGCACGGGGGGGTTGAATTACTAAGTAGTGTGCCAGTGCACCCTGACAGTCCCCTCTTAACAACCGGCCGCTACCCGGGCATTGGTCCTGCACCCACTCGATCAATTGGGTGCTCTTTGAAGCACCGTGGAACAAAGAGGTTGAAGGTTACTTAGGTTTGGGGAACGGAGAGTGTGTATTGGCAACTAAACTTTATGTCCCTATTTATACATGCATCAACCTAACTAACTTATAACAGAAATAACATAATTAATTATCTTGTCATAACAAAATTAACAGACTAACTAACTAACAGTTTTTCCTAAACAACATGTGCTAGAATTACTGGAGTGGAGTCAGTCTTCGCTTGCCGAGACAAATTTAGATGGATGGGAGTTGGCTCATAGGAGTCGGCGTCCGAGTTGGAGACGCGGATACAGAGTCGGTCTTATCTGGCTGGAACGCTTCCGGTTGGGCTAGAGCCGGCAGGTTGGAGTCAGCATGCAAGGCTTCCATGTGGAGTTCGTACGTTGGAGTCATCCATTGAGGAACCGGTCATACAGAGTCGGCATTCATCCGGTCCGTGATGGTTTCGGCCTCAGATGGGATGACCTCGGCCTCTAGAGTTGACTACATCTAGAGTCGACTACTAGAATCGAATCGACCAAGAGAACTCATCTCGGCCGGGATGGTTTCATCCAGCCGAGATGCCTTTAGTGCCAAGATGCCTTCGGTCTCGACTTTAGTTGGCGAAGGCGCCTTCGGTTGGTCGAGATGCATCCGATATTGGCTGTATTGGCCGGGAAGACAGTCTCAGTCTCGGCTAGGTTGTTTCGGGACTCTTGTTTGACCTGAAAAATGAAACTAATCTATTTGTTAGCTAAAATCAGCAAATTAGCATGAATTTGTATTTTTCTTATTTTAATTTAGGAAATTTGAATCTTAGCTAATATGAGATTCTTAACTACAATTTAGAGTCTAGTCTACCCATCTTAAGACCTTATTAGGGGGCTAAAATAGGAATTATCACTCATGCATTGTGGCCCGTTAAGAGGGAGTAGACACGACCCTTAGGCGTTAAAAGATATCTACTACAAAGTTAGTTTTTTCTCTTAAAACTTTTTTTTCTTGACAATAGAGAGAAATAGAGGAACCTATAGAAGGAGCGCCAAAGATCATTAAGGAGAGCCTTCAAGCTAGTTTTCTATTGCGATTTTCGTACAAGGTAGGGGGAGTGAAATTGTCTTCTATTTTTGGGTATCCTTTACATGAGGCGAATAGAAGGGTCGTCCTTAAGACCCTGTTTGTATATTTTTCGTATGGTTCTCGGTGGTCTATGAAGGGGATTAAGCCCTTGGATTAGAGTTATGTCTTGGTGTGATTTTCACATGTTTTACTATGATTGATTGCTATCAATTGCTTGATTTCATGGTTGTCTTTGGGTTGAGGGTTTTAGGGTTTTTCTGATTTGGATGCAATTGGATGAAATTGAGTGATGATCTGTGTGTATCTTTATGTGCTAAAATTGTGTGTGTGAAGGAACCTAGATTGACTTAGATTTCCCCATTCAATTTGTGACATTATGCATGGGTTTTCTACAAAATTTGCAAATCATGAATTGTTGTTCGTCACTCCTTAATGAGTGAAAGCACGTAAAGGAGTTTCTTCTTTATTAGGCCTATTCGTTGGGTGAGTGCGACCCTCACTAGGCGAATGAGAGCCTTACTGTGGCTTCCTTTGCTAAGCGAGAGTGTTAGGACCGAGAGCAAGGCTCTCTTTGGTCCCACTTGCAAGGCGAGAGGGTGTCTTGCTAAGCAAGATGACTTAGTTGGTGTCTTACTGAGCAAAAGAGCCAAGACTAGAGAATGAAACTCTTTGTGGCTTAACTCACTGAGTAAGGGGTAATCTCGTTGAGCTAGTGTACAATAAAGAGTTGGGATTCTCTTTAAGTGTGTTCATTGAGCAAGCAAGGAGTCTCGTTGGGCGAGTGAGGGGAACAAAGAGCTAGTAAACTCTCTATGGCTCTTGTTGCTAGGAAAACAAAGTGGTTCACTGGGTGAAAGTGTGTACAAAGCTCCACGTGGTTCTAATTTGCTTAACAAAAGTTAGGCTTAGTGACAAGAATCCCTTATTTGTGAGGCTAAGAGGTGTGTGTTTTGAGAAGCTTGCGTATGTTATGCTTTTGAGTTTGTGATATGAATAGATTGAGATATATTGTCATTACATTAAGAGATGAGCACAAGAAATTATATGAGAAAATGAGTAAGGATGAGTGGTTATCAAACAAGCTTCTTAGGCCAAGAGTTGGCAGGAAAGGAACCTGGATGACCCTTGTTACGTGAGCAACCTAGGCCTATTTGTGGGCAAAGATGATGCTTAGTTTGTAGGTTGTGAGATGAGGTACCTAGTCTGTGGCGAGCAAGCATGGTCCTTATTGGCTTAATTTAAAGAGAAACTAATGAGAATATGAATTGTATGACATTCATCATATAATGTAACGAAAGTGAAAGAAAGTAGATATTACCCAAGCAATAAGGTCATTAGACCTACTAGGGCTACTCGGTAAAAAAATCTCAATGGTCGTGACTAGTTCCATGAGTTGGGGCACATGGTAAAAGCTAAGTAGATCCTAATGTGCTACCAAAAGATATCATGATGGCATGGATGGCTAACTCCAAAGGAAGAGTCTAGCAACGTTGTCCCTAGCATATGGAGTAGTGCATAGGATGCATACTGCCATAGCATGTGCATAATATTTATTGTGGATGTTTGTGATGTATTTCCTTTGTTGTTGTTGTTTTGTGTGCTACTCGGCCTAACCGAGGTTGCTTGATAATATTGAGATGTATTATCACTCCTCTTGTGTTATTTTCTTGTTGTTTTGTTTGGGCTGAACATCATTCGTAGGTGAAGACGAGCAAGTACAAGACGATGAATGACACTTTTGTGTTGTTGTCTTTTTATGTTACTTTCGTTGGGTTTTGTGAACTCTGATAGTACTATGACATTGGAGTTGAACATGTTATTTGGGTATAATTTCATTACATTTATGTTTTAATACTTGAGTAGTAGGATTGGCCTTTGGAATGCCAATAGGTTATGTTTTGGGAAGTTTTTTTAATGTTGAGATTACAAATGTTAGTTATAGACATGTGAATTCTTTATTCTTTGAGTTTATGTTGAGTTTATTGGGAACAGTTGTGTGACGTCATATTTCAAAGAGAGTTTGTGTTATCCATATTTAAGAAAAATTGTTTAATACTAGTAAATAAATTGCAAGGTAAATGATGTCACAATGATCACCAGCGCGTATCTTACCATGGGAAAGTTCTAGTGGAGTATGTTCCTGTCGGCATCGTGTGGTTCATCGTCACATTTCACAGTGGATACGTTTTTGCTCATACCAACGATGTGGAGTCAACATGCTGGTATGACCTAGACGAAGTTGGAAAGGAACCAATGTTGCAACCAAATGCATGTAGTCTTCGTCCTTTAGGGTTTAAGACCATTCTTCTAGGTGTTGGGGGTGTCACCTTAAACCCTAAATCCTCTTTTGCACTGTCGCCACCACCTCAGTAATTAGGATGTTCTTTTAGAGGGGTTAGTATAGTGTTTTGTGTATCCCCTTACCCTTTTTTGTGTATCTTTATATATTTGGAAAGTGTTAGCTTTCAGCTTCATGTTTTGTTGTTGTAAGTGACATAAGGTACAAATTTTTCCTAATATATCCAAAAATATACGTAATTGAACGTTATATATATATTTTATTTCACGATGCATAATTTATGATTAATATTTGTCTTGTTTGTGTTTTATACTCTTATTGATGTGCATCACGAAAAAAGAAAAATTTAACCTCTATTTTTATAATTAAATAATTATTAAAATTAACCTTATACGATTAATATAGCTTTTAGTCATTTTGTATGTTACGGTAACTTTGGAGTTTTTACATGCATAATTGAACTTTCACATCAAATTTATTTATATCAATTTTTCATGAACTAATATAAACAAAAAATATTGTGACATTCTTCTAAATACAATCAAATACTTCTCAATTGATGCTACCTTCTGATTTCCTGTTGGTTTTGTTCTTGTATCATCCACTTTTGATCTACACTTAATTATTTACTTTGTTGTAATGTTAGCTTACGCAATTTATTTAAATTTGATATTAATTTTATCAAATAATAAATAAATAATTTTAATATATATTTACTTTTAGAAATATAAAGACAAAATTTAAACATGATGTTTTATATACATTGCATGTGAGCGATCCATTCCACTCATTCGTCACGCTCCAAGTCTCAACGACCAACCGTCAGACTAACCATCATGAAAGTTCTTATTTTGTTGTCTTTTTGTCCATTGTTGTTATCTGTTTGGCTCCTCTCGTCTAACATATGTGTTTGACTTCAACTGCTTTGTTTTCCTTAAAAAAAATCATTGGACGAAAGAAAGAAAATAATTTAATCATGTGAAATAATTTTTTTTATTAAAGAATATAAAAATTTACGTGAGGCATTGCGCTAATGGCGTAGTGCGAGTTAAACATACTTTATAAATGAGTTACAGTTTATATTTAAACATTGCATTCATAAAAAGATACTTAATATCGTGTTTTATTATCATTAGATGTTACTCGTCCATTTTTAAATTGATTTTACTACTAATTCTTTGATATAATTTCATGGTTAAAAACTCTTAAAAAATTATGGTTAAAACTTTTAAAATAGAATAAAAAAGTATTCAACTATATATTTGTTTGGATGATAACATTTTTCATTAACCATGACTACCATTAAAGAAAAAAAAAAAAGATCATATAGTTAGTTTACGAATTGTTTGGCCTAACAACAGTAGCAGAACTTTATAAGTTAGAGACGCTGTCAAAATAATTCGTTGAATATGTAAACTCCAAAAATTAACATATATCTCATTTTATCATACATTATTCCTGGACTTGTATATACTGATTTAAAAATATCTAACACAATATATAAAAATTTGTAACTTTGTTTATTTGTATTAACTTTAAAAATATTTATATAATTAGTAAAGGAATATGATATTATATTAAAACTTATATATTATAATTAAAAAATGAAATATGTACTTAACTTATAAAATATTTTATATTATTACTTAATCACAAATCATTACATATGATAAGTTGGTTGAATTTAATAATAATTGCCTTTAAGAAGTATTTAGTAGAAAATAATTTTTTTATACATGAAAATTATCTTATGAATTATAAATTCTGGAATCATAATTCTAATAAATGACTAAAATTTGTTTGGTTAACCATATATATTTTTGTCAATATTTATGTTTTTTAGGAATTAAATTTCTTGATATTTGATTTTAATAGAGCTTTCTCAAGTATATAAATGATTTTTTTAAATATTTTTTTTTAAAAATAACTTTATTACATAAACTTATGTCAAATTTTACTATTTAAAGTTTTTTAATATTTTATTTATCTTACAAGAACTTTTATTGTTTAAAATATATTTATTATTTTGAAATAAAAAAATTAAAAAAAACTTGATGAAAGTGTTTCTTTATTTATATTATAGGTATCCTTGAGTGCAATGATAAATCAAAGTTACATAATTTAAAAAAAATTAGGCTTTATTAGTTTCAATTAATGTTATTTTTATAAAAATACAAAATAAAATCATCCATTTTATTTTTCAAAAAAATAGATATTCCTAAATTGTCATGATTCAAGCATTCCAACATAAGATTCTCATAATAATAATAATAAATTAAAAAAATTATCAATACAATTTCCTTTTTTATAATTTAGAAAATTTAAAGATTACAAAATTTTTCCAGTTGAAATTTTAAATAAATGTGAGTTTTTTTATATAACTAACTAAATTCAACATTGTTATTACTAACAATTTATTTTGAAAATTATTTAATATTAGTGAGATAATAATTAAATTATTTATAAAAAATAGATTTATGAATAATTAAATTTGTGTAAATTTTATTTTTATTTCTTGTATAAATTATTTTTATTTTTTTTATTAAATTATTTATTATTGCTAATTCAATAAAAAATATAAGGATAACATTTATAAATAATTTATTATAATATTTTATTGTATATAAAATAAGATAAATTTTAAATAAAATAATTTAATCAAATTATAGGTTTGGATAAATTTGGTTGTAAAAATATTTTTATACATTTTAAAATTACAAATATGACGGGATGCTTTTTCATATTTTTATTTAATTTTAACATAAAAAAATTTTCATTCTCTGTAATTAATTTTTTTTAAGTTTATACTAAAATAATTTTTAAATGTTATATCAATAATATTCTTAAATAATTTGTTAACTTTTTGTATGAATATAGAATACAATTTGTTATTTAATACCTCGATAGTTTTTAAAGAATTAAAAAATAAAAATATTTAAAAAGTATAATATTTAATATATTAAAAATTAAAAAAATATATTTTATAAATTAATTTTATTGTCCACTAAAAGAAATATTTTTATTTTTAAATTTTTAATAATTAAATATATTAAGAATATTTATTATTTTTAAATATAATTATTTATCACATTTAATAAAAAAAATTAAAATTTATAATTGTATTAAATAAGTCATTGAAGATATGCATCATTAAAAAAAAAATGACTCGAAAAAGTTAGATTATCATCTCCGTATTGTTGAAAATATATTTAGTTGAAAATGTTTTTAGTTGAAAATATAGATAAAAATCATTCACGGAAAAAAAATGTTTTCTAAAAATATTTTTTTAAGATACTATACAAACATGAAAAACTAGAATTTCTAATTTTAAATTCTTTAAAAACTAAAAATTTTCCTTCTATCAAACATCTCATTAGAGTAAAAATAATTTATATTAATAATACATATCCATTATACTTCTATAATTATGTACATGAATCTTAAGAAATTACTTTCACTAATGTTAACTCCCTACTTATACTTCACAAGATATTTTAATCAAGATATGTGAATGTTAATATGTTAAAGTAATTTGTTAAAAATATAAAGAGTAAATATTAGAGTAAAAAAATTATATTAATTATACATATCCATTAGACTTTTATAATTATGTAAATGAATTTTGAAAATTTACTTTCAATAATTCTAATTTCCTATTTTTACTTCACAAGATACTTTAATCTATGTGAATGCTAATATTATAAAATAATGTTAATATTATAAAATAATTTGATAAGAATATGAAGAGTAAACATAAGAGAGAATTATATAAATGAGCTATTGATTTTTTTTTAAAATTTAATCTATATCCAATTAAATGGATTGGATTTAAAATACACATTCATACTTTATTTTTTTAAATAGTTTGAATTTTTTAAAAGAATGAGAGTTTTTGGTCCAAAACCAGTTTCAAACCAAAAGACCAATTTTAAACCAAAACCAATTTTAAAATCATTTTAAACTGGGTTTAAAAATCAAATTTAAACTTTAATAACCGGCCTCGAGAATACTTCCTTTATAAACCAATATCTAAATTCAAATCCATAATTTAGAAGTGAGGAAAATATTAACTAGTTAGACAAAAAAAAAAAAAAGCATCACTATCTAAAGATCCAATATAAAATGAGATCTGCCACACCCACGTGAAATGAAATGGCAATAGATAAAAAGTTAAAAATAGACTTAATGGTGCGCATAGTTTGGATTTTTAAAAATTCAAACCAGGTTTGGATTTAAACCTATTATTTTTAAAAATCGATTTGGATTTTTTTAATCAATTTAAAATTAAAAATTAAATTTAAATTTAAAACTGGTTTATACTTCATAAACAATTTAAAACCATAACCAATTTGGATTTTTTTTTAAAATTAGTTAAAAACCGTTATAAACCATAAAATAGTTTGTACTTTTTTAAAATCAATTCTCAAATAATAATATTGTTAAAACTTAATTGGTCATTAAACTAATCAAGATATTAATTTATATTCAATTTTTGTTAAAATCGATTTTGAAATCAATTTTAAACCATAAATATAAAATTCAATTAGACAGTAAAATAATCAAGATTTTTCAATGATTTAATTATATTAAATTATGGTCGAATCAATATTAATAAAATAATAATAATAATTAAATAATTATAAAATAATGTTAGTATCATAATTTTGTAATACTAAGAAATTAAAACTAAAATACTATTTTATGAATTTAGCTTTTTAAAGTGAGGAGATTTCCTCTAAAAGGTAAAAAAAAAGTACATTTGTAATGGATGATTAGGAAATCAACCATTAAAAATGATGATAAAAGCAAATTTATATAAATCTAAAGTTAATTACAATCTTGTTGATTTTATAATTAATAGTTATTCTTGCAATTTATCATCTAAAATATAATCTCTTCATTTTAGAATAAATTTATAGTTTCTTAACCTTTAAAATAAAAAGTTCATATAAAATATATAATTATATTAAGATTTAAGTTTCAAGAATATACAATAATATTAATTAACAATAACAAGTTGATATTTAGAATAAAAAAACAAATACCTTACATAGATTTTTATTTTCAAAAAATCAAAAGAATGTCATTTAAGTATTTATTATTAATCCATTGTGAACTGATTTTTATTTTTTACTGATTTATCAAGACCGATTGTATGATTTATTTGGACTCGACACAATGACGATTTGTTTGATTTCCCATCCCACCAGTTATCTGATTTTTAAAACTATAATAAATGATTTTAAACTAGAAATTGATTTTGGCCTTGAAACCATTTTCAAAATTGGTTTTTGAGTATAATAAATACATAGAAAGCAATAACCACCTATTTCCAATAAATAGTATATTTTTAAATTATTAAATAAATAAAATCTTATATATATCTATATTCTCAGTATATTATATGGGATGATTTAGATATATTATAATAATCATACCTTATTTAGATATAAAAAAACAGACACTTTTAATTTTTTTTTAAATGCGTGCATATGCAAGTCTCCATCACTCACCTGTAGTCATTGGTTGCACACACCGACACCTTCGTACTTCATCTCATTCATACGTGTCACAAAATTAGGCCTGGAAAAAAATCAAGTCCACTAAAAGATTTTAATTGGATTGGATCGATCTAGTAAAAGATAGGTTTAGATTATGTAAATATTTTGTTCACCTATATAAATCAACTTGATATTATATCTAAAACTTTTAAGAAATTAAATTAGTGAATTTTTTATCCCTTGTATGTAACTCAACACATTGACTTCCCATTTCCAATTCTTAAAGTTACAACTATGCATTTATTATAGAAACTACATTTAATTGTTCTCTAAGCAAAGACCGTGGTTTACAGTTCGATTCTTCCGTACTACTTCATATGATGAAGGGATACACATTTTTTAATTTGCCTATCATTAAATGCTTAAAGGGTAAAAAACATGTCGGTGGAATATTTATTTGAGAATATTTTACGGTGAATATTAAAAAATTGAATGAAAAGAAAAATACTAACTTGTATTGCCTTGCTCAGCTGACTTTCAATTTCAAATTATGATTTTTTTTAAATGACCGACAGTTCTTGCTTGACTTTGTGCTTTGCATTATATTTGTGGCCACTCTAACCTTGAAGTGTAGTTAATATATTAGCGTATGCATGCCCTTAAATCATGCATCACTTTGGTTTTGTTTTGTTTATTTAATCACGAGATGTCCTTTCGTGTTTTTTTTAATTAAAAGTAGAATTAATCATATTTCATGATAGTCATTTGTTTTGAGCGGGAGATGTTTTTGATGAAATAAAAGCTCTTGCTACGTAAAAAGTTTATATAATTAATAAATTTAATTGAAAATTTTGTCCATATTTTTTATGAGTTTACGATTTATGTTATCAAACTATTTTATTTATATATTTTATCACTTGTATGATTTTATATATTTAAATATAATATTAATTAACTGTATGACTTTATTAGTTGACTAATGATAGGTTAGTTTAACTACAAATGTGGTAATAAATAATGCTAATGCCTCTCAACTTTTTTTTCATATTTTGATCATCTTTTTTTTCTGCACATTTTGTTCTCAATTTTTAAAATTTTACATATTTTATCTCTTATATTGGAATTAAACATTTTACATTTAAAAATAATAATAATAATTAAAATACAAAATACATAAAATAAAAAGTTAAATACACTAAAAAAGAAAAAAACAAAAACAATGAATTTAAACTTTAGCTGCGAATACAAGCTTATTCTCATTCACATAGATCGTGGTTTAATGTAGGAATATGATGTTGCAATATTTTATGTGATGTCTTGTCGTGCATCTATGTAGTGCATGTATTTTGTACTTTGTAATATATGTTATAGAGTGACTTTGTGTGTAAGAAAAGGAAGAACATTAAGGGTGTTGTAGAAGGATCTTCTCAACATTAGAAGCCAAAGAAGAATAAAGAATTTACTTGTTACTTTTGTAAGAAGTAAAGACACATGAAGAAATAGTGTCCTAAGTACGCCGCTTGACGTATAAAAAAAGGTAGATTTATTGATTTAGTTTATTCTGAAATTGATTTGACCCTTGTGCCTAAGGATACTTGGTGTGTGGACTCTGATGCTACTACTCACATAAGTGTGATTATGCAAGATTGCTTGTGGAGCCGACTGCCAAGTAATGATGAAAGATTCATTTTTGTGGGCGATGGCAATAAAGCTGTAGTTTTGTTGTGCCGTCTTTCAAATGGAATTTAATTCCTATTTCTATCTTGGACAAATTTGGTTTTTCTTGTTCTTTTGAAAATAATAAATTTAGTCTCTACCAAAATTCAAATGTTGTTGGCTCTGGTTCTTTCATTGATAATCTATACATGCTTGATGTTGTTAGTTTCCATAACGAAATACTACAAACTGGTTCACGAGGTACAAGGCAAAAATTAATTGAGAATTCAGCAGTCTTACGACACAAACGTTTAGGCCATATCTCTAAACAGAGAATTCAAAGACTTGTGTCAGATGAAATTCTTGAACCCTTGGACTTATCAAACTTTGAAGTTTGTGTTGAGTGCATCAAGGAAAAACGAAAAGACATAAGAAAATTAGGTGCCGAAAGAGCTAAGGATGTCTAAGAACTAATACATACAGATATTTTTGGTCTTTTCCCTATAGCTTCATGGAATGAACAATAATACTTTATTATGTACATAGATGATTACTCTAGGTACAATTACCTATATTTGATACATGAGAAGTCTTAATCCTTAAACGTTTTCAAGTCTTTCAAAGCTGAAGTTGAACTTCAACTTCGAAAGAAAATTAAAGCTGTCAAATCTGATTGTGATGGTGAATATTATGATAGATATGATGGATCACAAGAGCAACGTCTAGGGCCTTTTACCCTTTTTCTCAGAAAGTGTGGAATTGTTTCACTATACACCATGCCAAGCAAACCTAGCATGAACGATGTGGTAGAACGACGAAACCA
Organism: Mucuna pruriens; assembly: GCA_025330945.1. NCBI lineage: Eukaryota > Viridiplantae > Streptophyta > Magnoliopsida > Fabales > Fabaceae > Mucuna > Mucuna pruriens. The sequence continues at coordinate 1,896,085 of JAENHJ010000532.1, forward strand.
GACTATTAAGGATATGGTGAGAAGTATGATTAGTTATTTTTCTTTACGAGAGTCACTTTGGGGAGAAACATTAAAAACCGCAATTTACATCCTTAATAAGGTACCGACTAAAGTAGTTAATAAAACCCCTTATAAACTTTGGATTAGCAAAAGGTCAAGCATCAAACACTTGCATATTTGGGGGTGTCCAACTAAAGCACAACCTTATAAGTCCCATGAAAGAAAATTAGATTCAAGAATAGTTAGTTGTTATTTTGTTGGCTATCTTGAACATTCCTGGCAACATAAGTTTTATGATCCCACTTCAAGATCCTTTTTTGAAACAACAAATGCGAGAATTCTTGAGCAAGTTGAGTTTAAGAAAGAAGAGAACATAAGGAATTCTCGAAACTAAAATTGCATAATCACAAGATGTCCTTTCATGTTTTTTTTATTTAAAAGTAAATTAATCATATTTCATGTTAGACATTTACTTTGAACGCGAGATGTTTTTGATGAAATTAAAGCTCTTGCTTCGTAAAAAGTTTATATAGTTAATAAACTTAATTGTATATTTTATCTATCATCTTTTATGATTTTACGATTTATGTTATCAAATTATTTTCTTTATATATTTTTTCACTTAACTTGTATAATTTTATATATTTAAATATAATGTTAATTAACTATATAACTTTGTTAGTTGACTAATGACATGTTAGTTTAACTACAAATGTGGTAATAAACAATGCTAATAATAATATGATCATTAATGTAGCAAGTGAATTAAATTATACTTTTACCTCTCAACTTTTTTTTTTCATATTTTGACCCTCTTTTTTTCCGCACATTTTGTTCTTAATTTTTAAATTATACACATTTTATCTCTTATATTGTAATTAAACATTTTACATTTAAAAACAATAATAATAATTAAAATACGAAATACATAAATAAAAAGTTAAATACACTAAAAAAAGGAAAAAAAAAAAAACAAGAACAATGAATTCAAACTCTAGTCGCGAATACAAGCTTATTCCCACTCACATAGATCATGGTTTAATGTAGGAATATGATGTCGCAATATTTTAGGTGATGTTTTGTCGTGCATCTATGTAATGCGTGTATTTTTTTGTACTTTGTAATTTGTTATAGAGTGATTTTGTGTGTAAGAAAAAATTGAGGGAATCATATGGGTAAGTTACTTTTTAAGCATAAACAATAACTATTTTATAAGCTTAAATATGTTTTTAGTTTCTCAAATTTGGGCCAATTTTATTTTTCGTCCATCAAATTTAAAATTGTTTTTTTAAGTCTTCACATTTCAAAAATAGCTAATTTTAGTTTCTCACCTACGTGACAAACAAAGTATAAGTTATTATTTGTCAAACGTGTAGTAAAAAATCGAAGAATATTGGAAAAAAAAATTTATGATTACAATATTCTTTGATTTTTTACCATATACGTAGCAAATGATAACTTGTATTCTATTTTTTTTTTTACGTAAGATGGGAGAATAAAACCAATTATTTTTGAAATGTGGAGACCAAAAAAAAGCAATTTCAAATTTAGGTGATGAAAAATAAAATTGGCCCAAATTTAAATGACCAAAAAGTGAGATTGAAATTTTCTTTTGTGATTTAAAAGTGTGTGTTCATGTATGTGCCTATAAATGAATGTATATGTATGTAGAACTTATGATAGTGAGACTACGTGAGACTAAAAGGAGTTAAATATAAAATAAATTATTAATCATATTTAATAAATTTTAAAATATTTAATACAAACATAATTATCAACATATATTTAACAATTCATTTTAAATAGGATCTTATAAATATCACATGATCCTATATCTTCTTCAAGTTTCGAATTAGACTCACAAAGCAATTCAATATTATGTATTTATCATTATTATCCATATTAAATTTATTAAAATATGTCCAAACCTTTTTAATAATAATATTTTAGAACTAAAAACAATTTTTTTAACTTCTAAATATAAATACACCTTTTCCTATACCTAATCAACCTTGTACTGATGTTTCAATGGATTTTATGTTAGTGTTTCCAAGATCTTAAAGTGGAAAGATTGTATATTTGTTATTGTGGATAGATTTCGTAATGACACATTTCATTTCATGTTCTAAAATCAATGATGCAACACATGTTTCTGATTTGTTCTTTAAAGAAGTTGTGTGCTTGCATGGGTTGTCAAGAACAATAGTAAGTGATAGAGATGTGAGATTCCTAAGTCATTTTTGGAGGACTTTGTGGAATAAGTTAGAAACTAAGCTCTTGTTTTCCACTGTTGCGCATCTACAAACAAATGGATAAACTGAAGTTGTGAATAGAACACTTGCTACCTTGATACGTGCAATCATTCAAAAGAATTTGAAAAATTGGGAAAAATGTTTACCCCATGTTGAGTTCGCATATAATAGAACTATTCATTCTACTTCTTCATATCCTCCTTTTGAAGTTGTGTATGGTTTTAATCCACTGACTCCTTTGAATATCTTAACTGCCAACTAATGAGCATACTAATTTGGATGGAAAGTTAAAGAATTGCATGCCAAAATTCAAGCTAACATAGAGAAGAGGAATGAACAATATTCAAAGCAAGCAAATAAAGGGCTGTTAAAGTCACCTTTAAACTTGGAGATTGGGTTTGAGTTCATATGCGAAAAGAAAGGTTTCTCATTCAAAGAAATTCCAAGTTGAAACCAAGAGGAGATGGATCCTTTCAAGTTTTAGAAAGGATTAATGACAATGCCTACAAGCTGGATCTACCAACCACATATGATCATATAAGCTCAACCTTTAATTTTGCTGATATAGGTGAGGAATTTGATTTGAGGACGAATCCTTTTGAAGAGGGAGGGAATGATAGAAACTAAACCAACAAAGACAAAGACCATCTATATGACATTGGAGGTCCCATGATTAGGTCCAAAACCAAAAATGAGGAAGTAATCATTGCAAGGCCTGAGTTTGGGAATTAAGGAAAGTTCAAAGTAAAGTGAATCAGAGGTTGCACCAAAATGGGTTACTTTACTACGAGTTGATAAAGAATGGAGCCCATCTTGAAGAACACAAATAAAGTCTAAAGTCATTATCATGTGATTTGGGCTAAGTAGTTAATTAGAATCCATTTACATGTATTTTTGCATAATAGCTGGCAGGTGACAGAAAAAAATAGGAAAGTCAGTTATAGCGGTTGAGATTTTATGTCAATTCAAATACTAATGGGCTTTAACTTTCGGGTCGCCTAGCTAAGCCTATAAATAAGCTCTTGTAAGCAATTAGAATGCAGAATTTGGAATTTGAATAACATTTGTGTTTTCTCTATTGTGAGAATTTTTCTTTTGTTCTTAGGTTAAAGAACTTTTATAGTGTTGGTTCTACCGGCGAGTTGCGGTTAGGGTCATGCTTTTAATAACTTTGGTTTTACCGGCAGGTCGTAGTTAAGGTCAAGTTCCCCCTTCACCTATTTTCAAGACGGTCCATTTTAAGATCGTGTCATTTGGATAGTTATTTGAGTGATCCTGGAATGCAACATTGGAAGACAGTTAAATGCGTGATTTACTTAAAGAGAACAAAAACATATATACTCACCTATCAAAAGTCTTAAGGTTTGGAGATCATTAGGTACTCTAACTCCAATTTTGTTGGATGTCAAGATAGCAAACGCTCGACATTTGAATACATCTACATGTTGGCTGGAGGAGCTATATCTTGGAAGTTTGTTAAACAAACTCTTATAGCCCCTTCAACCATAGCTATAGAGTTTATGCCTTGCTTCGAGGTATCCAACCATAGGATATGGCTGTGAAACTTTGTCACTAGTTATGGGTGGTTGATGACATTGAAAGGCCATTGAAAATCTAATGTTGTTATAATTCAACAATCCTTTACTTCAATAACAATAGGAGTTCTACAAAGTCAAAGTTTATCAACATCAAATTTTTTAATTGTTAAAGAAAGAGTTCAAAAGAAAGAGATTTTCATAAAACATATAGGAACAAGTTTTATGCTAGCTGATCCATCGACTAAAGGGCTGATACCTAAGGTCTTTCATGAGCACATTGCTCATATGAGTATACCTTAGTTCAATGATAGTTTATATGTTTTATGTTTCACTTTGAACATTTTTTGTTGTTCTTTATTTTCTACAGAAATAAAGTTGATGGTTTATGTTTACATTTTGAATTCGCTTGTATTTCCTTGTATATGTTACATTCAAAGAATTTGGATTGATCTCCATTACAGATTGAAAATAAGGACCAATTGGAAATATACATGTTTGAGATCACATTACATATAATTTCCATGTTACTCGTCCATATTTGATTTATATCATTGAGTATATTAATATGATGATCATCGTGATTTAATCACACTTGTTTATGATAAAAGTTGCAATGGTTCCATTGTTAATATACAAGATGGACCATATTATATAAAGAGAAAGTCTAAAGATATATAGCATACAAGTGCACTTAAGGAATTTTGTAATATAATTATTTCAAGAGAATATGAAGTCTAAGTGGGAGATTGTTATAAATTTGTAATTTTTTTTAATCTTTGGGCATTATATTTTAATACAATTATATAAGCTATTTATTTAATGTGATTATAATCCTAAAGTAATCAAACTCAAGTAATCAAACGAACTTCCTAAATAGACTCAATATGGACTTAATGAGTTGATACCCATGTTGGTTGGATAATGAGAATCTTATATATAGGCTAACGCATCAGGAACAGTTATGGTCCCTAATACACCATATCAAAAAAACGTTTTTTATTCTTCCCATAAGAAGAAAGAAATGAAGGTCTTTGAAGAGACTAAGGTGATTTGGTTGAGGAAGGTTACAAATCATCGTGGTCGTCAAAAGTTGTATTATGTTATCTAATACATCAATGTATTTATACATTTTAAAAATTTTAATAATCTAATATCACATTACTAAAATAAAAAAATAGAAAAACTCCAAAACACTTCCATGTAGCTTGGTGCGCAACGTGTATTTGATGTTTCTGTGAATGACCTTTTATGAGAATAAGCTACAGATAAGCCACATTCAGATAACTAGCGTATCCATAAAGTAACCCGTATAATATAAGTTCTTCTAGTATATGAACATTCTAGAACCCTTAATATTTTTTACATGAATAAGTACAGGAAATTCTCTAATTTAGGTATACGGAATACTGAGCAAACCAGACCACCCGCTTAATGTTGTCCCTGTCCTTTTGAGGCTTTATTGAGTCCGAACATGTGAAATTGGACTCTCATTACCTGATCTACAACCTAATTAATTTTAAAATCACTGAATATAATTAGAATATGTGCTTAAATTACCACATGTTTAGATATGCAGTAGGCAAGTTTAACGCGCGCGTGATCCAAAACAACTTTTAATTGCCTGTACACTATAATTAACATGAATCGGAGAGGAACGTGAATCCGTAATGCTAAACAAAACATGTACTTAGTGATAGACTTCACATTATAAACTATAATATTATTATATCTGGTGTATATATTATATATAATTATGTATGTAATATATATATATATATATATATATATATATATATATATATATATGATTTTTGATCATATTTAAAAAATATGTAAAAATATAAAAATATTATATATTAATTTTCGTAATATTTTAATAAATATTATATATGAATTATATTATAAAATACTATTTATGTTAACTAATACATATAGATATTATTTATGTTAATCAATGTTAGTTAGCATAAGCAATTTAGTTTTTATGTTTCTTAACTAATATTTCAAATTTAATTTGCAATTTAACACATAAAATCAAAACTAAAAATATTACTTTATTTTTAAGGGACTGATTTAATGGGTGAAAAAATACCTATTAACATATAAAAACATTATTAATAATTTGTTATATCCAGTAACATTTAATAAATATAAAAATATTATTAATAAAAATATTGATAATATTTTATAAATATAATTAATAAAATATTATTAAAAAATTATATATGTATTAGTATAGCGAGACTACACTCAGCAGCTTTTATATAGACCGGTCAACAGGGTGTGAATTTTTAAGGGGTGAGAGGTTAGAATGACAAGTCTTGATTGAGTCTTCGTTTCATCTTCCAAATTTACTCAGCACGTGATTTTGAAAAGATTAGTTCTATGGTTACCGAGGCTTGAATCCATCAGAGTTACTATTTTACTTTTAAATGATAGTTGTTTGTATTTTTTAATAACAAGTTAAGAGTTTAAATTCTAATGGTTAATATAAAATTTATACTAATTTAATAAATTTATGATCTTAATAAAAATTAATTAGTATAATAAATATTTTACAATTATCTATGAATACCAAAAAAAAATGATTATTGTTATTAAAAATTAGTCACGATTTTCTACTTTAAATACTTCCTAGAGAAGCTCTCAAAGTCAAATTGGACAACACAGTTTCCAAGAACGATGCAACTATGAGCCGCTTGGGCCAGTTAGGCTAGTGAGTTTATTTGGTTACTTAATTATTTTTATTGGATTTGATCCAATTGCAATGCACCTGGTTGAATTGGAAACGACATATGTGCGCGTTGACGTGCTTAATTTAAATTAACATAATATTATAGATTTAATTTTAAGTACAGGTGAGTTGAAAAAGTGTAATTGTTATTTAGATAATGTATATATAAAAAAATTAATTTTGATACAAAATATTATTTAAAAAATATAATTAAAATTAATTTTAAACGTCTAATTATCAAAATAAAATTTACATACATAGAATATTACATGTAGATAAAAATCAAAAGTTAATAATAAAAAATATATATAAAACAAAATTATGAAATCGCGTTGAAGTAAATCCAAAACTACTAAAATAATTCCTATCTTGAATTTTAACTATTTAAATCAAATCTTCGTTGAGATAGCAAATACCTTAGTTAATAAAAAAAATCAAATTTGATCAATGTTGGATTGAAGTGTAAGGAAGAAAAGTAACCAAACACACTCTATATCATCTAGATGCTGTCATTTTTCGTTGTAGTCATGGTCATGATTCATGGATTGCATTCATTTTGACAGGGACAATATGAAAACCGTTGCCTTTAGTATCCTATAATAATTGTCCAAGGAAACTTTGCAGTCACTTTAGAGGCTATTCAAATAGAGAAAAATATAGGTTGGGTCTGATAAAAAACAAAACTTTTTTCAATCTTAGGACAGTTTTTAGTTAGAACTTCTCTCCCATTATCTCTTGTCTATTCCTTTCGTCTTTAATTTTCCTTAAGAAAATAAAGTTAATGCACAATTATTGCGATGTTCAAAACGCATTCATTCACTTGTAACAACACACTTCTCACGTTGGAGTAACTATTAGAATATTTTATGAAATTAATAGTAATGAACACATTATAAACTAATTTTATATTATTATTTAATTATATATTATTGTTAATATAATTTTAAGATAATTATCATAAAAATATTATATAAAATAAATTTTTATTCAATAACAGTGTAAATTATTTTGCATATTTAGTATATAACTTTTTTATTATTTATTTTAATTCTTAAAATTAAAACAACTTTAAAATAGCATTGAAGTAAATGAGATGAGTTTTTATAAAAAAAAATTAAAGAAGTTGCTACAACTTAAAATCCTTAACCATTAAAAAAATAAAATTTTAAGTCTAAAGAGGAATATTCTTGTGTGTAGAGAGATAAAATAAGACTTACAAAAATAAGTTAAGTTATACTATTAAAGTACAAATTAATGAGTTCTTAAATTCTGTTCTATGTTGTAAGAAAGGATATACTAAAAGAGAGTTAAGAACTTATTAAATATTAGCATAAAAAATGCTATAAGTTATTGATCACATAACCATAAGCATGATCCATCTGATTTCATTAACTAACTTGACTAAAAGTTAATTTTTGACAAGTTTGTATTTTAAAAATTAAATATAAAATATTTTAAGAATAAATTTAAATTATATTTCGAGTTATCTTAACTTGACATAATATCATGTATTTATTTTATATATATATATATATATATATATATATATATATATATATATTCATTCTCATGTTTTATTCTTTCTTTTTCTCTTTTCTTTTTTATTTTTATTTTTATTTTTAATCTTTTTCTAATATTAATAATAAAAAGATTTAAATTAAAAGATAATATTATTATAATATAATATTATATTTATATGAACATTATTTGTTTTAAAAAATATATTATAAATTATATTTTGATTATAATTTTATACTCTAATAATATTAAAATTAGTATATTGGGTTAATAAATCAAATTAACCCAATATGATTTTATATATTATCATATTGGATTCAACTTCATATCAATCATCTTATAAAAATTTTAAGTTAAAATAAGTAAATAACAAAATAAATGAGTCATGTGTTTGGGAGGACAAGGACCCTCTCCAATTTTTCAACCATTGATTAAATTTTAATACATATAATATGAAAAAACATAAATAAATAGTTAGATGTTTTATTTTGACACTCTCGAATTACTTTTAATTGGAGAAGATGAAATAATTGGATGAGATTTTAACCTTTTCATGAATTTTATTAATACAATTTATTTTATTATAAAATAGAGATTTAAAAGAGTTAATAGTAAAATTAAACTCTTGAAAATCTTAAAAAGAAAATCAGTTGAGAAAATTTCTTGCCAGAAGGAAGTGTGGACTTTAAAGAGCAACAACCAGTACAGTGACCAAACTAAAGGCAATGCAGAATTATAATGGCCAAGAGGCCCACAAGAGTTGACACAACACAACCATGAAAGCAATGGTGACAAACCACATAGCGTGTGCCATGCCAGCATGCTAAATGCACTGCAACACCGGCTTAACTGCTGCAGCAAAAGAACAAGACAGAGAAAATAAAAACAAAAGAAAAAAATAAAAGCAATGGCTTGCATACAATACAAGCATACCACATGCACTTTCCATGACGCATCTCAGTGTTTGTCGACACCAACCATTTATTGCACCTTTTCATGCAACCCCCCTCACTGTTTTTACTTTTTCCAAATTGTACGTATCCTTGAGACACTTCACCTCTCATTTTTTCTGATTTATCTGATATGTTCTTATGCATGAACACAACATTTTCTACGCATATTAAACTATTTTAATCGTTGTACATTATTTTATTACTTTAATATTACTTTACCTATAACATATATTGCGAAATATTCACCGCAATCAAAAGTATTGACTAATCTTTCCAATTAAGGGTAAATTCTATTTTTTTTAATATAATTTTTTCCATTCTTAATAGTAAAAATTTTAACCACTAACATCTTAATTAAAAAACATAACTAACTACTGTTTAACTAGTTGTTTGAAATTATTATGTCTTTCTTTTTAGCATTTTCATCGACCGTTCAATAATGGTAACTTATCTTTTGAGTCTAAATTAGTTACATTTGCTAGTTTATAGATAAAGATTATTGCTTTATTTACTCTTTCTGATCTTTCTTACAAAGTTTAATTAACTAATTTATCAGATTAAAAAAATTAGTCTATTTAAGTAATAATATTAAATTTTTCTTAAATTTATATATTTTTCTAAAATCATCCATGAAACATACTATTATTTTTTATAATATTTTTTTATTATTTTTAATTCTTTTAGTGTTTATATCATTAATATATTAATTATTTTAATTTTTATTTATTTCTTTATACAAGATAAAATTAGAATATAAAAAACTTAAAATATTAATATATTTTACTTACTATTTATTATTCTTTAAAAATAACTTATGATTAAGAATATTTATATAAAAAAATTAATGCGTTAGATATTTTATATTAATTCATATAAAAAAGCTAAAGTTATAAAAAGAAAAAAAAAAAAATATATATATATATATATATATATATATATATATATTATTTAGATTTTTAATTAACATATGGATTTAATTTTTTTAATACACCTATCAGTCAGCATTATCGGACTGAATATGTAAATAGTTTAAAAATAAATTTAAAATAGATTGATATCTTGATTTTTTGACTTAATTTTAGAAACTAATTGATAAAATAAAAATGACCACATTTATATATGTTATTAAGATAGAATCTTCGTCAACTTAGTTTTTTCAATAAGTTATAGGGAGTCATGTCTTATCTTTTACTCTACATCCCAGCACGAAAGGAGAGATTGAATGTCGGCAATTTTGCAAAGCATGGTACAGTTACAGACATCAATATAGCCAGCGAATAATTACACTTGTGTACATAAATGCACTACACTAGACTCTAGCGCTTATTTAACGTGAACTCCACAACAATAGTTATAAAAGGGACCAGCATCGAAAATCCATTAGTTCTCACTCATCACTAAATTAATTTTACATTTAAAGAAGGTGCATATACGTGACATACCCGTGTCGGTGACTCGATGTCACCCTTTGACAATGCCTTTTTCTCGCAGGTGGTGTTTGATAAGGCATTGTATTCTCTCCGGTAATAGAGAAAACGCAACAAGAATTACCACGATTATTTTTCTTCATACATAAAAAATTAATAAAATATAAATTCAAAAAAATTTGGACTATCAGATTTCAGTCATATAGTTCAACCGTAGGAAACCTTAAAAGAGAAGATAGGTCGACTAAGTTCACCCATCTTGGCCTGAGTCAAGCACTACTCACCTTCCTTTAGTGTAATATGCGGTGGGATATGTGTTGAAGCATTCAGGCGGTATATCCAAATATTGCGCCACATGAACCGCTGCTGTGAATAGGCCCAATCTCTATAAAGAAGGGAGTATACCACTTATGACAAGTACATTTGTTGCATCCCAAAACTGTTCGGGACTGAGTCTTCTCGGGACTCACCTTGACTAACATATAAAATAAAATCTTGGAAGATAGTTGCAACAAACTCAGCACCTACCAAGAGAGAATCAAGAAAGAAAAATAGAAGATAAAATATGAGATATTAAGATCCTAAAATTAAGGAGAGAATCAAAGGATATGGGGGCAACCACCGGCCCAATCTCAAGCCTATAAAAAGCCTCAAAATGAAGAGTTGAGGAGGAATTTTTCCGGGCAGAAACTCTAGAAAATTGAGAGCCGAAACTCTGGAGAAGAGAGAGCAGAAATTCTAGAAAGCTGAGAAAAGAGAAGCCAACAACATCACGACACGGGTCGAACAAATTTTCCACCAGAAAGCCAGAAGAGTGAGAAGCCAAGAAGTCTGCAAAAGCATCCCGGACAAAGAAGAAAAGACGACACAGCAGGAAACAGGTATGATTATGATTTGAAGATGTATATTGCAGAAATAAAGGTGGCAGCCATTCTTTTTTTATCTATGGGGCGTGGTCACATCTTTGTTTGGTTTGATTAGTCATGATTGTGAACATCATACACTAGCCCCTGACCTTCTCCCTTAACCAAAATCGGTCAGGGCCGAGTTCATCTCGACCCTTGGCTAAGCAAATCTCCCAACCCTAGGAACCGACCAAAACTACGTAGACTTTGATTCCTCGAATCCGAGGTACGTAGGCACAGGAGACACACTCCTATCAAGTCTGATCCCCCAAACAAAACAACCCATGTACATAGAATAAGAGTTATACTATTATATTTTGTTTTTTTGCAACCTTTTCTATGAATGTTTATGTCAAGCTTCTTCTGCAAAATTCTAATAATAACCTATCTCCCTTTCTAGAAAACCGAAAGCTAGTCATAGGTAACTGTTGTGTAACAGGCATGCTGGGGGCACCTTGTGCTCCCGATGTGTAACCAACTTCCGAACCCATTTATCTGGTTCCAGACCAAACCTTATCCCCCACCTTGGTTTCCAGTGTTCCTAAGCAAAACACTAGTGGCGACTCCTCCCTAGGCCGAATTGATTTCGGCCTACCCCTTAAATCTTCCCTTTTCGCTTCGTCACAAAATTAGGTTGTGACAACGTTTTACTTACTATACACTTGCTCATACCCCGGTCTACACTGACTTGAGCATCAGAGTATCTTTGTAGGTACCCCCTACCGCCAACACCTCAACCTATGCCGAAAAGGAAGAGAAGAGGTCATAATCTATAGAGGAGCACGGACAAGAAGGGAAGCTCACCCCCAACTTGGGAAATTCCCACTAGGGTCCTTATGTGAGAATTATTGGTAGGAACATTTGGCATCACCTGTAGGGACAAGATGACCAACCCCTTACCCAACCCAGGAGCTACTTCGACCCCGTTGGCCCCCAAGGGAGTCCTCAACACTACATAAAATCATGAGGAGCTGTCCGAGATATGAAAGTGGTCTACGGCCAAAAGCAAAATGTAGAAGCGGCATGTTGACGAGAACGAGGCATTGAGAAGGGAGAACAATGAGCTCCAAGCTCAGTTTTGACGTACAAACGCCAGTCATACGACTACCCAACAATCCGAACAAACAAGGGAGACCGACGTTTGAGAAGTCCGTTTTGCAAAAGTAACGAACAAGTAGTCGGCACCTATATGCCCCACCCTCGAGGCATCCAATGTCTAGGAACATCCCTTCATAGATGGTATAATGGAGGCCTCCCAATTCGAAAGGTTGGAGGGCGTGTACCTAGATAAGTATGACAATACCACGGACCTCGATGAGCACCTCACTAAATATGTTACCAATTGGAAGTAAAAGAAATTGTGCATTGATTGAATTTGAATAATACAATTTCTAATCTCCCTTTTTATAGGGTAAATGTCAACTACCTAAAGATATTATAACTAATAATAAATTAAAAGATAACTAGATAATATGTGATATTCACGATCTTCTAATAAGATATTTAAATATTTGCAACCACTTAATCTAATAAGATATTTGGGATGTTTGTAACCTCTTAATGAGTTACCTACCATATCTTATCAGATATTTACAATATCTCCAACACTCTCCCTCAAGTTGGTAAATGAATATCAATCATTCCTAACTTGTCATTGAGTTCTCGAAATCTAGCTGCAGGGAGCCCTTTGGTGAAAATATCTACTACTTGGAGTCCTGTAGGAACGTGCTATGACTACAATTCCACTGTTCAACTTCTCTTTAATGAAGTGTCTGTCAATCTCTACGTACTTTGTCCTATAGTGTTGGACTGGATTATGGGCAATACTAATAGCTAAGTTGTTATCATAAAACAACTTTATAGGTCCTTCATATTTTATTTTGAGGGCATCAAGAATAATCTTCATTCACAATCCTTCACATATACTGTGTGCCATGGCTTGAAATTCTACTTATGCACTAGATTGAGCAACCACATTTTGCTTCTTGCTCCTCTAAGTTACTAGATTTCCTCCAAAAAACATACAATATCCAGAAGTGGATCTTTTATCCACAACTGATCATGCATACTCTACATCTGTATATATTTCCATGGACAATGTACCTTCTTTTCTGAACAACAATCCTTTTCTTGGACTTGCCTTCAAATACTCGAGGATCCTTTCAACTGCTTGAAGGTGTCTTTCCCTGGGATCATGCATAAATTGACTTACCACACTAACAACATAGGCAATATCTGGCCTAGTGTAGGATAAGTAGATCAATTTCCCCCCAATCTCTGATATTGGCACTTCTCTATGGTTGGACTTTCTTCACATCCAATCTTATGATTATGCTCAATAGGTACCCTTAAGGTCTTGCATCCCAATTTTCCTATTTCTTTGAGGAGATCGAGTACATACTTCCTTTGGGAAATAAAGATACCTTGTTTGGAATATGCAACCTCTATCCCGAGGAAGTATTTCAACTTTTCTAACTCCTTAATTTCAAATTGTGTTGCCAACTTTTCTTTTAGAGTTAGTTTTTCAATCTCATCATCACTTGTAACAATCATATCGTCCACATAAACTAGGAGAAGAGTGAGTTTACCATCAAGAGAATGTTTTATAAAGAGAGTATGATCACATTGACTTTGCCTGTATCCTAGGGATATCATGACTTGAGCAAATCTTCCAAACCACGTTCGGGGAGACTATTTAAGTCCATACAATGCCTTTTGAATTTGCATACCTTGTTCTTTTCATTATGAGAATAGAATCCTGGAGAAATCTCCATGTAGACTTTTTCTTCTAGGTCTCCATAAAGGAAGACATTTTTAACATCAAATTGTTGCAAGTTCTAGCCAAAGTGGACGGCTAAGGAAAGAATAACTCTTACCGTGTTCATCTTTGCTATAGGGGCAAATGTTTCCTAGTCATCTATTCCATAAGTCTATGAATACCCTTTAGCAACCAATCTGGCTTTGTATTGCACAAGGGTCCCATCAGATTTACACTTCACAATGTATATCTATCTACAACTTTTTTGGCTTTGAGCCTATCAACAATCTCCCAAGTTGAGTTTTTCTCTAACACCTTCATCTCTTCTTTCATTGCTTGAACCCAATTCTCATCTTTCAAAGCTTCCTGCACTGATGTAGGTGTTTTGATTGCATCAATGGCAACAATAAAACTCCAATGTTGTACAAAGAGATGGTTAGTACACATAAATTGAGAAATAGGATACTTGAAACATGATCGTTTCCCTTTCCTCAAAGCAATATGCATATCATTAGTAACATCCTCAATGGGGTTCTCAAGAATACTTAACTCTGGCTTAGACAATTGGACTTGCTCTAGGACTAGAGTGGGTTCCATGACTTCTTGAACTTGAACTTGAACATCTTGAGTAGGAACAAGTAATGTTTCGATGGCATCCTGAGTAGGAAAAGGTAATGACTCGATGACAGACTCAATTTCTAGATAACTCTCCCCCTAAAGTGGAGGGCTAACAAAGAATGATTGTGTTTCATGAAAAGTAACATCCATTGAGATAAAGATCTGATGACTCGGAGGATGATAACACTTAAGCCTCTTTTTATTTGAGGGATAACCAACAAAAACACATTTGACAACTCTAGGGTCTAACTTCCCACGATGTGGATTGAGAGTGGACAAAGGCAAAACATCCAAAGACATGACTTGGTAAGCTTAACATTATGGGAGAGTTAGGAAAGAAGGATAAAATATGTTTAATTAGACTAATACCGTTTAAAACACGAGTGGGTAACCTGTTGATAAGATAGGTGGCAGTTAGAACAACTTCTCCCCAATAAACATTAGCAACAAACATTTGGAAGAGGAGGGCTCTAGCAACCTCAAGGAGATGACGATTTTTCCTTTCTGCAATCCCATTTTGTTGGGAAATATTCACACATGTTAGTTCATGAACCACACCATTATCTTTAAGAAACTTGGAGAACTTAAGATTTACAAGTTCGATACCATTGTCTGATTGTAGTCTGTTAATAGATTTATCGAATTGGTTTTTGACGAATATTTGACAAACCTCATATTTATGTTTCAGAAGAAATATCTGTCACACAAGTACAATCATCAATAAACAATACAAACCACTTAGCCCCTGATATAGAGTTACTAGTTGGCCCCCACACATCATAATGAATAAGGTCAAAATGTTTAAGACTTCTATTATTAGTAGGAGAAAATGTTGCACGATGGTGCTTTGAAAACTAACAAACATCACACTTAAAGGACTCGACAAACTCTTTTGTAAATAAATGTGACATTGTCTTAAGTAACCCAAATGGTGGATGTCCAAGGCGTTTATGGTAAAGCCAAATTTGAGAAGCTGCCCAAGTTTCTGAGGTTGCTCGTTGACTAGAAGGCAAATCTTTCTTATTGGTGTTGCTACCTACCTTTATATGTTGTAAGTAGTATAACCCACCCTGCTCTTTAGCAACTCCAATCGTCCTTCCCATTGTAAGTTCCTGAATAACACAATGAGAACAAAAAAATGTTACTGCATAATTCCAATCTTGTATAAGTCTATGTGTAGAGATAAGGTTGTTAGCCAATTTCGGAATATGAAGAACATTGTGGTGGGATAGAAAGGACTAAAGTTGGATGTTGCCAGATCCAACACTAGGAACATGATCTCCATTAGCAACAGTAATGAGTTGCTCTTTGGATACTTTATGGTATGATGTAAAATATGAAGGAAATGGGGTCATATGATCTGTTGCCCCAAAATCAAGGATCCAAATGCTTTGTGGAATTGAAATAGAAATATTGAAAGAACTCTTACCTTTCATAGTCATGATACATGAGCTAAGAGACTTACTTGTTGAGTTTAGGAGGGCTTGAAGGCGGTCCATCTCTTCCTTACTAAAGGCTTGAATATCTTGGTCAAGTTGCCAGGTAGAAGGATGTTCAACTACATTCTCCTTATTGGAGGTTGTTTGATTCACCCACATCTAAATTGAGCCTTTATTTACTACACCCATTTGTTCAAGAACTTTCTTCTTTCCATAAAGCTTGTAACAGGTATCCTTGGTATGTCCTGGTCATTTGCAATAAGTGTAGTATTCTCCACGACTACTCTTTGTAAAGGGTTTTCCTTCGGAGGTTGATCTTTTTGTGAGACCTTTTCTTGTCACCATTCTAGATCCTGTGTTGGAGTTTCCTTTATCAAGCATGACTGATCGTCGGATCTCTTCACTCGCACAATAAAAAATACTTCAGACAAAGAGGGAAGCTTCTCTTTACCTAGAATCTGAACCCGAATAAGATTGTATTCAGAATTCAAGCCATGAAGGAACTTAAAGATTCTCCCCCTTTCAATGTGCCCAGTGTATGCAATAGAATCACCTTTGCACATCTTCAATCCTTGGAACTGGTTCAACTCGATCCATAACCCATTAAGAGTCCCATAGTACTCTGTTACGGAAAGGGTTCCTTGTCTAGAGTTGAAGATTTTGCTTTCAGTATCATAGCAAGTAGAAAAGTCCTTTTTCATTGAATATGTCTCAATGAGATTCTCCCATATCTCACATATGAAGGAATAAAACATATAATTTCAACTTATTTTCGGAGTCATAGAGTTCTGTAGCCATGTCATAATGAGAGAATCCTCATCATACCATGCTTCAAACTTTGGGTCATCTCTAGGTGGGTCATTTCCTTCAATATGACTCAACTTCTTATGCCCTTTAAGAGTAAGAGTAATACGAATATAATGTGCCCATTGTAGATAATTGCGGTCATCAATGCGAGAAGAACTCACCAAATTTGGAAGTTCATTAGGTCCTAAGGTAATGACTTTGTCTTCTGCCATTATCACCGATAGTTGGGAACAACAAAGAAGATTTTTTACTAGTCTCGCACTGACATGTGAATCTCGTCAGAGGGTAGCAGTTCATTGAAGTGAGACAGCGGAAACAGATCTGCCAAGATCTGGAGCTATGATACCAAATTGAAAGTAAAAGAAACTGTGTATTGATTGAATTGAATAATACAATTTCTAATCTCCCCTTTTATAGGATAAATGTCAACTACCTAAAGATATTATAACTAATAACAAATTAAAAATTAAAAGATAACTAGATAATATGTGATAGTCACTATCTCTTAATGAGATATTTAAATATTTGTAACCACTTAATCTAATAAGATATTTAGTTGTTTGTAACTTCTTAATGAGTTACCTACTATATCTTATAATATATTTACAATATCTCCAATATTACCCAAGTAAACCTGTTCAGCAACGAGGACGTCATTTTATGCCAAATATTCCCGACTTCCTTGAAGGGGTTAGCCTTCCACTGGTACACACCACTGCCTACCAACTTGGTCAACTCATTTCAGACGTTGAAGAAGAAGTTCGACACTCAATATTCGACTCACCAACCCCATCACCTCACATCCATGACCCTGGTCAATCTACAGCAGGGAGATGGGGAATCCCTTCGTTCCTTCATGGCATGATTTTCAAACATCTCCATGCTCAAGGCACTAAAGGCTAGGCCATTTTCTGATAGCCTATGTAGAGATCCACCCACAAACATGGACGACCTAAGAACAAGAGCCACTTGTTACATCCAGATGGAGGAGATAGCCAAATTCCATAATAGTGTCTATGTCGGCAACCCTCAGCCTCGTGCAACCACAAGGAACATGGACATCCCGATCGAGCAAACGAGAAGGGCCAGAACGAGGGGTCGACCCAAGAACCAAAGTATCAGGTCTTCACCCACCTCAACACCAGTTGAGTGCACTGTTTAAAGAGGCATGTAACATCGACCTAATTATCCTTCCCTTACAATTCTGACTGGCCCACGGGGTCAACAAGACCAAGTACTATCGCTACCATAGGAACTACGGACACACGACTAAAGGATGCATAATGCTAAGAGATAAGATAGAAGAGTTAATCCATGCTAGCCACCTCAAGAAATTTGTGAAGTGAGGGGCCGACCTCGATACTTAGTTCGAAAGTAGGATTTCGACGACTAGTGGGGGAGTAGTTATCAAGAAGAGAACGAACGTTGAGGAGGGAGCTGACCCTATGGCGTGATCAGATGTTGTAGCGAGAGTAGATGCCTTGATGCGGTGGCACCCCAAGGCTCAAAGGGGTCATCAACACCATAGTTGGGGTATTCGTCGATAGATCTTTGAGCTCGGCTAGAAAGCGGTACCAGCGCACTGTCAATAGCATCCACGTAGGAGTCGACCAGGCTCGTTGACAGTTGCCGCCAATCACCTTCATCGACTAAGACTGGTTAGGTTTGACCCCGAGCAGAATGATCCCTTGGTTATCACCATAGAGGTAGCCAATTTTGTTGTCAAGAAAGTACTGATCGACCAAGGCATCTCAACTAACATCCTTTACATGTCTACCTGTTGAAGTTTGTAGATCTTGGAGACCAAAATACGCCCGTACCATGAACAATTGGTGGGCTTTTTAGGAGAGTATATGGACACCTGCGAGTACATCAACCTTCTCACGACCTTCGGTGACCCTAATGCACTCTGCACGATCTTGGTCCGCTACCTCGTAGTAGAAGTCAACACCTCATACAACATCTTGATGGTTGACCAGGTGTTGAACACCCTCAGCGTTATAGTCTCTACCCCTCACCTGGTCATGAAGTTCCCTTCCTCAAATGGTCAAGTAATGACCGTCAAGGCCAACTAGAAGATGACATGCTAGTGTTATGTAGACAGCCTCAAGGTATCGACCAAACCTTCTAAGGAAGATAATATCGATCAACTAAGGAGCCAAACCTATTTAGAAGCTCAAAAATATACCCTTGATCGATGAGGAACACCGCACCCAGATAGGAGAAGGGATGCAAGGACCCCATTGAAAACAGTTGGTATCTACCCTTCAAAGTCACATTGACCTATTCGCATGGCAACCATCTAACATGTCGGGGATAAATCCTAATGTCATATGCCACCATCTCGCGCTATGTGCGGAAGCCAAGTTGATTGCACAACGAAAGAGGAAGACGGGAGGCAACAAGCGAAAGCCATAGAGTAAGAGACGACCAAGCATAAAGCCACTAAATTTATTCGAGAGGTTAGCTACATGACCTGACTATCCAGCGTAGTATTGGTAAAAAAGAACAATAGAAAGTGGTGAATGTTCATTGATTACTCTGATATAAACAAGGCTTACCCCAAAGACTCCTACCCCCTATTGAGCATAGATTAGCTGGTCTACGGGGCATCAAACTTTCAAGTTCTTAGCTTTATAGATGTATACTCTGACTATAATCAAATCAAGATGTACCTGCTAGACGCGAACAAGACTGCCTTCATGGCAAATGGGCCGACCTATTACTACCAATACATGTCATTTGGCCTAAAAAATGTAGGTGCCACCTACCAAAGACTGATGGACAAGGTCTTCACCAATCACATCGGCAACAACCTTAAGGTGTACATGGTTCTTCGAAGAGATCTTCGACAAAAATACGACATGAGGCTGAATCTAGACAAGTGTGTGTTCAAAGTCTAGGGTGTGGGAGTTCTTAGGCTTCATGCTCACCCATAAGGGCATAGAGGCTAACCTTGACAAGTGCGATGCCATTATCAAAATGAAGAGAGTCCCTCTAATGTGAAGGAGGTACAGAGGTTGACAAGAATACTTGTTTCACTGTCTTGCTTCTTGCCAAGGGCAGCCGAGAAGGCTCGACCCTTCTTCCAACTCTTCAAGAAGCCAACCTCTTTCCACTAGAATGACGACTACAAAAGGGCCTTCCAAGACTTCAAATAGTTGCTAGCCTCACCACCCATCCTGACAAGGCCAGTGGACGGCTAAGACCTATACATATACATGACTGTCTCGAAACACTCCATCAGCGTCGTAGTGGTCCAAGAGGATGGAAAGACACAAAGCCCCGTACTACATTAGTAGGACATTGTATGGAGATGAATCCCAATATCAAATGATAGAAAAACTTGTCCTTGTCTTGGTCACCTCGACCCGACAGCTACACCTTTACTTCCATTCTCATACCATGGTAGTCCGAACCAACCACCCCATCTGCTAGGTGCTACAAAATCCCAAGCTGGTCAAAAGGATGATGGCCCAATCAGTGGAACTATCTAAATTCACGCTTAAGTTCAAATTGAAAGGAGTCATCAAGACCTAAGCACTGGTCGACTTTTTGGTCGAAATGACCTCCCCCAAAAGACGACCCATGGTAGGTCTTGCACGTGGATGATTTTTCAAATCTGAAAGGTGGGGGTGCCAGAATCATCCTCAAGGGTCCTGAGGGGTGACTCTCGAACACTCACTCAGGTTCAACTTCAAAGTCTCCAATAATCAGGCAGAGTACAAAGCCCTCCTCGCGGGACTTGACTTGGAGCAAGAGGTCGAAGTGTTGTGAATACGTAGCCACATTGACTCCCAACTGGTGATCGAACACATCAAGGGGATGTATCAGGTGAAGGATCCCTTACTCCTTAGGTACTACCACCGGGCAAAGGTTTACCCAAAGCGAAGTTTGACACGTCCCCCACACCAACAACTCCTACATCTATGCCCTCGCGAGGCTAGTTGCGGCCAAAGAAAGGACAAGTAAAATTCTTGCTCGTTGATGTAGATTACTTCATGAAATGGATCAAAGCCAAACCCCTGGCTAAGATCACCACGCAGAAGGTTCAAAGATTCGTATGGCAGAACATCATATGTAGATATAGAATCCCTAACTCGGTGGTCATCGACAATGGGACCCAGTTCATCAGCAACACCTTACGAGAATTTTACGAAAACTTATAGATCACGCATAAGGTGGCCTCAGTCAAACAACCCTTGAAGAACAGCCAAGCCGAGGTGCCAATAAAGTCATCCTAGGCGAGCTTCATCTACGACTAGTCAAAGCTAAGGGATTGTGGGCCGAGCAACAACCCAACATCCTATGGGCTTACCACTGCTCCCCTATAGGAAAGATCCCAACTAACATTTGGAGCCAACGCCATGATACTAGTTGAAATTGGAGAACCCTCGTTAAGGAAAGGCTCTTTCGATCCCATAAAGAACCCGTCCTCCTTGTGGGCGGACTTGGCTTTGGTGGAAGAAGCCAAGAAGCAAGCATGAATAAGGCAAGAGGCATGTAGATAGCAAGCAGCACGTAGATACAACTCCAAAGTTAGACCTCAAGACCTCGACAAATTCAACCTAGTCTAGCGAAAGACATGAGACATGAGAGAGAAAAAGAAGGGAAGTTCATAGCCAATTGGGAAGGACCTTTCCAAATCCGAGAATCCCTTAAGTACTACTTTAGTTAGCTTAGCGATGTACTCTTTTTCCTACCTTGGCCGTTGGCCCTTTAGGAGAGCACTGTAAAAGGGAACTCTCAGCTAGAAAGGTTTTTTAATGAGGCATCTTAAATAATATGTCTCCCTTGTTTGCTTTTTCGAAACACTCAAGCACCAAAAGGTGCATGCCTTCGCCAAGCAACCCTCGCACCATTTGGTTTCGAGCACGGACATGCTCAAGCGCCCAAAGGCGCACACCTTCACCGAGCACCCCTCAGATCATTCGGTTTCGAGCATAGACATGCTCAACCACCCAAAGGTGCACACCTTCGTTGAGCACCCCTTGGACAACTTGACTCCGAGCGAGGAAACACTCGAGCGTCCAACATCCTTGCCTTACACTCATAAACCCAAGCATAAATATATGTAATTCAATATATAAATATAAATCATTTTTAAACACAATACATTTGTATGATTTAACATAGACAAGATATAGACGAAATGCTTGTCATTAACATTAAACACCAAGTGCAAGGTGGCGTACATATTACATTCAAGATTCATCCTCGGATAGCTCGTCCAGATCAACTATCATCCCATTTTTTACGTCCTTGTGGATGCTGAAAGCAGTCAAGTCTGGGCCCCGCACGATCACGACCACTTAACATGTAGCCTTTGCGAATTTGACCACGTACTCTGACATGATGGCTAACTCAACCTTTCTCAAATCCTTAGTAAGCCTATCCATGCTTGCTCGAGCCTCGTCGACAGTGGCTTTGGTCGAGGATGCCCTCACCTTTACAGATCGGTTTCTCTCCACAAAGGATGCAACCTTGTCCTTTTCCTTGGCAAGTTCCTCATCCTTAGTGCTAACATAGAATGCGTCGACATGACGTCCTTCAGTAGCTCGTCCGAGGATTGCCTTACGCTTGTCATCTCCTCCTTTAAGGCACCGACCTCCTTCTAGAGTTTTGCAAGCTCCGTGGCCTTGGCGCCTTACACTTTGATTTGCTCCTGGGAATGCTTGAAGGCTCCCGCCTAGGCGTCATCGCCCAAGAGTGAGCATGATAGACGATTGTTGCCTCCATGGCCACAACAACACCCGCCTTCGACAACAACTCACGCTTGTGCCCTGATAAGAAGTCGAGCTCGATCAGGTTCCGCGGCTTAAAGTCGGGCCCTAATAACGAATGCTTGTTGCTTGGCACACTTAGTGGTGTAAGATTAAGCACGTGGGTCTCCGAACCTCAGGGAGTGGAGGAAGAAGGCGGGGATAACAAGGGATTGCGACCCCGACCAGCCAGAGGAACCCCCACCCATTATGATGGCTCCTTTCTCTTCAACCCTCGCAAGTTGCTGGCCTCATCCACCAACGTCGAGACACGCATAGCTTTTGTCACATCCTTGTAAGCCGACATTGTGATCTCGACGACCAGATCCTTCTTAGTGTTATACTTGGTCGTCAAGCCACAAAAATCAAATTTCATCATGAGATCTACATAGAAAAGGAAAAATAATCAAGAGATATCGGCGTGTAACTGACCTACCATGCACTAAAAACAACATCTTACTGCACAAAGCCCTAATGGGGCCGTCGACAAAGACCAATTTGACGAGGTTTCTACAGCTCATCTCCCGAAGGAGCTCGTCCAGATATGCCATGTTCAACCTCTTTCGAGCTTACATGTCGTTCTGAGACCAACCATTGAACTTGTGCAGTCGTCGTAAGTAGAGGGGAATTGGCCTGCTGTCGATGGTGAACAGGACATTGCCGACTACACAAACTTTAACAAAACGACCCTTGAACCCCTTGTACGAGGTGGAGTATGCGTTGAATAGATAAATCTTCGAAAGGCCTATCAACGACACCCACCCCGTCTTCAAGCCCAAGCAGACCACGTAATAGTGGAGGAACTTGGCTGTGGTGGGCTCCATGCAAAGGCAATGGCAAATCACCCTAAACGCTTGCATGATTGCCTACTCGTTGGGCTGTAGTTGGCTAGGGGCAACATCTAAGGTCCGCAGAACATTGGCCTCGAACCTATCAAATGGAAGGTTAATGCTAAGGTCACGTAGTTGCATCTCATACATGTAAAAAGAAATCGACCTCCCTTCCTTCACCCCCATATAAACTCGCTCATTGGCTGAACAAGGCTTCAGTACAAAATCCCATTCACAACCCGACGATCCCACCTGCACAGCCTTGGCCAACTCGGCCACCGTCTCGGGAGAGCACAACCAAGAAGAGTACACCTCCACCTCCCCACTTAGCCAAGCATAGCCAGGGAGGAGGATAGGAGGGAACACCCTCCTTTACGGTGGAACCCGCTGGTCGGGGGTCACAACCACAGCCTCCCTTGTTGGAGGCACCGCCATAGAAGCTCGTGGCAAAACAGCGAGTGGCCAAGATGCAACCTTGGTCACCTCCCAAACCGACTCGGTGCTTGAAGACAAAGAACAGGATGAAGATGAAGCATCTAACGAGGTCATCGCACCAATAGACGTTACATCTGGCCCCTAGAACTCGACTTAGAACCCCAAAACTCATGATGAACCTACGATGGAGCTGGAACAAGAAAGTAAAGATGAACTACAGAAGAACAACAAAGAGAGCTCAACATGAGGGCAAGAAGCAAGTTCGAGGATTAGGGAGCGAGTGAAGGTTTTGCTGTGATCCCTTTACTACTTGTAGGCATAATTTAGGCCTCCGAAGTGTGACTAGAGGCCCAATCCACAACATACGAAGCATCACAGCCCGGGATACGAAGGGTCACAATTGCAACCCAACGGACGCCTATGTGGTGCCCTAGACTACGCATTTAATGAGCGCATTGTCCAAGAAACGATGCATTCATTACACATGGGCACAAGTTCCAACACACCTACACACCCACGATGCCAGCACGTGCCAGCCACCACGCCTTCCCCCTCAAGTCCTCGTGACTCGAGGGGACAATGTACTCGCTGTGCCGAAGACACGTCGGCCAAGCTTACAACACCCCATGCGATGCCAACACGATCTAGTCACCATATTCCCCTTCAAGTCCTCATGACATCGAAGCTAGTGTACTCGCTGTGTCGAAGACATGTCGGCCAAGCTCACCCATCTTGACCTGCGTCGAGCATTACTCGACCCTCCTTAGTGTGATACACGATGGGATATGCGTCGAAGCCCTCAGGTAGTATACCTGAATATTGTGCCACATGGGTCGCCGTTGTGGATGGCCCAACCTCTATAAATAAGGGAACACACCACTCGTTATAGGTACGCTTTACTCACCATACACTTGCTCATACCCCAGCCTACACTAACTTGAGCATTGGAGTATCTTTGCAGGTACCCCCAACCACCAATACCTCAGCCTACACTAAAAAGGAAGAGAAGAGGTCGAAATCTATACAAGAGCACAAGCAAAAAGGGAAGCTCGCCCCTAACTTGGGAAGTTCCCACCGGAGTCCCCGCATGGGAATTCTTGGTAGGAACAATATGTTTGGTTGGTGTTGTTTATCAATTAAAATTAAAATTTTATTATGATAATACATGTGTTGATATTTAATTAAATAATTTATTATGTAGTTTATTGAAGTAAAATTTTAATTCTAATTGACGAGCAATACTACTGACAAACAAATTACTTCTAAATTTTATCCAACATTAAAAAATCTCATTGAATCAATTCAAATTAAGAGCAATGCGATAGAATTTGGTAAATCTGCTAGAAGAATACAGAATATAACGTGTTTTTATCATACATCTGACGCATTTTAGACACTAAAATTCAGGACACGCTTAAAATTGTATGTGTTGATCCTACCAAAAAAGCTTAAAATTAAGGAGAACAAAACGAATGGTTCCATTGAATTCTTCTATCCACGCGTGATATGTAACGTACAGGTATTTAATCAAATTTAATGTTAATAATTAAAGAGTATTGTTATATTCTTATAATTTTTTTTGTAGTAATCCTTTATTTTTTAAAAAAATATTTAGTCTTTTATCTTATTTTTTGTTTCAATTTGGTCTTCTAAGTTTTAAATTTTCTCTTTAATTTTGTTAAAGTGTCTCTGCTAGATTAAATTGATAATTTTTTTAATTTTTTACATTAAGGTATATTCCGCAATTTTAACCCTTTAAGATAAATTATAGTGGTATATGACTGAGTAATTTGGTGTAACGTAATAATACATAAAAAAATGTCTCTTCCACGTCATCACCCCTGTAATGCAACTTTAGATTCTTGGGTTATTGCAGAAAGGATGTGATATTACAATGAAAGCTCACTTAGATATTCATATGAAGTTGTAAACATATACCGGGAAAAATAAAATTACTTGACAATGACTTTTGAAGAAAATAAAGAAGCTGCTTTTGGTGATATACTATTACTACTACTACGCCAAATGAACAGAATGGGCAAAGCTACATGCTTAAGAGGGGAACAAAACCTGATAACTTCACGTGACTATGGTTGGAGAAAAAGTTTGAAGGAGCTGCATGAGGAAGGCTTGGATATGTTGGCTATAACTTCCATGAACTTCTCTGCCAGAAATGACACTTGAAGATTTGAACATCTTGATAAATTTTAAAAATGATGTAATTCTGGCAGTGAAGTGTGATCTCTCTTCCATGCAATTAGATAATAAGGAGGAGGCTGCATCCTACCAGACAAGCTGAGTGGGCTAGGGATGCCGATAGATGTTTACCCTTTTGAATAAATCGTTGACATTGAAAAAGTCTATTCAAAATCGAATCTTAGCTCACTCTTTTACAGCTTCCTTCAGAAAAATAATATCATCACGTGGATGTGCTTCTTCCACCTTAACTAATACTTCATCTCCTATCTGCGTTCCAACAGAGACCCAGGCAGAAGCTTGAAACCCAACCTGCAAACGAAAATCATATTTATGAATTCAAAACAATAAAAAAATATCAAAATTTGCATCTTTTCACCTCATTAAACATGGGGCAAGACACTGGTAAAAGTAGCACCTCTGATGAATAAAACATAGCCATTTAAAACAAGAAACTGACATGGTTGAGAAATATTATAATGCCATTTTTATTATCTGTATTATTTGGATAATGAGTCATCTATCAGTTCTAAGAACCAATTTTCCATTGGAAATATTTTTTTTTATCAAACTATAGAAATTACCTCCTAACAAAACAATCTTGTGAAAATTGTGCACGGGCATAAATAATGATTCTAAGAACTATTAGAGATAATAATTAGAAAATAAAGAGTTGTAAGATGAAGAGTTGTGTGTTACTATATTAAGGGACATTATTCTTATGTAACCACTAAGTATTTGAAGAATTATTTTCATTATGAGATTTAGTGTGTTAATTGAAAGGCATGTAATGGTTATGAACTACGCTACTATAAATAGGGTACCAACCTATGTAACTGGTGTACCAAAAATTAATAATACTTTTATATTTTGTAAAGTCTCCTTTAGTTTTTCCTAACAAAGTAGTACTAGAGCTTAGGTTCTGGGAAATTGAGAGAAACACTTAGTAAGTTGAGAGATACACTTAGTGAGTTAAAGATGACAAGTAGTGGCTTGAACTTGTTTCAATGTCCTCATCTTACCAATGAGAATTATGACAATTGGTGTCGTCACATGAAAGCTTTGCTAGGTTCCCAAGATGCTTGGGAGGTTGTGGAAAAAGGTTATACCCTCCCTGAAGATATGACTATTTTGTCACAAAATGAGAAAGAGACTTTAGTGAAGACAAAAAAGAAGGATCAACAAGTACTTACTTTCATCTATCAAAGTTTAGATGAAGCTATGTTTGAGATGGTATCTAATGTATCCACCTCTAAAGAAGCTTGGGAGATTTTAAAACTTCACTTGAAGGTATTGACAAGGTGAAGAAGGCGCACCTATAAACTCTACAAGGAGAGTTTGAATCCTTGCGTATGAAGGAGCCTGAATCAATTTTAGATTTTGACAATAGGATGATGATGGTAGTGAACCAAATTAAGTATTACAGAGAGAAGATGGAAGATATTTGTGTGGTAGAAAAGATTCTTTGTTCTTTAACCATAAAATTTGATTTTGTGGTTTGTACAATTGAAGAGTCAAAGGATTTAGAATCGATGACAGTGGACCAATTGATGGGTTCACTTCAAGCATATGACAAAAGGTTAAAGAGAAGACATGAGGAGCCTTTAGAGTAAGTCTTAAATGCCAAAGCTTCTTTGAAAGAAAATGGAGGAGAAAAAAAAATCAAAGAGGACATAGACGTAGCCAAGGAAGAGGAAGAAGAGGTGGAAGAGGAGATCATGACAACTTTTATAATAATGAAAGGAGTTATCAACCCACCAGAGGTCGTGGAAGAGAAAGAGGTAGAGACAATTTTGGTAGAACAAATGAAAGGAGGTATGATAAATCTAATGTTGAATGTTATAATTGCCACAGATATGGTCATTTTTCTTGGGAGTGTAGAACCAATGTTGAAGAAAAGGCCAATCTTGCTGGTGACAAAGAATAAAGTAAAGAGCCTACATTATTGCTAGCACTTAATAAAGAGAATGATGATAAGAGCCTATGGTATCTTTGTCAATGGAGCAAGTAATCACATGTGTTGTTATAAGGAGAAATTTGTGGAGCTTGAAGAGAAGGTGAAAGGAAATGTTTCCTTTGGTGATTCTTATAAAGTGTAAATCCAAGGAAAAGGTACTATTTTAATTTCCTTAATAGATGGTTCTCACAAATTCATCAAGGATGTCTATAATGTTCCTAAACTAAGAAGTAATATTTTGAGTTTGGACAACTTGTTGAGAAGGGGTATAAAATCCTCATGAAAGAAAATTGTTTGTGGCTTAAAGATCAAAATTCTAATGTGGTTGCTAAGGTATTTATGTCAAGAAATAGAACATTCACTTTGAGCATTAAAACCAATGAAGCAAAATGCTTAAAGGCTAGCATAAAAGATGAAGCGTGGTGTTGTCATGAGGTTTGGGCACTTGAACTTTGGAGCACTTAAGACCTTAGGAGATGAGAAGATGGTGAAGGAGATGCCTCACATCAACCATCCCAATCAATTGTGTGAAGAATGTCTCCTTGGCAAGCATGCAAAAAGTTTTCGTAAAGAAGCTAAATCAAGAGCAAATGAGCCTCTCCAAGTTGTGCACACTGATGTATGTGGTCCAATTGATCTTCCTTCATTTGGTAAAATAAATATTTTTTGCTCTTTATTGATGATTTTAGTAGGAAGACTTGGGTATATTTCTTAAAGCAAAAATTTGAAGCATTTGTAACTTTTAAAAATTTTGAAGCTCTTGTAAAAAAGGAGTGGTTATGTAATTAAGGCACTAAGATCCGACAAAGGTGGCGAATTCACATAAAAAGAATTCAATGAATTTTGTGAAAATGATGGGATTTGTCGCCATTTAATGCTTCTTAGAACCTCACAACAAAATGGGGTAGCGAAGAGAAAAAATAGAACTATTCTTAATGACTAGATATATGTTGAAAGCCAAATCTATGTCCAAGGAATTTTGCAGCGAAACTGTTTCATGTGCAGTTTACTTGTCTAACTGCTCTCCTACAAGGAATGTCAAAGATCAAACACCTCAAGAAGCATGGAGCGGAGTGAAGCCAAAAGTTAACCATCTTACAGTCTTTGGGAGTATTGCATATGCTCATGTGCCCAACCAAGAAAGATCCAAGCTTGATGATAGGAGTGTGAAGCATGTGATCATTGGTTAAGATGCAAATTCAAAAGACTACAAGTTGTTTAATCCAAATAGTGGGAAGATTATTGTAAGCAAAGATGTAGAATTTGATGAAGAAGAGACATGGGATTGGGAGAAAGAAAAAGACACTTATGATTTTCTTCCATATTTTGAAGAAGGTGATCAAGAAGTTGTAGCACCAAATAAGTTTTCTACTCCACCTCCGTCACCAACAACTTCAAGGGAGTTCAAGTGAAAGGACACGAAAAATGAGAAGCATTCAAAAAATATATGATGAAATTGAAATTATAAATGATTTATTTTGTCCTTTTGTTGACAGTGAACCTCTAACTTTTGATGAAGCTATGGAGGACAAAAGGTGGAGACAAGCCATGAGGAAGAAATCAAAGTCATCAAGAAGAATGACACTTGCGTGTTATCAAATCTTCTTAGGGTCATGAAACAATTGGAGTCAAGTAGGTGTTCAAGATCAAGAAGAATGCTAAAGGAGAGGTGGAAAGATACAAAGCAAGCTTGTTGCTAAAGGGTACAAGTAACAACATGGAGTTGACTATAATGAAGTGTTTGCACCAGTTGCTCGTATGGAGACAATTCGTCTTCTTATTTCATTAGTAGCTCAAATGGGTTGGAAAATCTTCCAACTTGACGTCAAATCGACTTTCCTAAATGGCTATCTTGAGAAAAATGTCTATGTTGAACAACCAATGAGTTTTGCTATTAAAGGACATAAGGAGAAGGTCTTGAAATTGAAGAAGGCATTGTATGGCCTAAAGCAAGCACCAAGGGCATGGAATAGTTAGAATAGCTGCATTGACAAGTACTTTCAAGATAATAGGTTTGTTCGTTGCCAACATGAGTATGCTCTTTATGTTAAAAAATTTGATAATGGTGATATTCTCCTAGTTTGTCTTTATATGGATGATCTTATTTTTACTGGAAATAACCCAAATTTGTTTAAAGATTTCAAGAAGATTACGTCTTGTGAATTTGAGATGACAAATATAGGGCTCATATCCTACTACTTGGGATTAGAAGTGAAGCAAATGAATAATGACATTTTTGTTTTTCAAGAGAGCTATGCAAAGAAAGTGTTGGAGAAATTTAAAATGTTTGATTGCAATCCTATGCAAACCCATGGAAGGTAACTTGAAATTGTCAAAGTTTGATGGTGGAGAGAAGGAAGATCCTACTTTGTTCAAAACATAGTAGTTAATCCCAGATAACGGAGCGGAGCGGCCGACCCCCAAATTGAGATAGCGAATAGCGGGATGACCACTATTCTAATATTTTATATATATACTTAAAAATTTTAATATATATATATAGGCTCAAAAAGATTAATATTACTCAAAATTCATCAATTAACAACCATCATTAATAATAAATATTCATAAAAACCTTAAACCTTCTAAAGCATAAATCATAAAGTACTAAGTACTAACTAGACATTAAAATTCAAATAGTAAACAAATACTAAATCTTATTAGTAATCTTCTTTATCCTCTTGAAGTTCCATGTCATTGTCTTCATCACTCCCATTAGATCTAGAATTGTACTCTTCCTCCCCTTCATCTTGACTTGATTCATCTTCATCCTTTTCTTCCATCACTCCTTTTTCTATTTCCTTCCCAAATGTAGATGCAATAGCTGCCCTTTGCATTTGTGTTTGCCTCCTAGTCTACTTCAAAGGTTCAGTAGCCTCAATTGCACTAGCAACATCTCTCCAAGTCAAAACATCATCATCAAAAACCAATTCATCCTCAACATCTTCACCATCTCCATCCAATTCTCCCACTATCCACTCATTACTATCATCAATATCATTTAAAACAATAGGATCAATAAGATCACGACACTCATAGTGTTCTTGAAGAGCTTGGTTAAATTTAACATAAACCAACTCTTGAAGCTTTTGATGCTCAAACCTCCTTTTCTTCGAATGAATCTATAATAATTTAACAAACATGTTAATTTCAACTTCCATGTTAATAAACATTGCATCTGAAGATCCCACTGATGGTGTAGGTATACCACTGCCACCAGCAGCAGTAGAGGTGGTTTTTTTGTTGATCATTGGTTGGTTAGGAACTAGATGCCATGGTTGACGGTTCTGCAAGGCAGAATAAAAAAGGTACAGAAGTTAAGAAGAAAAAAATTGTTGTTGTCACTTGTCAGCAAGAAAGAAAGAGGAATCAGAGGAAAAAAAAGGGGGAATAAAAGTTAATAAAATAAAAAAAGAAAAGAAATTAAAGAAAAAAAATACTTGAAAGGTTGAAACTTCAAAGGAGTAGGCTAGAAACAGAACTGTAGCTAGAGAAGACAGGAACTCGCCGAAAAATGTCGACAGTGGTCATGTCAATGGTTGTCTGTGGTTGCGCAGGTGGGCTTTTGTGGTTGTGTTGGTGGTCACTAGAGAAGGACGAATGACAATAGTAAAGGAGGAGAGCTAGGTTTTTGGGGAAGAAGAAGGAAAGGGGGCGCAGGAGAGTTCTAAACAATTTTTCAGAACCCAAAAATACCCTCACTAACATTTTAAACAGGAGGGTATTTTGGGTTTTTCTTGTTATGGCCAACGAAAACACAGCCTTCACTGTTGCGGCCAAGCAAAACACGATACCGAGATCGAGCTCTGTGTGGCTGGGATTGCGGTTGCGACCCTACATCAGGCCTCGTTGCCGCTTCGTCGTGATAGCAACCGTTCTGGCCACTATTAATAACTATGGTTCAAAAGTCTTGTAGGAAGCTTAAGGTACTTAACAAGTACAATGCCAGATATTATGTATGCAATTGGTGCAGTTTGTAGCTTTATGGAGTCTTCAACCTTTACTCATATGAAGGCAGCAAAGAGAATTTTTTGTTACCTTAAAGGTACACTTGATTTTGGGTTATTTTACTCTTCTTCTAATGAGTTCAAACTTATGGGATTTTGTGATAGTGATTTTGTGGGATATGTTGATGATAAAAAAAAGCAAGTCATTGTTGCACTTTCTACTTGTGAAGCAAAGTATGTGGCTGCAACTTCTTGCACATATCAAGTTATTTGGCTAAGAAGGTTGTTGAAGGAGTTTAATATGAACTAAGAGGAGAGTACAAAGATTCATATTGATAATAAATCTACATAAGTTCTTGCTAAGAATTCAATGTTTCATGAACGAAGCAAACTCATATATAAGGTGTCATTTCATTAGAGAATGCATTGTCAAGAAAGAGGTGGAGTTAGTTCATGTGAAGACACAAGATCAAGTTGTAGATAATTTTACTAAACCTCTCAAGTTTGAAGATTTTAGAAGATTGAGAGTAAGATTTGGTGTGTAGAATTTACTTTGAGAATTTTCTAATTAAGAAGGGATGTTAGAAGTAATAATTAGAAAATGAAGAGTTATAAGATGAAGAGTTATAAGATGAAGAGTTATAAGTTACTATGCATTAAGGGATATTATTCTTATGTAACCACTAAGTATTTGAAGAGTTATTTTCATTATGTGTATTTAGTGTGTTAATTGAAAGGCATGTAATGGTTACACATTACTCTATTATAAATAGGTTACCAACCTATATAACTGTTGTGCTAAAAATTAATAATAATCGTCTATTTTCTAAAGTCTTCTTTAGTTTTTCCTAACAAGAATAACCAAATTTAATATTCAAATATTCAATGAATAAAAATATAAAGTTTGTCCAAGTGTAATGATTAAACAATAGTATAGTTTGATCACTAAGAAGCCTTCCTATAATCATTATGTTGTATTCTAGTACATTTGGATAAGGTAACTGTTAGAAAGTCACCTTAATTGCGGTCATCCCTAGCACGTGGCATCTTTGGGGCTTGCCTTAAATGCAGTCTCAAGGATGATGATTTAGTCTCATTTTGAATAAAACATGCCAAGTAAAAGTATATAAGTGGAGGTCAATCCTCACCTTACAAGCCGGTTTTGTTGAGTTGAGTTAGGTACAAGGCCACATTTTGATATGAGATATCAAAATATATCCTAGATCCATTGTTAGGCTACCTAAATTTGTCATGCTCTATGCTAGTAGTCATGGGTATGATGGGGAATATTGGATAGTCGCCTTAATTATGGTCACCCCTAACCCGCCTTAGTTGCGGCCTCTTTGGAGGCTATCTTAATTGTAGCCTCAAGAGTGGTGATTTAGTCTCACGTCGACTAGAAATGGCTAAATAAGAATATATAAGTAGGAAACAACTTTCACCTTATAAGTCGATTTTGTTGGGTTGAGTTAGGTCCAAACCCACGTACTAAGAATAACCAAGGAAATTAATTCATCATTCCTCCCAGATTAATAACATGATTGAAATTACATTTTGGATATATTTGGATAAACTTCTCCACAAACACTTAACAATTATAAGAGAAGAAAATTTTAAAAAATGAAATAAACTTTTTTCATAAGATAAAATTAACTTAAGCATAAATTAATTTGTAGTAGCTTTCTCATATTAGCTTTTCCAAAACATGATTTTTAATTTACGCATAAATTAACTTTAGCCTATAGAGAAGTTTATGTCATTTTTCCTTCTTATTTTCTTCTCCTATAAGTGTTTATGAAAAAAATTATCCAAACAAATCCTTCACAACTAATCTCAAAATGCAAAGGCATCCCTAACTAATCATAAATGCAGCTATTTTTAGGCAGCTAAACCATCTTGGATGTTCTATACATTGACATTTCGTACTGGGACAATCAACAAATGGCATGGACTGCCAAACAGATTATGTAACAGGAGGCATCAGCTGCTTAGTGCTTACCTCAACCAACAATAGAGCTGCAATTCGATCTTTCATAAATCTAAGGACCAATGCACGAAATGTTCTCTCTTTTGGTTGTCTTCGTAAATATTCTAATATCCAGTACCGAAGACTACTGCCGCAGAGTTTCCTCACTGTTCTAACATTCTCATTTACAGCAGCTGCAATCCCTTCAAGCTTACCAGCTGTAAAGGGTGGAGACTCGCCTCTAAGGAATGCCTTTACCTGAAGAAAACAAAAATTCCAGACACAACCAAAACAGAGACAGCAAAATGTTTTAGAAGATAATACGATGTAGTAGTATAGCATACCAATTATACTTTATAGAAACACTTTTACAAGGTGGTTAGGAAGCAAAGCCCACAAATAAAAACATTATTTCAGCAACTTGCAAATCCAAACATATAAAGACTAAAACATGAATTGTTAAAATAAAAGTCTTCTAGGTTGTATCTTTGCATGATTAAACTCAAATAATACTTAAATTACACGCTTATAAATGTCACACGGCACTAATTTACCCATCTATAAGTGACTCATTTAAGGAAGCCCAATGGGGGTATCACTAAATAGTTAATTCAAAAAAGGAAAATAAACGAGATAGAAAGTTACTATGATTATGACTACAGAATGCAGACACTCCTGCGGAGTAGAAAGGTCAAAAGCAAAGAAACCGAGTACAACATAGGGAAGGGAAAGAAATCCTCAAAAAAAAAGGAGAGAAGGAAAATATAAGAAAACAAAAACAAAGATAACAAGAAATTCGACAAAGCTGTCCAGTCTTTGAATATACGAGATGCATACTCCCTTGAAACAGCCATGAACAAAGCACCCAAGAGAAGTTATAATAATCTCAAAACACAACTAAAGTCATAATCATTACCTAATTAGTAAATTACTTCCCTTAAAAGAATTTTATAGATTGGTGAAATCTTTTGTATATCTATATTCTTCCAAACACAGGTAGAAAATTCAACGGCTCTAGTATTGCACAGTCTGCATCCTGTCCCTCAGTGAAGGGAACATGTATCACGATATTTTCATTTCATTTCAGTTTCCTGAATCTTGCTGATTTTAAAAATAAAAATTTCATAGCAAGAATCTAGAAGCATCAAGGTCTGCAGTAACCATGAATTATAAAATTGAAGTGACTTACTTGATAATGAGCAAGAAGATCCAAATATCTGCGAATGGGAGATGTAAACTGAACGTAACCAGGAATCCCCAAAACACCATGGCGTGCTGGCTTCCTGAAATCGATTTCAGCAGCACGCATTACTCTGACCAGTGCAAAGCTCCTAACAGGTCCTTCTGGAAGATGGGAAAATTCAGAAACATTCATGTCTGATTGGGGCTGTCCCCTGTATGGTAAAGGAATGTCATTCCGAGATCCAAATGTGGCAATAGCTTCACCACAGAGTATCATCATCTCAGAGACTAATCGCATTGCAGGGTCTGCCTGGTTTTCCACATAAAGGTTTAATGATGGTTCTGGATCCTCTGGATTAGACACTTTAATGCGGGTATCTAATGTTGCTGTCTCAATTGCACCCTGAACAAAGGCAAGGAAAGGGAAGGAAATGTTTACAGATCAGAGGCTTTTAATTCTCAATCATTTTTAATATATATATATATAATTCCACATGCCTTACGAATTCACGTGCATGTGTTTCAATCACTAAGCCAAATTATCCATTCAAGCATTCAAATAAACCTATTATTGAATTAGAGTCAATAGAGTATAAACTTGCCCATAAAGTTTCAGAATATTTCTATGCATGTTGGGTACAAAATTTTATTTAAAAAGATATATATTATCCTCTCAGGACATTTAGATCAAAGATGCTTTTCTACAGCAAAGAGAACGTACAGGTAAAATATGACATCCATCCAAGCATGATACAATTTTACAATATCTGTAGTTGCTTTGCTAAATAACAAAATATAAAATACTAAAGCAAGTTTTCATCAGTTATATGGATGTTCATTTCCAATCCAATCCAAAATAAAATCGTAAACTAATAAAATAAATTGAAAACCAAAAAAAAAAATCTTTTTGATTGTTTTTTTGGTCAACCAATAGGATCGATTGCGAAACTGAACC
Source organism: Mucuna pruriens (assembly GCA_025330945.1). Classification (NCBI taxonomy): domain Eukaryota; kingdom Viridiplantae; phylum Streptophyta; class Magnoliopsida; order Fabales; family Fabaceae; genus Mucuna; species Mucuna pruriens. The sequence continues at coordinate 1,932,264 of JAENHJ010000532.1, forward strand.
AATATTTTTTAATAGATATAGGTTATGTATTTCACGTGTAATTTTTATACATTTTATATATTTTTTGCTATTTTACCAATATTTTTATTATACTTGTTTTATATATGACCAACGTAATAGAATTATATATACTTTATTCTTGCTTATAATATATATATACTTTATTCTCCTTAACTTTTATTTTGAATATATATGTTTTTATCTCTTTAGGAAAAGGACACTATATTGTAGGATAATTAATCAATTAATTAACATTTTTTTTAATCTTTTGTATTCTTTCTTTTAAAATAAATTATTAGTATACTTAAATTTAAAGAAAATTTGTTTATTTTAAAATAATATTCAATATTTGAGTTAAAAGCCTATAGTAATAGCAAATTAGAATGTGGGTAAGGATGTGTTCATGAAAACGAATCATCCAATCCAAACCACATTTTATCAGATTGGATCAATTTGGATTTTTTCAAGAAAACAATCCAAACCAAACCGAATTGAACATTATTATAATCTTTGGATCAGATGACTTTTTGGCTCAAAATTAATCCACGAACACCCCTAATCACTTATCAAAGGGTAATGAACTTCTACATAATAATCTCCAGAACAAAGTAATGAACTTCTACATAATAATCTCCAGAACAAACTAAAACATTGTTGTTCGGCAATTTAATACTAGGTTCCATGGGATGGAACAAAGATCCTGGACAAAATATAAATATTGTTGGACAATTTAGTAAACAGGCCTTACGCAGTGTTTATTTAGGAAGTTTTGAAACCTGCAAAGTCATAACTTGCGAATCATTGACGACATTTAATGGAAAACCTTCCTCAAATGTATATAAGATATGTAATTTTTCAAATATAGCACATTATGTGACCTAAGCTAAGAATCAATTCCTTTTATCAAAAGGAAGAAAGAACAGACCCAAATACCTTGAAACACAATTTTATATGCTCAGCAGCTATAGTCAAAAGAACAAACTAAAACCTACCTGCTGACGACGCCAATTTGAACGAAGGTTTGCAGCCTCAGACAAAATTTGGAGTTCACCCTCCTCCTGAAGGTTCAAATGGAGTAGCTCAGATGCACTCTCATATGTCAACATGTATGTGGGTTTAATCACTGAGTTACACAATGAATACTCTGCAATGCTGTTACACCCACATAGGACGTCAATAACAGAAGGTCAGCTAGTTATTATTATTACTTTGGACAGAAGAATTCATTGATAAAAAGAATAAAGCAGGGGTTGAGGATTAGGAATCACCCCGGGGGGAAAAGGAAAGAAAGAGAAAACATAAGCTCTAGCACAGTTAGGTGAGCAAAATTTGAACTGTTAACAGTTTTATATCTTTAACACGCCCGAATGCAGGAATCTTTAGGCTTGAAACATGAACAAAGTACATGTACATTTTACCTAGTAGGCTAGTACTAAAATTCAACTTAGCTATGAAAAATAAGAGTGGTGAGGAACAAGTTCAACTTTACAGTGAGTTGGCCATCACAGCACATTCACATAAACAAAAAGAAAATAAAAAATAAAGGTTTTTCTAGTCATTTGTGTTCAAACCATCCCGTACCCTATTATATGCCTCAACAACACTCTTACTCTTTTAACCTAACAAATATGGAGTTCTATTGTTACCTCCAAGAACTCTTAGCCCCATTTCACACTTCTGGACAGGTCCCAACAGGCTATCTCACTTCTTATTATGTGATGTTCTACTCCTAGTAAATCAGGTGAACTTCTACCACACAATGCAACCATTTAAATTTACCTTCCATCATTATGCAGCACAACTGATACAGTAACTGCATTACAAAGCTCTCCTTGTCTCAAACTCATGCCTCCCATAGCAAGATTTTCTGGAAACATAGAATAGGTAGCAGTGGGCAAGAAAACAGAAGTTCCTCTTCTCATAGCCTCCCTGCATGCCATGAAGTACATTGTAGAACACACAACATCAAATATTCAATTAAATATCCCTTTGAATCTCACCAGATACCTGTCCACAATACTTCCAGGTTGAACATATCTAGTTGGGTCTGCAACATGTATCCACACTTTAATCCGGCCATCTTGCAACTTTGTTGCACTCAGAGCATCATCAAGCTACATATTATGGATCATCAGTTAATAAAATAATAGGCTCCTAAGATAAATGGAGCAACACTTGAAAGAATCTCAACCAAACCAATAATAAAAAGGACCGATTGTTCACCTCATCAGCCTCATCAACATCAATAGCATAGACCTTTAAATTGGTAAGATTCTTCCTATCAATCTGAACATAGTAAAACACAAAATGATTATGTAACAACAAAAATATTAAAGATGTGATCAAGTAATGATTAGAATAATTGCAGCAGTGAACTAGAATAAGATGTAAGTAAAGTTTTAGAGTCCAGCCTCTATAGCAATTTAAAACAACCACAATGGCTGTACGGTCCAAGTATTTAGCAGAAGAATTTGGTTAATCCATTCTACAAGAGTTAGGTACATAAACATCATTGAAATCTAGATATTTAGAATTACCATGCTTGTATGACAACTGTAAATCAACTCAAATTCCTAAATCCTAGGTATGATTGATGCTCTTGTCTAATTGCATATAGCAGTCTTAGATATTCAACTTTAAAGTTATAACTGTTGGAGATCTCACATCAACTAGTGAATGACCTGAATAATATATATAAGTGGGGTAAACCTCACCTTACAAGCTAGTTTTGTAGGGTTGAAATAGACTCAAATCCACATTCTAATATGGTATCAGAGTCAATCCTAGCAACATTATTGGGCTTATTAGGCCACCCACCATCAAGTCATTATTAGACCAACAATAGATGTCCAGTCCGGCAAACTTCAAACTCGAGATGTCCAGTCCTGCAAACTTCACACTCGAGATGTTCAGTTATGCAAACTTCACAATTGAAATGTCCAGTTCTGCAAACTTCACACTCGAGATATCCAATTCTACAAACTTCACATTTGAAATGTCCAGTCCACTGCGTGATGGGGTGTGTTGGAAATTTCATATCATCTAGTGAAATGGCCTGAATAAAATATATAAGTGGGGGCAATCCTTATTTTATAAGCTAGTTTTATGTTGAACTAGGCCTAAATCCATGTTTTTAATACTAATAATATCTAATAGGAATCTTGGGAGAACCTCACCCCAAAAGCTAGACATCATAGTTAGAGTCCAAGACCTTATAAACCCCACACTAAAATCCCACACTTCCAACGTAGAACTGAAATCCCTACCTTGCAATTTAATCCTAACAATATCCTTTCCTAACCTTGTATATGTAACTAACAAATAAAGATATTGATACCATGCAACTGCGAGTTGTAAAATTTTGAATAGCATATTAAAAATGAATAGTTAATGATTAATTGTTATCAGAAGTATTTATAAAAAAAATTATTGATAACAACTTTTCTTGTTACACTTTATCTTAACAATATATGACAGCATAAACCCTCATCAATGATCTATAAATCTCAGTATGCATCAGCTTTCTACTTTGTAGTATTTCATTTTGAAGGATGGAAAATAATAATAGTAATAATAATAATAATGTCAAAAAAATTTGTCATATTAATTCCATGTAACTTAAAATATCATTATAAAGAATTCAGCCATGAAAACATATATGATTGACCTCATATTTGAGCAATGTTGTCGGGCAAATGAAACCCACCTCGTCTGGATCAGATGAGTCCAATAAAAGACTTTGAGCAGCTGATATGATTTCTTCTGAATGACCAGTGGGAATTCCCAACTTCAACAGATCAAGATTGATATGTACAGGAAAATATCCAATGTTTATCAGAAGTTTAACAGCTGAAGATGCTGTTTTTGCCAGACCCATTTCCTTAAGTATCTGTTAGTAACACAAGATGAATTTATTAAAAGAACAAGAAAGTCAACTGTGGAGACAAACAACAGAGAACATTCTAAAGATAGTAGAGATGCATTATATTCAATGATTTTATACTAAACTGCCAAGGAAGGACACAGCCGAATCCACCAAGATCATCCTTTCTCATTATTAGGAAGTGTTACTTTAATAACTGCCAAGTAATACTGGGTACTAGACTTGTATTTGACCCAATTCATAAGTATACAAATATATATACCAGGAGTCTAACTAAAATAAGTTCAAGAATCTCATGCAAAGATTCTCCACTTCCCTATTTCCTTATCTCTTCATATTATTTGCATACATGAAGAGAAGCACCAATTGCTACAATGCTACATTAAAACAAAACAATATTTGAGGGAAAAAGTTACCATCCCAGCCGTTTTCCTTTGTTCATCATTTTTACATGCATCAATAGCATATGCTTCAAGTGACTCAATTCTGCTCCAAATTTTCTCATCATCCGTCCATGAAGATTTTGGAGGTTTATCTTGTGAAGACTTTGACTTTGCAGAGGCCAGTAATTCAATAAACTCCTGAAGTTCTTTCTCAGCAGCATCCTTTGCAAGCTTCCTACGAATAAGCTCTTCAACCTGCCTTTTCAAAAATAACTTTTTACATGTATCTCAAAATAACTAGTAAAGCAAACCAAAAGAATAAACACAGCCTCATACACTAAAATGTTATCACACTTTTATGGCAATGTGATGGGAACTAAGATCCAAGTTAGTTCCATTAATGGATTGGAGGTAGTTAATTGTTAAGAGTATATGTAATAGAAAATAACTCGTTTTGTAATAATAGCAAATCTATTAGAAAGCAGTTCTGTATTAGAAACTGCATGATGACAGTTATGCATTGAAAATAACTGCTGGTAGTTAAGTATTAGGATTTAGGAGTATATATCTGGTAGCAAACCTATTAGAAAGTGAGATATTGCCTCCTACTCATATTAATAGTATATTTTAAGGAGATTACAATAGCTGATGTGGGATAACTTATATACACTATTTTGGCTATATTACTAGTCGATATGGGATCTCCAACACATTTTCTTCACGCTAAAAACTGTTAGGATAGATTCTGACACCAAGTTGAAGACTAGATTTTGGTGAAATGCTTGAGTTAAGAAGCACTTAGCAGCATTTCTATTTATAATCATTCATATTGAATTACAATTAAGAGCGATAATTAGAAAATGTAACTTCCTAGGAATACAAAGTACAAACAGTTTCCAACAAAGGCTTTTATTTGGTGTAAGAATGGGGGCTTCTTGAGGAGATTTCCCTAACAAATATGCTCAGTGATCGGGAAGTTTAGCATCTTTAGCTACATTGGTGTTTTCTTTTTCACTTTGTTGATTTTGTTCTGTTTGGTTAAGTTCCTTATCCACCAAAATTTATTTTTTCTTCCATTATTGTTTAGGAAAAGAGGGAAATTGCTTTGGGTAGGGAAGGAGATGCAATTAGAGGTCTGTGCTGGTGGAAACTATCTTCTTTGCTTGTGCTTAGCTCATCATTTAAAGTACTAACTCATGAAACTGTGGATTGGATAGTGATAGAACACCAATTGATAAACTAATAGAATATAATATTGAACACTGAAATCACACACAAGGCAACAATGCACTTGCTGTCCTAAGACAATAGTCTCCTACAGAGAGTATTCTCAGTCCAGAAATTGCAAATAATTACACCCTCCCCTAATTACACAACCTACTATCAGATATATACTCCTAAGTCCTAATACATAACTACCAGCAATTATTTTACTGCCACCATGCAGTTTCTAATACAAAACTATTTTCTGTTGGAGATATCATAAATATCTTATTAGGATATCATAGATATCTCATTGAGATATTTATAATATCTTATATCATAGATATCTCATTCAGATCATGGTAGTTGAATCAGGATACAAATCATGAATCAGAAAGCCTATTTTTCGAATCGTGTATCATATCGTATCATGAATCGTAAGATTCATGATCAATAATAAAACATAATGTATATATGTATACAAGACAAAAGTGAACAATCCAAAAAAACCAGCACAACAATCCAATAGAAAAAAAAAAAAAGCAAGTCAGCAACAACAAAGTGAACAAACCAAAAAAACCAACAGCAAATGCAGACCAAGTTCCAGCAACAGAGTGCAGAAACAAAAACGGCAACAGAGTGCAGCAGAAACAGAAACATTAACAAAAGAACTCGTGCTACAAAAACAGAAACAACTCGTGCTACAGAAGCAGGAATAGAAACAACAACAAAGTGCAGCAGAGACAGAAACAGAAACAGCAATAGAGTGCAGCAGAAACAAAAACAACAACAGAGTGCAGCAGAAACAGAAACAGAAACAACTCGTGCTACAAAAACAGTGCACCTAGTGCAGCACACCCACACGTTCCAGCAAAATGAAAACAGAAGAACAAAAACAGAAACAGAGCACGAACAAAAACCAAAACAGAAGAAAGCACAGTCACACACTATGTTCCAGCAGTGCACAACAGAAACAGAGCATGAATGAAGGAGGAGACAAGAAAACTCGTGCTACAGAGGGGACACAGCATGGGACCATACAGAGAAGGAAGATTGGCGTTTCCCACGTTTTTTCCCTCAGTTTTCGAAAATAAAACATGTTTTTGTTAGGGTTTTTGAAATCGGGTCGCGAGTGACCCGATCCGTCTAGTGCGCAACCAAGATGAAGCAAAATTGCACGACTCACCTGCAAATCACGATTCATGCGATTCTGGAGCAATACGAACAATTTTTTTGCGATTTAGGAACCAAAAAACGATACAGCTTACAATTCGTATCGTTTTTCCTGCGAATCGTATCGAGATTCATGCGATTCTAACTACCATGATTCAGATATTTATAATATCTTATAGATATTATAAATATCTCAATGAGATATCTATGATATCCTAATGAGATATTTATGATATCTACAACAATAACAATGCTTGACATGATCATGAAGCTAAAAGGAGTAGTACATAGTTTATACCTTGTGGAGAAGTTTGGTGTTAAATAGCAAGGTAATTAAGATGTAATATAAAGTCACTAATATGATGTGCCTTTGTCTAACAACTTAAACTTTTGCAATAATTGGTTGATGACATGGTACCAGATCCTTTTATGACCAAGTGGTCTAGTGATCCTTGTCACCTTCATTCTTCTAATAAAAAAATGAATTTCAGCACATGGTTGGTAGGTGAGCTTGTGCATTTATCCACGCTTGAAGTCCAAATGACTTGCATGAGGGGACAAGTTAAAGATATAACACCATTAATATATCTTTACTTATGTTGTAATATCAAAGATATTTTAGGAGAAATTATAAGATATTTGTTTTCTCATTAATATCATTTTCCCTATTTCCTTTTTCCTTCTTTAATCATAATCTTCATCCTATATAAGAAATATTAGTGATTGTACAAAGTATACAATTAATATACAATTTCCTTTTCATTCAACTTGGTATCAGAGCTCCAGATCTTGGGTGCTATATTTTTGATGCTTAGTATCAACACTGTTGTTTGTCGCCACCTACAAGACCAAGGGTTGGGACTAGGAAATAAAAAATCTGGCATGTACTATTCACACGTCACTACTCATGCATTAATGTTTACGTGTTAAAGTTCACACACATTATTCTTAGGTCGTGTGCCACCTTTTGGTGTAGTCACACCAAGGAATCTATCATGAGAGAGCCACCACAAAAAAGAATCTATATGACTAAGGAAAATGTCATCTCTTTGGTCCCAATGATCTTAATAAGTTTTCTAACACTTGCTCTTTGACCATGAAAGATAAGTGTTCTTCCAATATTTCTAGTACTGTTTCCCAAGGTATTTGGGTCCTTGATTCTGGGTAACAAATCACATGGCCCCATTTTTCTCACACTTGGCATCATACTCTAGAGCATCTAGAAAGTAACTCATTACAATTCCGACAGTGTCCAACTTCATCCCTCTTTATCCCTACACAATGTCCTCCATGTTCCTAATTTAGCTAACAATCTTATCTCTATACATAGGCTTACACAAGATTTGAATTATATAGTGACTTATCATTCTCATTGTGTCTTTCAGAACCTTGCTTTGGGGAAGACAATTTTAATTGCTAAAGAGCAGGATGGGTTATATTTCTTGCAACACAAGACAATTGATAATAGCACCAAAATAAAGGAGATATGTCTTCGAGTCACCAAGCAAGCTCAAAAACTTGGGCAGCTTCCTGAATTTGGCTTCCCCACAAGCATCTTGGACATCCTGCATTTGGTTTACTTAAATCTCTATTTTTACATTTGTTTACAAAAGTGTATGTTGAGTCTTTTAAGTGTGATGTTTGTCAAAGTTTCTAAGCACCATCGTGTTTCATTTCTCCTTATTAATAGTAAAAGTGATACTCTTTTTTATCTGGTCCATTATGATGTATGAGGGACCTATAACTAAATTTGTTCTTAAGGTTAGATGGTTTGTAACTTTTATTGATGATTGTACACATATGACATAGACTTACCTTATAAAGCACAAATCTAAGGTGTATCAAATATTTGTTAATTTTTTTCATCTTGTCAAAAATCAATTTGGTAAGTTCATTAAAAGAATTTGATTAGAAAATGACACTGAATATGTTAACTTTGAATTCTCTAAGTTTTTTATAGATTAGGTATTATTCATGAGTTCACCTGTATCAATACCCCCAACAAAATGGGTTGCAAAGCGAAACAATCGCCACCTACTTGATGTTGTCAAAGCTCTTTTAAATGTCCGTTCCAAATGTCTTCTGGAGAGAAGTTGTTATATCTGTCACCCACCTCATAAACAAGCTACTCGCTCATGTCTTACAAGGTATTAGTCCAGTTAAAAACATGTTGTCCTTCCTTCTTCTACCCTACTATTGAGTCTCCCATGTCGTGTTTGGGTGTGTTGCTTTTGTCCATTCTCATAATCCCATTGTGGTAAGTTAGACCTAAGAGTTGTCAAGTGTATCTTTATTGGTTATCCTTCAAAACAAAAGGGTATAAGTGTTATCACCCTTAAAGTTGTTGGTACTTTGTGTCAATGAATGTCACCTTTCACGAAACACAATCCTTCTTTATCATTCCTCAGTTTCAGGGAAAAGTATTCTAGAAATTGAGTTTGTCTTAGGGTCATTATCTCTTCTATCTTTGCTGGATGTCCAACACACCAATCATGAAAACACACAAGAAGATTACAATGAAGCAAAAGAGGAAGTTCACAATGAAGCAAAAGAGGGAAAATCAGTTCTTTGGAATAAAATATCAAAGGCAAGAGAAACTCACTTAATTCCCATAGCAAATTGAGTCGTCTAAACCAAAGGTAAATGTCCCTAAGGGTGATAATGATTTTAAGGAAGTTGCTGACAATATGCCTATTGCCTTGAAGAAAGGAAAGAGATCACAGGCCAATTATCCCATATCTTAATTTGTTTGTACTACCCATCTCTCTCTAGCATCGAAGCTTTATTGCATCTATTGATGCAATCAAAATACCTACATTAATCCAAGAAGCTATGAAAGATAGCAATAGGTTCAAGCTATGAGAGAAAAGATGAAGGCATTAGAAAGGAACTTAACTTGGGATATTGTTGATAAACTCAAAGATAAGAGAGTTGTAGGTTGCAGGTGAATACATTGTGAAGTGTAAATCTAATGGGACCCTTGATCAATACAAAGCAAGATTGGCTACAAAGGGATACACACAGATCTATGACATTGACTATGAGGAGACATTTTTCCCCGTCGCAAAAATAAATACAATGAGAATCATTCTCTCCCTAACCACCCACTTTGGCTAGGACCTACAGCAGTTTGATGTTAAAACACAAAGTTATCACCCCACTGCTGCCAATCCGCCTCGAAAATCATCAAAATCTCCCTCACCACCTTTTGATTGTGGATTCAACAACAGAGATCCTCCCTTGTCTTCCATGTCTCCCTATCACTTTGTTCCTTGTCCTTCATCTCGTGATCTAGATACACCAGCTCCTTGCGCTAGAGAACTATTGTGTTAAGAGTGCCATTGCAACAATGAGGACAGGCTCTTCCACCGTAACAATGCAAGAGGGCTTTGCGATGAGGGAGGCAATGAGAGCCTCTTGTAGCTAGAGGCTAAAGGCAAAGTTAAGGTCTGATTCAACGGTAGCATGCTTGTGGCATTGCTCCAATAAGAGGCAATGCAAGTCTCTAGTTATGTTCATAGGAGTGTGAATAGAGTTAAGGACGCAAATTGAAAGTATGAAGGAGTGCGAGAAACTTAAATGACTTTGCCCCAAATCTTAGAAATTGAACTTAGGACGTAACTCAACCTTACAAAACTAACTTGTAAGGTGATGACTAACTTAAATTTATATGCTCTATTTAAGCCATATATCTAGTCAAAATGGACTACCCACCACACTTGAGGCTGCAATTAAGGCAAAGCCCAAGGAGAACAACTAAGGCAGGATAAGGGTGATTGCAATTAAGGCATCATTGCTACACTTGTGTTGTTTGTGTGGTCAACAAAATGAACCTTCTCTCCTAAATAATAGTTCCTTTCATAGGCTTGCCTTCAAATAATGGAGAATCCTCTCAACTGCCTAAAGGTGTCTCTAGAGATATACATTAATGCTAACTATGTAGGGTTAGTTAGAGATAAAAGATCTACCTCTTATTACTTGTTTCTTTGAGGGAATCTAGTGACATGGAGAAGCAAGAAGCAAAATGTTGTTACTCGATCTAGTGCAGAAGTTAAGTTTCGAGCCATGACACATGGCATATGCGAAGGATTATGGATGAAGATTATCTTTGATGACCTCAGAGTTAAATATGAGAGTACCATGAAATTGTTTTATAACAACAATTTGACTATCAGCATTGTCCAAAACCTAACCCAACATAACAAAGCAAAACACATGGAAATCGACAAACACTTCATCAAAGAGAAGTTGGATGATGACCTTATTATTACATTACATACTTACGAGGCTCCAAGTGGCAAATGTCTTTACTAAGAGTCTTTCTAGTAGTAGTGCTAGATTCCAAGATCTTATTGGCAAGTTAGGAATTATTGATATTCATTTACCAACTTGAGAGGAAGTGTTATAAATATCAAAGATATTGTTGGAGATATTATAAATATCTCATTAGATTAAGAGATTACAAATATCTAAATATCTCATTAAGAGATTGTGAATATCGCATTTTATTTACAATGGTTATCTTTTCTTTTTTGTTAGTTATATTATCTTTAAGTAGTTCACCTTTATCCTATAAAAAAGGATATTAAAAATTGTATTATTCAATTCAATAAACACAATTCCTTTTACTTTCAATTTGGTATCAGAGCTCCAAATCATGGGAGCTCTGTTTCTGTTGCCTCACATCAGTGAATCGCTACCCTCTGACAAGACCTACACATAGTGCGAGACTAGTCAAAGTCTTCTCTATCATTCTCAACTATCAGTGATAATGGTAGAAGATAAAATCGTTATCTTAAGACCTAATGAACTTCCAAATTTGGAGGGTTTCTCTCAACTAGACGATTGCAATTATCTACAATGGACACAGTACATTCATACTACGCTCAAAGGGCGCAAGAAGTTGAGTCATATTGAAGGAACTGACCCTCCTAGAGATGTTCCAAAGTTTGAAGCATGGGATGATGAGAACTCTCTCATTATGACATGACTATGAAATTCTATGACTTCGAAAATAAGCCAGAATTATATGTTTTATTCTTCCATTCATGAGATATGGAAGAATCTCATTAAGACATATTCAATGAAAAATGACTCTACTACTTGCTGTGATATTGAAAGCAAGATCTTCAACTCTAGACAAGGAACCCTCTCAATAATAGAGAACTATGGTACTCTAAATGGGTTATGGATCGAGTTGGACTCAGTAATAGAGTACACTAGGCTCATTGAAAGGGGGAGAATCTTTAAGTCCCTCCATGCCTTGAATTCTGAATACGATCCTATTCGAGTTCAAATTATAGGCAAGGAGAAGCTTCCCTCTCTGTTTGAGGTATTTTTTATTGTGCAGAGTGAAGAGACCCAATGATCAGTCATGCTTGATAAAGGAAGCTCCAACACAGGAAAAGGTTTCACAAAAAGATCAACCTCTGAAGAAAAACTCTTCACAAAGAGTAGTCATGGAGAATACTACACGTATTGCAAACGACCAGGACATACCAAGGATACCTGCTACAAACTTTATGGAAAGGAGAAAGTTCTTGAACAAATGGGTGGAAATAAAGGCCCAACTCTGATGTGGGCGAATCAAACAACCTTCGATAAGGAGAATTTAGTTGAACATCCATCTACCCCACAACTTGACCAGGATATTCAATCCTTTAGTAAGGAGGAGATAAACCACCTTCGAGCCCTCCTAAACTCAACAAGTAAGCCTCTTGGCTCGTGTGGCTTGACCATGAAAGGAAAGAGTTATTTCAATATTTCTAGTTCAGTTCCACTAAGCATCTGGATCCTTGATTCTAGGGTAACAGATCACATGACCCCATTTCCTCCATATTTTACATCATACCTTAAAGTATCCAAAAACCAACTCATTATTGTTGCTAATGGAGATCATATTCCTATTGTTGGATCTGGCATCGTCCAACTTCAGTCCTCTTTATCCCTACACAATGTTCTTCATGTTCCGAAATTGGCTAACAACCTTATCTCTATACATAGGCTTATACAAGATTGGAATTGTTCAGTAACATTTTTTTGTTCTCATTGTGTTAGTTAGAAACTTACAACGAGGAGGACAATTGGAGTTGCTAAAGGGCAAGGTGAGTTATACTACTTACAACATACAAAAATAGATAACAACACCAATAAAGAAGATTTGTCTTCCAGTTAACAAGCAACTTCAAAAAACTTGGGCAACTTCTCAAATTTGACTTTACCATAAACGATTTGGACATTCACTGTTTGGGTTAATTAAGATAATGTTTCCATATTTATTTACAAAAGAGTCTGTCAAGTCCTTTAAGTGTGATGTTTGTCAATTTCAAAGCACCACCATGCAACATTTTCTCCTAGTAATAATAAAAGTCTTGAACCTTTTGACCTTATTCATTTTAATGTGTGGGGGCCAGCTAATAACTCTATATTGGGAGCTAAGTGGTTTGTATCGTTTATTGATTATTGTAACCGTGTGACATGGATATTTCTTATGAAACATAAATATGAGATTTGTCAAATATTTGTCAATTTTTTCGTCTTGTCAAAAACCAATTCGATAAATCTATTAAAAAACTACGGACAAACAACGGTACCGAATTTGTAAATCTTGAGTTCTCCAAGTTTCTTAAAGATAATGGTGTGGTTCATGAACTGATGTGTCTTAATACTCCCCAACAAAATAGGGTTACAGAAAGGAAAAATCATCATCTCCTTGAGATTGCTAAAGGCCTCATCTTCCAAATGTCTGTTCATAATGTTTATTGGGGAGAAGCTGTCCTAACTGCCACCTATCTCATCAACAAGTTACTCACTCGTGTTTTAAACGGTATTAGTCCAATTAAACATGTGTTATCCTTCTTTCCTTCTTCTCCCCTAATGTTAAGCTTACCAAGTCGTGTCTTTGGGTGTGTTGCCTTTGTCCATTCTCATAATCCACATCTTGGGAAGTTAAACCCTAGAGCTGTCAAATGTGTTTTCATTGGTTATCCCTCAAATAAAAAGGGATTTAAGTGTTATCATTCTCTGAGTCGTCAGGTCTTTGTTTCAATGGATGTTACTTTTTATGAAACACAATCATTCTTTGTTAGCCCTCCACTTCAAGAGGAGAGTTATCTAGGAGTTGAGTCTATCATCGAGTCATTACCTTTTCCTACTCAAGATGTTCAAGTTCAAGAAGTCATGAAACCCACTCTGGTCCCAAAACAAGTCCAATTGTCTACACTAGAGGTAAGTATTCCTGAGAACCCCAATGAGGATGTTACTGATGATATGCTTATTGCTTTGAGGAAAAGGAAACAATCATGTGTCAAATATCATATTTCTCAATTTGTGTGTACTGACCATCTCTCTATACAACATCAGAGTTTTATTGTTGTTATTGATGCAATCAAAACACCTACATCATAGTTTTATTGTTGTTATTGTAGGTTGTAGATGGATATACACTATGAAGTGTAAATCTTATGAGACCCTTGAGCGATATAAAGCAAGATTGGTTGCTAAAGGGTATACACAGAATTATGGAATAGATTATGAGGAAACATTTGCCCTTATAGCAAAAATGAACACGGTAAGAGTTATTCTTTCCTTTGCCGTCCACTTTGGCTGGAACTTACAACAATTTGATGTTAAAAATGCCTTCCTTCATGGAGACCTAGAAGAAGTCTACATGAAGATTCCCTCAAGATTCTATTTTCATAAAGAAAAGAACAAGGTATACAAAGTCAAAAAGACATTGTATGGACTTAAACAATCTCCCTGAGCATGGTTTAGAAGATTTGCTCAAGTCATGATATCCCTAGGATACAGGCAAAGTCAAGGTAAATCATACTCTCTTTATAAAACATTCTCCTGATGGTAAACTCACTCTTCTCCTTGTCTACATAGACGATATGATTGTTACAGGTGATGATGAAATTGAAAAACTAACTCTGAAAGAAAAGTTGGTACCACAATTTGAAATTAAGGAGTTAGGAAAGCTGAAATACTTTCTCCGGATAGAGGTTGCATATTCCAAACAAGGTATCTTTATCTCCCAAAGAAAATATGTACTCGATCTCCTCAAAGAAACAGGAAAATTGGGATGCAAGACCTTAGGGGTACCTATTGAGCAGAACCATAGGATTGGGTGTAAAGAAAGTCCAACCATAGAGAAGTCCCAATATCAGAGATTGGTGGGGAAATTGATATGCTTATCCCACACTAGGCCAGATATTGCCTATGTTGTGAGTGTGGTCAACCAATTTATGCATGACCCCAGGGAAAGGCACCTTCAGGTAGTTGAAAGGATCCTCCAGTATTTACAAGTTAAACTTTTTAAATAGTTTATTCATAATAGTAATTACCTAGTGTCCATAAGTATCGGCTTTAAGTTACTATTTTGTGATCCCAGTTTACAAGTAAAGCAAAACATCTAAAGTTACACAAGACTCTCCTTGGAGCACATTTATATGTTAGGAAAATACTCTAAAGAGGAGCTACATAACTTACATGACTAACAAAAAATCCATAATTTTTAAACTACTCTACATGTGAAAGTAATACATCTACCTGCCCACTTTGTCGAGGTCCATAAATGGAACGAGATCCTTTAGTCTCTAGTACAGTAAAGTATACTTCATCTTTTGATAGCAAGAGATGAGTAGAATAGCTCTCAAGGGGCTCAGTGTTGCCAAAAATTATCTGCAAAACAAGCAACTCATGTAAGGACAAAGAAAACATGCTTTGACATCCAATCAAGAAATTATATTACCTCTGCCAACTCTTCAACTGTCACAGACTTATTCTTTTCGAGGAGCTCAACCCAAGCAAATTCAAGTAGTGATGGGTCCTGTATCACATCCATAAATTAGTTATTGACATATGTAACAAGATATAAATTTGGCTTGTCTGTTACCATCCCCATTGTGGAACACTAGAACTGACCATGTTATCTTGAGCCTTTTGAGCAAAATCTGTGATATCTGCTTGGTCAAAACTGTCAATACCTGGAACAATATACGTCACTTGTTGCAGTTTGATGGAAGAAGTGACACCATTCTTCAGCCCAACAAAACCAAGGAAAAGTTAGACTAAAATCCTGCAATATTTAGCATTTATAAAAATGCAAGAAGTTCCAACACCTAGCAACCTATTAAACATGCCGCACTATGTTGTTTCTACTAGAACCTGATCAGAAACCATCCAGTTCTTCTTGCCATCAGGTCTCTGAGCAACTGCTAGCAATACTTTATCAGAATCCTTCTTGAATTCCAAAAGCAACCCTTTTTGCAATGAACGGTTCACAAGTCTATCTTCAACAAGCTCTTCATTCAACAATCCCATTCTGCTTAATCAATAAAAAACATTAATAACTAAAGCAATGGAAAAGCTAGGAAATACCAGATCAAGCTTTATTTTACAAGAATTGCTTTTCATAGCAGTTGTTTCAAACATGACTGTAGAAAAGGTGATTGCAGAAAATAGTTTTTCAGGTTACTAAAAGTTTGAAACCACTAGACCTCAGTAACATTTTTTCCTGTAAACAGAACAAAAACATAAGTAGCAAACAAAAAATGAAAAGAGAATATTTTCCAATTTTAGATATAACTACTTTTTCCCCATAAAACTTTCTTGACAGAAGTTTTTAGAAAATTGTTCAGCTATTACTTTTGCTTTTTCTCCTATAAAAGAAAATAAAAACACAATCATTTTTGGAACCTTGAAAATAGAAACAAAAGCTGTATATTCTTTAAACCACAAAACATAATTGTAGTGGGAAAAAACACTTATTGTTAGGATTTCAAAATATACAAAAAGAAAATTATTATTGATCCATAAATACTAGTTTACGTCACTGACAAGTTGAGTCTAACAAGCTATTGATCTAAAGAAATATACTGAACTTGGAAAAAGAACAGTATTTGCTTCTAAACCCGATAATCACAACAATTAGTGCCTACATATATAATCACAACAATTAGTGCCTACATATTATAAGGATTCTACGACATAATTTATTTCAACCAATCAATTTAAGCAATCACCTCCATAGTGCATACAAAATTTGTTACATTTATGTCATGATGCTACAAAATCCATATTCATAGTGGAGAGAGTAAGTTGGGGATAATATGATCAAAAGTTCAAAATATGTTCATTAAAATTAATGCATAACAAAATACTTGAAATTTCCTTAATAGTGAAATAATATATCCCTATATTTTCAAACTAATGGTCTTTTCTAATACAGAAATGTCGTAAGATATCAAAATGTTGTCTAAGATACTAAATCTAGTTGATCTGAGTATCACCATCATATAAAACAGTCATTTTATTACAGAACTTCTTAGCACTTAGAGTCTCAAAACAAATAACTTATTAAAATTAAAATCCATCCCATTAGTTCTCCAAAAAGGAGACAACGACAATCACAGTCAAAATATTGTTATTATAGGCATTTAAACAAGGGGAGAAAAACTGATGTCCACCCATAATAGTGCATAATTTGAACCATGTCTTCCTGTAGACAGGCACATAACCAGAACACAGATTTCGCATGCATCTGTTAGTGAATATTCTATTTCCCAGCTTTAGTTTCTCACCTAATGTACCCTTCTCAACACCCACATTAAGGTTTCACTCAGCTTATCATCATCACCTCTCTACCCAAATCTTATGCTCAATTTTAAACTGCAGCCTTGATTCCCAATCCCATAGCATTTACAAACAGTGATCTGTACTTCTAACTTTTTTCTTTTATTTTTTACATAATCAAAAACAAGATTTTAAAATCAAAGAACATTAAAAAGAACTTTCTCCCCCCTTTTCTTTCCCAAGAGTCAAGAATCTTTTATGTAATAGTAAATCATCCAATTATTATAAAAAAATAATGAATAAATAAAACAGAGACAATACATCTAAATTAATTAAAGAGTTTAATATACATACATTGTTAGTCTAAAAATTCTTACACTATCAACTAATCAAAATATCACGTTCAATATAACTTTTTAACTAGTTTTACTCTAACAGTACATATATTATTTTGTTCTTGAGCAACCATTGATTTGATCTTTCAAATATTACTCTCTCCTACATGATCCTTAAAATAGTAAAAACTACTTAAAAAGTTCTAAAAGTATTAGAAATTAGGCTATGTGGTCCCTTAAATATCAAAAAATCCTTCAAAATAGTCCCTAAACTACTACCTCTGATCCTATATAAAAAAAAAAAAGAAAATAGGAACAATATTTTTGTCCTAATTATAAGAAACAATTTCATTTTTTCAATGATGTTAGTTTCTTTTTACACTCTTTATTTATGGTGAAGTCCATTAATGAGTTATTCACCTATTTTCCACGGATGGATACATTCAATGTATTTTTAGAATAAAATTTCTTTTATGACATTATTAATTAAAACTAACTAATTCAGCTATTTTTATAGTATTAATTAATTAGGTATTTTCGTCTTATATATAGGACAAGATGTGGTATATTGAAATACATCAATTTGAGACTAAACTAATGGATATTCATTACGGAGAAGATAATGAATATTTAGGAGAGAAGATAATAGTTTGAAGAAGAAAATAGTGGCTTATTCTTTTATTCTTATTTAAATGACAAAATCCCAACCCAAGAACCTGCTTGATTATAATGATAAACAAATTACTAATCCTACGGTTAGATATTGCAAAAAGCCGGACACAATACGAAGAAGCTCGTATAATTATATTAATAGATATTGTATAATTAAGCCAAAGTTTCATTTCCAGTCTGCAAATTTAAGGCGCAAACACAGAGTTGTTTGCACGATTTCGAATTGAGGATATGGCAATAAGCGTTAGGGAGAGAGTGCCGTACTTGGAAGCGGCGGCGGAGACGCGCTTCTGGCGGCGTTTGCGCGCGGCTCGGAGCTCTTCCATGACGCTGTCGAAGAGGCTCTGGATGGAGCGCGTCTGAATTTGGATGCCATAACGAAGAGAAAGGGAGTGGGAGCGGCAGGAGCGAGAGGAGAAGAAGCGGAGGGCAGAGGAGAGGAGGGGCGGAGGTGAAGGACGGAAGAGGGAGCAGGTGGTGACTGCTCGAAAGGCCATAATGAAAGTTCAGAGGCGCATGGGTGGAGTGGTACAGTCAAGGATTGTTTATGGGGTAAGAGCTTCTCGGACAACAGATATTTGATACTGGATGGATAGGTCTTGTGCAAGGGCAATGCACACCGGCTCTTTATATTTTATACTAGTTTTTGTATTCCTGCAACTCACGGAACATACAAAATTTATTGACAAAATATTATAAATATTAATAATTAATAATACATGTTTATTAACATGAAAATTATATACAATATAAGTATGTATTATATTTATTTATATTTATATTTATATTTATATTTATATTTATATTTATATTTTATTTAATATATATTTATTTTCTTACAATATAATATATGAGATATATTATCATTAGAATAGTTAGATGGTAAAAAAAAATGGTGAAATTGATGAATAATTTTTTTAAAATTATTTTTAAAATAAATAGATCTTTTTTCATATATATATATATATAAAAGAAGAGAAAAGGTAAAGTTAAAACTCATCCTATAGCCATAATAAATGGGACACTATTTTTTATGTTATATGAATATTTTTTATACTAATAAATTTATATATAAATTTTAATGGGTAAAAATAAGAAAAGACTAATAATTTATCTAATTTTTTAAGATTTTAAATTTCAAATATCATGTGAAAAAGTTGAAAAAATTGAATTTTAATTTTTGTCATTTAATTAAATTTAAATTATTTATTTAAGAAAAATTATAATTTGATTGGATAAAACAAATTTTATTAAATTAGTTAAGTTAGAAAATAATAAGCAAGAAAAAAA
Organism: Mucuna pruriens; assembly: GCA_025330945.1. Taxonomy (NCBI): domain Eukaryota; kingdom Viridiplantae; phylum Streptophyta; class Magnoliopsida; order Fabales; family Fabaceae; genus Mucuna; species Mucuna pruriens. The sequence continues at coordinate 1,951,778 of JAENHJ010000532.1, forward strand.
TAAATTTATAATAGAGAGTAATTTCTTTTATATAATTCAAATTTTAAGGTGATTTTTTTGTCTTACAAGGAGAGATGTCGAGTCACTACATCAATCCATTAAATTATTTTTAAAGTGATTTAAGATAAATTATTTATCCTTCAAATTAAGTCTAAATTTTGTTCATGCTTTCTTGAAAAATATTCATTTTTATTGGTTATATTTTTTCATAATAATTAGATGTCCCGTGAATTTTTCCTACTTACATGGAGAAAATAAAAATAATTACATGAATTTAATTTAATTTTTGTTGTGTAATTAAATATACATAAACTTTTATCAAAAAAAGTTCATCCTGTTGAATTAAGTATAAATTTTCCTATTTGTTTGCATAAAATAATTGTTCATCTTCATGTGTTATATTTTACATATAAGTTAAGTTTAAATTTCTCTTTATACTTTCATGAAAAATATTAATTGAATTGTCATATTATTTTCATATTTTCTATTAGGGATATTCATAGGATGAATTTCAGTTAGATTTCATCAAATCTAATACTCAATCCAATTAAAATAATTTGAATTAAGTCAAGTTGATTTTGTGTCATTTTTCAGTTAGATTTTATCAAATCTAATACTCAATCCAATTAAAATAATTTGAATTAGGTCGAGTTGATTTTGTGTCATTTTTTTATCAAATTGGAACCAAACCAACCCAATAAATAACATGTCGGTTTGCCTTAAGTATATGTGTAACCATACATATGAATATTCCTATTTATTATCTTATTGACAAGACATGATTAGACATGCATACCATAAAATCCTATTTTCTTAATTTTGTAATAGTGATAACAATTTGTACAATGAAAATAAAAACTTCATCAAACATTAAAACTTCTCAACTATTATTATTTATTTCAATTATTTGATCCTTTATTTGAGATATAAATTAAAAAGATTAGTTTAATTTAAAATAAAAGACTAATACTTAATTGTTTGTGACACCTTCTTTATTCAAAAATAATATTTATTAAATATTTGAAAATTTGTATAATTGTATATCATTATTTGATTATATATTTAATTTAAATAAATATATAAATAATAAATAAAAAAAGTCCATGTTAGCGGGTTGGATTCTCGAGTTAAAAAAATAAAACTGATTTTTCAACTTGAATGCGAATAGGTCTAAATAGGTTGATTCAAATTCTACCAAAACTTACAAAAATTTGAATTGAAAGTAATTGGATTGAATTGAGTCAATTTAGATTTACTAGTACGACACCCATACATTCTAAAATAAAATAAATCATTCAATAAACTATTAAAGTTGGAAAAAAAAACTATAAAAAATAAATTTAAATTATTATAGCAAAAAGTATAACTTTAATATAATAATATAGATATCAACGTGATTTCAGGTATATTTTTCATCCGAATTAAGTAGTGAAAATTTCCCTACTTGCTTTTATAAAAAAAAAATATTCACCTTCATGTGTTACATTTACATATAATTTTTATTTTAATAAATTAACATATACATATAATTGTATAAAATAAAAATAAAATTTATCCAAATAAAAAATATTTGAATAATTTACTTAAGTGAGAAGGTAACAATAAGAGAGAAGATAATAATAAGAAATGAATAATTATTTATTTAAAAAATTAATTGTAGACATTAATTTTGCATAAAAATTAATAATGATTACACGAATTTAAATTAATTTTTGCTATGTGAGTAGATATGGAAAATGTTGTTTACTACGATTATTTTTTTCGTCAAAACACTATGAAGAGTGTGATTTAGCTTATAAGAACATACTTGACGATGTAAAAAATTCTTATATTAAGGATCCTGTCATCATGTATGGTTATTTATTTTCAAGTTGCCTACATTTGTGACAATTAGATCGAACTAAATAGTACCATTGATTAAATATATATTAATAAGGTAAAGAAAATTTTAATTTGAGCAAAAATCTTTTATAAAAAAGTTTATCTCCGTAAATTAAGTATAAATTTTCTAACTTGCTTTTATAAAAAAAATATTTATCTCCATCCGTTATATTTTATATATAACTTCTATTTTAATAAACTTACATATACATTTCAATATATATATATATACCTATAAATTGGCATCTTATATGAATAATAACTTTCACAGTACAATCACGACGTTGTACCCACGGACGGATTCTCATTAAATTTAACCTATAACATTCTTATCTCTTCTTTTTTATGTGCATTATATATGGTATTTTATTGTTTTCATAATAATTACAGAAAAATACTTTTATTTAAAAATTTATATGAAAACAATCAAATACTGTGAAGCCAGATAGCTGGTGTCTAAAAAAATGTTCAGCTTCATTTACATATAATTTTTATTTTAATAAATTAACATATCCATATAATTATATAAAAGAAAATTATAATTTGTCCAGATAAAAAAATATTTAAATAATTTACTTATGTGAGAAGATAATAATAAGAAATGAATAACTATTTATTGATTTTGCATGAAAAAGATAATAATGATTACATGAATTTAATTTAACTTTTTGTCGTGGGTTATATATGAAAAATGACTGTTATTTTTTTTCGTCAAAATATTATAAAGAGTATGATTTGACAATATAAATAATTTTTATATATTATTTATATAACTGAGTATGATTTATATTGCCGTGGGTTATATATAAAGAGTTGATTTAACTGAGTATGATTTAACTGAGTATGATTTGCCGTGGGTTATATATAAAGAGTTATATATAGTCAAAATAGTTGATTTAACTGAGTATGATTTGACAATATAAATAATTTTTATATTAAGGACTCACTCAGTTATTATGTATAGTAGAGTTTTGCATATAATTAAAGATTCAGTAATCATTCATCATAATAGAACATCTCCAAACCAATGACCAAGCAAAATCAACTAATAGAGTAATACTAAGAGAATTACGAAGAAGGTTGGAAAAAATCAAAGGAAGATGGGCAAACAAACTCTCCCAGGTGTTATGATCATATCATACTACATCCCACTAGAAACACCTTTCCGATTAACGTTCGGTAAGTGGAAACAACATTTTTGGACTTAAAAGATCCTTTAACTTGTTTCCCTTTCTAAAAAGCATCATATAAAAGATCTATTTTTGACACTAGCTTTGGAAGTCCTCGTACGAGGTAATGCTTGTACAACTTTGAGATTAATCTCAAACTAGCACGCCCAAGCTTCTTGTGTTGTAACCATTGTTAACTTTTATGGACAATAAGCATGTTACATTTTGATGTGTTAAATTTGATAGATTGATCTAATATAAATTATTTTTGTCTTTTAATAGTAAACACAAGTGAGCCGTTACGATTCTTAGTTATACATTCACCTTTGATGAAAGAAATATTATGTTCACTACTATATAATTGGCTTAAGTAGATTATGTTTCAAACCTTCAACAAATAAAACATTTTCAATAGTAAGGAAAAGATGTTTACAATCTTACCAATCCTTACTATCTTCCCTTTTTTATTACCTCCAAAGGTAACCCATCCTCGTGATTTAGGTTGGAGGTCTTGGAACATAGACCTTTCTCTTGACATATGTTATGAGACCCATAGTCCAAGTACCATGATAGGAGTCTTTTCTTACTGTTAAAAAAGACTTCAATAAAGATAGTCAAAATTTTAGGTACCCAAATTTGCTTAGGTCCTTTTTGGTTAGTCCTAGAAGTATTGGATGGTCTCTCCTTTGGACAATCCCTATAGTCAAAAGAAGTGTGTCTAGATTTTCCAGATTTTAAGCATTTAGAAGTAGATTTGTTTTTCTTCAAATCTTCTATATTGGTGAACCCTTAGATCCAAAATCAACACCAAACTTCAAGAGACTAAAAATTCCATGTTTAAAACTTGGACCGAAAATTGTATTGAAGAAGAAAGGGAAAAATGGATTACGAAGAGGATGAACTTGCCATTAATTCATAGAATTATATAAGAGAAGTAGAGATTCGTGACAAGCATCATGAAGACTTAATGAGAATTAGGTTTCTTGTTCAAAACAAGAGAAGAGAGAAAGTATCTCAAAAGTGCAAAACACAATTATAATTTCATTCAAAAGTGATAGAGGTAATGACAAAGAGGCTTTTATAGTCTTCTCCTAATTCTAATTAGAAGCTAAGGTAATCCTAATTAAGCAAATCCAACAAAGCACAAAGCAAGCCAAGTCCAATAAAGCCTAAAAGGCCTTCTCGGCTTAGTGACGAAACTTGCAATGGGTTTGGTGATGCAACAAGCAATCAAAGTCATTTACCTAGGAAAATTGTTCTGAAATGGGACTTTGGCCCAAGAGCAAGCTATAAAATGAAAATAAATCATTCTACTATGAAAATACAGGAAAAATACTCTATACAAATGACTACACAAGGCCAACTTGGTAGCTAGACAAAGTGCACAAAGTATGTCCCTCAATGGACCCTCCTTGGCTCTTAAGGAGGGCCAAATCTTATTGAACTTCTCCTTGAAGCTTCTTGAGTCTTCCCCTTGTCATTGAATATTCAAGTGAAGGGGTTTCCTTCTCTTTGAAGTCTTCATGAGGAATATGACCATGACCCTCCATATATGAATCACTCTTGTAGGCAATGTATAAGATTGAGAACACTTTGTTTTCTTTGTACTTTCCTTGTATTTTCATAACATTCCATATAGGATAGGATAGGATAGCCTTGAGCCAAGGTCCTTTTGGATGCCAAAACTCACCTAGCCAATCTGTCTCCAATTCGATTGCTAAATTGGTCACATTTTCGGTTGCTAAGGCTAAGACTAGGTTGGCTTGCACTTTGGGCCTTGATTAATGTATATAAACACCTACACTTGAAAAGCCTATCACTAGGGGTAGGTTAAGGAGGATCCAATAGGATGTACAACACTAGTTGACAACCTTCAAGGACCTAAGTTGGAGGGAAAGGACAAGGAGAAGGAGAAAGTTAGGAGTGACAGGAGTCTTAAGAAGGGTAGTGAGCCCTTCCAAGGTTGTAAGTAGATAACTATTACACCTTCACCTAGTGTCCCTAAGACGAGTAGCATTAAATGTTTCAATTGCCTTGGCAACGGCCATATAGCACCCCACCGAAGACCATTCACTCTTTGGAATTGATGTGATTGACAAGCTAGTCAAAAAACATATACAACTAGATGCCGGTAGTGATGAAATGTCAAGTTTTGTTAAAACTATTAATGTACGTGACTGTGCAGCTTCGGTGGTGGAAGCAGCCGACTCCGTCAAAATGAGTGAAGTGTCGAATTTGTCCGACTCTAGAGAAGACTTTGACGACCTTGCTAACTTGATGAAAGTTTTTGAATTTCTTGATTTAATTGACCAGGTATGCAGGCATGATGAAGAACCGAAGGATGTAAAATGTGCACGAGTTCTAGTTGCCGAAACTAAAAAGCCAATACGAGCACAAGTTGAAACAATTACAATTGTCGAGTTCGACTCTGCCAACCAAGGCCGAGACCCAATGCGAGTCGAGTGCGACTCGAGCGATAAGACAGATGTCGAGTCCGATTCGGCCAGTCGAGGCCAAAAGTTGAGACAAGACAAGATCGACTCGTGCGAAGAGACACATGTCGAGTCCAACTCGAACATACAACTGAGAGCCTAATCCAATTCGTCCAATCAAAGCCAGAAGCAAATAAAGGTCGAGACCAACTCGACACACCAAGTGCCAAATCTAGATTGAATCAATTAATCGAAGCTGAAATCAACCATTGAAACCTTCCCACCACATGTACCACCCGAAGAGCTCAAGCCATTGCTGAGTCACTTAAAGTATGCCTACTTAGATGATAACTAACAACTCCCAGTGATAATTTCCAACAACCTCCACCGAGAGTAGGAGGAGAAATTGTTGCAAGTCTTAAGGCACCATAAAAAGGCAATAGGGTAGAAATTATTCGACCTTCTAGGAATAAGCCCTTCTATTTGCATGCATAGAATCTTATTGGAAGAGGAAGCCCAACCAATAAGGCAACAACAACGAAGACTAAATCTGACCAACCTAGATGTAGTGAAGAAGGAGGTGACGAAGTTACTTGCTGTCGGGGATCATCTATCCCATTTCAGATAGTAATTGGGTCAGTCCGATACAAGTGGTACCAAAGAAGTCTAGGATGATGGTTACGAAGAATCGGCATGACAAGATGATGCTGACACAGATTTAGAACAGCTAGCGAGTCTGCATTGATTACATGAAGCTTAATCAAGCAACTCACAAGGATCACTTTCCTTTGCCTTTCATCGATCGAGTCCTAGAAAAGCTAGCTGAAAAGTCCCATTATTGTTTTCTGGATGGCTACTCTAGGTACATGCAAATTCATATCACACTTGAAGATCAGCATAAGACAACCTTCACATGTCCTTTCGGCACATTCGCCTATACTCGAATGCTATTTGGATTATGCAATGCTCCAAGTACATTCCAAAGGTGCATGATCAGCATCTTCTTGGATTTGTTGGATGAGTGTATGGAAGTCTTCATGGATGACTTCATGGTTTATGCAGAATCCTTTGACGCGTATATGGAGAACCTATCCCAGGTATTAACAAGATGCATTGAGACAAACCTGGTACTCAACTTTGAAAAATGCCATTTCATGGTTACCAAATGGATTGTGCTAGGACACCTTGTATCGAGCAGAGGGATCGAAGTCAACAAAGATAAAGTCAACGTCATTACTTCCTTGCCTAACCCTGCATCTGTGTGGGATGTGTGCTCATTCTTGGGACATGCAGTATTTTTTATAGGCGATTCATTAAAAACTTCAGCAAGATCGCCCATCCTTTGTCCAAGCTACTACAAAAAGAGGTGAATTTTGTCTTCGACAAAGCCTGTGAAGATGCCTTCCAAGAATTGAAGACTAGACTAACATCCACACCAATTCTTCAAGCACCTAATTGGGAGTATCCATTCGAGTTAATGTGTGATGCATCCAACTCGGCACTCGAAGCCATCCTAGCCAATGAGTCGAAGTTAGCAAGCCATCACATGTGATAGCTTACGCTTCTCGAACCATGGATCTAGCCCAAATGAACTATACAACTACAGAAAAGGAGCTGATGACAATTGTATTTGCCTTAGACAAATTCCGTTCATATCTGCTCAGTTTCAAAGTTATAGTTTTCTCTGATCATGCCGCACTGAAATTCTTGTTGAAAAAGACAGACGCAAAGTCGAGACTAATTTGGTGGCTATTGGTCCTTTAAGAATTTGACTTGGAAATTAGAGACAAGAAAGATGCGGAGAATTCGGTAGCGGATTACTTGAGCAAAATTGAAAGGGAAATCGACCTAATGTTGATTCGAGATGACTTCTCGAATGAACAACTCTTGCAAATAGACACGAGTCGACCATGGTATGCTGACATATGCAATTTTCTCGTCGCATCTATTTTTCCACCAGGGGCATCTAGAACAAATAGGGAAAAGCTCAAAAGTGAAGCTAAATATTATGTACGAGATGATCCATACTTGTGTAGATTTTGCAATGACCAGATAATTCACAGGTGTACATACTTGTGTAGATTTTGCAATGACCAGATAATTCACAGGTGTACTCCTTGGTCCTCCACTTCTTCCATTCAATAGCTAGAGGCGGTCATTACAAATCAACTCGAACGGCCCAGAAGGTACTTGAATGCAGGTTCTATTGGCCCACAATTTTTTAAGATGCTCACCAATTTGCCTCGGCCTGCAAACCATGTTAGCAAGCAGGAATGACCATTGGCTGAAGACATGAAATGCCCCAGCAACCAATTCTATTTTGTGAAGTCTTCAATGTGTGGGGTATTGATTTCATGGGACCATTCCCAATCTCCAAAGGAAACTCTTACATTCTCCTTGCCATTGGCTACGTCTCGAGATGGGTGGAAGCTAAGGCCACCAGGACAAACGATGCGAAAGTTGTTATGAGTTTCCTGAAATCCAATATCTTTTATAGATTTGGCATGCCGAAAGTGTTGATAAGTGACCAAGGAAGTCACTTTTGCAATAAAACAATGTCAACACTCCTTGAGAAATATGGGGTTGTTCACCAAGTTGCAACAACCTATCACCCCCAAACCAATGACCAAGATGAAGTATTCAATAGGGAAATAAAGAAATTATTGCAAAAGATGGCAAATCCCAGCCGGAGTGACTGGAGCTGACTCTTGGAGGATGCTCTATGGGCTCATAGGATAACTTATCAGACTCCACTAGGAATGTCTCCCTACCGGATCATCTTTGATAAGGCATGTCACTTGCCGGTTGAGATTGAGCACCGTGCTTACTAGGCAATCAAGAAGTGTAACATGGCCTACAACCAAGCCGACCAAGAAAGGAAAATTAGTTACAGGAACTAGAGGAGCTGCGCTTGGAAGCATACGAGAACTCCCAGATCTACAAGACGAAGGTAGAACAATTTCATGATAATCGGATCCTAAGGAAGGAGTTCAAAGTTAGCCAAAAGGTGCTCTTGTTCCATTCATGATTAAAGCTAATAGCCAGTAAGCTTTGTTCTAGATGGGACAGACCATTTGTTATTACTAATGTTTTTTCCTATGGTGCAATAGAGTTAAAAGACGAGGCCAGCAACAAGATTTTCCAAGTTAGTAGGCACTAGCTGAAACATTTTCATGAAGGTCCAATGCCAATGGTGGGTGAGGTGGAGCACATCTCGCTAAGTGAACCGGCCATACCGGATGACACACACTGAAAGAACTTTCTCCATTTCCATTATATTCATGTTATGCATTGGGGACAATGCATCATCTAAGTGTTGGGGGTGTAGCTAATGCTGGTTTGCTTATTATTCATTTGTATTTGTATGTTTTCTTCGATCCGACTCCAGACTCCGCGGTTCCACATTGTTTTTTGCCGAGTCCGTGCCGACTTCGGCTCCATAAATGCCGGGTCCGTATGTCGACTCCGACTCCATGATTTCTTTTGTTTCCTACCGAGTTCGTGCTGACTCTGTGTCGTTTTGTGCTGAGTAGACACGCCAACTCTGGTTTCACGTTTTCCCTTTTGTTCGTGTTTTCTTTTTGTTTGCCTAATTTCTATTTTTTGTTGAAATTTGGTTGTTGTTTTGTTTTTGTTTTCTTTTTTTTTCGAGTTTGTTTTTCCCTTCAATTTGATTTTTGTTTTCTAATTGTGAGAAAAATATTTTGTGAAAATTCAAATAGAATTCTTTAGGGTGAATAAAATATGAAGAAGTAATGCATAATCCTGGATAAGCAGTTTTTCGACTAGACATGTAAAGAAAATTTCTTCATCTTTAGGAGATAAGTGACTGGAAAAAAATTTAAGTTAAAACTATTAGTGATAAAGCAATTTATTCGTGTGAGAATTTTTTGAACCTTGTATATAATAATGTCTTTGCATCTTGCCATTCTCTTCTTTCTTGTGTGATTTTTGCACCTATGTGATAGATTACTCCAAGTTTTGCCTTGACTCTCTTGATACTTCTTGTTTCACATGCATAAGTGATATGATCTAGGCCATTATTCTTTACAAGCTATTAGCCAAATAGACCTACCTTGCATATGAATCCCTTGTCTACCCTTATTGAGCCTATATAACCATTTCTTTAGATATGATAGCCCAATACAAGCCCAAAAGCAGAAAAACCATGATCAACCTCAACCTTAGGGGTCAAATGAGCTTTGGAATTGTTTTGAGAGTAGTTTTCATATAAGTGTGAGGGTGATACCTCAGGACATTGTGAGGGTGGTACATTTGAAGAGTAGTTGTTGTGAAAAAGGGTTGATAAAGAGGAAGAAAGGGGTATGAAAAGACTTGTAGTGTCTTGGGGGATAGTCTCCATACTTATAGACTTATTTCCCATTGCTCCTCTCCCCCCATTGGTTACTTAGCTCACTTCATCTTTTTATCCTACCTTACCCCTGACTGCATTACAAGCCCAAAGCAAGTCCTATTGATCACTACGGCATGTGTTTTTAAAGTCGTAAGAAGGATAGGCTAGTCAAAATGTTATTAGTGCTAGTCAACATAGAGTGTTTTGAGTGTAAATGCAACCTTAAACACTTGAGAGATTGAGAGCATATACCTTGTGAGAGCTTTATCATTCTTGGTTGCACTTTAAAAAAAATTTCATGTTATTTGTCCCCTTTGGATGAGTGAAAGAGTACTTCTATGTGTTAATTGAATACCTTGATTTTGGGGTAAAAGCTTGCTTAATCTGTTTTGTCACTTTGAAAAATTCATTTGGAAAAAGCATCTTATTTCTCATAGTTAGTGCTTCCTCATTTTTTCGTGTTGTTCGTTTCCGATTTTGCCTAGGAGTGCAAAAGTGTAAGTGTAAAGGTCTTATGAGTCATATTTTAACCACCTTACAAGGTCTTAAAGGTGATACAAATGAGGCTATCTTGTAACTAAGAGATACAAATTAGCTAAGATTCAGATTATTAGCCTAAAAATAGGAAAAATATAAATAAGTGAAAATTGGATGATTTTAGCTAACAAATGTTCAGCTTAACTATACAGGCCTAAAACTAGAATCAGGACCAACCCAAACCGAGATAAAGCCAACTTCATGGACCAACTCCAGGCAAAAAAGGGCATGTGTCCAGCATGGCAAGCCAGCACAAGATTAGCATGGCAATTCAACACATGACCAATGATGGAATCTAGCATGTGAAGGAAATGAAGCACGTGATTCACAAGGAAGCCAGATGGTTAATTCCATTAGCTAGTCAGTTAGGATAATCACCACGAGACAAATATTTAACATGTGATTAATATGTAAGCCGTGAGTTATTAGTTAGTCCATTATTCTCAGTCGAGACGTGTATATAAGGGGCTGCGTAGATCATTCTTAGGTGAGCTAAGTCGCTCAATTACCCATACCCGATCCATTGCTCACACATACACTTAGTTCAAAGTTCTTCCATTCATGGTGGTGCACGGTGCTTCGATGGCGTCTATCTCAGTTGAGTGGATGCAAAGCTAGAGACCGAGTAGCCGAAGGTCGCCAAAGGGGACTATTAGTTTAGCGAACACACTACTGGTAGACTTAACCCTCATCACTCTAGTCATCTCCAGTGAACCACCACCGTTCATCCATGGTGGTCACCGTTGGAAGCGGATTTCATCACTCCATGTAATTCTGTATCAATACCTTTGTTTGTCAATAAAATTGGTTGCATGTTTCTATACCTTTTTCTGCTTGTGATTCCAATATATTTCGTTGCTTTGTACTCCATGCTTGCAAGAGGAATAGTAGTTGATAACGTTAGATTAGGCCGGTCAAAACCGATCTAACAACTAGTTAGGTAATCCCTAAGAAAACCTAAAACCAACCAGGTGCCTAATCCTTGTCTCCTCGAGGTTGCGGTTGTGTAAGTCCTCCGAAGGTAAGGGAGGAATGTGCAGCGGTCGCCGTAGGTCTTTGGGTTGGTTTGGAGTCACAATCAACCATTAAAGAACTGAAACTATTTCATTGTTCAGACATGTATGTTGGTATGATAAGTATCATAACATAGTATAGCTTAATTGCAATTACTTTCAGTACTTAGTTTACTTTGTCTTACTTTGTATTCTGCAGCAAACCCCCTGTTTCCTAATTCCAATCGAGTCATAGTCGAGTCTGACTTTGTTTGAGACAAATTCGCCTCCATCTGAGACCAGCTCTGTCTGAGTCATAGTCGGCATTCTACACGATTCTTTTACTTTAGCATAAATCCTGATTTTCACACTAAGCTACAAATGAATATATTGTGTCCTTGAGAGAATCGACCTAGGGTCAAGATATACTATAGTTAGCTCTAGTTTATTTGATAAGCCACCATGACAAAACACTCTATCAATGTCCTAATAGGAGAACCATGATTGTGAGAGATGATGGTGAGGTGGCGAATGATAGCTCATATGGAAAGACATCTACCTCTAGTGAGCCAGAAAGTCGTAGTGACAATTCCTGTGTTAAGGGAGATTTATTGATAAATAGGAGGTTGATGAGTAGCTAGATGGTAGAGGAAGCTGAGACATAGTGGGAGAATATTTTCCATTCCAGGTGTTACGTCTTGGGAAACTTGTGTTCTATAATCATTTATTGGGGTAGTTGCATGAATGTGGCTAGTGAGAGATTGGTGAGGAAGTTATCCCTACCTACTATCGTTCATCCAAAACCGTATAGGCTTTAGTGGCTTACTGAGCATGGGGAATTAGTTATGAACTGATAGGTTGAAGTGGCTTTTACCTTGAAAAGGTATGAAGATAAGGTGTTGTGTGATGTGGTGCCAATGGAGGTTGCATACCTATTGTTGGGTAGGTTGTGGTAGTATGATAGGAAAGTGATCCATGATGGAGTCACAAATAGGTCCACATTTGTACATATGGGACAAAAGGTAGTTCTTAAACCTTTGTCTCCAAGAGTTGTTCAGGAAGATCAAAATAAAATGAGAGAAAAAAGAAAAAAAAATGTAGAGAAGTTGAGATGAGAGAAGTTGAGATGAGAGAAGTTGAGATGAGAGAACTCGAAAAAAAAAAGAGAAAATGAAAAAAGCAAGAGTGAAAAAAGTGGAAATAAAATAACCAACCAAGAGTGGTAAAGCAATAGAGAGGAAAAGGATAATGAATTCCTATTAGTTGACTTGAGGAAGGTGAGAAAGGTCCTCTTGGCCAAGGGAGAACCTTTGTTTTCTTTTCCCACTAATATGTTATCACATGTTTCTTCTTCTTCTATGATTTCTTTGCCTACAAGTATGACAGATTTGTTGAAAAAGTTAAATGATGTGTTTCTCGAAGAGATACCTCTAGGGTTGCCACCCCTAAGGGGTATAGAACACTACATTGACCTATCTCTTAGAGCAACATTACCTAACAAGGCCACATATAGGACAAATCCTAAAGAGGGAAAAGAAATACAAAAGTAAGTGGGAAAGTTGTTAGAAAAAGGATGGGTAAGAGAGTGCATGAGCCCATGTGTCATGCTTGTGATCCTTGTGCCCAAGAAAGATGGCACTTGGAGAATGTGTACTGATTACATACCTATTAATAACATTATTGTTAGATATAGACATCTCATTCCCTGTTTGGATGACTTGATGAATCGCATGGTTCTCAAATGTTTTCTAAAATTGATTTAAAGAGTAGGTACCATCAAATAAGGGTAATGGAGGGATTAGTGGAAAACAATTTTTAAGACAAAATTTGGGCTTTATGAATGGTTAGTTATGCCCTTTGGTTTGACTAATGCACTTAGTACATTTATGAGGTTAATGAATCATATCTCAAGAAGCTTGATAGGCAAGTAGGTAGTTGTTTACGTTGATGACATTTTGATTTACTCTACTTGTTTGAATGACCATCTCTTACATATTAGGAGTGTGCTTGAAATTTTAGGAAATGAAAATTTGTTTGCTAATATTGAGAAATGCATATTTTGTTCTAATGAGGTTGTCGTTTTGGGTTTTGTAGTTGGCCCCCATGGAGTCAAGGTTGATAGAGAAAAGGTGAAGGCTATCTAAGAATGGCTAATGCCCAAAACTGTTGGGGAAGTAAGAAGCTTCCATGGGCTTACAAGTTTTTATAGAAGATTTGTAAAGGACTTCAATTCACTTGTAGCTCCTTCAAATGATGTTGTAAAAATTGTAGGTTTTAAGTGGGAGAATGCTCAAGAGAAAGCTTTCCAAGGGTTGAAGGAAAGACTCACCCAAGCTCCAATTCTTACATTGTCAAACTTTTCAAAATCTTTTGAATTAGAATGTAATACTTCTAGGGTTGGGATAGGGGTTGTGCTCCTACAAGAAGGGCACCAAATTGCTTACTTTAGTGAAAAAAGGAAGGATTTTCACTTAAACTATTCCACCTATAACTGAGAGTTGTATACTCTTGTGAGGGCCTTACAAATGTGGCAATATTACCTATTGTGATAGAAACCCAACCAACAAAGACAAAGATCCTTTGCATGACACTAGAGGTCCCATGACTAGGTCCAAAACCAAAATGAGGAAGCAACATTTGCAACGCCTGAGTTTGGGAATTAAGGAAAGTTTAAAGCAAAGTGAATCAGAAGTTGTACCAAAATACGTCACTTTATTACAAGTTCATGATGATTGGAGCCCATCTTGAGAATACATGTAAAGCCCAAAGTCATTGTCATGTAATTTGGGCTGAGTAGTTAATTAGGATCCATGTACCTATATTCTCGCATAAATCATTTTTGATAATTGGTAGAAAAAGGAAAAGTTTGATATGTGGTGGAAAAATAGGGAGGTCATTTATGGTGAAAATAAAAGGTTAGTAGGGAGTTATAGTAGATGGGATTTTATGTCAATTAAAATATTAATGGACATTAATTTCAGGACTGCCTAGTTAAGCCTATAAATAAACTCTTGTAAGCAACCAGTAGGACAAAATTTATAATTTGAATAAAATTTGTGTTTTCTTTGTGAGAACTTCTCCTTTGTTCTTAGGTTAAAGAACTTTTATAGTGTTGGTTTTACCCACAGGTCACGGTTATGGTCATGCTTTAATAACTTTGGTTCTATCGGCAGGTCGCAGTTATGGTCAAGTTCCCTTTTCACCTTTTTTCAAGATAGTTCATTTTAAGATTATGTCATATTGCCTAAGGAATTTGTGATCCATAGTGATCATGAAGCTCTTCAGCATTTGATAGGGCAAGGCAAATTAAATAAAGGCATGCTAAATAGGAAGAATTCTTAGATCAATTTTCTTATGTGATTAGGCATAAACAAGGTGAATTAAATGTTGTAACCAATGCATTATCTATGAGACATACTTTGATCGATATGCTTGAAACTAAAATACTTGGTTTGCATTAAGGAATATGAATTTAGTTAACCTTTTGCCATGTGTGTCCATGTTGCATTTCGTGATTACTATAGGCATGATGGTTTTCTGTTTAAAAGGAAGTGATTGTGTGTACCAATGAACTCATCAAGCAATTGCTTGTGAATAAGGCATATAAAGGTGGCCTCATGGGTCACATAAGGAAACTTAAGACTTTTGATGTTTTGAGTGAACATTTCTTTTGGCCTCACATGAGGAAAGATGTGCATGATGTATGTGAAAAATGTTTGACTTGTAAAGTGGCAAAGTCTAAAGTTTCTCCACATGGATTGTATGCCCCACTCCCTATTCCCACTACTCTTTGGATTGGTATTTCAATGGGTTTTGTGCTTGGATTGCCTAGATATAAAAGAGGTAAAGATTCCATTTTTGTGGTGGTTGGCAAGTTCTAAAAAATGGTCCATTTCATCCCTTGTCATAAGAGTAATGATGCTTCTCATGTGGCTAGTTTGTTCTTTAGGGTTCTTGGGTCACTTTTGGAGATCTCTCTTTGGAATAGGCTCGATACTAAGCTACTCTTCTCCACCACTTATCATCCCCAAACAAATGGATAAACAAAAGTGGTGAATAGAACTTTAGGCCAAGTTTTGAGATGTTTTGTCAAAAAGAGTTTAAGAGATTGGGAAGATTGGATACCTCATGTGGAATTTGCTTATAATAAGGTGTTCAATTCTACCACTTCTTATTCACCTTTTGAGTTGGCTTACGGTTTTAATCTCCTTTCCTCGCTTAATGTGTTTCCTTTACTTGTTTTACCTAAATGTGCTAATGATGAAGGTTTGTCCAAAGCCTAGTTCATCCAAAGGTTGCATGATAAGGCAAGGTTATACGTGGAAAAGATAGGAGAACAATATGATAGGAGTACCAACAAAGGGAGGAAGGAAATTCTCTTTAAAGGAGATTTTGTATAGGTACATTAGAGGCAAGAGAGATTCCCCCACCTAAGGAGATCTAAGCTCCTTTCAAGAGGAGATGGCCCATACGTGATTTGAATGATCCTTTGTCCTACTCTTGGGTAAATGGCAAGGTTCAAGAGGTATCCTTTGTATACACTAAGGCCTACCTCCTTGATAGGCTTATAGATCATACTCGTCTTCCTAGGCCCTAGTCAATTTGGTTACTCCCATGTTGGCCTAACAAGTGTGTTTGTGAGGGCCCTAATGGTGAGGAGTCTTACACCTACCTATATGATACCTTAAGTTTAAGACTAGAGATACAGGTACCATATACGACCTTTGAATGCTCTATCCTCCATATTCTTAATGTGGCCCCTACGCAGCTTCATCCAAATAGCTAGGTGTTTATCCATTCCTTTGAAATTTTATGTTGCAAGATGGGTCGATTACCTTCTCTAAATGTGTTCTTCTAGTTTTTTGGGGTTCAAGGTTCTAAGAAACTAGGTTGGCTATCCCTGAATAGCCGAGCACACCATCTCTTGCTTAAACCCTTCAATGAGAGCTACAAGTTCTTTAAAGACCACTTCTTTCGGGTTTATTGTTATGGGGATGGTCAAAACTGTCTCCTTCACCGAGAAAGGGAACCTCACTTTCCCCTTTTCTAGACTAAAGCGCATGTTGCCTCTATTCGTGTGGAGAGGTCATTCTTTAAGCCATGGGAAGAAAAGTTTCTTACCAAACTTATTGATCGCCCTATGTCATCGTGTAGTGTTCTCCTTAAGACAAGTGAGATTCCTTCATAACCTTTATTCCTCGTATTTTTCTATAATTTTACTCATCTAGTCTTTTCTTCTTCTTTTGTAGGTCTTGATGTTGCTACTTGTAAGGCTTTGAGGAAACAAAAAGCAAGCGAGTTCCAACATTGCTCCTTCTTTGGGGCCGAGGGCCACTACGAGCCAACCAGGTTAGGATGTTGCTCCATCGGTTCTTACTCAAGGGACTGATCCTACTTTGGTTGCAGTTATTGAGGGGAAAGAAATGGCTACCTCTCGTGTTGTTGAGGAGGCCCCAATTGGTGATTGGGCTTGTGTTTCGAAGAAGAGGCCACGTGTCGAACAAACTGCCTCTTCATCATCTGAGGCCCCCTTGCCTATTAATTGGAAAACCCTTTTGGACAACCCTCCTAACATAGTGTCAATTTGGAATCACAAGTTTCCTCTTCTCGAAATGATCGATCGTCATTTTGCTTTCTATTTTGATGTTAGGGAAGTTAAAACTCTTGGGCTAGGTGACGTGTTCAAGGTTCTTGAAGCATATTCTAGCTATTCTATGGTGCTTGCTAGAACTGTTGAATTTGAGTTTAATGAGTTTAGAAGTCAGCAAAAAAATTTAATTGATATTGGGAAGAAGGCTTATGATGAGATCCAGCGGTTGGGAGAAGCTTTGAGAAAGAAAAAGGAAGAGCTAGCTAGTGTTGTGGGCAACACTACTAAGTACTTGGCCTTGAAGGAGCGTTTGGAGGAAAAAGAAACCGCCCTTGTTGTTGAAGTGTCTCTTCTAAAGGGCTGAGCTGGTCAAGAAAGACAAGATTATTGTTGAAAAAGATAAAATTATTGCTGCGAAGGACTGGTCCTTTTTGGACCAGTTCAAGGCCAAATTTAGTTGTGCCATTCAACAAGCTGGAGTCATACATCCTTGTTTGAATCTTTTGGATGTGGATATGTACAAGGATGTTGTTGACGACCGACTAGTGAATCCCAGCTCCTCGACTCCTTCCTCTTGACTATCAAGATTTATATTTCTATTTTCTTCCTCATCTTTCATCATGACAATCTGCTTGTAGTTTTTGTTTTGGTATTTTTAATGAAAATTTGGTGTGTTTACACTCAATTGCCTTTGCTTTATTTTGTATATCTCACATTTGTCGTGAACACCTTTATTGAGCTAGTTATATGCTTCGACTTGAGTATCTCCACGTTTTTCTTTCTTGCTTGCTTGATTTTCACAATGTCTGTTTGCCTTTTTGCGAGTATTTTGTGCTTTGGGTTGTTCTTGGCTAACTATTTTTCTTAGGTTTTTATGCCTCAAGCAATTGTTGGTCGATTACCTCTTATGGATCTTCGTGCCTTGGGTAGTCATTGATCGAGATCTACTTGTGGGTCTTTATGTCTTAGGCAGTCATGTGTTAGAGTACCTTTTTGCAAGTATTTTGTGTTTCGGGTTGTTTTTGGCCAACTTCTTTTTCTCGGGTTTTTGTGCCTCGGGCAATTGTTGGTCGATTACCTCTTCCGAATCTTCGCGCCTTGGGTAGTCATTGGCCGACTACTACTTGTGGGTCTTTATGCCTTAGATAGTCATGTGTCTGATTGCCTCTTACAAGAATGTTGTGTCCTAGGTAGTCATTGGCCAACTACCTCTGTTAGGTCTTCATTTTTGCTTGGAGAGGGGTTAAGATCTTGGTTTCATCCTAGGGGTCTTTGACCGCCTCTCTTACGATCTTGATTTTGCCTAAGGGGATCTTTAGACTGCTTCTCTTAGGGTCTTGATTTTGCCTTGGGGGGGTCTTTAGACCACTTCTCTTAGGGTCTTGATTTCACCTAGGGGGTCTTTAGACCATCTCTCTCAAGGTCTTAATTTCACCTATGGGGTTCTTTAGACCACCTCTCTCAGGGTCTCGATTTCGCTTGGGGGTCTATGGATTGCCTCTCTTAGGGTCTCGATTTTGCCTAAGGAGGTCTTTGGACTGCCTCTCTTAGGATCTTCATTTCGTCTTGGGGGGTCTTTGACCGCCTCTCTCAAGATCTTGATTTCGCCTGGGGAATCTTTGGACCACCTCTCTTAAGGTCTTGATTTTCTCCTAGGGGTCTTTGGACCACCTCTCTTTAGGATCTTGATTTCGCCTAGGGGGTCTTTGGACCACCTCTCTCAAGATCTTCGTTTCGTCCTTGGGGGTCTTTAACTACCTCTCTCAAGGTCTTGATTTCGCTTGGGGGTTTTTGGATCGCCTCTCTCAAGGTCTTGACTTTTGTTTCGGGGGGACTTTAGACCGCCTCTCTCAGGGTCTTGGTTTTGCCTAAGGGGTCTTTGGACCACCTCTATTAGGGTCTTGATTTTGCTTGGGGGTCTTTGGACTACCTCTCTTAGGGTCTTGACTTTGCTTGGGGGTCTTTAGACCACCTCTCTTAGGATCTTGATTTCACCTACGGGAACTTTGGACTGCCTCACTTAGGGTCTTGATTTTGCTTGGGAGTCTTTGGACTACCTCCTCAGGGTCTCAATTTCTTTTGCAAACATTTGTCACCTGAACTCATTAATGCTCATAAAACCAACAATATTGTTACATTTGTATAAAATAACTAACTGTAGTTAAAGTATATACTTGCCACATTCCATGTGTAAGGGATCTTCCATCTGTTTAAGTGCTCTAGCTTTGTGCCCCTTTTCTTACTTCCTCCGTCATGGAACTTGTAACAGATTTTTTTCATTCTTATCTAGTTTTTTGAAGATAGTGGCAAATTCCTCTTCTTCCTTAATCCATATCTTGTATTTCTTCTTTCAATTTGAAAGTTCTTCAAATTTTCCCTAAATTTTGAGTCTAATTTTACTATGTGTTGTTTGTTTGATCATTGGAATTCACCACCCCTTAACCATCCTCATCTCCACCAATTGTCACTACCTCTCAAGCTATATCTATTTACCCTCCTTAATCACAACTTCTACCTCACCTCACACCTCAACAAGTTCTTAAAGCTAGTAGAGCTTACATTGATCAACACTTTGATCAAATGGAAGCCATGATTATGCACATGTTTTCTCAGCATTTTAGCCATTCACCACTACCACCTCCACCTTCTCTTTAAAAGTTCTCTTATGTTCTTTTTCTGTTTTCTTATTTCTTTTCTATTTTGACTATGATGTCCTTCCTCACTTTTTGTTTAATGACAAAATAAGGAGATGTGGAATAGAAAACTATTCAAAAGACAATGGTTAAGGTTAATATATCAATGCTTCAATTTTTTATCATTTCAATCTTTTATTTACACCATCCATAAACTTTTGGTGAGCATATGTGCATATTCTGATAAAACTCGTTTATTATACATTTGCTCTAATATCATATACTTTATCTTTTTATGCTTTAATATAATAAATTGTATTTCTTATGTACTTTGATGTGTTTTGATATATTTAATCTTATGGCATTTCCTTTATATATTATTATTTTCTCTAATACATGCATAAGATATTTGCTTTGTTATTTTATATGCTTTTGTATCTTCTGATGTATGTATATGCTCTTCGTATGATTTTTTTTCTTCATAAAAGAGGGGGAGACTATTGGAGCAAGATATTTTAATGCATCCAAACTCTCTCATTTTTTAATGATAACAAACATTATAGTTTAAGAGTGATGATTAATCTTTTGATTAAGTGTACAACTATTCTAGAAGTACTCTAGTCATCAAAGCATAAGCAAATGCTATACTCGATGAAAAACTGTCTAAAGGATATAAATTATGGAAAACCATTCAAATGAGTACATCATCCATAAATGTGAGAGCGTCCATAAGTGATGCAACATTCTTATATAATATACATATCTCATATCTCTTATAATTTGAATATAGATGTTATCTGGGAATGCTTTAACGTTATTTTCCTATATAGTATGTGTTGTCTTTGTTACTTTATTTTTTAAGAGAGAAATATTTCCCTCTTAAGTTATAAAAAACTAGTTAATTGATCAAGGCATCCACAAAGATAGTCAACAAGTAAAATGAACCTTGTCTACACCTTTACTGACTTATCATGTTTAAGGAAAGAACCTACAAACTCTCTGTTACATCTTTTCTCTCTCATCAGTACAAGACAAATTGTACTAGAGATAGTTTTGCAAAAGATCATCTTTGGCGTTTAATGTAAAGACATTCTTGTCCCAAAAGCTATAAATAGTTATCTTCTTTTCTTAAGGCTATATATTCACCTTTAAAGGAGAACAAGAACAAGAACAAGCACATGAAAACTCTCATATACAAAAAGCTTTATGATAACACTTTGGACGACGTTTTTGAAAATCTTGTAAAATATTTATTTACTTTGTGCATACAAAGTTAAAGCTTTGTTTTAAACATTTATGCTCATTATATATGTCATTTATTTGTAAAACTCTTTTTACCTTGTGTGATAGCTTGAAGATGCTAAGTGTTAAAGAATACTTAATTGCTTGTAATATGGGTTGTAGATTACAAGTGTGTAGAGTCTAAGGTTGAGAATATTTGTTTTTGTAAATTGGTTAGACTTATGAAAAATCCTTCAATGGAAGGGACTAGACATAACTCTAAGTTGTAGAGCGAACTAGGATAAACAACATGTGTTGACTACTATTGATGAGTGAGGAAGCTTCTGTTGGTTCCTTTTGAATGGAGTCATAATCTAGGCTTCCTTTTATCAAACTTGTATTATAAAATCTTTTTTGTTCTTCTTCATCAATCTGAAGACTTAACACGTTCTCAAATAGTATATTAGGTAGACATCTGAACCTTGGATCTAGACAACCAACTCTTTATACTAATGAAAGAATTCAAGAAATAAGATAAGTAAGATAAACAGAACTTTACACTTTTAAGAAAGATACTTCCTTATTTAGAACAATGCAATTGTTCCACTTTTTAAATGATCTCCCATTTTGATGACAAGGACATCTTTAGATGTTGAGTTCACTTGTGGATAATGAACTCATCATTGGACTGATGGGAAAAAGCAATAAGGCACATGCAATGATGCCACAACGCAGCGGATATAAATTCCCCTAACTTACAAGAATCTCTAAGAAGTAACCACAAATAAGAATGATAGTAATAATGAGAAGAATCACACAAGAGACACCAATATTTTTAACGTGGAAAAACCCCCTCAATGTGAGAAGTAAAAATCACGGGTCGTCCAGACCAAAGAAATCAATCCACTATAATCAAATAAGGATACAAGAGTATTCAAATCAATAACAGTATTTGTTCATACACCAACCAGCACAAGCAAGCAAGCAAGCAAGCAAAACTTGCAGATGAAGAACAAGATGAAGGAACAAGAAAGTAAAGAATCCACAAAATTGAGGTACTGTACAAACATGATTTCTCACACCACAGACCTCTAAATCAAGATCCGAACGGTCAAGATGTAGAATTATGTTTGTTGAATCTGATGTCAAATTTCTAGCCCAATCCAACGGATAACGAAGTATATATTGCAATTTTTATGTGAATGTTCTGTGTTGAGATGAAAATAGAACACCTTCTTTCTCTCCCTCTCTCTCTTCTTTCTTTTGCCTTGTGAAAATCCACTCTTTCTCTCTATCTCCTAATCTGACCCCTTCTCCTCTTATAAAGAGAGACCTAGCGGGCTTGAGAGTATTGGACTTTTATCCACATAGTTGGGAGTCCAAAAATAACCCAACATGGATGTCACACTCTTCTATGCGTTGGATGAGTCCTTGTGACATTGAGCTCTCATATTGGACAGTAATCCTTCTTTGGACGGTAAGTCTCTTTTTCGATAATGAGTCCCTATTTAGATGATCACCAAGTCTATGGACATTTGTCTTTGGACGTTGATTCCCTCTATGAATATTGACGTTAAAAGTGTCCTTTGGACAATAAGTGACTCTATGGACACTAAGCACGTCTTTGGATGCTGAAAATGTCCTTTGAATGTTGAGTCCTGTTATAGACACTAGGAGTATTCTTTGGACAATGAATGACTTTATAGACGCTGAGTTTCATTATGGAGGCTGAAAATGTTCTTTGGACTACAAGCTCCTCATGGACGCAGTAGATAAATTTCTATTATAAATATAGAAGGATTAAAGCACCCTTAGACCCAAGGGTTAAAAGGGGTTTAATTATTGAAGAGATTGAGCAAAAAATGGTAAGTTACTTTTGACAAAAGATGAATTTAGGTGGCTAGTGAATCTTTGTCATATTTTTGGTGATTTTACTTTTGAATTTTGTTACATAAATAGTAAGGTAATTAACTATAAATATTATGATTATTACCTTTTTTTCAAAAATGAAAAATCATGTGGTGATTAACTTTGATTAATGTGCTAATTGCATAAAGAAACATGTGAATTACATTGTGTTATTAACTCACAATATTTCATAGTTTGGTTACTTACTCTCTCAATATATATTTTTGTATGGAAAAATGTGCAATCAAATCATTTTGGTCTACTCCAAACTTTTTTCAAACATTTTAATATTGATTATTAAATTTTTTTATGAAATTAAATTTAATTTCTCCTTATAATTATCACAATTCATTTTAATTAATTTCAAAAGAGAAAACATTATGTTACACTTGAGAAACAATGTTTCTTGAAAATAATTTTTTTCAAGATAGTATACCAAACATGAGAAATTAGCATTCTTAATTTCATATTTCTGACAAACTAAAAACTTTTCTTCTACTAACGCTATATAGAAAAAAGAAATAAAAGAGTAATATATGATTTGTTTGGTTAAGATTTAATAACATAATAGCATGCATATAGTTGCGTGACTCACATCCAACACGAAAGTTATTCTTTGAGTGTGTTTATTTCACATATTAAAAACTCATTCTCGGAAACATAAATTTGGGAATGCAGTATTCTTATGTTTGTGATTAGTCTTAAAAAAAAAATATATGTTTAGGTATTGTTCGTTTCTAGTTTATACCATAAATTGTTTCATCTTTATTCTCATTGTGAGGGGTGATAAAGTTTTATTCTCATAAAAACATGGGAAGCTATTTTCTAACTCAATTATAACTTTCATTTCAAGTTTTATTTTTTATTTCAATTATTCTAAAGTTTAAAAAAATCTAAAATCATTAAAATCTAACCAATCATATTTTTAAATGTTCTCATGAATAATATTCTTGGTTATAAGATCCCTATAACTAATAAAATTTATGTAAAAAATGCAAGTTTGAGAGAGTAGACGTGGAACCAAACATAATGGTAATAGATAATATAGTGCGATAAGAGAGATAAAAACAAATAAGTGTCAACTTTACAATATTGACTATTGAGGAGTGTATATATCAATTTTCATATATTTCAGCATCACCCCTCTATGTTCCCCTGTTGCTTTTGAAGGCATGGTTGTTTAATTTCTTTTAGATAACATTGTACTATTGTAGTGTAGGAAGGAGAAACTCATCTGCGTGTGAAAAGAAACCTATATTATTTTACAAAATGATTAAAATGGATGATGTTACCACATTCACATTATGTCATAGTATATGCTTCAAAACCCCAGTGGCCTCATTTAAAAAGAAAAACAAAAAAAGCAATGGCCTCTTTTAAATTCGATGCCTGATGATGTCTCTAAAGTTATGATTAAAACTTAAGTCTAGATTATAATAACATATAATTACGTGATGGTAAACCGCAA
Organism: Mucuna pruriens; assembly: GCA_025330945.1. Classification (NCBI taxonomy): domain Eukaryota; kingdom Viridiplantae; phylum Streptophyta; class Magnoliopsida; order Fabales; family Fabaceae; genus Mucuna; species Mucuna pruriens. Next base: position 1,975,963 of record JAENHJ010000532.1, read on the forward strand.
ATGCACACAATTAATACATTTAAAAATTTAAAAAGTAAACCATACATAATGCCAAGAATCAATGAATGAAAGGTTGAAACCATTACAGCGTATCATCCCTGCTAACCCGAAAGGTCAAAAGTGTGAATCAAATCTAATTAAGTTGCGTGATCCAAAAGAAACTTTTGCAATTAACCTTGTGGTTGGTGGGTATTAGATTGATGGACAAATTATAAACAAATTGAAAAATAAAATAAAATAAAATTTTAATGAGGTTAACATAATTTTTTTACACTATCTCTTAATTATATATTATCATGATACTAAAAAATTAATTATTATAATAATTATCTAAAAATTCATACATTTTAATGAATAGGTAAAAGTTATTTTTTTTAGACTGCCGACCTACAAACAATTCCCCACGTCTGCCAAGCTAGGTCAAACCATAATTATACTGTCATAATAGTTCAGTATTATAATACAAAAAAATTTACAATCATAATGAACACAAAATAAATATTTTTATATTTTTATTAATTTTTTTAGCGTTAAATAAGAGTTTAGATAGAATAAATACTGCCATTTGTCATTGAAATCTAACGCAATGGGGTGTATGGAAAAAAAAAAGACTATCAATTTGTCAATAGAGGTTGATTATCTCTTTGTTAGTATATTAAAAAATTAATTTACCATTAAATGATTGTCTGATACAAAATTGTATAACCTAATTAATAATATTAAATTTGAGATTTAAATATGTAATTATATTAAATATTTTAAAATTACTGTGAATAGTAATTTTATTCAATTTGAATATAATTATATTCTACGTTCACATGTGATGTCTAAAGCAAAAGTTGAAAATTTAATTTTGACTCATTGCTATGATAAAAAAAATAGTTAATTAAAAAATAAAATATTTAAAAATTATTTGGGTTGACAAATTATAAACAAACGTTTGTACCCGTTTAATGAATTGTCCATTTTTTTTAAAGAAGATATATTAGTTTAAACTATTATAAAACTTAACACTCTTACACCTTATTGAAAAAGTAGGAACGAAAAAAGTGTTTTTCGTAAGACCTATGAGAATATTTTTAAAAAATTACGTTAAGAAATATAATAAAACAAAATTTTAATTAACATAAAAATATTTTAATTTTTGTTTTCTTTCAAACAAGCAGGGAAAGTTTTTCGTCTTTTCTTTCTTATTTTAATTTATTCAGATAATACTTTTTATTCAATTTTTCTTTTCCATTCAGTATGAGAGAAATAGTTGTTTCCATTTGTTGTCAATGTCTTGAAATAGGGAGAATCTGGGTTTGCGTTTTTGCCATTTTTGCTGAGTTTGGAGCTCAATTATTCTGTTTCTTGTCCCTCCCAGCAGAGAGAAAGAAAAAGGTCTGAATGTCTGAACTTGCAACTGCAACAAACTGTTAATGGCCACAAATTGACGACATTATCACTTTCACCTACGGTCTTTTCTGTCATTAACCTTTCCATATATATTTTTGTATTATATCTAACATTGCATGTTAATTGAATCCTCGCAAACAAGGATTTAATAATTCATTATTGTTCTTTTTACATATATAATTTATATTATTTAAGTCTTTACCGTCAAGGATTACTTTTGTGAAGGAAAATTGTCATAAAATAAAAATTAACAATACAAAATTATTATAATTTTTTTGTAATTATTAAAATTATCACAAATTAGTCTTATAAAATAAAAATAAAAACATAAAATTTGTTATGGTTTTATATTATAAAAAGTTTATAGTGATTTTATACCATCAATTTTTATTTATAGTAATTTTATTTAACAAAGATATAACGTACTTATCATGAAAACCAAAACTATATACAAAATACGCCTACAAAAAATAAAATGAATAAATTTTATATAAAAATAATATAAATATAAATATATTTTTCTTTGGTGATACAAGTATAAAAAATAAATAAATAAATAAAAATTTACTAAGACAAATAGTGAAACAAACACCCGAGCATAACATCAATAACATATTAGAATAGAAACTTATTACGAATATTATCACATATTTAAACACAAATAGTTTTGTCTAATCACACTTACCATGTTATATGGATACTAACTAACTAGTAGTATTTAGTATTAAGTATAAACAATAGAGTGATCCAACACCAATATTTTCATTATGATTAACTAAGTAATTGGATAATTAAATTTAATTTTAATTAAAAAATTGAAAAAATATTATATTGTATGTTTTTTGAAAAAAATTCTAAGAAAAGGTCGAAACGGCTAAAAGAATGCATATCGAGACAAAATTTTTCTAAAAAGGTTACCCGAGTTGAATAAATATCAAAAGTTAATAAACAAAAACCTAAGACACACTCTAATTGAGTTTGGTTAAACTCGTGTCGTCGACACACTTTTAATGTAACAACACATTTTTTGAAGTGGGACACTAAACAACCCGAAGTTTCAAGAAACCACAAAAACCTCAACTGTTATTTAAATCACAAACCTCTTTAATCATTAGGTAACAAAACCCCTAAAAACTCCTAAGATCCAATGGGTATTAGAACCCCATGGACCTTTAGTCCACACTTGGTTAATGACCTATACTCCTCCAAACTCTATAAAAGGCTAAGCCTTGGCTAACTTAGGGACTTGAAAAACTAGAAACAAACCAACACTCCTTTGATTTTCGTTGCCTTCTTCTTCAAGCCTAGTGGGACACCTTTGTTGATCATGTTCTAACCCTTTTACTAAAGTTTTCCAATCCTAGTCTTCAACAAGTAAAGGAAGTTCTTCTTTGCATGATTTTTCTGGTCATTTCATGTTGTACATGTTGTTATGTTGTTTAAATAGTTAGAATTTCATGATAAGAATTTGTTCTAGCATTGGTAGCCATTTTTGTTGTTTTTAAGTTTCTTGTAAAAATGATGAAATCTTGTTGAATCTGCCATTGCATGTTGGTTCGGTTGTTATTTTGACATATGAATATTTATTATATGATGATATAGAGCTGCAGAGTTAATTGCATTTTGATTTAGTTGAATTTGTAATGAATTGATTGAGTTTATATGTTATTGTTTAAGGGTTTCATTGGTTGAACCCTCTTTTATGGGCTTTCTATTGAAGGTTTGCTAAATGAATGAAGACTCTCACTAAAGACCTTGCATTCTAGGTAGAATTTATAGAGAACATGAGTTTCTATTATGCGAGTGCCTTACTTGTTGGACAAAAGCTTAAGAACACATGAATATAATGAAGACATGGTGAATGAGTACCTTACTCATTGGGAGAAGCTATGAATTTTGTGAGAAAAAACTAGTTTTGTTGAGTGTTCGCTAAGCATGTACCTTACTCATTATGCAAGGATCTTAAGAAACCAAAAATGCATAAATTTGTTGGGTAAGTCTCACATTTAGCTAAGCGAGAGTTTAGGAGCTCATTGTGGCTCCTCTCATTGGGCAAATGGATACCTTCAATGATCAAGTTAGGTTATTTGAGAGTTTGAAGTATTTGTGACTTTATTTGTTGAGCAAGATATTCCACTTATTGAGCGAATAAGATGTGAGATTTTTAAGGTGCTTTTTGTCCACCCTTTTGGCTAAGTGATGATAGACACTTGCTAGGCGAACTTGTAAGGTTTTTGAGTTAAGCCTCTATGACTTAATTCTTGGGTGAATAAACTATTTGTTGAGCGAGAGAATGTAGTGTGAGCTCTATATAACTTCATTTGTTAGACGAGACTAGGTTCTTGCGAGGGTAATGTGTAAAACTTGAGAAGTACCCTTTGTGCGCTAGGCGAGAATCTCATTTGCTGGGTAAAAATCTAATGGCAGTGAGAAATTTTACTAAGTTACAAAACTGATAAATCTTGGATAATTAAATGATAATAGCTTGTTAAAATGTTGTAAAAGATTGATTATGGGCATGAAGGGTGTAAAAGACTAAAGTGAAATAATAATCAAGTTGAATCTCCATGAAATTTGGAATGTTGCTATCTTTGAAAGCTAAAACACTTGTTGATGAGATAAGGTGTTGATCTTGCTCTTGGAAGGTATGGTTAGTGGACCATTTCATGTTATTGTGCTTCCAATTTGCCTTAGAGGTAGCCATGTTGAAGTGATAGGGATGTGTTGCTAGCACTTGAATGTCCAAGGAAACTAGGAGTGATTAAAGAATCACAATCGTTGTTGTTGTTGAAGTCCCATGTTGACTCTATTGATGAGTAGAGACATAAGTCAAGAATTTCCACGAGTTTGCAGGCTTCACAACTAGTTTTAGATTGAAAAAGGCAAGGCTATATGGCCTCGGGGATAGGTGAACGGGCAATCCCCCACTAATTGGTATAGTCTTTGCAAGGATTACTCTATGTGGAAACTTGTTACCCATGTATAACCTATCTTAATAGAAATGATTTCTAATTTGTAGGATCACATTCTTTTTCCCCAATACCAGATTGATAGTATGTTAAGGAAATTATAGGAGCGATCACTCGACTTATAAAATTTCATAGAGTAGTTGTGTTTGTGCGTGTGTGTGATTGTTGAATATAAATTCTTGAAATTATTGATTTTAACTGTTGAAGGTCGAGGCTCTTTGTTAACTTGTGTTGTTGTGGAATTATGAATGCAGTGTTGTGTATATGTTATTTTTTGTTATTTAGACATAATGTCTTTTCTACAGTAGCTTATCCTTGTGCTTATATGTTGTATGTATGTGATTATGATAATTGTGACTAGTGTGTTCATGAGAGTAAATGTCGAGATCACCTAAGGGTTTTTGAGCATCCCAATGATGCATATCTTTTTGAGGGCATTCTGCACATACGCTTCTAGGACACCTTGGTAGGTCCAAGGGCAGCATGGTGGATCAACCATGATCAGTAACAAGTATGGTATTGGGGGAGGTCAACATGGTGTATGTCCCTATTACCATAGTTTTGTTCACCATCACCTTCCACACCTACATGGAGATGTTCCTCCCATCCTAGGAATATGGAGCCAACTGGCGGCCATGATGAAGGTAAAGTTGGCCAAAAACCAATGCTACAACTTTAATGCATGTGGTCCTCATCCTCAATGCTTCTAGATAGGACCACAATGCTAAAGAAATTGCAGGAGCTTCTTCTTTAGCAATTGCCACTGCAATAGTTAAAATGTTGTTTTGTAGGGACCAACTTGATTAAGGTGTTTAGTGTATCTCTTCCTCCTCTTTGTTTTGATGTATCTTTGTCTTTGGGCAAGTGTTAGCCTTGAGCTTCATGTTCTTCCTTGTTGTTGATGTAAGTGTCATAAGGTACAATTTTTTCCATGTAATCCAAAAGTTGTATGTAATTGGACTTTATCTTTATTTTATTTTATGACACATGTTTACAATGAATATGAATATATGTTGTTTTATATTTCCGTTGTGATGCATCACTTGAGAAAAAAAAACTTGTTATTTTCATAATTAAATTAATTAAAATTTTTTTTGCGCTTAGTATAGTTTTTAGTCATTTGGTATATTGTGTTGGCCTCCGAATTATTACAAGTTATCCATGCATAATTGCATAAGTATAACCATACATGCAAAGGGTTTAAATTTAAATGAGAAAATTTGATAAAGGAGTCATTTACATGTTGGTAATTTTGTTAATTTCTAAAGAGAATTGAACACTTAAATCAATGAACTTTAATAAGAGAGATTTAAAAAGTAAATTTGATCATGATTAAGTCTGGTTGGGTTTAAAAGAAAAATAACTACAAATTTATTATTTTTTGAAGAAGCAGGCTATGCTTTAGGTTCAAATTTCTTAAATAAGATTTTGAATTCAAATTTTGTGAATGAAAAAACCTAGTTAGTAAAGAAGATTATACTAAGAGTTTGCTTGATTTAAAGAAGGAATAGGTAGGGATGGCACAAGGGAGTCTAACCTGGTGGGTGGGTTGACCCACTAATTATTTTGCGAAGAAGGTTGTGTAGTTTAACTTGTAGTCCTACTCAACTTGCACGAGTCAACTTGTAGGTTATATGATTTTTTTTTAACATAAAAAATAGCATATATATATATATATTGTTAAGAGTTGAGAGACAAAGAATGTGAATAATAGAGAGAGTCTTTTGACTTTATATTTTTTATTCTTTTTTATAGCTCATGAACACATCTATATTTAAAAAGTATATATATATATATATATATATATATACTATTTTGAGTTTATGGTTCTAATTTAAAGGCGTCATAATTCACTAAAAGTTATTCTCATTTTCATCTAATTATTTTTATAACTTTTAGATAAAAAAATATAATTCCTCTCATACAATTTTTATACAAATAAAATTATAAATAATAATAAATCTATATTTGATTTTCGTTTAAATTATAAATAATAATAAATCTATATTTGGTTTTCGTTTGTAGTATAATAATTCTAGAACTTGTTTTTCCATTAATGACAATAAATTATTAATATGAAAAATTATTTAACTTAATTTAATTAATATTAAATAATAAAAAATATTAAAACTTAAATTAACAATTTTTTTTTATTTTAATGAGTTGAAAACAAATTAACCTTTTAGTTTACTATTTTTTACCCACCAATATAACAATTCGAGGTGATCATAACCTTTAAACAACACTATCGCCAAAAATAAATTTGAAATAAGATCTTGAGTTAATTTAATTAAAAAATTACATGCAAATTTTTAACTAAATTTTTACTGTTCTTTTCAAATTGAGGTAAATGATTTTTGAATTCAGAACTTTCTATACTAGCAACCGTTATCCCATATTTTCACCTCTTACTTATTTAATGAATTTTTATTTTAATTTAATTATTCATGATTTATGTAATTGTATTATCTTTATATCTTATAATATATATATATATATATATATATAGAAATGATCTATTTTAGTTTTTTTTATACATGTATTTTTTATATTATTTTGATTTTTTACTATCAAATATAATTTAATTCCATTAAATAAAACTACCACAAAATAAAAATTAAAGATTTAAAACCAATACAAATTTTTGGAGAAGTTAGTAAACTGCCATAGATCTTATAAAATAAAAAAAATAAAATCTATGATAATTTTACATTACTAAAAAAATTGTGAAAATTTTACACTATTAATTTCTATTTATATACGTTTTAGTTAATAGAATTAAGTCATTTTATACCGTACAAACTAAAATAATATAAAAAAAAAACGATTAAAACTCAGTTTTAAGTATAAAAATAAAAATGTAAAAATAATACAAAATAAAATGAGTAATTAAATATTTTATTTTGAATAAATTTTGAAGTAATAATAAAATACGGGTATCACATGAAACACGGGCTAAAAACAAATATAAAAATTAGAATTCAAGAAAAGAAAAACGAAAGGTTAGACAAAGAAAGAATGTGAAAAAGTCCACTCAAAGTGGTTGAGCTAAACCCCCATTATCCCTTCTTACATCACCTTCCTCAAGATCCATTCATTCATTCGTTCAACTCCCAAACTCTTACCAAATCCACCTGTCTCCACCCATGTCCGGGGAGCCACGCCAACTGGAGATCCACCTGAGGGTCAACTCGAAGCGAGGCAACAACATGGTGCACCCCGTGGCGGTGGAGACGGTGTCCGCGTCCCCTGCTAGAGACGAGGTGAAGCATTACAGGAAGTGGTTCCCTTGGTTGATACCTCTCTTTGTCGTTGCCAACATCGTTATGTTTGTCATCACTATGTATGTCAATAACTGCCCCCATAACTCTGTTTCCTGCATTGCCACCTTCTTGGGTCGCTTCTCCTTTCAGCCCTTCAAAGAAAACCCCCTCTTGGGCCCTTCCTCTTTGACGTGAGTCTTTTTTTTCTCTTTCTATTATTATTATTCATTGCTGTTGGCCTTTTGCCAGTTTATTTTAGGTAAATAATTGTTATTCTTTTACTATCAACCATTTTTAAAATAAGCACATTTATTATTTTTAAAAATATTATTCAGTAATTAATTAATTATGGATAATTGTACCAACCTCTTAGATTGTGATTTTTTTTTATCGAGATCTGCGCAAAAATTGTAGACACATAGTGACCACTGTTATCATGATCCTTGATATTAGAGAAAATTGTGATGGGATGGATATCCTGAAATCCTTGATGTTGTGATCTTAGCTCCGGTTGTAAACTATTTTTTAAAACCTTACTTGTACTATTATTATTGTGACAACAATGACGAATGGTTTATCTTGTTGGGTGAGATTGTTTATATCGATCATACGAATCGTTTGACTCAGTTAACAAGTTTTACTTTAGCTGTTGAGGGCCTAACACAACCCTCCCTCTTTGCCCAGGATTGGACTAGCTATGATACTGTAGGTAATATTTATTATTACGTATTATAGATGAGAAAGAATTACTCACTCTAAAAGAATTAATAATTCACTCTAAACGAAGTATTCGTTAAAACCATTTGAATAAAAGAAAATGAAGAATGGGGATGAAGGATAATTCTTTTAGAGCTCTCCTCTATATAAATTTATAAATTTGCATTGCCTATTGGTCATGGTGATAGTATTTATGTGATAGTTGGGACTGAAATTTATGGATGTTTCTGATTTGAGTGGTTTTAATTATCTGATGGAAAATTTGGATTATGAATTTGACTGTTACTGGGATTGAACAAGTGGGGATTGTTTATTGATCAGACTGCAGAAGATGGGGGCTCTTGATGTAAGCAGAGTGGTTCATAGACACCAGGGGTGGCGCCTCATCAGTTGTATGTGGCTACATGCTGGGGTTTTCCATCTGTTGGCAAACATGTTGGGTATTCTAGTCATTGGAATTCGGCTTGAGCAAGAATTTGGGTTTGGTATGCGTTATATATTCAAGAATAAGGCTTGTTTCTTTCCTATGTAGCTTTCACTTCTATAGAACTTGTCTTAATAGGATTAAATATATTTTTGGTCCTTTAAATATACCAGATCTTGGTTTTAGATTTAATCTCTCTAAAATTTGAGTTTTGACTTGTGTCTCTTAGTTTTTAAAAGTGAGCACTTTTGGTCTTTGCCATTATCATAGATAAGTGCTACTGATGACAAAAACTCAAGAACCAAAAGGGACCACATTAAAAAATAAGGGGCACAAGCCAAAACTGATATTTTAAAGGGTCTAAAGCCAAATTTTGGTGATAATTATAGGGTGGCCAAACATTTGTTTAAATCTTGCTGTAAATAACACATGCCAGTGACAAGTAAAGGTTTTGGTTTTTCTTCTAAGAGTTCTTCTGTTGTTCTGTATTGCTCAAACTTCTGTACTCTCAATATGGTTGAGTGGAAAAGTAGACAGATGAAACTAATTAGACAGTAAGAAATTAGTACTTTATTCTGAAAAAGGAAAATATATCAAAAAACACAACTGAAGGGTAGCCTATAACTAGTAACTTATAGTTGGTGTAAGGTTAACACATGGTAGCTTGTAGAGTATACCCTTAAACAAAACTTTTAAATTAACATTAAAAAATCTGATTTGAGGAATGATGTGAGCTGTACTTATTATTGTCTAGTAAATAGATAAACATGCCACCGAAGATCTTCCCTTTTACACTCTAGTTTCTCTTCTGAGAGGTATGATTTTCTTGTGTCATGTTATTGTTTGCCTGGTTTAGCTCTAAATTCTTTACTGATTCTTGCATACTTGTACTACAGTACTTATTGGACTGCTATTTGTCGTATCTGGATTTGGGGGGAGTTTGCTTTCTGCTCTTTTCATTCAGTCAAACATTTCTGTTGGTGCTTCTGGTGCACTTTTCGGCTTGCTGGGAGGCATGCTTTCAGAACTCATTACTAACTGGTCTATGTATGATAACAAGGTGCTATTTAAATTTCTCATTTGGAACTAAGTGTCTCAAAAGGAAAGATCATGATCTTAAAAGCAACCTACTGACAATCAATGATTTTCTTTTCATGTGAAGCTAGCAGCACTCCTCACCCTTGTGATCATCATTGTTGTCAATCTAGCAGTGGGGATTCTCCCACATGTGGACAATTTCGCTCATATTGGAGGCTTTCTTACAGGATTTCTTCTTGGATTTGTGTTTCTGATACGTCCCCAGTTTGGTTGGGTTAACCAACGATATGCTCCCCTAAATTATTCTCCAGGACGAGGACGAGCTAAGCCTAAATTCAAGAAATATCAGTGCATCTTATGGGTCCTCTCCCTGATCATCCTAGTTGTAGGGTAAGCATTTTTTGAAGTGTCACTTTTTTCTGAGGTCAAGTTGCTCTAGCTAATGCATAATGTATGGAGAGACATGAGCATAATTAACCCTGTTGAATATAACATGAGACCTGGACTTTCCTCAAGTAGTTCGGGTGGATTTAGTTTTGGTTTACCTCAAGTAGTAAGAGGTTTTGGATTCAGTTTCTACTAAAAGAAAAATACATATAACGTGAAAAACCAAGTTATTTACTTTAGGAAGAATCTAAAAACATCCAACCCATCAAAGTTTGCTGTTTATTAAACTTTACGTAGGCTTTCATTTGGTATAGGAAAGAAAGTGAAAGGAAAGAAAAAAAGTGGAAAATGAAATGATTTTTAGGTTGTTTGGTGGGGAAAAAAAATGAAAGGAAAGAAATTAAAAATTTTCTTTTCTTTTGCTTGGTTGTGTAGAAAGTGGAAGGAAAGAAAAAGAATAAAATGTCAAAAGTACCCTCAAATAAAAAATGTGATATTACAATTAATTTGTTAATAAAAAATATATTTAGAAGTGATTATTATTATTATTATTGAAAAACACTTTCATATTATTATTATGACTAAAATGTATTTTTAGTCATTCATCTTATTATGAAAATTTGTTTTGATCCTTTAGGTCTCAAATATGAGTTAATATTGTTCATGTACATGAAAACTATGAAATTTAACTAATATTCAAACCAAAAAGAGTCATAAATAAGTTGAAATTTGCATGAAAAGTTAGTTCCACAAGCAATTGGGAAAGAATTGGATATTAGATTTTTTAGTTTTTCGATTAATCATGTAATTCATTTTTTATGCGATTTTTTTTATCATGTTTATAGCTTTATTGGTTTGAATTTTAATTGAGTTTCATAGTTTTCATATAAGTAAATTAATGGGAGAAGTTTTACATTTTGAATTTGTAAAAAAAATGTTCAAAATGGTGCTCCAAAATCGAAAACGATCTTTGTTTCAAGAGGACAACATTAACTCAAAATGAATCTTTTAAAAACTAAAAGACCAAAACAAATTTTCACAATAAGATAATAGAGTAAAAATATACTTTAGCCTATTATTATTATTATAATAAAAATGTTTTATTTTATGGTTTAAGATTGTCAAACTCGAGAATTTACGGAAACTCATGGAGTTTCCGTAGACTCGACTTGTAAACTCACAAGAGTTTACCTATAATATAAAAATAAGAAGAATGCTAGTAGTACTCTCTCAAACACTTTTTTATACTTTACTATTGGTTGAAATTTATTAAAAATCATATATTTTGTTGGGATCCACCAATAAATTAGGAGAGTGACTCATTAAACGAGAGAGTCTCACCAAAATTTGTGATTTTCAATGTATTTCAATCAATAATATATGAAGTATCAAAAAGTGACTGTTTGAGAGAGTTCTATTAATAACATATATGCATAACATAATATTCTTATCACAACAATAATTCAACATTTCAACTCCATAATAAATCAGTAGCATACCACAATAATGAAGTCTGATAGCACATTAGTAATAATAAATAAAATCAAACTACATAAATGACCAAATCGTACAAAAATTCAAAAAATATAAGTTTCTAAAGTGAAAACATTTAAAAAAGGAGTTAATTTCTTCAAATCATTTGAACCATAGTATAACATTGACATTATGGGGTCAATGAGGGCAAAAATTACATTTTGATTTCGAACTCTACACACAGGAGGCATGCTATTTTAAGTAATTTTAAATATGTGAGGATTTCTCATTTATCAACTGAAGTATTTGTAGAAATTATGACAGTTCTGAATACTATTAATCTTTATAATCAAGTAGACCAGGAAAAAAAATGCTCAGTTGTTGTTGGTCTAGTTTTCTCCATCTGTTCTTTATTTTGGTGCCTCTTGACAATCATGCTACAGCAAGTCTAGCTACTATAATTGTTGGACAAAATGTGTTTTTTTTAGACTCTACTTTTTTGGTTAAACGTGGTTCAAGTCCTTGTACTTTCGTATTTATGAATTTAGTTGTCAAACTTAAAAAAAAAAAGTGGATTTAGGCCCCCCTCTCTAAGAATTCATCATGTTTTTTAAAGTTAGGAGGAGTTAAATCCACATGTTTTTTTTTTTAAGTTTGAGAACCTAACTCATCAATATAAAAGTACAAGGATGATGATCACGTTCAATCGAAAGTATAGGGATTAAAAATACATTTTTTCCATAATTTTTTATTAGTAGGGAGAAGATCTCCTAAAAAGCTAGATTTAGGATTTGTTTGAGTAAACTTTTTCATAAGCACTTATAAGAGAAAAAAATAGGAAGAAAAAATAAAATAGGTTTTTTCCATAAACTAATTTGTAGAAGCTTTCATACTATCTTTTCTAAAAATTAATTTTTGACTTATACATAAATTAATTTTAACTTATGGAGAAATTTATTTTATTTTTTCTTCATATTTTCTTCTTCTATAAGTTCTTATGGAGAAGTTTATGCAAATAGGTGTTAAGTTGGATGCAGACTTGCCAGGTGCACTGTGATTAGGATCTCTTGTAACATTTTGTTTTTTGTTTTTTCACCACGCAAAGCCACCTAAGGTTGATTCAGAAATAGATCTATCCTTCATTAATTTAAATATTCTTGTATATATGAAATTCGCTTTTGTGCATGATTGCGTTGCAACATCTTAATTGTATTCATGTTTTTCCTTTTATTCATCTTTCATTTTGACCTCTTGTTCTGTCTATGTTAAATTGTCTAATGCAACAGGCTTTCTGTTGGGCTGGTTGCACTTCTCCGTGGTGTTGATGCAAATGATCACTGCTCCTGGTGCCATTATCTATCTTGTGTTCCAACTTCAAAATGGAGCTGCCATACAGAGGCAGCTTATTGTGAGGTAAGCATTTTACCTGAAAGCCTCTTCATATGAATAATATTATCAGATCCTGTGAAATTACTTATTTTTCACTGACAATTTTATGAATTGGTTATCTTTAACCCCTTTTTCATGTATTATTATTCTGTCTTCTTGTATTATAAGATCTATAAACAATTTGGAGTTCTCCAAAGATAAAAACATATAGGTGTTACCATCAATTAGAATAATGTTCTCGGGTTAATGCTTTTAGTTCCTGCAAATAGAACAATGTTTATTTTTAGTCCCTAAAAATAAATAGTTTCCTTTTAGTCCCTCGATAATGAAAATGTATCAGATGGGATCCTTTGTTATTCACAAAAAAATTGTTTCCTTTTGGTCCCTTGTTTATAGAAATAAGGACCACATCAGACTTTTTTTTAAATGAGAGACCAAAAGGAGATGATTTACTTTTAAGGAACTAAAAGTGAACGCTATCCTGCTATCCTGTTTGTTTGCAAAGATTAAAAATATATTTAACTCAATGTTTTCATTACAAGTTACTTTTTTATTATCAAATATGCCGTGTACTTAATGTTAACCATTTAAAAATATCTTTTTTGTTATTTTTGGTTCTTAATGCCTAATATTAATGTTGTTGAAATGCCACAAATGCAGTCAAACCAGCTTGGCAACCAGCTGAACGTAACATGCTCAAGCAATGGTAAATCCAGTACATACTTCATGCAAGATCCGACCAGTTCCCAGATCCAGCAATTGTGTACTCAACTTTGTAGTTGAGTTTTGATAAAAAGTGATTATCGTTGGAATTAGATGTTCATTTGTTCATATTATTGTTTCAGGCTCGCGAAAAACTGTAGTGCTCTTTTATTTATACCTTTTGCCTTATTCAGGAGACAGGATTAAAAAGATACATGTTGCTTTGTAGATTTGTTCATCTTGTGTATATAATATTGATTGATTTGCATTTTTTTGGGGGTACCTTTGTGAGATCAAAGTTACACTTATAGATACACCAAAAAAGAATTACACTAATAGATTATTAATGTATTACCCTAACTTGTGTGTGCTAATAGCTTTTTCTTGTGATTGCATTGCAAATTAAGTGATGATATAAACATGACTTAAATACATTTTAAGTCAATCTATATATATATATATATATATATATATATATATATATATATTTTTTTTTTTTTTTTTTTAAGTCTTTGTAAAAAATTATCATTTTTATATTCTTAACATGTTTTTTAGTTTCTATTATTAATTCTGATTAATTTAGTGTTGATATAGTTAATCAATTAAATAATATTAATTACAATAATTAAGATAACAAAGAATATTTTAAATTAAAATAAATTATTTTTAAGTGTACAATTTCATTAAGTAATGAATTTATTATTTTTTATAAATAAAATAATTATATATAAATTGATTTTAATATGTTATAAATAATAATTTTATTTTTTAATATTCTTATTTTTTAATTTTTTAATTTACTTTTAACATTGTATTTCTAAAAAAATTATAGTTTATTTAGAAAATTACAAATTAATTTTAATATATTATTTTTATGTTATTTTTACATTTCAATTTATTAATTTTGATTGATTGTAATATAATTTATTTTTAATATATTATATTTCAATTTATTCTTGTCTTTAAAGATAAAATCATTGCTTGAGATATATTTTAAAAAATAAATTCTATTACAAGAAGTCAAAATTAATAAATTAAAATGTAAAAATAATATTAAAAGTAATATATTAAAATTAAATTGAATTTTAAAAAAAAGTACAATGTTAAAAGTAAGAGTAAATTACATTGTCCTCCCTTAAGAGATATAATTATTACATTGACATCCCCTCTTGAGTTAAAACATACGATTTAGTTTATTTAACTCAACATTATTAAAACAAATTAAATTCTCCTCCCCTTGAGATGTAAGTATTACATTCCTATTCCTTTTGTATTAAAATATATAATAAATTAAATTTTCTTCCCTTGAGAGATGCAAGTTGTGACACCTTTTACTAATCTATTTAAACTTGATAAAGAAACATATCGATAAAATGATTCACATTTATTCATATCACATGTAAAGAGTTCACATTTATAAATCTTAAATGTGCGGAATAATCTTTCAAATACAAATAATGACACTACCAAGGTCATACATATCCTTAAATCCAACATATAAATCCAATTTATAAACCTAGTCTCAATGTCAACTTATTAGATCATCCCCTAGACAAACTACTAAAAGGAAATAAAGCAATAAAAGGCCGCACCTCATTCTTTTAGATCCTGCTCAGCTTCCTCACCTGTAAGTGACATTGAGTCCAAACACAAACAATACACAACAAAAGTGAGTGAGAAACGCATCTCACTCAACTTGTGGTGTGAGTACAACGTAAGTAGCACTTACAAGACACCATGAAACAGATTAAAGCGTAAATATAATAGATTATAACAATTATACAAAGACATTCACTTGAATGCATGAGAATGACACAATGTCACTCACGATACTTGAATACATGTGAACGATACTATGTCATTCACACTACACTTGGATACATGTGAATGATGTGATGCCATTCACGACACTTGAATACATATGAAAGGCATGATGCCACTCACGACTTGAATACATGTGAATGACGCTATGCCACTCATGATACTTAAATACATGTGAACGAAGCTATGCCACCCACACGACACTTGAATACATGTGAACGACACTATGCCACTTACGAAACTTGAATACATGTGAACGACACTATGCCACTGATGACACTTGAATACATGTGAACTATTAGTATAAATGAACACAAGAATAAGGGTTGAATTGTGTTCTTTTAAACATTTTCGCAAATCTTTTAGGCAATGTGCTTGTCAAGATGAGACGATATAAACACTTATGGAAAAACTTGTTTGTAAAGGCATTTTTCTTAAAAACAAGGGATCAAACGATATAAAATAAAGAGATGGAGAAGAGATCACCACTTAGAGATTTTATACTAGTTCGTCTATAAAAATATTGTCCATTCCTTGGCTACTTCACCAAGAGTTCTACTATAAGGAAGAACTCTTTTGCTTATAGATATAATAACTCAACAAGCCAACCTAAGCTTATCCCAAATATTCTTTCACTTGCTTTTCCTAGTAATAACCTAACTATTCTTTGAATTGCTTCTTCAAGCAATCTCCCAATTATTTCTTTACAACAAACATCTTTAGCCTCACACTCTTTATAAGAAAGATGTTTGAAGGAGTTTGACTCTTATCATCTTTTAAGATGTATAAACTATAGAATCAAGTTAGGTACTTTACAAAGAATAGAAGGAATAGATGTACACTAAAAGCTCAAGAGAATGTTTCGTATAAAGATTTTATCTCTTATGCCTTGTTCTTTGTTCTTCTATCATCAAGGTATTTATAGAACTTCTTGAGGATGTATACACTAAGGGTATTTAGAGTTCTTCCTTGTGAATTTGAATCTTTCTTCCAAGGTTGGTTAGAGATGTTAGATCATTTAATGCACCCATTAAACGTCTTTCACCAATTAGTCATTCTTGATATGATAAAGTGGTGTGCTTATTTCTCTTTTAGGTAATCTTAATTGTGTAATTCTAACTATACTATTCTTGAAAAGTTACATTGATTAGAGTTATTGGGGAAAGTGACTTGATGTGACAACTTTCGTTTTGCTTCAAAAAGATATGACCTGAAATGCTTGTTAAAAGATATTAATATTTCTAGAAGAAATATGTAATGAAATATTACATTTAAATATAAGTTATCATTTATTAAGAAAGTACATTTTTTGTGTCAACAAATGATGTATCTTACCATATATTTTCTAGTATTGTTTGATCGAATAGGTGATGTGTGTAAAACATTTTTTTCATAAAAAACATAATTCTTTTTTTATCAAAACATATAATGTTTATTTTTTAGCTTCAAAACTTTCTCTTAAACAAAACATTGAAGGTCTAAGAATCTTCCCCTTTTTGATGAAGACAAATAAACATATAATCTTTTTAGAAAAGCAGTTTGTCAAAATAGATGATTAGATCATATTATATCTTTTTAAGAAAAGCAATTATGTTTCATCAAATCAAGGTATAAATCATAGGCATATATTAGAGTATTAAGCATATAACAAGATAGAACTAAAGTAAAAACATTAAATGGTGTATATGATTAAACGATGCATAAAATTATAAAACCTTGAGTTTTGTTCGATACTCCCCCTTAGACAAACATATAAAAACACAGTTGTTCTTGATAGTCTTCATCTTTTTCTTATGTTTTTGCACACTCCTTTGTTTATGTTCTCCCCCTTTTGTCATTAGAGAAAAAGGGGTTAGGCATCAAAGTCTGAACTAGAGCTTAGTTTATATTCTTAGATACTTTCCTTAGAAACTTCATAAAAGTCTTTTGGGTCTATTCACATATTGTTCTTTCTTCTTCCACTTCAGATTGAAGTGTTGAAACCGTATGTCTCAGGGAGACAACTTCAGCTCTTAAATCTTTAGTAGAGGTTGGCAACTATGGTAACTAAAACTTGAAAGTTGAAAAAGGAAGCTCAATAGAAAAAACAAAAGAGTCTAGAGATGGATATACACAAACTTTGTTTGGAGTGACATGAATTGATTATGAGGATTTAGAGCAAGAGGGAGGGCACACTTAAACATGATGACTAGGGGTAGAACCTTGATGAATGATGCCAATTGCCTTCTCTTAACGTGTTATTCCTGAGGTATGTTGAAGCGCATAAAAATGTTGGCATAGACGTAGGCCTTTTGTTTTAGTGATCATCTGCTTGGCACATAGAGCATAAAACTGCTTTTTTGGTCATAGCCCTTCATCTCACATAGATGAAACACATCTTGGGCATATAAATATTCTTTTCTTTGCCCTTGCACACATACTGAGTGGTGCATTTAACCTCAAACTCAAGGACTAGCTTTAATTTAATGTTAGGGCAAATGATGGAATCAAGCTTGCCACCAAGCATGAAAGACAGACACAGGATGATCAACTTCTGTGCACTTGTGCTTAATCATGTAGTAGGAGTGTTACACCTTCTTCTTCTTCTCTTGAAACAAATTGAGAACCCTTCAAGTTCCCAATCAAAATTTATGCTTCTCCATTGATCGAACTCAAGGCTTTCATCAACATGGAAAGTAAGATAAATAGGTTGTCGTCATGTAGAATGAAGGCCCCAACACTTGGGTCATACATGCTCTTGAATGCACTTGGCAATGTATTCTAGCATATTGTATGTTCTAGTAAAGAAGGGTAGGAGTGATTGAACTTTGTTTTGGGATCACGAAAGATCCATACATCAGAGTTGGGAGGGTATCATATGTTAAGAGGGTTGTATAGAAATATTTGGTTAGGACAAGGAGGTGTTTGGGTATATGGGAAAATGTGGGGTATAGGATAAGGAAGGGGTATGTGTGGTTGGGCTATCTTGTCGAGATACAAATGTAGAAGGATCTAAAAGAAAAGGTACTCCTAGTTTAATAAGTAAATTTACTTGTTCAATGGTAGGAAAATCACTATGAACTTTTGGTTATGTGGACAGAGCATTAACAAATGTTAACAACTTCTCTTGAGCATTAACTTCAATTACCAAATCCAGGGGAAACACTTCAGAAGTAGGCTCATCAAACAATGAACAACTTTTAACATTTGTTCAATCTCCTTTGAGGAGTATTCGTCTGTTGTTGGCACTTGAGGAGCTTAAGATATGATTAGTGCTTTTGCCAAAGTAGCTTCCTCTTTCTGTTTTAGCTTTTCGTATTTTTCTTTTTACTTCTTTGAGAGATTAACAACCTTCTAAAACTCTCTCTTTTCAACACACTTAGTCAAGGGTTCAAGAATCATCTAAGGAGGCTTAAATTATGGTCGTGTGGCACCTTCAACTTGTACCTCAAACTTAGGTACATGAAAATTTGTTTCCTTACTTCTCTTTCTTCTTATTAGGGGTGGTGAAAGGCAAAAGTGCTTACAACTTTTCTTCTTTTGATAGTGTTGAGCTATTGTCTCATCATCATCAAGGGACTAAATGGTGGAGGTTTCATGGGTGATGGAGGTTTGGTGTGTTTGTGCTTAAGGAAAATTGAATCTTTTCTTGGTAGAAGGTTCAAATGAAGATGGTGTAGGGTTTGTTTTAGAGGTTGGCTTAGGTTGTTTTCTTTTAGGGGTGAGTTTCGAGGGTCGTTTTTGGAGTTGGGCTTGTGTTTAAGGACCAGGTTGGTTTTTTGGAGTAATGGGTTTGCTAGAATCAAACACAAATAAGGGTTTTACAGAAATGGTGGAATAAAGCTTGCTAGCTTCAGGGTTCACATTTAGACCAACAGATGATCCAATCTTGAAAGCATCTCCTAGGCGGTCTTCAAGTGGCTCAACCTTGACTATAGGTTGCTCCACAAAAGAAGGAAAGGGTTTGCGGACTCCTATATTTTTCAGCATCGTCATATTCACCTCAAATCTTAGGGTGACACTTTCCAACCAGACTTGATGACCTTCATATAATTGAGTATTTCAATGAACAACATACCCTAGGGGATTGGATATGACGATCCAATCTTGAAAGCATCTCCTAGGAGGTCTTCAAGTGGCTCAACCTTGACTATAGGTTTCTCCACAAAAGAAGGAAAGGGTTTGCGGACTCCTATATTTTTCAGCATCGTCATATTCACCTCGAATCTTAGGGTGACACTTTCCAACCAGACTTGATGACCTTCATATAATTGAGTATTTCAATGAACAACATACCCTAGGGGATTGGATATCTAACCTTCTCTGTTAATTTTTTATGAGAGGTTAGGGAAAAGATCCAATAATCTTCTCACCCACAATCATGAAATATAAGCAGAACCTGTCTTTAGAAGAGACATGGTCTCTTGAGCCTCACCTAGGCATGATGGTGTGGAAGAGTATATTGTGTAGCACCCTACATATTGTTTTGAACGATGTTTCTAGTAGGTTAGTGTTTTGGCTTGTGTTTTGGTTGGTGTTTAGGCTTGTTTTTGTAGGTTCATGGATAGGGATGGTTGGTGTTTAGTTAGGTTTTTCTATGAGTAGATTAGGGCTTTGTATCCTCTTGGTTTTCTTGGACGATTTGTTTGAAAAAGGTTTTTACTATCTTTTTCCTAGGGACAAAAGGAAAAGGATATGATGGACCACAAAATTTCCTTTACTTTTCTTTGATCTTTTCTTGGTCAATCTTGAGGATAAGGTGCTTTATCATCAGATTCGACATCATTTGAGAAAATGATCTTCCTTTTCTTAGTAGAGGATTTGGTGGTTGTCATAGAAGAAGCTTCATTGGATGATTGTTCTTTGGACTGTCCTTTAGATAAGGCTTCACTTACTTCTTCATCAACCAAGGGTTTTTCATCTTCAACCACAATCTCAAGCAGTCTCAATTGAATACTCAGATTCATTTGGTTGATGTTGGTTTTCCCAAACACATATTGCTTGTACCCAAACTTTTTTTTTTAATCTTTGAATAGCTTGGTTAGCAGAGCTGCACGAGTCACTTGATTCTTTTTCTTGTTTCTTCCCTTGATGTTCTTCCTTAAGTGCATGATAGAGGCCAAACTTATAGAAATCTGATATATACTTTTTTGATCCATCCTTGTGTAAGATCCCCTTGTTCAAAATTTGTTGAAAAATTCTATCTTGGTCATTAAGCTTCAAGAGAGTATAGGGCTTCTTTGCATCATTTCAGAGAAGTGCTTTGTAAACCAAATCATCTCCTCCAAGCATAGTCTCTCGTCCTTTGAAAGGAATGTTTCCTTGATGTTTGCACCCAATGACTTTGGAAATTGAGCCAATATCAACAACTACTTGCACTCCTAAAACTGATCAAAAAATTACATCATAATCCACAAATGCATTACTCCTAAACTCCCTTGCTTGTTAAGGGTGATTTTTTTTTCTTTGTAGAAGAATTGGGCAATATCACAATCTTTTAATTTCGAAAGAAAATCAAGACCATGTTCCATCAAAGTTGGAATGTTGATGAAAGTACTTAGTATAAAAAATCAATTCATCACACTAAGTATCCTAGGCTTGGGTATGGATTTCTTGGTTGGGGCCATGGTAGCAAAGGATTTTGAGAATATCTTTTTTAGAGGCTTTTTTGCAAATGATTTCAGTAACGAAAATTGGTAAATCAATTTGTATAATATATAGAGAGAGTCTTGAGGAAAGACAAAAACAATTTAAAAGCAATTTAATGAAATAATGTCTCTTTCTCTGATGGTAAAAAAAGATTTAGACTAAAAACATTTTATGGAAAAAGAGTGAATATACAAAGCGGAAAAGCTTAAAAATGCAAACGAATGTATATGAGACAAAAGTTAGATTCTCATAAATTTTGTAGACGGTCTTAATCTTTGGATACTCATATTGTATAAAAATTAAACTTCATTCTTTCACAAATTTCATACCAAGCAAATCTCTTATATGAATGAGCTTATCTTCATGAAAGGGTTTCGTGAAAATGTCAGCCAATTAATGTTTTAAACTAACAAATTCTAAATTAAATATTCCTTTTTGGACATAATCTCTTATAAAATGATGTTTAATCTTTATATATTTGACTATAGAATGCAGAATAAGGTTTTTAGGTAAATGATAGCAACTGTATTATCATAATAAATAGGAATGTTACTCTTATAAAGATTACAATCTTCAAGTTGATGTTTGATCCATAAGTTGTGAGCAACACCTAGTAGCGGAAATATATTATCCTTTTGCAATTAACATGGCTATTGTGCCTTGTTTCTTACTAGACCAGGAGACCAAGTTTGCTTCAATGAAGTGGTAGACTCTACTGGTACTTTTTCTTTCAATTTTATCTCTAGCATAGTCAACATCATAGAAACCAGCTAACTTGTACTCATTAAAGTTGTGAGTAACACAGTAGCAAAAATATTCTACTTTTACAGTTGACATGGCTATTGTGCCTTGTCTCTTGCTAGACCAGGAGACCAAGTTTGCTCCAATGAAGTGGTAGACTCCACTGGTGTTTTTTCTTTCAATTCTATCTCTAGCATAGTTAGCATCATAGAAAGTAGCTAACTTGTGCTCATTAGATTTCTTTAAAAGTAACCTAAGGTTAGTAGTATCTTTAATATATCTAAATATCCTCTTAATTGCTATTAAATGAGTTTCTTTTGGATCATATTGAAAATAAGCACATAAAAACACATTGAACGTAAGATTATTTATTTTATGCATGTGTTTAATTAAGTGAATGATAAATTTACAGGCTAGTTAAATTTAATTAATGTTGAACAGAAATAAGAAAATATTGTTTGCATGTTTTTTGAATAAGATCACAGAAAGGATTGGAATGGCCGAAAGTAGGCATAGTAAGGCAAGTTTTCCCTTAAAATAGTTGAACAATTCGAGTGAAAATACAAAGAACGAATGCACAGTTGTTAAGAATGCTTCCTAGTCGAATTGAGCAAACCTAGTGTTGTCAACACATTTTCTAGTGCAACAACATATTTTTCAAGATAAAACCTAATTGACTAGAGTTCTAAAGAAAACCCAATCATTGTTTTACCAAACATATTTACAATCCATTTACACATATGATGCATGCTTATATTCATTTTAATTGTTAATTATATTTTATACTTCAATGTTCTACATGCATTACAAGAAAGGAAAAAGTTTATCATTAATTATGGAAATAAATCAATTAAATATCTTCTTCAAAATTAACCCTCTACATTTGTTGTTAGTTGTTTAAAGATTGTAGCAGCCTCTAAGTTGTTACACTAAACATTAAGTCTGGTCTAGATGTAGTTAAATAAAGGAGAAAGTGAATTATACCTCAATAGATAGCTTGATCTACCTTTTATCACTTTCATCTATAGTATGAACAAAAGTTGGATGCATTAGTGTACCCATGTTTTTACAGTCATTAAGCTTGAATTTCTTAAGTAATTCCTTACTATATTTTGTTTGGTGAATGAAGATGCCTTCATCAGTTTGTTTGATTTGAAGTCCCAAAAAATTCCCCCATCATATTCATCTCAAACTCTTCCTGCATGAGCTTTAAGAACTCTTCACACAAAATTACATCATTAGCACAAAAAATAATGTCATCATGAATTTGGACTATGATGAAATGTGATTAATGGTCGTTGAGAAACAAGGTTGTGTCTACTTTTGCTCCTGAAAAACCATTGTTCATAAGAAAAAAAGCTTAACTTTTCATACTAAGCACAAGGTGCTTGTTTTAAACCATAAAGAACCTTTTTTAGTTTGAAAACATAGTTTTGAAAATCATCACTTAAGAAACTTGATGGTTGTTTAACATAGACTTCTTCATTTATCGTACCATTCAAGAAGGCACTTTTTACATCCATTTGGTAAAGTATTATATTATTATGAGTTGCAAAGGATAGTAAAATGTGAATGGCTTTAAGTCTAGCTACTAGTGCAAAAGTTTTAGTATAGTCAATACCTTCTTGTTGCGAAAAACTTGAGCAACTAACCTTGCTTTATTTTTGATGATCTTACCATTCTCAACATGTTTGTTTCTAAAGACCCATTTTGTTCCAATCATTATCTAGTCTTTAGGTAAGGGTACAAGTTTCCATACTTCATTTTTCTAAAACTGATCCAGCTCTTCTTTCGTGGCTTCCACCCAACCATAGGCCAAAAGAACTTCATCGACACTTTTTGGCTCTATTTCATATATCAATGCAACTTGCCCTTGATTCTTAAAGGTTGATCTTGTTCTATCTTTGTCGTGGATGTCTCCTATGATCTATTGTTTTGGATGATAGGATCTCATTTTCCAGTTCCTTACAACAAGCTCAAAACTATCATCCTTTTGACCATTGTTCAATGAAATTTCATTGGACAATCTATGTGTAAACCCAAGATCAAAACCTGCAAAAGAGTCATCTAGCTTTGGTAATTCCTTATTAGGCTTGGAGTCATTAAATTTAACATGAATGGATTCTTCAATTGTTAAAGTTCTAGAGTTGTAAACTCTATAAGCTTTAGAAGTTTTAGAATAACCTAAGAAAGTTCCGTTATCTGATTTAGGATCAAAATTTCCAAGATTGTCCTTTGTCTTCAAAATGAAATAGTTACATCTAAAGAATGAAAATAAGATATGTTGTGTTTTCTACCGTTCCACAATTCATGTGGAGTCTTTTTTTTTTTTTGAAAATAGTCCTTATGTATATTCTATTTTGTAAATAAAATGTTGTATTAATAGCTTCAACCTAGAAGTGTTTGGGTGTGGAGTGGTCATTCAACATTGTCCTGGTCATCTCTTTAAGAGGCCTATTTTTCCTCGCAACAACTTTATTTTGTTATGGTGTCCTTGGAGGAGAAAAATTGTGAAGGATCCCATGATCTTCACAAAATTGTTGAAAATTTTTGTTTTCAAATTCTCTACCATCATCAATTCTAATTGAAGTTATGTTAATACCTTTTTCATTTTGAATCCTTTTATAGAATATAGATAAGACTTTAAAAGACTCATGTTTGTGAGTAAAGAACATAACCCATGTCCATCTTTTGTAATCATCTATCATAGCAAGAACAAAAAAGAGAACTCTTAAAGTTGATTCATAAGCAAGTTTTCTATTTCATCAAAAGTGATTAGTGTTAATTACAAAATGCCTTATACATGCCCTTATACTAAGCCATTGCCTAAGTCCAATCACTAAAACACAACCCATTAGTGATTGTTTTGGTGATGGAAAAATGTTATTAGTGACAGAAATTTCCATCTCTAAATCCAAAAATGGGATTTGTGGCTTCTTGGCCTAATTCCATGCACACTAAACAAAAATACATGAATACTAAGCTAAACTATAGTGAGTCTCAAGTCTAATACAATTTTACAACGAGCCAATTTGACCTTCCAAGTATGAGTACCAAGTAGGCATGCTTAAACTTGAGCTTTCCTTGGCCCATTAAAGAGTGCATTTCCTCTTGGATTTCTTCTTGAAGTCTCCTTAATCTCCCATTGGTTAAGCAACCCTTTAAGCCTTGGGTCCTTAATCTCCCATTGGCTATGGGACCCTTCAAGCCTTAGGTCCTTAATCTCTCATTGGCTATGGAACCCTTCAAGCCTTCTTGCATGTCCATGCTCTCCATGTCCATATTCATATCATCCTCCCTTTCTTGAAGAGAATTTGACCACAAATTTGGGACTTGCGTACCTATAAAATAAGATACAAGGATGAGCCATATGCCATGAATAATGAGAGAGAAACCTACCCATAGGGAGACTACATCCCATGCTCCTCCTAGATCAAAGGTAACAATGAAGATCTTTTCAATGACCTCAAGAATGTACCTATATGCAATGTGGCTAAGACAAGCATTAAACATGATATGTCTAAAAGAAATCTCATAGGAATAATCATGCATTATATTCAAAGCCTTGGGATGCACATGGCTTTCCTCACATTCTTTCTATGAATTCTTCCAATTAAGTATTTATGTAATATGTTTTGGGATTCACAAAAAGTCAATATACTATACCCAAGATCATGATGCAAAATAATCTTATCATTCTAACACATGTTCAAAGATGGCATAGGGGTTGCACATGAAAAAAAAATCATCATCTACCAACCCAAGGGGATATACATCAACCTTATCATGTTCATACATGTGTAAAGAATGCTTAGAGGATGCACATAGAAAGAATATAGCTCTTCCTTCCAAATCAAGGGAATGCACATCAACTTATTATGCTTAAACATGTGCAAAGAATGCATAGGGGTTGCACATGGAAAGAATATAGCACCAGCCCTAAACATATGGAAATGCAAATCAAAATTATCAAGAACCTTAAAATATCTAAAATGCCATAACAAGTTTTTCCGATTCATGCCTCTACTCAAGGATCCATAAATAAAATTTCTAGGCATCCCAAGCAATAAGTAATCCATGTCCTTATGGAACCCAATTCAGCATTTCAAGAAACAAGTAGCAATATGATGAAACTCTTCTTCTTGGCCATACAAGATCCTATCATGGCTTCTCCCGTGCAAATAAGGCTCACAAATACACAAAAAATATTTAGACACCCTCCATAAACCATTTACCTTAAAAATCCTTAACTTGCTTGTCAAAATAAAATTCACTCACAACCTTGGGGTGTACTTTAACACGGGCACACCAATTCCTATCAATTTCAAGGTCCCACCAAGAAAGTATGCAAGTAGAAGATAGTCTATTCAATCTAGATAAAACATTAATGATAAACTTAGTGTTGCCTTGAGAATACATCAACACAGAATACATTTCAAGAGTCTTAAAGATTACATTCAATGAGATATTAGAAGCACTATGCAATATGCCATTTACACAAGGTATATATGAACTCTTGGCATAAGTACAATGCATCCTTAGGAGACATTATTGCTTTTGAAGGTGGAAACAGAGAGAATATCCTCTAGGAATCCTATCTCCAAGCTCCTTCATAACTTGCTCAAAATATGAAAATAGAGAAGGTAAAGAACATAAGTGCAATTCATAAGGAGTTAGTAAATAAGGACTCTTCCTTATCAACATCACTTTCTTAACTCTTCCCGTACTCAAACCCAAGGTTTCTTTTCTCACCACTTTCCCCCCTTTCTCTCTTTGTCTCTTTTACCTTCTTATTTTCTCTTTCTCCTCTCTTACTTTTGTTTGTCACCTTTCCTTTCTCTTTCCCACTCTTACTCTTCTCTTCCTTTTTCATTTTTTTTCTTATTTTCTTTCATTTTCTCTTCTCTTTTTGCTCTCATTTTTAATTGATCTTCACACACATTTCTTAGAGACAAATGTTTAAGGTTCACCTTTTGCCCTATGTGTACAAAAGAGGATCTGTTTGTAACCTCATCATGGATCACTTCTCATTCATATTGCCATAAACTGCCTAATAAGATATGTGTTTCCTCCATTGGCACCACATCACACATCACTTCATCAACATAATTTCCAATAGTGAAGGCTACTAATACTTTCCTATCCACTACTAATACTTTCCTATCCACTACTAATTCCCCCCTCTCACTAAGTCATTGTAACTTATAAGGTTTGTGGTGAGTGATAAGCAGGTTTTTAGTCGTCTTACGCGCATCAAATAATACTAAAGCTAACTATAGTATAGCTAACCTAGGTCGATTCTCTTAAGGACACAGTGTGTTCAAATTGTGCTAAGTGTAAAAATCAGAGTTTTGCAGAAAACGCAAAGTGTTATGAAATGCTGACTTGACCTCGGCGACACTAAGGTCAACTCGCTCTCGGCAATCTGGTCTCGGCTAACAGGGAACCGATATGGTTTCGGTCAAAAGTGATTTAGACGCGATAGAGTCGGATTGACTTGGTCTTAGACTCTGGAAAGCAGTAAATAGGGGGGTTTGTGTTTAAGTGCAAGAAAATAAACTAAGTACTAAAAGTAAACTAAACTATGCTAAACTAATCTATGCTAACTTCTGTACCAATTCGGAAATCAACACACAAAAGGTTGTCATTCTTACTTCGAATTATACTCCGAATCAACCTTAGATTCTTACGACGACCGTCGAACGTTTGTCCGTTGCCATACTGAGGATTTACACAACCGCTACCTCATCAGTTGGCAGGGAGTATGTACTTGGTTGATTTTAGGTTCTCTACCTAATCAAATTATTACACTAGTTCCGACCGGCCTTAGTCTAACGTGATCTACCCTTAACAATGTGTCACGGCAAAGCTAAAAGCAGATTAAAGTGCAGGAATTATAATCAAGAGACAGAATTGCAAACCAGTTATGTTATTGAAAACCAAATTGAATACAAAGGTGAGAATTCAGAGTTTCTAGAGAATCCGCCTTCCATGACGACCGCCAATGGAAGAACGGCAGTGATGCACCAATGGTGGCCAGACGTTGAGGTTTCCGTCCGACAGAGTGCGTCGGCTATACCGAGCGATCACCTTTGAAGGCTTCCAGCTTCCCAAATCCTGGTCCTGTACCTCCTCGACCGAGAGAGACACCGTATTGAAACTTCGTGTACCACTGTACTAGCTTGGAGTGTCTGCAATTGTTGACGGCGGTAGCTCTAGATTCTGCTGAAAATTCCACACTTGAAGACATGGCCTAGTGTGCTTATTTATACACAAGCTGGATAAATCTAAATCTAATCCTAATAACAGAAATTCAAATCCTAAAGATTCCAATTCGAATTACAGATTACAATCTCCTCAATCTTAGGAGTTTTCCAATTTCCTAATTTCTAGCAGAATCATATCTGCATTCCCAGTTACCCGAATTACAAATTCCTTGATCTTAGCAAATCATATCTTAACAAATCATATCTGCATCTTAACAAATCATATTTTCATCTTAACAAATCATATATGCATTTACAGATTCCTTGATCTTGGCAAATCATATCTGCATCTTATCAAAACATATCTGCATGTTAACAAATCATATTTGCATCTTAACAAATCATATCTGCATTACAGATTCCTTGATCTTTAGCAAATCATATCTGCATCTTGACAAACCATATCTGCATCTTACTGGGGTGATTTTAGGTAAGATTTTCATCACTGATGTTGGCTTGACCAAGAGCGCTGGACTGGCCGGGATGTTCTCGGCTTGGGCCGAGATGACTTGGGCTTGCAAAATAAGTCTTAATCTTTTTGTTAGTTAAAAATCTTATTTTAGTACGTACTTGTATTTCTCCTATTTTCAGACCCAAAATTCAAATCTCGGTTAACACAAGACTCTTAATCATTAAATATTCTTAACAACACCCATCTTAAGCCCACATAAAGTGTATAAAATATGACTCATCAGACCCCCACACTTACACTTTTGCATTCCTGGGCAAAATCAGATTCGAGCATTTAAGGAAATTGAAAGAGGAAATATGTTTTTCAAATAAACTCCTCAAGTTTAACAAAACAACTTAAGCATGCATTCATCCTAGAATCCAGGCATTCAAACGATCTATGAAAGTTACTTTCTCCACATCCAAAAACAAATAAGCAACCTACAAACATTAAGAGTAACCGAGAAGTGACTAAGCTCTCTCAGGACATATTCTCTTAGTCTTTCAAGTGTTTAGGTTTGTATATACACTCAAACATCCTATGTCAACTAGCACTGCCAAGCTTTGACTATCCTCTCCTTTCACACCTTCAAACACACATGCATAATGATCAATAGGACTTTTTCGGGCTTGTAACGTGGCCAGGGTAAGGTAGGATTACAGAATGATTAAGTGAGCTTTAATAGCCAGAGGGACAAGAGGAGCAGTGGGGAAAGAATCTGTAAGCACAGAGATTATCTCCTTCGGACATTACCAGTTTCTTGAAAGCATCTTTGTTCACTGTCCTATTTTTCCATTTGTATTTTTCTCTTTCTTTTTCTCACTTTTCCTGTCTTGCAGCTTTTGTGTTGCAATCTCACTTGTAATCTTTTCTTTTTGTTTCTGCTACTTTTTCTTTCTTTTTGTATCCTTTTCCTTTTCTTTTCATCAACCCTTTTTTGGACATACTTACTTTTTTTTTTCAAATATACTACTCTCGCAATGCCTCTAGGTGTCACCCCCACACTTATTCAAGATCTATTCCCAAAACAATTCCAAAGCTCCTTTGTTCCCTAAGGTTTGGGTTGATCATGATTTTTCCGGCTTTAGGCTTGTAATGAGTTGTCATATCAAGAAACAATTATAGGCTTAAAGGGGTAACCAAAGGAATTATTCACAAGGTAGGCTTTATTTGGCTAAGTAGCTGTAAAGAAAGATGGCCTAAATCATATCATTCCTACATGTGAAATGAGTTATATCCAGAGAATCAAGGCAAAACCTAGAGTAACCAGCAACATGGATGCAATAATCACACAAGAAATGAAAGAATGGCGAGATACAAAGCCATTCATGCAAGGCTCAAAAGTTCTAACACGGTTAATTGCTCTGCCACTAATGGTTCATCTTTTCAGTTTTTCACTTACTCACTGCCTAAGGACGCAAAAATTTCACTCCCTGTCAGGTTTAAAAATCTCTCATCCAGGGTCATGCATTGCCTCATGCTGTTTCATCTTACTCAAAGAAATTCAAAATTTTTTTCAAAATAGTTTTCTCACTAATTGTCAATCCGAAATCAGAAATCAGCTAGGAAAACAAAAATGCAAACTAAAATTTGAACAAAAATAGCAGAATCAGAATAAAAGAAAAGGAACAAAATAGAACAGAAACGAAATAACAAAACAAAACCAAACAAACCGTCACCCTCCTAAG
The DNA here is from genome assembly GCA_025330945.1 of Mucuna pruriens. NCBI lineage: Eukaryota > Viridiplantae > Streptophyta > Magnoliopsida > Fabales > Fabaceae > Mucuna > Mucuna pruriens. Next base: position 2,006,318 of record JAENHJ010000532.1, read on the forward strand.
GAACACCCCCCCACAGTTAAATAATGCATTGTCCTCAATACAAAGCATATGTGCACAAATGAAGGGGTGAAATAGAAAGACTTCTTTTTTTTCAAGGTGGAAAGAATGTGCAAAATCTGATATCCAGTATTTTTTCTCCACTCCTGTTGTCTACAACTTGGGGGAGCTTTCTCCTCATCCATTTTGATAGTTTCAACATGATATCCTCCAGTAGCTTCTTTGCACTTTTGCCTGTGACTCTTGCACTAGGATTAGTGTCATTGTAAGGCATGGAATGACTACACTATGGATGACATTGGTATTGATTCTGCCACTAGTGAATGAAGTAAAGAAGGTTTATTCGTGGACTCCTGACTCGGCGGCCGGGAGTGAATTCGGCTTTTCGAATGTAGAGTCGGATGGTCGTGTGTCATCTCAGTTGTCCACATGTAGATGCGGTTATCAGATATAGTCTCAGCATCCGTCAAGTTGCGGCATCGGCTACTAAGGACACATTCAGACTTTTCTTGATATCGGTTTTGACCTTGATTACCAAGAATGGACTCGGCTTCCACGTTTGGGTCAGACACAAATGATACTTGCTTGTGGATTCTATTGTCTGAGATGGAGTCGGACGTGGCATATGTCTCTTCACACGAGTTCGTTTCGTCTCGTCTCGGCTTTAGTTGGCCGACTTGGTCAATATTCGGCACTTGAGTTGTTGAGTCGGTCTTGGTCTTCAGCTGCTTTTGACTCTGTTTGTTTGAATCAGACTTGATATCTGTCTTATTGCTCGGGTCACTCTCAGCTCTTGTCAGGTCTCGACAGTTGGGAACCATCTCATTCTCAGTCTGTTTATAGTTGCGGCTCCTGAAATTGGGCTCAGCGGCCTCTTGATTGGTTGACTTAGAACTGGCTCCTTCTAAGTTGTTGGACTCGGCCATGGCTTCCTCCTGGATGTTAGAGTCGATCGTCACTTCATCCTATTTTCTAGATTCAGCAAGATCCAAAATTGCAATCTTATTAGCAAGATCCAGGCCTTCAACTGCAGAGTTGGCACTTTCAGTCATATTAACATTGTCCGACTTATCAACCATAGAATCAGCATCCTCGGCCCCTTCAGCAAAAGCATTATCAGCATTAGCATATCTGGGATCGGTCATCTTGGCATCAGCATACATGGGATTAGTAATGTCAACATTAGCACATGCGGAATCAGCTATCTTGACCCTATTAACTTGGTCCAAAATCTCATCCAATGTCATATTAGTAGGATCAATAACACCAGTCATAGAATTTGCAATCTTAATAACATCATCCAGATCAGAAATAGTTGGCACGCAGTCGTCAATCTCAAACATCTTAATAGAGTCGATAGTAGCAAGCATGGAGTTGGCAACACTACTGGAGTCGGCAAAGCCCAACACAGTGGTTGAATTTTCTGAATCCGGATTTCCAGAAAATCCATATTCCACTTTTAATGATTGTTGTTGCGGCAGCTCCATGTCACTCCTCACGGTTATGTCACTTATATTCTCTTGTGGGCTGAGAATGGCGTGGGAAGGAACATGTTCAGAATCTTCAAACTGCAGCTGATTTATCGTGGTGGCCAGTTGACCAATCTGTGTTGTCAACTCTTGCACTGTGGCAATTATATTTTGTTGAAACTGCATGTTGTTTTGCTGAATCTGCATGTTGTTTTGCTGAATCTGCATGGTATTTTGTTGAAATTGTTGCACCAAATCTTCTAAAGAAGGTGAATTGTTAGGCTGCTGCATTGGTTGTTGTGTGGCAAACACATTCTTTTTGAATTGAATGTTATTCATGGCCAATTGCTTCATCAAATCCTCTAAGGAACTTTCTTGTATCGGTTGTGGTCTGAATGGAGGTGGTGGTTCTTGCAAAATGGGACAATCATTGAATGAATGTCCTACAGAACCACACATGCCACATCTATCTATGTATCCTTCAAATCTCTGATTGTCAACAGTAGCAATCTCATTCCTTCCTCTGGATGTCGTGGATCCCTTATTGTCAAAATGATGAGTGTTATCTGTAAAATCATAAAACTCAAGCAACATAGTTGTTAGCTCAGATGGATAATTCTCATACGACCAGGCTTCATCCCATTCGGGATATTGAGGACACCATGGTTGATACATCATGGCATCAATGTGCAACTAAGTCCTTTCTTCATTAGAGCTTCTAAAGGATGGCTAGTCCAAGATGCAGAACAACAAAGTTTGATTTTGGAAAAACATCATCATTATGGGAATGTACATGCAGTAGAAAAATTACGCCAATCCATTGAGATATGGTATGCTACAAGTGAATATTTACGACAAGAAATGAATCCTAATTTTAGGATGACCGACTCCTTTAATCCAGTCCAGATAATGTCTTTTTCAGGAGCTAGAGGAAATGCATCTCAAGTACACCAATTAGTAGGTATGAAAGGATTAATGTCAGATCCACAAGGACAAATGATTGATTTACCTATTCAAAGCAATTTACGCGAAGGACTATCTTTAACAAAATATATAATTTCTTGCTATGGAGCCCGTAAACAGAAAGATAACTGAATTAAAATAGAAAAACATAAGAGAAGAATAGAATCAAAAACAGAAAAATAGAAAAATAAAAGATAGAGAGACAGAAAAATAGAAAGAAAACAAAAATAGAAACATAAAAATATGCGGCAAAAGAAATAGAGGCACAGAAAGGCAACAGAATAATGAAAAATAACAAAACAATCATAAACTGGTCGGAATGTTAAAAAAATTGATGCATAAAAAGAAAGAAAGAAAATCTTATAAAGAAATTAAAAAATCAAATATGCAGAAAAAATCGAAATCAGTTATGCAAAAGAAGTTATAGTCAGTTATGCAAATTAGAAAACAGAAAACAAGTAGCTAAACAAAATCAATTATGTAGATGCAATGATGCAGAGACACATATTCAGCATGCTATATTATTTTTAGACTTGACTGAAAAGAAAACAAATACAAACTCAATAAACTCGACAGACTCTATGACACTATGACTCAAATGACAGACACTATGACTCAAATGACAGACACAGCATTCCACAGACTCGAGATTCGGCTTAACTTAGTTTCGGCACACAAAGACACAAAAGAACTTGTGTCCCCGACAACGGCGCCAATTTGATAAGCGGGTTTTTAGTCGTCTTACGCGCATCAAATAATACTAAAGCTAACTATAGTATAGCTAACCTAGGTCGATTCTCTCAAGGACACAGTGTGTTCAAATTGTGCTAAGTGTAAAAATCAGAGTTTTGCAGAAAACGCTAAGTGTTATGAAATGCCGACTTGACCTCGGCGACACTAAGGTCGACTCGCTCTCGGCAATCCGGTCTCGACTAACAGGGAACCGATATGGTTTCGGCCAAAAGTGATTTAGACGCGACGGAGTCGGACTGACTCGGTCTCAGACTCTGGAAAGCAGTAAATAGGGGGGTTTGTGTTTTAGTGCAAGAAAATAAACTAAGTACTGAAAGTAAACTAAACTATGCTAAACTAATCTATGCTAACTTATGTACCAATTCGGAAATCAACACACAAAAGGTTGTCATTCTTACTTCAAATTATACTCCGAGTCAACCTTAGATTCTTACGACGACCGCCGAACGTTTGTCCGTTGCCATACCGAGGATTTACACAACCGCTACCTCATCAGTTGGCAGGGAGTATGTACTTGGTTGATTTTAGGTTCTCTACCTAATCAGATTATTACACTAGTTCCGACCGGCCCTAGTCTAACGTGATCTACCCTTAACAATGTGTCACGACAAAGCTAAAAGCAGATTAAAGTGCAAGAATTATAATCAAGAGACAAAATTGCAAACTAGTTATGTTATTGAAAACCAAATTGAATACAAAGGTGAGAATTCAAAGTTTCTAGAGAATCCGCTTTCCACGACGACCGCCAATGGAAGAACGACAGTGATGCACCAATGGTGGCCAGACGTTTAGGTTTTCGTCCGACAGAGTGCGTTGGCTATACCGAGCGATCACCTTTGAAGGCTTCCAACTTCCCAAATCCTGGTCCTGTACCTCCTCGATCGAGAGAGACACCGTATTAAAGCTTCGTGTACCACTGTACTAGCTTGGAGTGTCTGCAATTGCTGACGGCGGTAGCTCTAGATTCTGCTGAAAATTCCACACTTGAAGACATGGCCTAGTGTGCTTATTTATACACAAGCTGGATAATTCTAAATCTAATCCTAATAACAGAAATTCAAATCCTAATAACAAGAAATCCATTACAAAGTGCTCAAAACTGCAAAATATATTTTTTTCTTTCTTTTTCTTAGCAAAAACAAATTTGACAGCAAATAGAAAAATTGAAAAAAAAACCATGAAAGACAACAAAAACAATAAAAACATAAAAGTGAAAAAAGATAGTAAATAGACAACAAAAAAAAGTAAAAAGCAAAAAAATAGCAAAACTAGTCAAAGTAGAAAATAGAAAAAAATAGTAAAAACAAAAATGTAGCAGTAGAATTATTGTGAAAATAGAAAAATAGCAAAACAACAAACAAAATAGAAAACCAAAAAAATAGTAAAAACAAAAAATAAAAAATAGCAAAAGAGCAAAACAGAAAAAGAACAAAACAATAAACAGAATAGCAAAACAGAAAAGTAAAATAACAAACAATAAAACACCCCTCCAAACTTAAAATGAGCATTGTCCTCAATGTAAGCATATTTGAATTCAATCCAAAGAGAACACATGAAGAAATAACAACAAAAGAAGAGGTGAAATAAAAATACTTCTCTCTCAAGGTGAAAAATATGTGCAAAATTTTGCATCCAAAATCTTTGCTCCGCTCCTATCTATAGTTGCTTGCGGGAGCCTTATCCATCTTAAGAATTCGAATGCCATATCCTCTAGTAGCTTCTTCAACAATAACCTCAAAGTTGAATGCTTTATAAGGTGCTCATAGAAATCTCCTAACTTTTTCTAGTCTTGGAACAACCTCTCATTTTGCTCAACTTGAAGTTTGTTGGATGTGATTATTGGAGGTTGTAATGACTGTACGATGGTAATGTAGGTTGAATTACTATAACCTCTACAACCCATGTAATATTTGCATCTACAATATTTATAACTCTTGCACCTGCATTAATAGCTCTACTAATTTCTATGCAAATAGGGCACTTAGTTAATCTAGTATAAGTACAATCACAATCAATAAAATCATCAAAATTAAGGAATTCAGAATGTAGATTTACTGTTTGCTGTTGTGATAGCTCCTTACCACACCTCAAGTTTACGACACTCATATTTACTTGTGGACTAAGAATGGTTTGAGAGGGAATTTGTCAAGAACCTTTGGAATGTAGTTGATTCACAATAGTGGCTAGTTGTGCAATATGTGTTTGCAAGTCCTGAACTATAGCAGTCACATTTTGTTGAAACTAAATGTTTCTTGTAGCCATTTGCTTGATGAAATCCTATAGGGAATTTTGCTGTATAAGCTGCATAGGCTGATGTTGTCTAAATGGGGGTGATGGTTGGTATCTTTGGTAATTCTAAGGTACATTTTACATAGAGTGAGAACCATATCTCAAGTTTGAGTATTGATCATAGAGATGCCTATACTATTGACTACCCATCATTGCAACAACTTTAGCATTGTTTGGTTTAGTTTCGTGCAAAGTGGGGCACGCATCAATTGTATGTTCTATAGAAGCACAAATACCACACATTCTGGCTGGTGGACTAGTATGATGTTGTTTAATGGCTAACTGTCTAATAAGAGAGATCAGTTTAGGTATCTTATTTTCTAATCTTTGATTATCAACAACAATTACCTCATTCACTACTCTAGATGTAGTAGACTTCTTAACACTAAATTGCTAAGTGTTACCTGCCATATTGGAAATTAAATTTCTTGTAGCAGTTGGGGTCTTGTCCATCAAAGCTCCATCATTAGTAGTATTTATCATACTTCTGCCCATTAACACTAGCCCCTCATAAAAGTATTGGATCAAAAGTTTCTCACTAATTTGGTGATGGGGACAAGTTGCACACAACTTGTTGAACCTTTTCCAATACTCATATAATGTCTCACCATGATGCCTTATACCACATATCGCTTTCCTAATTGATGTTGTTCTAGAGGTAGGGAAGAACTTTTTTAAGAACATCATCTTCATGTCTCCCCATGTATTAAACAATGCTACTTGTAAGTAAAACCAGTCATTGGCAATTCTATCCACGAAGAAGGGAATGCCTTCATCTTGATGTAGTCCTCAGAAATTCCATGTAGCCTCATGGTGGAACACAGAACATGGAACTACTTAAAATGCTTGTGAGGATCTTCACCTACAAGACCATGAAACTTAGATAAGAAATAGATTAGTCCAGACTTAAGTTCATATGATTGAGCTTGTTCCAATTCAAAATATCGAATATACCAAGGTTGACACAAAACATTAGGCATAGCCAACTCCTTCAAGGTCCTATTATTATTAGTCATATTATCCAGACTAAATTGGGATGTAACACCAAAATTAGAATCAGAATTAGAAATATTAAAATCAAAATTAGCACTATTAGATATGAGAATACCAAAATTAGATGTAAAAACACTATGACTACTACTATTAACTACTTTACTACTCCTAGGACTTAGTAACAACCTATGGAATGTCCTATCCATTTCTAGATCACAATCATGCAATTTACCAGGTTACTCACAATCATATACTACAAAAATAGATTGATAGAAACAATGACAGAAAATAGCAAAAGGATAGCAAAAAAATATTTTTAACACCATAATGACATTATATGACGTATTTATGATTTTTTGAATTTTTTTGGTTGATTTTTAAAAATCATGAAAATAAAAAAAAATAAATTGATATATTAATCACTATACTAGGTTCTCTAGTACAACTCCTTGCCTACAACTACTACTCACTATACTAGGCTCTCTCCACTACAACTCCTTGCCTACTACTACCACGATACTGCAACTTTACTATGCTTCCCAACAATATTGCAACACAAAAGGAAGTGTAAACTACTCACGCAAACAATCTATATACCAAAAATTCAATAATGAATAAATAAATAATAAACATATAAATATAAAATTCAAAATATCACAAGATTAGGACACAACAGCTTACCGATGCCAATTTGATCATGGTGTCAAAATACTATCAAAATCATTATATTTTCCTTAATTTTGAATTATAGGGACTAACTTAGGTCGAATTTTTCAAGGACACAATCATGCAATGCCTAATCTTGTTGGATAGGTGCCAAATTAGAATAAAAAGAGGGTTATGTGTAAACATAATTATGTAGAAAATAAAATTATGCAAAAAAGAATTTATGCAAACATAATTGAAAACAAAATTATGTAACACCAATCTTAGGATTCAATCGTGCAGTTCTGTTATCATTGTTCTAATAAGGGTGTGAATTCACATCAACCCAAGATTCATTAAATAATCATCTAACATTCATCTATACAGATTGAGATCACAATCGCAGTCCCTAATTAGCATGGATTCAAGCACATAATTGATTGATTTTAGGTGATCAATTGATTACCTAACCTTGATTAGATTAGGATTAATCAATCCTAGCCTAACACAATACAAAACCTCAAGAAAAATCATAATCATGAAAACGGGGGAAAGAAAAAAGAGGCATAACAGAATTTGCATAATAAAGAATTCAAGAACTAAAACCTAACCACAATCATGGAACCTTGAATTGATAAGAGAACCTAGCCTTCCATGGAAATCGTCACAAAAAACACAACATAAAACATTAAGGAAACCTAGAAGAGGAGAAAGGAGAGAGAATAGAAAGGAAACTTGTGATCAAAGAAACTTCCAAAATCCAAGTGTTTAAAATTTGTCAAGCGTTTTACCTAAAACTAACTAATATATGATCTGAATGCTAAGGAATTTATTTTGGATTAGAGAATTTTGCAGCCCAAAGGTCTACTAACAAAAGTTCCAAAACTAGGCTAGAATATACAAAGAAAGGCCTAATAGAGTGGGTGCAAAGGCTGTAACGTTACGTAGACTTTTGACACTAAAGATGGGCAAATTTGGTTGAGCCCAAAAGAGAGAAGTTTTATCTTTGTCTTAGCTTTCTAAAACCACCAAAATTGTCCAATTTGGAGGTCTTTTGCTCTAGATATGGCTTGCACGAGATAGCAACATCGTAATGAACATTAAGTTCGAAAATAAACGAAGATTAACAACTAAACCAAATCAAGTCCAATGACCCAAGACTCAACCAATGTGTCAATATTAACCATAATATTATGTCAAATATGTCTATTGTAAGTCACTATTAAGTGCCTAAAAAATGTTCTACTAGGTACCACATGCATATGAAGTAAAAGATAGACTGCATCTCTAATAGGCATATGTATTGTAATATACGTTTTGTGCTACCTATGAGTGTGCTTTTATTTGTCATATGTTGTATGTTCTACCTAGTCTTGTTAAGGTACTCCCGCATAGTAGTGAAATGTATTCTTACTCCTCTATGTTTGTATGTTGTTTGTGTTAAGCCTGAATGGAACTTGTAGGTGATACTGAGCAGAAGCTTGAAGACTGAAATGCTAGTCTTTTCTATTTGTTTTATTTTCTTTAGTAGATTTTTGTAGGGGACTTTGCTCTAATAGGTTGTTAAATTGGGGCTAGATTTTTAGATTTGGTTTATGTTTTATATTGTTTTGGATTTTGAAAATATGGCCTTTGGGTGCCATCGCTTTGATTTTGAACTTGTTTTTGCATGACTTTAGAATTTGAACACTTTACACATGAATGAATTAATGAGTATTGTTTCTTAATTATTTGTTTATTAAGGGTACATGCCAAAAGGGTATGTCACAATTGTACCTTGTGGTCTTTACTGTCTAGGCAAAATTCTCAAGATTTTTTTGTATGATCATAGTTATCATAAGTTTTACCTAGGGACCTTAGGTTATTGGTAATTGTTTGGAAGCATCCAAACATTTTATCAATACTCTCATGATCCTCCATTTTAAATAACTCATACTGATGTACAAGGATACTTATCTTGGAGTCTTTTACCTATGACATCCCTTCATAAGCTAGAGTAAGAGTGTCCCACATCTCCGTAAAGACTTTGAAGTTATGAACCTTTTCATATTTTGCTTTTGTTAAAACAGATACTATAAAATGTCTAACTTTAGAGTTAATAAGGTACCTTATCTTTTGTTCCTCTTTTCAGGAGGATCTAGGAAGCTTTGTTCCATCCTCTTTCATTGGAACGTAGTTTTCATTCTCTACGATATCCCAAATATCAATATGACATGTGTCAAAGAATGCTATCATTCTTTGCTTCCAATAATCATAGTTTTGTCCCTTGAATAGAGAAGGTTTGTTGACAACATATCCTTTGGTTTCCATAGTGCTTATATCTGGATCTTATCCCATACACTTGTTAGATGTTTAACGACAAGAGAATGAGGCTTTAATACCAACTAAAGATAACAGGTTATACACAAGAAGGGGGTTAAATTGTGTATATGATTTTTAAGCACTTTAAAACTCTTTGGAAAAGATATAAGTTTAAAACAAAGGTTTTAAGAAGATCATCCAAAGCGTGAAGATAGAAAATAAAAGAGAGGGATAAAGAGATCAACACAAGTTGTTTATCTTGTTTCACTCTACAACTAAGAGCTACATCGAGTCCTTTCTACTGAAGAATTTTTCACTAAATCTAATTGATTTAAAACAAGTATTCTCAATCTCAACAGACTGTACACACTTGTAATCTATAACTCAAATTACAAGCAGCCAAGTATTCTTTAACCCTTGGCCTTTTTAGGTTATCACACAAGGTAAAAAGAGTTTTACAAAGAGATGACGTATGTAGTGACGTTTAAAACAAAGCTTTAACTTTGTATACACAAAGCAAATACAAGTTGTGATCAAAGCTCGAAAGCAAATAAAACATTTTAAAAGATTTTCAAAAGCATCATCCAAAGGGTAATCAAAGAGCTTTTCGTATGAGAGTTTTCACATGCTTGTTCTATATTCTTGTTCTTGTTATTCTCTAAAGGTGAATATATAGCCTTTAGAAGATAATTGTTGATAGCTTTTAAGACAAGGATATATTTGCATTAAATGCCAAAGTGACTTTATATAGTACTATCTTGGTACAATTTGTCTTGTACTAGTGAGAGAGAAAATGTGAAACAAAGAGTTTGCAAGTTCTTCTCTTAAACATGTTAAGTCTATAAAGGCACAAACAAGCTTCATTCTACTTGCTGAATATCTTTGTGGATGCCATGATCAATGCACTAAACTATCATAGTTGATTTGTTTATCAAAGCTTAAGCCATGTTTCTTTCCTGAAAAATAGAGTAATAAAGACAACATACAATGTATAGAAAAATAAAGTTAAAACATTCCTAAATAATGTCTATATTCAAATGATAAGAGATACGAGATATGTATATATGAAAGCGTAAGTCTCAAGATACCTATATTAGATAAGAACAACACATCACTTATGGAAACTCTCACATTTATAGACAATGTACTCATATGGATGGTCTTACTCTTATGGACAGTCTTACATAAGTTATATCCTTTGGACAATTTCTCAATGAGTATATCATTTTCTTATGCTTTGATAACTAGAGTACTTTTGAAATAGTTGTACACTTAATCAAAAGATTAAATATCACTCTTAGACTATAATGTTTGTTATCATCAAAACATGTGAGTTTGGACTCATCAAAATATCTTGCTCTAACAATCCCTCTCTTTTTTATGATGACAAAAAGTATACTGCGAGAAAGCATATACATACATAAGAAGATACAACAAGCATATAAAATAATAAAGCATATATCTTATGCATGTATTAGAGAAAATAATATTGTACAAAGGAAGTACCATTAGAGTAAATATATTAGAGCACATCAGAGTATACAAGAGATGTAACGATCCGAAGGCCAACATAACCTATAAACAACTATAAAACTATACTAGGTGCAAAAGAATAATTTTAATAAGATCTTAATTAATTTAATTCTAAAAATAGCAGGTGAAAATTTTCTCTTCTTTTGTGATGCGCATCAATGAAAAACATAAAAAGAAATGCAATAGTGATGATCATTAACATGCTTCATAAATAAAATATATACAAAGTGTTTGGTTACACATGATTTGGATGCAACGGAAAAATTGTACGCCACATTGAATGTTGACGTGATGGAGCTATCCTAAAGTGGTGCGAACAAAAATTTGAATCAAAGAAGATGTGGCAATCTTCTCTAGAAGGCCTATCTTTCAAAAATCAACTTCTCAAGGCTTATGAACAATATGATGCTACATGGTGCATAGTCGACTACAACCTCTCCCTAGTATTGTATTTGATGGGGATTAAGATTACCCCATAATGTGATGAAGGTCGTTTTTTCTAAGTCCTCTTGAGCCATGAGGATTTGGTTGTATCCTAAGAAACCATCCATGAAGGAGAAGAATGCATGTTGAGCGGTGTTATCAACGAGCGTATCGATGTGGGGCAAAGGGAAATTGTCCTTAGGACTAGCACGACTTAGATCCCTATAATCGACACACATACGAACCTTCCCGTCTTTCTTTGGTACAGGTACAATGTTTGCCACCCATTGTGGATATTTTGAGACTGCGAGGAATCCTGCGTTCCATTGTTTTTCGACTTCTTCTTTAATTTTTAAGGCCACTTCGGGTTTCATTCTTCTTAATTGTTGATGGACCGGGATGCAGTTAGGGAGTAAAGGCAACTTGTGTTCTACAATGTCGCGGTCCAATCCTGGCATGTCTTGGTAGGACCAGGCGAATACGTCGGCGTATTCTTTCAAGAGGTTAATCAAGCGTGATCTTGGCTCCGGTGGCATTAACTTGCCCACCTTTACTTCTTTCTTTTCTGTTTCCCCCCATGTTTATATTTTCAAGCTCCTCTACAAATGGTTGGAATTTTGGTTTATCCCATTCCATGCGTTTCTCGATCTCCATTAGTGCTTCTGCTTCTGCGTTTGTGTCTTCGATTGGTGCGTTAGCCAGGTCGGGGTCTTCGAGCGTAGATTCTATATTGTTTGAAGGCAAACTATTATTATTTCTGGTTCATTTTTAAAAGAGATTGTGTTTTAGCGGAGGTTCGATATATACACGCGCGAGACATAAGAAAGAAAGGACAAGGACAGGAGAAGTAAAAAAAGAAAACTGTGCATTAAATTCAAAAATGCATGCTTAGACTAAGCTATTATTTTGTTCGCCTTAGGGGCCTAGAAAGCAAAAACAAAAAGCTGCTAAAAAAAGAAAATTACACAAGAAGACACTCATTAAACACTGCTTCAATCTTCCAGTTGGCCAGGGGTTCCTTCATGACGTAGACCTCTCCTTGGGGCCTGACCATGTCATCTCCAATGGTTGCAATGATGTCTGACTCGAAAAGCGTGGTGTCTAGCTCAAAGAATTCTGATAGTATGAGCCCCAGGTCTTCTTCAGGATCTTCTTCTTTCTGGTATCCGAGTCCGGCTTTCCCTTTGTTTTTTAAGATCTAGATTGGGGCGGGTATTCCGTCTAGGCGAGGTCCTAGTCCTTTGCCGGGTAGGTATCCATCCTTCATCATGACTCGGAGGGCCATTCCTTCCATAGCGGGATGTGGCACAAGCGTCTCTTCTTCTAGAGGTACAACTTCTAAGGATTGCAGTGATACTCCCTGAACGTTCTCATCACCCTCGATGAACGTTTCTGGTGTAGAGGTGGTGATCAATACTTCCCTTTCTGCTAACACGCTGACTAGATGTGGGCCTGCTATGAACTTCACCTTTTAATGGAGGGAAGACGGTACTGCCCCCGCCTCATGAATCCAAGGTCTGCCAAGGAGGCAACTGTATGCAGAGTGAATGTCCATCACTTGGAATGTGATTTCGAATAGGATAGGCCCTATGTGGACTGGAAGGGTAATTTCACCCAATACATCCTTTTTGGATCCGTCAAAGGCTCTTACCACTACTGGGCTTGGTTGTAGTTGGACTTGAATAGATTCTAACTTGTCCAATGTGGATTTGGGTAATACATTGAGGGATGAACCGTTGTCGATTAGGACCTTGGAGATGGTGTAACCTTTGCACCGAGCAGTGATATATAGCGGTCGGTTGTGCCCTTGCCCTTCGGCTGATAGGTCTTCCTTTGAGAATGTGAGTTGCCCCCTACTGCTGATGTTGTTGACAATTCCCCCAAATCTTTCAACTTTGATGTCTTTGGGCACATGGGCCTGGCTTAAGACTTCAATGAGGCAGCGCCTGTGGTTTTCCAAGTTCAATAGTAGTGCGAGCAATGAGATGCGGGCCAGAGTCTTGTTCATTTGTTCTAGCAACTCATATGCACTATCTTGGATGTGCTTCAGGAACTCCTTAGCTTCCGTGTCAGATGACGTGTCCTTTGGGGGCCCTACGGCTTTTGCTGTTGCTAGGGCTATCTTTGCTAGTGTTTTGGGGGTGTATACTTTTCCACTTCTGGTCATGCCCCCAGTGCTTGTGATGTTGGTAACATCTTGTTCTGGTTTGTTTGGTTCCGGTGATTCTGACATAGGATAGTACAACCACGGTACAACATGGTTGTCCTTATAAGCGGGCTTCGCAGGGCACTGAATAATGAGTGGTGTGGGGCCTGGAGCGTGGTCGTAGTAGATGATCAATGGTTCAATTGGTTGGGCATTTTCTATTCCAACCACTTCATGACTTAGGGTATTTATGAACTGCCCGCCATGTGCAGGGAGAGGGTTAGTGTTTACGTTTGGTTCGTTCTTCTCGAACTTGATCAATCCTCCTTCAATTAGGTCTTGGACTTTGTGTTTGAGGGTCCAACACCTTTCGATGGAGTGCCCTACAGCACCTTCATGGTAGTCGCACCTTGCATTTGGATCATACGTTCTGGAATACGGGGGTTCTTGCGGCTTGAGTGGCATGGTAGTTATCAACTTTTTCTGTAGCAGAGTTGGAAGTAGAGCGGTGTAAGTCATAGGGATAGGTGTGAAGGTTCTCCTTAGGCGTGTTTGTGGCGGTTTACAAAAATTTTCTAAAAACTACGACGATGGTTTCCTTAAGGTGTGCCGATGGTATTACAAAATTCCTTGCAAAGTTCTTGAAGTTGAGCTAGTTCCTTTGAAGTCTTGGAGGAGTCTTCCGCGGTCTGAAGGATTTGGAGGGCGTCGATTATGTGTTAAGCAATCTTAGCCGTTGCTTGGGCTTTGCGTTTCCCATCTTCTATGGTTGTTTGTAATTCTTGGATGGTATTTTAGGCTTGTGTTTGGATTTCATAAGCTTTAGTCCGGGCTTCGACTAGCTTAAGCAAACTCTACCATCTTTGTTCTACCTAGCGTTCCATAGCGGTTTGAGCTTTTGATTGCTCGTCCTCCATCTGGTGAATCTTTTCCTAAAGGGATCGAAGTTGCTTGTCTTTCTCCGTTTCACGGGCTTTGAGGGCGGCCAGTGTTTCCTTCAGATACCCGTTTTCTAAGGCTACCTGGTCTCTTTCCATTCTTCGGAGGCACATTTCTCGATCAGCAGCCTGTAGGCAGCTAGCCATCTTCGAACGATGTTGTTGCTTGCTTCGTGCTTTCTTGATGCTTTCTTCCTTTAGCTGCCTTTCTTGGAGGACCTCATGCTGTGTTTATTCCAGCTTCCTCTTAAGGGTCCGCTGCTCAGTTTCCATTTGGTTTAAGATTTGTTCAAATTCTTCAATTTCGATAGTCTCTGGGAGTTCGATCGATTGGTTTGGTTGCGAATAGGGGAGACCTCCGGTCAATTCGATTGCTTGTATTCGTTCTTGGAGCCACATCTTATAACTTCGGGAAGCACCACAACTCCTGCTGCCGAGTTCGGCTCCTTTTCGTACAACACGTTCCCAAGCTTGTTTAATTTTTCTGAGATTACTTATTTCGAGGGCTTCCAACCCATGAATTACAAAAGGGGTCAAAGCTTCGTCCGAGGGAGGTTGCATTATAGGGTATCCTACTTGTCGTAATGTTAGTTGGGGGTTATAGTTGATGGCCCCTTGCGTTCCTAGCAAAGGGACGTTCGGGTATGACCCGCAGCTAATGATTACTTGTCCGTGTCCATTCCACGTGGGGTACCACCGTATTGTCCGTTTAGAAGCTTCGTCTAAGAGCCGGATCCACTGCTTTTTAGGGGTTATCTTTATCCAATTCCCTCGGTAGTCTTGGTATGGGCAAACAACTTGCTCTTTATTGTGAAATAGGTGGGTGGTGATCCATAGATATAGTAATGGAACGCAACACCGGAGACTTCCTGCCCCCTTTTCTCCGCAGTAGTTGAGGGTATAGTAGGTATTGGCGAGAATGGCCATAGTTGGGTTTTCTTGCCAATCTCTTTGAGCCAGGAATGCTTCTATTGCCGCTGCATCTATGTAATTTTCTAAACGTGGAAACAGTAGGACCCCAAAGGCCAGCAATCCCAATGCGTCGATGAAGGTGGACCAATTTCCCATTCTTTCAAGTTGTCCTAACCTTCCTTCTAGGGTGGACCTGCATATTCCTTCTATGCCATTGCGGCTCCTTCGTATCCCTTCTATCGCCGTTTCCGGTAGTTGTAGAAGCTTGGCTATGGTGTTCCATGGGACCGGCCGCCCTTGAGGGAAGTAAAGGAGTGGTTTCTCTAGAGGGATACCAAATAGACGCTCATATTCTTCCAAAGTCGGGGCTATCTGGAAATCTCTGAAAGTGAAGCAGCTAACGGCGGATCGTAGTACTGGAACAGTGCCTCGATGGCCGAGACTTGAGTGTCTACCTCAATGAGCTGTAGGAGCTGATCATGTCTTTTTTTGAATGTTCGATGGTGATACCCTTTTAGGTAACTAGCCCAACAGCGAAGTGAGCGGAGCTCGGGTTCCTTGACTTGAATGGGGCGCCAACGTCTATTCCTAGAAGTTTCTCTTTCCATTTTTTCTGAAATATCCATGATTAATTATTTTAGTTTTTTTTTCTACGATGAATGCTAACGTTTCTGAAGTATGCATGGAATGCATGTCGTGTGTGGGAGCAGAGTAGAAGGTTTTTTTGACTAGCCGACTTCATGTTGGTTTCATCTTCGCCGACTCCATCTCGGCCAACATGTTAGTTCATTAAGTTAAGGCTGACTTTATGTCGGCCAAGTTTTTAGTTAATTAAGTTAAGGCTGATTCCATGTCAGCCTCAGTTAAGTCTTAAATTAGGGTTTCACGGCCGACTCCCTTTCGGAGTTACGCCGAAATTTTCAACGTCAAAGATGAAGTTTCCCAAGGCGTGCCAACTCCATCTCGGAGTCGGCATTCACGTTGGCAAAAAAAACTAACCTAGTGGTAAGAAGGATTTTTTCCCAAGAATTCTCACAATTAGGCTGCTAAAAGAAAATTCTCACCTCCCTAGGTCTATAGACCTCCTAAGGAACGCAACCATAGACAGGAGAATGTCCTAGAATATGATCGTTTCCAAAGGCTGTCAACCCGAGATGGAACTATCGTGATCACCAGTACAGAGGAAACCCTCCAGCATGGATCCACTACACATTCCGCACTCCTTAACTCTCAGGCCCGAGAATAGGACCCCACTTAAAAATAAAAAATGTTAGCCTAAGCACACCCAGCGACTACCCCTTAATTATTAGAATCTTATGAGGGCTTGTACAAACAAAAGGGAAAACTACCTAAGCTAGGGGGAGCATGCATATATGAGTATAATTGGTCCTATGTCAAGAGGGAAGTTTTTTTTTTTTTTTTTTGCCATATGTAGCCCTAAGCTAAAATAAATACTATATATAGTGCAATCTGAAGGGACATAGAGTATATAGTGCAATCTGAAGGGACATAGAATATATAGTGCAATCTGAAGGGACATAGAGTATATAGTGCAATCTGAAGGGACATAGAGTATATAGTGCAATTTGAAGGGACATAGAGTAAAATGCATGAGCAGGCATGTAAAATTTAGAACACATAACAATCATGCATGAATGAATAAGCAATTAAATAGTTAAATAACATAAAAATCATAACTCTATCTAGTCTATTTAGGCTCAACTTTCTAGGAACCCAGGAACCAGAGATTCTGGGTTCGATCCCCAATGGAGTCGCCAACTATCACAACCAGATTTGTGACGAAGCGACATGGGAAAATTTTTAGGATGGGAGTCGCCACCAGCGTTTTGATTAGGAACGCTGGAAAACCAAGGTGGGGGGATAAGGCTTGGTCTAGAACCAGATGAGCGGGTTCGGAAGTTGGTTACACACTAGGGGCACAAGGTGCCCCTAGCATGCTTGTTACCTAACAGTTACCTAAGACTAGCTTTTTGGGTTAGGTTTTGGTGTGGGTTGTTCAATCATGGGATTCCTATGTATGGGGGGATGGTTTGGTTGGGGGGAATGACTTGAGAGGAGTATGCCTCCTTTGCTTACGTACCTCGGCTTTAGAGGATTCAAAGTCGACGTAGTTCTGGTAGTGGGTTGTTGGTTAAGAGAGGGTGAAGCCGGTCAATACCAGCTTGGTTGTGTTTAGGCCAAGATGAACTTGGCCTTGACGAGAGGGAGGCTTGGGAGGGAGAGGTGTGAAATACCTGGCTTGGGTTTTGTAGAGAGGGGAGGAAACTAGCTAAGGTTACACAAAAAGAGTTCGGACAGTTATTACTAACCCGAGATCTCGAGGAGTCTGGCGTCTTCTCTTCTTGGTCTAGGATGCTTCCACCGACTTCCTGACTTCTCCCTCTTCTTAGCTTTCTGGTGGAAAGTCTTGCTCCACTCCCGTCAAAAAATCTCCGACCCCTGCTTATTCGCAGTGAGGTCTTATATAGGCTGCGAAATGGGCTTGGACCTCTCTCCTGATGAGAGAATATTTTATTATATTTTATATTTTGAATTTTGAATATTTAACAAGTTTATCCCCTGATTCTTGGGATGGGAGAATATTTTATTATATTTTATTTTGAATTTTGAAAAGCTAATAGGTTTATCCCCTGATTCTTGGGATGAGAGAATATTTTATTATATTTTATTTTGAATTTTGAAAAGCTAACAGATTTATCCCTTGATTCTTGGGATGAGAGAATATTTTATTATATTTTATATTTGAATTTTGAATATTTAACAGGTTTATCCCGTGTTTGTTGATAATGTATAAAATCTTCAGGATTTTATCGTTATCGGTTAAGGGAAAGCCAGCTTGTGGTTGTTTGTTGATAACATATAGAATCTTTAGGATTTTATTTGTTATCTGTTAATGGAAAGTCAACTGTGGTTGTTTGGGCCGGACAGTTTTGGGGTGCTATACACACACTTGCCTATTAAGCTTCTTAAGCCATGATTCATTAACCTCATAAATGTCCTAGGAGCATTAGTCAAACCAAATGGCATAACTAACCAGTCATAAAGCCCAAATGTTGTCTTAAAAGTTGTTCTCCATCCATCCCCCTACCTTACCCTATCTAACGATACCTATTTTTAAATCAATTTTAGAAAACATTTGAGAACCATGCAACTCATCAAGTAAGTCATCCAAATAGAGAATCATGTGCCTATATCTAACATTTATATTATTGATAGACCTACAATCAATACACATTCTCCAAGTACTATCTTTATTGGGTACAAGGATCACAAGCATGGCACTTGGGCTCATGCTTTCTCTTACCTATCTTTTTTCTATCAACTTTTCCACTTGCTTTTGTATCTTTTCCCTCCTCAAGATTTGTCTTGTATGCAGCTTTGTTGGGTAATGATGCTCCAAGAGATAGATCTATATGGTGCCCAATTCCCCTCAAGGGTGCTAACCCCGAAGGTATATCATCTAGGAACACATTCTTGAACTCTTTTAGTAATGCTATCATACCTACAAACAAATAAATCATAGAAGAAGAACAAGCATGTAACAATATGTTAGTGGGTAAAGCATATAAAGATTTCCTCTTAGCCAAGAGTACCTTTCTCACCTCCCTAAGACCAACTAATAAGGATTCCTTACTCTTTTCCTCTTTTTTTGCTTTTACCACTCTAGATTGGCTCCTTTATTTCTACTTTTTTATTCACTCTTACTTTTCTCATTTTTTTCTCAAGTCCTCTCAACCCAACTCCTCTATCTTTTTTCCTCTTTTCTCTCATTTTATTTTGATATTCTTGAACATCTCTTGGAGACAAAGGCTTAAGAACTACCTTTTGTCCTATATGTACAAATGTGAACTTGTTTCTGACTCCATTATCAATTTTCCATGCTCACTCAACCATTGAAGCTTATACGACCTCAAGTGTACAATAGTGGGTAGGGCTAACTTACTCGCCAACCTTTCACTGGCTATCCCCATCAATGATCATGAAACACATGTTATCCAAGAGTAGACACTTAGAAGGAAAAATATTCTCCCTCTAAGTCTCAGCTTCCTCAAACATCTAGTTGCCCATCAACCTCTTCACCATCAACAAGTCACCGTCATAATGTGAATCATTACTATGCTCTTTGGACTCACTAGAGGCAGATGTCCCCTATGAGCTATCGCCATCCTCTCTCAATCTCATGGCTCTCTTATTAGGACAATGCGAGGCTAGGTGACCTTTTCCAAGGCACTTAAAGCACTTAATACTACTCGTCCTAGGGAAAGAATGTGTAATAGACAACTTCTTTGGACCTTAAAAGGCTCACACCCCTTCTTAAGGCTCTTGTCACTCCTAACTTTCTCCTTCTCCCTATCTCTTCCCTTCCAGCTACTAGTATTGGCTGTGGATCTCTTCGAGGCACTCCTCCTCTTCAACTGCATCTCCACCTTCACAACTTGATGTACCAACTCTCCTAGACTGCCACAGTCATGCCAATATACTACATCTTATATATCTCTGTTCAACCCATGCATAAACCTAGCAATGGTAACCTCCTCTTTTTTCTCTAATATAAGCTCTCAACATAGTCATCTCCATCTCCTTTTGGAACTCCTCCACACTTTTAGAACCTTGATATAGACTCTAAATTCTATGGTATAAGTCCTTAGTATATGAAGATGGGACAAACCATTTCCTCATCATGTGTTTCAAATCATACCAATTCTCACAAGGCTCAATAATGCCTTTCCTTATGTCATCTAACATATAAGTCCACCATATCAAAGCATAATCACCAAACGCCAGAGTGACCAACCTCATCGCTCCTTGGCCTTGTATTACAAAGTTAGTTATCATTTCTCGACTTTGAGCTCCCAATCTATGTATACTTCAAGTTTATAGCTACCTACAAACGAAGGTATTTTGTACTTCCTAACATCCAAATCTACATCTCTCCTCTCTTCATCCTTCCTATGTTGCCTTTCACACCTCTCCTCCCTTTTATGTCTTTCATACCTGTCCTCTCTAGAGGAATGGGAACTCCTACCTTGTTCATTGTAATTTCCTCCATACCATTCCTCTTTGGCTTTACTCAAAGCCTCCAATCTATCATTAGTGCTTTGGGAATCCTTTTGCACTATGTCCAGCCCTTTACCTACCAAGTCCAGTTTTACCCTTGACTCATTCATAGTATCCCTGATATACCTAGACTGAGGTGAAAGACCTTCCCAATTCACACTAGAACTTGCCATTCTACCAATCTCTCCCCAAAATCCTCGTAACCTCCAAGACTACAAAGCACAAAAAACAAGGAAAAGAAAACCTTACTTATTCTCTAAGTGTTTCACTCACACTCATGTTTCGCACTTTTTGGGCTTTTTCTCTAATGTACTTTCTAGCCTCTTACCTCTCAACTCTCACTACCTAAGATTGACTAAGAAACCTATTATTAACAAATCAAGTATCTTAGCTGCAAGTGAAAGCCAATCAAATCTCAAGATACTCTTAGAAAAAAAATTAAAAGAAAGAAAACTCAAAGATAAACTAAAAGGAAGCCAAAAATTGGACACGCAAAACAACTAAGAAAGAAAGCTAAACTCGAGGAATTAAATGTGACATAAAAGAAGATTCAAGGAACAAAGGAGTGACACTAGACACACCAAGAATTCAAGACAATTGGCTGAAAAATGACTGCACATACCATGCAGACTCCAAAATTCACATGCACCTTAGAACTTTTGGGACCTTCAACTCTTTTTTCTTCAAATTGTTTTTCTAAGTGGCTAAACTTTGCTTTACTACAAGGAAACAATCACATACAAATCTTTTTCTTTTACTTTTTCAATTCCTTTTTTACACAAACACTTGGTCCACAAATTTTCAACATAAGAGCAAATTTCTAACACACTTTTTACATAGTTTTTTTCACAAGCATTTCTACAAACGCATGGCAAACATAGTTTCATGGTGCAGTACCGAAAGCAATATCCACAAGAACATGTTTCTCACCCAAATTTCAACAAGAACTCATGGCCAAGATGTAAACAACACATGCCATGCAAAGGAATCAATGCATGCATCAAGAAACTCAAACAGAAAACGACCAAACCCTTAGCGAAAAAAACAACTTCTAGTTGCGACTCAAGAGCAAAACACATAATGAATTTCAACAAACCAAGATTACGAGCAAAATCTAGACTTAAAGATGAGGATAAAATAACAAAAATGAAAGGAAACAGATAAGAAATGAGCAAGAATGAAGCTGGACAACTTATTGGACATGGTTCGTGTAACCACTATGCGGTGTGAGAGAAACTTCCACTTTTAGCAGTTTGGAAGCTGCCACCTAACTTTTCCAGTGTCAAAATTGGCTCTGAATACTACTTCATGGACCTAGAATCATATCTCTCACCGTAGCTAGTTAGAACCAATGAAAAACATTCAAGAAAGCCTATGAAGGTTGCGTAGAAGCAAGAACAAGTAAAAGGAAGAAAAAAAATGAAAATATAGGGAAGGAAGAAAGGGGTTTTACCACTAGCCATTGGGGCTAGATAAGAGGATTGAGATTTGCTACAAGAACCATGGGTGCTTGATGAGAATGGGTTTCTTGAACAATTCAAGACAAAAAGAATGCTCTTACAAAGTGCAAAGGCACTATTCTATTCCACTAGGAAAAATGATCAAAAGTTCTTACACCCTTGCATGGGGGATCCTTTTATAGCATGATCAGTGACTAAGTATGCTTCACTAATCATGCCTAAGGCCCATGACGAGGTTTGAAACACATACGTTCTAATAAGAAAAACTAGCCCAAACCCTAGCTTAGCAACCAAAACAAGGCTGGCCTTAGCGACGAATTTGGAGACTGAAAATGGCTAAGTAGCTTGGGCTATCCAATGGCCTTTTTCTTAAGGCTATATTATACTACAAGCTATGCAAAAGAAGGTACAAAGATACAAAGTATTCCTAACCCTATACATTGTCTTCAAGGTAGCTAGTCACACAATATACAATAAGACCTTCGTGGCCTTCTCTTGGGTCCTCGAGGGTGGTCAACTAGTGTTGAACTTCCTCTTGAATCCTCCTCGGTCTTCCCCTAGAGACAAGTCCTTGAAGTGTAGGATTTTCCCTTTTTGTATATGCATAACATTTATACCCTTTTTTATTAGGTGAACAACCCAAAAAGACATACCTGACTACTTGAGGATCCAACTTAGTTTGATGTTGTTGATGAACAATAAAAGCAACAACCCAAATACTCGAGGTGCAAGATTTTGCATGATCGAAGCAAAAGGAAAAAGTGAGATCGTAGATTGAATGTGACTAACATTACCTAGAACACAAGATGGTATTTGGTTAATTAGATAGGCAACAATCAATATAACTCCTCTCTAATATGCATTGGGGACAGGCATTTGGAAGAATAGGGCATGGACAGCTTCAGGTAAGTGGCAATTTTTCCTTTCTATGACCCATTTTGTTGTAGGGTGTTAACACATGTAAATTCATGGATGATGCCTTATTTACTGCGAAAGCTTGAAAGGTCATGGTTGACATATTTCTTTCCATTTTCGGAACATAATCTTTTAATGCCTTTACTAAATTGTATTTGTACCATATGATAAAATTGAATGAAAAATTGAGTTACTAAATCCTTCATTAAGAAAAGCCAAGTCAATCAAGTACAATCATCAATAAAAGAAACAAATCATCTCACAACAGTAATATTAGAAATAGGAGCAAGTCCCTAAACATCAAAATGAATAATATCGAATGGTTCAGTAGTTGTTTTGAAAACTGGAAGGAAAATGAACACAATGTTTTTTAGCAAACTGACTAATGTCACATTTAAAAGACTTAGTAGATTGTTGTAAAAACAAAAACATGGACTTAATTATAGAGAATGGAAGATGTATAAGCCAAACTTGTGAGGCAAGAGAGTACACTCAAACTTAGATTGAAAACAAGAAGACAACACCTTCCAACTATCTCTTTCGTTTGATAGGTAGTACAACCTTCCCTATTCCTTAGTAACTTTAATAGTCCTTTTTGTGGCAAGATCCGTAAAAACACAATGAGAAGGAAAAAATGTTATTATGCAATTTTGGTCTTGAGTAAGCTTATGAATGAAGATTAAGTTATTGGAAAGTTGAAGAATATGAAGAACATTTTTTAATTTAAATGAAGGTGAAAAAAGTATGATAGTCATCAACTACAATGAACCTTAGGAGAAGAGGTGTAGGATGAAAAATGTTTGGAACCAAATGTAATGAAATCAATGGCACTGAAGTTAATAGTCCATGCATCATGAAGGATAAAACTAGATATGATAAATGATCGGAATAATATTTCTTACCACTCATTGCTTTAGGACAATATTGAGTAGATGAAAAGTTTCCTACAATTCTTGTTATCATAAAAGATGTGGGAAAAAAATTGAAAAGGAGTTGAGGTGTAGAAGTGAAAAATATCCATAAAAAATAGTACTTAGATTGTGTTTTGAACCCCTCAAACAAACTAAGGAAGGACTATAAAGTGGTCAAAGTTATGATGACCGGTGGCTAATGGATACTAATGGCAACTTACCAAGTTGTGTGATATCCAATGAGCAATATAGGGAACAATGGTGCCAAACATTACAACAAAGACAACAAAAAAAAATATCCGTAATAAAAGCAATAAAGAAAACTACAATGAAGGAAGCTAGGGTTGTTATGCAGAAGCGAGATCCCCAAGATTGGGGGGCTCGTGATACCATGTAGAATAACTAAGTATTATTACTTACTTTGGAATACAATTATGATTCTTCCTATATAGGTCATTGATTAATAGGAATAGAGAAATAAAATCTTCCTAATTATTACAGGTAGTCAATCTGTCCTAAATCAATGCTAATTATAGAAAAATTATTTTGTGCATATCTATTCTAATTAATTAGATTTACAACGTCCAGTATTCTGAAGGTGTATGTATGTTCATGTAATTCTAGTTCTTTTTGATCTCAAAAGAATTATACATATTTTCATAAATAAACTAATCAAGAGTTTTCCAAATACATGAACTGATATGTCTTCAATCTTGTAATTATGTCCATAACAACAATGGATTGTAATAGTTTTTACTTACGTTTCCCATACAAACAATTTTCATGGGAGGTGGAAATCTAAATTACACGAATTTGGAGGAAGTTTTAATGAAGTAAAAAATATCATGGTATCCTTGTTAATCCATTTAATACAATTTTATAAATTTAGAAACAATCTCTTATTAAATGTGATAAATAACTATATTTAAAAACAATATGTTGGAGATATTGTAAATATCTGATAAGATATGATATATAACTCATTAAGAGGTTACAAACATTTAAATATCTCATTAGATTAAGAGGTAACAAATATCTAAATATCTCATTAGAAGATTGTGAATATTGTACTTTATCTACAACGATCATCTTTTCTTTTCTTTTTTTGTTAGCTATATTATCTTTAAGTAGTTCACCTTTACCCTATAAAAATGGATATTAGAAATTGTATTATTTAATTTAATCAATACACAATTTCTTTTACTTTCAATTTGGTATTAGAGCTCTAGATCTTAGGAGCTCTGTTTCTCCTGCCTCACTTCAGTGAACCACTACCCTCTGACGAGACCTACACATTGGTGCAAGACTAGTCAA
This sequence comes from Mucuna pruriens, assembly GCA_025330945.1. Taxonomy (NCBI): domain Eukaryota; kingdom Viridiplantae; phylum Streptophyta; class Magnoliopsida; order Fabales; family Fabaceae; genus Mucuna; species Mucuna pruriens. Next base: position 2,031,359 of record JAENHJ010000532.1, read on the forward strand.
AGTCTTCTCTGTCATTCTCAACTATCAGTGATAATGGTAAAAGATAAAATCATTATTTAGGACCTAATGAACTTCCAAATTTAGTGGATCCCTCTCGACTTGATGATCGCAATTATCTACAATGGGTACAATAATACATTTTGTATTACGCTCGAAGGGTGCAAGAAGTTGAGTCATACTGAAGGAACTGACCCACCTAGAGATGATCTAAAGTTTGAAGCATGGGATGATGAGGATTCTCTCATTATGACATGGCTAAGGAATTTTATGACTCCAAAAATAAGATGGAATTATATGTTTTATTCCTCTGTTCATAAGATATGGGAGAATCTCATTTAGACATATTGAATGAAAAGGACTCTACTGCTTGCTATGATATTGAAAGCAAGATCTCCAACTCTAGACAAGGAACCCTCTTAAAAACATAGCACTATGGTACTCTAAATGGGTTATGGATTAAGTTCGACCAGTACCAATGATTGAAGAGGTGCAAAGCTGATTTTATTGCTTACATTGGGCTCATTGAAAGGGGAGAAATCTTTAAGTTCCTCCATGACTTGAATTCTGAAAACGATCTTATTCGAGTTCAAATTCTAAGAAAGGAGAAGCTTCCCTCTTTGTCTGAGGTATTTTTTATTGTGTAAAGCAAAGAGACCCAACGATCAGTCATGCTTGATAAAGGAACCTCCAACATAGGATCTGCCATAGTAATAGGAAAAGGTTTCACAAAAAGATCAACCTCTGATAAAGAGAATTTAGTTGAACATCCTTCTACCTTGCAACTTGACCAGGATATTCAAGCCTTTAGTAAGGAGGAGATGGACCGCCTTCGAGCCCTCCTAAACTCAACAAGAAGTTTCTTGGTTTGTGTGGCTTGACCATGAAAGGTAAGAGTTCTTTCAATATTTTTGGTTCAGTTCGACAAAGCATATGGATCTTTGATTTTGGGGCAATAGATCATATAACCCTATTTCCTTCATATTTTACATCATACCTTAAAGTATCTAAAGAGCAACTCATTACTATTGCTAATGGAGATCATGTTCCTATTGTTGGAGCTTACAACATCCAATTCCAATCCTCTTTATCCCTACACAATGCTCTTCATGTTTCAAAACTGGCTAACAACCTTATCTCTATACATAGGCTTATACAAGATTAGAATTGTTCAATAACATTTTTCCATTCTCATTATGTTATTCAGGAACTTACAATGGGGAGGATGATTGAGGTTGCTAGGACATACTACTTACAACATACAAAGATAGGTAACAACACCAATAAGGAATATTTTATTTCTAGTTAACGGGCAACCTCAGAAATTTGGGCAGCTTCTCAAATTTGTCTTTATCATAAATGTCTTGAACATCCACTGTTTGGGTTACTTAAGACAATGTTTCCATATTTATTGACAAAAGAGTCTATCGAGTCCTTTAAGTGTAATGTTTGTTAGTTTTAAAACACCATTGTGCAACATTTTCTCCTAGTAATAATAAAAGTCTTGAATCTTTTGACCTTATTCATTCTAATGTGTGAGGGCCAACAAGTAACTTTATATCTAGGGCTAAGTGGTTTATATCGTTTATTGATGATTGTACCCGTGTGACATGGATATTTCTTATTATTGAATTTGTAAATCTTGAGTTCTCCAAGTTTATTAAAGATAATGGTGTGGTTCATGAACTGACGTGTGTGAATACTCCCTAATAAAATGAGGTTGTAGAAAGGAAAAATTGTCATCTCCTTGAGGTTGCTAGAGCCCTTCTCTTCCAAATGCCTGTTCCTAATGTTTATTGGGGAGAAGTTGTCCTAATTGCTACCTATCTTATCAACAGATTACTCATTCATGTATTAAACGATATTAGTCCAATTAAACATATGCTATCCTTCTTTCCTAACTCTCCCCTAATGTTAAACTTACCAAGTCGTGTCTTTGGGTGTGCCGCCTTTGTCCACTCTCATAATCAACATTGTGAGAAGTTAGATCCTAGAGCTATCAAATGTATTTTCATTGGTTATCCCTCAAATAAAAAGGGGTTTAAGTGTTATCATCCTTTGAATCGTCAGATCTTTATCTCAATGGATGTTACTTTTCATGAAACACAATCATTCTTTGTTAGCCCTCCACTCCAAGGGGAGGGTCATCTAGAAGTTAAGCCTATCATTGAGTCATTACCTTTTTGTACTCAGGATGTCATCAAGTCATTACCTGTTCCTACTTAAGATGTTCAAGTTCAAGTTCAAGAAGTCACATAACCCATTCTAATCCCAAAGCAAGTCCAATTGTTTTAGTCAAAGGTAAGTATTCCTTAGCCCATTAAGGATGTTACTGATGACATGCCTATTTCTTTGAGGAAAGGGAAACGATCATGTGTCAAGTATCTTATTTCTCAATTTGTGTGTACTGACCATCTTTCTGTACAATACCAGAGTTTTATTATTGCCATTGATGCAATCAAAATGCCTACATCAGTATAGGAAGTTTGAAAGATGAGAATTGAGTTCAAATAATGAAAGAAGAGACGAAGGCGTTAGAGAAAAACTTAACTTGGGAGATTGTTGATGGACCCAAAGACAAAAGAGCTGGGTTATAGATGGATATACACTGTGAAGTGTAAATCTGATGGGACCTTTGAGCAATACAAAGCAAGATTGGTTGCTAAAGGGTATACAAAGACTTATGAAATAGGTTATGAGAAAACATTTTCTCTTGTAGCAAAGATAAACATGGTAAGAGTTATTCTTTCTTTAGTTGCCCACTTTAGTTGGAACTTGCAATGGTTTGATGTTAAACCTTCGTGGAGACTTGGAAGAAGGAGTCTATATGGAGATTCCCCCATGATTTTATTCTCATAATGAAAAGAATAAGGTATGCAGACTCAAAAAGACATTGTATGGAATTAAACAGTCTCCTCGAGCATGGTTTGGAACATTTGCTCAAGTCATGATATCCCTAGGATATAAGCAGAGTCAAGGTGTTCATACTCTTTTAATAAAACATTCTCCTGATGGTAAACCCATTCTTCTCCTAGTCTATATAGATGATATGATTATTACATGTGATTATGAGATTGAAAAACTAACTTTGAAAGAAAAGTTAGCAACACAATTTCAAATGAAGGAGTTAGGAAAGCTAAAATACTTCCTCGGGATAGAAGTTGCATATTCCAAACAAGGTATATTTATCTCATAAAGGAAGTATGTATTCGATCTCCTCAAAGAATCAGGAAAATTGGGATGCAAAACCTCAGGGTACCTATTAAGCAGAATCATAGGATTGGATATGAAGAAAGTCCAACCATAGAGTAGTCCCAATATCAAAGATTGGTGGGAAAATTGATCTACTTATCCCACACTAGGCCAGATATTGCCTATGTTGTTAGTGTAGTCAGCCAATTTATGCATGATCCCTGGGAAAGGCACCTTTAGGCAGTTGAAAGGATCCTCTAGTATTTGAAGGCAAGTCCAGGAAAAGATTGTTGTTCAGAAAAGAAGGTACATTGTTCATGGAAATATATACAGGTGTAGACTATGCAGAGTTGTGGATAAAAGATCTACTTTCGAATATTTTATGTTTCTAGGAGGAAATCTAGTAACATGGAGGAATAAGAAGCAAAATGTGGTTGCTCGATCTAGTGTAGAAGCAGAATTTCAAGCCATGACACACAATATATGTGAAGAATTGTGGATGAAGATTATTGTGGATGAAGATTATTGTGGATGAAAATTATTCTTGATGACCTCAAAGTAAAATATGAAGGACCTATAAAGTTGTTATGTGATAACAACTCAGCTATTAGTATTGCCCATAATTCAGTCCAACACAATAGGATAAAGCAATAGAGATTGATATACACTTCATTAAAGAAAAGTTGAACAGTGGACTTGTAATCACAACACATGTTCCTACAAGGCTCTAAGTAGCAGATGTTTCCACTAAATGACTCCTTACAACTAGATTTCAAGAACTCAATGGCAAGTTAGGAATGATTAATATTCTCTTACCAACTTGAGGGGGAGTGTTGGAGATATTATAAATATCTGATCATATATGATATGTAACTCATTCAGATGTTACAAACATCTAAATATTTCATTAGATTAAGAGGTTACAAATATCTAAATATCTCATTAAGAGATCATAAATATCATATTTTATCTATAACGATCATCTTTTCCTTTTTTGGTTAACTATATTATCTTTGAGTAGTTCACCTTTATCCTATAGAAAGAGATATTAGAAATTGTATTATTTAATTTAATCAATATATAATTCTTTTTACTTTCAATTCAATTAATATTAATAAATATTTTTAGTATACTTAATATAATTTTAAAAATAAAACTAGTTTAGAAATATATTGTTATGATCTTTTTCATTAAATATTATACTTATAAATATTTTTATTTTTTATTTTTTTTTAAAATTATTAAGCTATTAATTAACAAATTATTTAAGAATATTTTTATAATAACATTCAAGAAATATTTTAATAGAAACATAAGAAAATATTTAAAGTAGAGAGAGAAAAATTTTGTTCCGTTAAAGTTAAATAAAAAATATTTTTACAAAAAAAAATTATCCAAATCTACTAATTATAAAATTTTTAATTTTTTCATAAATATATCTATTGAAATTATTTTTGTGTAAGAATATTTTTAAAACAATCAGTACTCTGAAATATTCTACTAAAAGACTAAACATAAAAAATTTAAATTTTATTAAACATACTTTAACATTCCAACAATTTTAATTATTAAAAAAATCATATTCTAGGAGAAAAAACTTTCCTAATACTAAATGCTAGAATCTGTTAGGATCTCACCATTTACAATTTTTTATCTCCTAAAACCCATCAATATTAAGATATCGATTTTTTACTTACCTAAGTCAATAACTGAGTTAGGTTCAAGTGTTCAGCACTACAGTAAGGTGCGAAGCCACTGCTCTGCCCGATAAACATGTCCTGGTCGAGGCTTCGGGTGTGGGCTGAGGTACAGGAAAACGGAGAGAAACAAAATACATGGGCAATTTGGGAATCTAAGTTTCATTGTCCGATTTAGAGGGAGGATGAGCCTTTTCCACAAACTCTTTAACCTCTTCCCGCGACGTGTTTGGCTGCATCGTCGCTATGCTACTTCACCTGCCCTCGCACTTCGCCCTCCATTTTCTGTCAATCCAGACACTGCCCTATTCTCAAGGAACCTCGACTCACCTCTCAATTACTTCTCTCCAGGTGTGTGTGTGTGTTTTTTTTCTCATTATTAAAATTTATTAATGAATAGCCTCTGCACGGTCTAATTTATGGAGCATGGATAAACTTTTTCATAGTTGGAGAAGAAAATAGAAAAAAAATTATTTTGTAAACTAAAATTAGTTGAAATATAAGTTAAATTTCAGTTTTTAAATAAGTTAAAACGAGAAAACTTCTAGGTATTAGTTATTTTATTTTTTTCTTTTATAAGTATTTATGAAAAAGTTTATTTAAATAGAGTAAAATTTTTTCTTGTGTCGTATGGAACTTTTCATTTTGTCTACTCTATGTCGTACATTTTAAATTTTTAATGGTTACATAACCAGCTCACCGAAGAAATTTGAATTGTTGTATTACATGATTGGAACGGAGTGCTAAATATTGATTTTTTCCCTACTCGTGTTTACAATTTAGCACAAGGTTTTGATCAACATGGTGCCTCTTATGTTGAGTATTAGTGATTAAAAAGTCAATTGAACTGTAATTAGGTATAGTACTAGTAGGTTTGTTGTTTTTAGCAGGGTTATTTGCGTTCATTGAAGTTAAATAGAATTACAATATGGTTTTGTATGGGAGTTTCATGTTTAGGGTTTCTGATTGTGGCAGTTTTTTATGTGTAATAATGAAAAATAGTAACCTGACTTAAGATTCTCAATATTTCTTTTCCAGATGGCTCATGTTATCCAATGATGAATTAATAATAGTTCAAAAGTATTCATGTAAGCTTTGCATGGTTATTTTAAGGTATTCATGTTTCTGCATCTGGTTTCAACCTTATTTTAGTATTGTCATGAACCAACTATTCAACAAGTTTAAGTTGTTAGATGAAGACAGAATGAGTTTATATTGTATTTCTAACATGCCCTTTCATGCAAGAGCCCTTTGGGCTTAATGTGTGGACAATGCACAGACCCACTTGCCTTGTGCTAAAATTGAACTTTTTGTTAGAAGAATGGGAATGGTAAAGAGCAAACTTTAGATCACTTGGTCATAGAGTCTCTGATATCATGTCATGAACCAACTACCCCAAAAGATTAAGCTGTTAAATAATGAGACATGGATGGTTTTATACTATATTTCTAACAAGTATATTTACAGGAACTGCCACTGAATGCAGAGAACTGATCCAGCAAGCAAAGCGAGAACAGCTAGCTCCAACTGCTGATTCTGTTCATAATATGCTTGAACTTAACTATGAACTGAAGCAATTAGTGAAACAGGGACAACTGTGTAAAGCTAGGAATATGTTTGATAAAATGGCTCACAGAGATGAGATTTCATGGACTACATTAATAGCTGGTTATGTCAATGCCTCAGACTCGTATGAAGCATTGATCTTGTTCTCAAATATGTGGGTCCAGCCAAGACTTCAAAGGGACCAATTCATGATTAGTGTTGCACTCAAGGCTTGTGCACTTGGTGTCAACATATATTTTGGAGAATTATTACATGGATTTTCAGTGAAATCTGGTTTGCTGAACTCAGTGTTTGTCAGCAGTGCCCTAACAGACATGTACATGAAAGTAGGCAAAATAGAACAAGGCTGCCTAGTCTTTGAAAAAATGACCACAAGAAATGTAGTATCCTGGACTGCCATTATTGCGGGGCTTGTTCATGCTGGCTACAATATGCAGGGATTGTTGTGCTTTTCTGAAATGTGGAGATCAAAAGTTGGCTATGATGCACATACATTTGCCATTGCTTTAAAAGCATCTGCTGATTCAAGTTTGTTACATCATGGGAAAGCTATCCACACACAAACAATAAAACAAGGATTTGATGAGAGCTCATTTGTGATTAATACTCTTGCTACCATGTATAATAAATGTGGAAAACCAGACTATGTCATGCGATTGTTTGAAAAAATGAGGATGCCAGATGTAGTTTCATGGACAACCCTCATTACAACTTATATACAGATGGGTGAAGAAGAACATGCTGTGGAAGCTTTTAAAAGAATGAGAAAATCAGATGTCAGTCCTAATAAATACACTTTTGCAGCCATAATTTCTGCCTGTGCAAATCTTGCTATTGCTAAATGGGGGGAACAGATACATGGCCATGTATTACGTTTAGGTTTGTTAGATGCTTTGTCAGTGGGAAATTCCATTATTACTCTTTATTCAAAATGTGGGCTGTTAACATCAGCTTCACTAGTGTTTCATGGTATTCCTAGAAAAGATATTATATCTTGGAGCACTATAATTGCTGTTTATTCTCAAGGAGGTTATGCAAAAGAAGCCTTCGACTATCTATCATGGATGAGAAGGGAAGGGCCAAAACCAAACGAATTTGCTCTTGCTAGTGTGCTGAGTGTTTGTGGAAGCATGGCACTTCTTGAGCAAGGGAAACAGTTGCATGCTCATGTACTGTGCATTGGCATAGATCATGAAGCAATGGTTCATAGTGCTCTTATTAGTATGTATTCAAAATGTGGAAGTGTACAAGAAGCTTCAAAAATCTTTAATGGGATGAAAATCAATGACATTATATCATGGACGGCCATGATTAATGGGTATGCTGAACATGGTTATAGCCAAGAGGCCATTAATTTGTTCGAGAAGATCTCAAGTGTTGGTTTAATGCCAGACTATGTGACATTCATCGGGGTTCTGACAGCCTGTAGCCATGCTGGATTGGTTAATCTTGGTTTCTACTATTTTATGTTAATGACTAATGAGTACCAAATCAGTCCTTCAAAAGAACACTATGGTTGCATCATTGATCTTCTATGCAGAGCAGGGCAATTGAGTGAAGCTGAACACATGATACGTAGTATGCCATCCTATAGTGATGACGTTGTGTGGTCTACCTTACTCAGAGCATGTAGAGTTCATGGGGATGTTGACCGTGGAAGATGGACAGCAGAACAGTTACTAAGGTTGGATCCAAATTCTGCTGGAACTCATATTACTCTGGCTAACATATATGCTGCCAAGGGGAGATGGAAGGAAGCTGCACATATAAGGAAGTTAATGAAGTCAAAGGGAGTAATAAAAGAGCGAGGCTGGTCTTGGATTAATATCAATGATCAATTAAATGCATTTGTTTCTGGGGATCAGGCTCATCCACAAAGTGAACATATCACAACCATTCTGGAATTACTAAGTGCAAATATCGGGGATGCTAGGCAGGAAATAGGTTTTCTTTGAGATGTTGAGGATTAGCACATGGACACATTCTGACTCATGTGAGTGCTAGAAAATAGTTGTTTTTTCTGAGTTTCCATATTTCATAGATTTCAATTAATTATTGAGGATTGGTTTCCCAGCTCTAATCATTTGAAAAGATCTAGCTTGATGTGGGTTCTCTGAAACTGAGTTAGACATAATTCAGAAGATTGCAAGTTCTTTTTGTCAAAACAAATGAATCAAAAGGTATTTTTTTTTTTTAAAAAACATAGTATTTGCTTCTTCTTCCTTGTTTTCCTTATTTGCCTGCAGAATCTTAGTTATTGAAAGTGTATGCATTGTTTCCATTTATGCAGTACCTTTAAACCACTTATTATGAAGTTTATTGTTGAACATGTTGTATAGCTATGTAAGAATTTATAGAAATATTGTTCTTCTTTGTTTATTTTGTTTCTATTTGAAAGTTATTTTATTAGACATAAGAGTTTTATTTTATTGTTTTTCTTCTTCTACTGTGCATGCCTTCCTCCGCCATGTGAGATAATATCTTTTATGAAATGTTCCATTATCTTGGTGGCATCTGTTGATTCTGTTCTATGTATTTACTTTGAGGGCCTAAACCAAGAATTAAATAGTATTTTTCATTGTGTTCATTAAGAAGCATTGTTATACATTTGCTGTATTTTAAAAAATGGTGCAGAAGTCTGTTAATTACTGATTATTTCTGCTGACTATGCATAATTCTCATGCTAATGCACTTTTTTTTGTTATCTGTTTAGCTTATCCAACTCTTGACTTCTACAGAGCTGGTCAGTATGAATTGTACAGATGAGTATTATATCTCTAGACTCTGCATAAGGTCCAATCTCTTTCAAGAATTGTTCAGGGGGATAGCTGATCAATGGGCTAAACAGATTCAGCTCAATATAGCCACACCACAACCCAGCCACATTCAGCTGTGCTGGAACTTTTTGCCATGTCTCCGTGACCCAACAAAAACGGAGTAAATGTGAAAACCAAAATACAGGTAATAGGATTTTATCATTATTGATTACTAATGCCTGCTAAAAGATTAGTGGACTATGAAATAGAGATACTGCCGACTGGAAAATGGATTGAATCTATGAATTATCAATTGTCACTTGGGAAGAGAGTATATCTACTCCAGCAATGGCCTGAAAGGGGTTGATTATTTACCTTGTTTTAGCCTTAGCCCCTCTTTTTGCTGATCATATACAATCGTAATCAGTTCATACAAACGGGAGCAATGATCGTAACACAATTGATTTCAAATGGCATTATTTTATTAAAACGAATTTGATTTAACATTTTTTCAAGTCTTCAAATGCTCAGGAATTTAAACGACGAGTATTTGAACATTTTATAACTAAGTCGTGCAACTTGGGCACTTACCTTATCATTGTTCATACATCTGAGTGAAATCATACAAAACTGTTCCAGTTATTTTATGACAGAACAAGTGCAACTTCTTGTTTTTCTCCACAGAACAAGAACACTGTTCTGTAACATATATGCGTTCTTCCCAATTTATATAAAGTAGCTTTATATATCAAAATTAGTAAATCTAACAGCTCTCAGCATCATCATGTCTTGCATTCAACAATTCATTTCCGTGCTTCATTCTTGCCATTAACTTTGCTCAAATGGTTTAGTCACTTTTTGATCCTCTCATATCCTATAACTCCTCTTTGCCTGTTTATTTCTTATTTTTCTTGCCTTTTCATTAGTAAACGTACATGCAAAGATAAAACTGCTGCTGGACTAATTGAGTTGATGATGACACGGGTGCTGTAATCTATCATGTCTCAGAAGTTTGAAAACAGACATGCTTTGGAAATACCACCCCATACTGAAGATAAACTGTTTGCTTTTGTTAGTGCAGGTTTGAGATGCAACATTTTTATTGTCATGTTTCACATGTATTATTATGTTCATGGAGTAATTTAAGAGATGAAGCTTCAGAGAAGATGTGCTTATTTGATCATTTGTAGGAGAGATTCTCCAAATGTCCTGTTTGATATCTGATTGTTAAAAAAAAAAAAAAAAAAAAATCCTTATTCGATAAAAGGAATTTGTTCATGACACCAAGGGGGTGGTACTCAGCTTAGGCATAATTAATTCTTTCTTGGAGAACACATAAAACGATAAACAGCTCTATAAATGAAAGAACAATATTGAAATGAAAGGAATGGTTGAAGGTACAGAACTATTTCACATTTTTGGAACACTTATAGCCAGAGTGAAGTGGAAAGAAATAAAGGGGAGAGAAATAGATAAGAAATATAATAAAATTTAAAATGTTTAATAAAATTAAAATAAAAGAGAAATAAAGTTATAACATTATTTTAAAAGATTAAATAAAATATAAGACTATATAAATTTTCAATTTTACTTTTAATATGTCATTTTACTTTTTAAATATTATATAGTTATCCTATTATGCAATATTAAAAAAGACTACAAATATTGTTGACAAACATTTAAATAATAAAAATTAAAAATAGTAATTGATTATGTATAAATGTATATATGTAATATTTTTTAAACATATAAGATTAATTTTAACATAATCAAATTTTAATTATATAATGATTTTTTTAAAAAAATATTAAATACACATATATATATATATGTATGTATGTAATTTTTTAATATAACTTAATGGAATTTTAATTATGTAATCACTTCTTTTTAAAAAAATGTATATGTAAAATATTTTTTAACCATAAAAGATTATTTTTAACCAATTAGAATTTTAACTACATAATGTAGGTTTTTTTTTAATATATATATATAATTAATTATGTATATTTGTAGTAGATTAGGAACATACATAACGCAATATTTTTTTAAAATAAAATAATTTATTTTTTTTGTATTTTTAAATATTAAATAATTGAATTTTTAACATAATTCAATATATATAAATAATTATTTTTATTCTAAAAAATATTATGTATATTATATACGTATTTTTGTTAAACTTTAGTAACTATCATATCTTGCATGTAATACATGTATTATCCTATATTGCATCTACATGTAATTGAAAATATAAAACCAAAAGCTGAAACAAACCAATAATATAATCAACAACCAAAAATGACATTCCTTCTCAAAATTTACATCCAAACAATGTTTGTATGACTACAACCAGAAGAGAAAAATCTAGATATAGAGGCTATGGTGGTTATAAATTAAAGAGAAGAAATAGATTGGGAGCAAGGGTCACTGAACTAAGCGGAGGTACGCAAAGTGAAGAAGTGAAGAGAAAAATAAATATATATATTTAAAAATATAATATTATATTATTATAAAAAATATAATATTAAATATATAAAATACATTAAAAACTGTATAAATATATAAATAAAATATAATTATATAGTTATAAACGATTATATAAATATAATCAAATCAAGTAACATAAAAGTTTAGAAATACACTGTAATGGAAGATAAATATATAAATTCAGTTTATGTTTGCAACAGTAGAATAAGTGAGAAATATTGGGATAGACCGATAACATATGGATAGAGCGGAATCTAAATATTGATTAGGTAAAATGTTCTATAATAAAAGGAATAGTTATGAACCCTATACACGATTGGCACAGGAGTGTGGTGAGGAGAGGGTCGCAATTGGTAGAAAAAAATCTGCATCTCCTTAAGGTTTTCCAACACTTGAAAGTAGAAAAAAGAATAGATACAGTGATAAGTGGACTCTTCTTCATTGTAGTAAATAATAGAAAAATAAAAATTATTTATTTATTTTTACAAGAAAAAGGAGTAATTAATTGTGACATGTTGAGTAAAAAAAAATTCCTTTTGTGGTATTTCTACACTTTTTCTTTGTTAATTTCTTCACTACCAAATGATCTTACCTGTTTCAGTTGTCACCTCCTCCTCGGTATTCCGTTGCTACCAACCTAAAAAGGTAAAAAGGTAGACAACTCTACAAATGAAAGAACATTCAAAATACTAGTTTAAAAAAGCCACAGAAAAAGAATCTGAACGGGGAACTCACCCTACTTATCAAGCATTCAATGCTGCAAGATAAGAAACTAACATTCATTTCAAAACCACCAATTCATCATAAATCTGTAAAAAGCATAAGGTCATTAAGAATCTTGTTTAGTGCTGTTCAAATCTATCAAAAAGGGATATATAACCTAGTTGAAAGAAACCTCTGGGTAAAACCAATAAATTTTCTTCAATATTTAAACAAAAAATTTGCACTGAAAAATTCTCAAAATTTTTAAAGGGGCTATCGTTAATCTCTAAATTTCAAATTTATTGTCATCATAATCACATTTTTCTGTTGAGAATTGGGGGAAAAGGTGCACGGAGAAACCTCAAAATCCCCATGCATTTTGTTCAAGATCTTACCCTTTTTTTGGTTGAATTATTGTAAATTTTATTTTAGGGTTTTATATATCTTGCAAATCTAAATAAAAATGTAAAAATTATTCAGAATGGTGGCTGTAAAACGATAGCCCTGGGTTGAAATTGGGTAAAAAAAATAGTCAATCAATCAAATTTTGTGTGCGACTCTGAACGAATTCTATGATAATATATTTTAAATTAATAAAGACATAATTACAATTATTATGATTTTACTTGAAATTTGTATTTTAATTTTTTTATATAAATTTACTTATTTAATTATTATAAATAATTTTTTTAATTTTTTAATTAATAAATAATAAAGTCAATCCATCTGTTTTAGGTAAAACGTTATTAATTTGTTTTAAAATTTTTTATAGATATTTCATGATTATCTTTCCTTAGTAGATGTGGAATGTTAAAAGGAAAAAAAACTTAATTAAGTTTTTTGTGTTGACTTTTTCATTTTTTTTTCTCTATAACGGTTTTTTAGATAGTTCTTGGTGTTGGAAATCTTTATCTATCCTTAGGTTCCTTATGATCTTTTACCGTTATACTAGATCATCAAAATTATAGTTGTAGACAAGGATGTATAAACAACTAAATACCTGGATCCATTTTGCTCTTGGAGATCACGGCAGAATCTTCAGTATCTTCCTTTTGATTGAGAACCGTTGGTTTGTGGTCTGGGGAGAATAGAGAGTGTTCTTTGGTTTGGTATATTGGGAACTATAACCTTCACCTCTCTTTTGTGATGGGGAGAATAGAGAGTGTTCTTTGGTTTGGTGTATTGGGAACTATAACCTTTCCTGATGTGTCAGACTACATATAGGGTTTCCATTATCCCCTAACAGGCCAACCTGGGTATCCACTCATTAAGCCCATATCAAGCCTTTTAGGAAGTCTTTTTGATTACTCAATTGGATCACTTAAGATTATAATCACTTTAAATAAATAGCTATATAATTGTATTTAAAATATAAAGCCCACATGATTAAAAAGAAATTATAAATTTCTAACAATCTCCCACTTGGACTTCATATTTTCTTAAAACAATTACATTACTCAATTCCTTAGGCGCGCCAGTATGCTATTTACTTTAGACTTCCTTTTGATACAATCTGGTCCATCTTGTACATTAACAATGAAACAATTGCATCTTTAACCACAATTTAAGCGTGATTAAATAACGATGATCACCATATTAACATAATCAATGACATATATCAAATATGGATGAGTGACATGGAAATTACATGCAATGTGATCTCAAACATGTTTATTTCCAATTGGTCTTGATTTTTAATCTTTATGGAGATCAATCCAAATTCTTGTAACATAATTACTATATACAAGAAAACATAAGCAAATTCAAAATATAAATTTAAACCATCAACTTTATTTCTGCAGAAAATAAACAACAACAAAATTGTTCAAATTGAAACATAAAACATATAGGCTCCCACTGAACTAAAGTACCCTAACGAATAATACCCATACGAGCAGTGTGCTCCTCAAAGAACCTTAGGTATTAGCCCTTTAGTCAATGGATCAGCTAGCATAAAACTTGTTCCTATATGTTTTATGAAAATCTGTTTATTTTGAACTCTGGTTGGATGCCTCGAAGCAAGCCACAAACTCTATAGCTATGGTCAAAGAGGCTATAAGAGTATGTTTAACAAACTCCTAAGAGATAGCTCCTCCAGCCAACATGTAGATGTATCCAGGCATGGAGCGCTTGCTATCTTGACATCCAGCAAAATCGTTGTCAGAGCACATGATGACCTCCAAACCTTTAGACTTCCGATAAGTAAGCATGTATGCTTTTGTTCTCCTCAAGTATCGCATCACCCGTTTAACTGCCTCCCAATGCTGCATTACAAAATTACTTAAATACCTGCCCAAAACTCCCACCACAAAAGCAATACTGGGACAAGTACAAACTTGAGCATACATTAGACTCCCCACTACTGAGGCATAGGGAATCTTTTGCATCTCATTTCTTTCAAGGTCATTGTTGGGGCACTGTTTTAGACTAAATTTGTCTCCCTTAGCTATCGGGGTGTCTTCTAGTTTACTATCTTTTATGTCGAATCTCTCTAAGACTTTGCTGATATAGTTCTCTTGTGACAACCTTAGGATACCTTGAGAACGATTTCTTAGTATCTAAATGCCTAACACAAAAGAAGCTTCCCCAAGGTCTTTCATCTCGAAATTCTTCGTTAGAAATCTCTTGGTTTCATGCAACAAGCCTGTATCACTACTAGCAAGTAGTATATCATCGACATATAGTACCAGAAATATATATTTACTCCCACTGAACTTGTGATATACACAATCATCAACTACATTTACCTCAAAACCATATGAGGTAATGACTTGATGGAACTTGTGATACCATTGACGAGAAGCCTATTTTAGGCCATAGATGGATTTCTTTAGTTTGCATGCCATAGATTTAGATTCGTTTGAAACAAAGTTTTCAGGTTGCATCATATAAATCGTTTCGTCAATGTCGCCATTTAGAAACACAGTCTTAACATCCATCTGATGTAGCTCTAAATCAAAATGAGCTACTAGTGCCATTATGGTTCTAAAAGAATCCTTTGAAGATACCAGAGAAAAGGTTTCTTTGTAGTCAATGCCTTCCTTCTGAGTAAAGCCTTTAGCAACTAGACGAGCCTTATATCTTTCGATATTACCTTTGGAATCTTTTTTGGTTTTAAATATCCATTTTCAATCAATAGGTTTCACACCTTCAGGTAATTCGACAAGATCCCAAACGTCATTGTCTTGTATAGACTTCAACTAATCTTTCATGGCATCAATCCATTTTTGAGAGTTAGAACTTTGCATAGCTTGACAGAAGTTGATTGAATCATCTTTTGTTAAACCAATGCTATCCTCATGTTCTTAGAGAAAGATAATGTACTCATCTGGAATTGCATGTCTCCTCTCTCTAATGGATCTCCTTAACGACACTTGTTGAGGTTGTTGAGGTTGCTCTATTGGTGTTTGAGGAAGAGCCTCATCATAGTCTTGTTCTGGAACAATGTCAGGAACAGTTGTTTGAACATTGTCTCCTATTACTAGAGTTGTTTCTTGAACAGTAATAGGCACAAGGATTTGACCAACGTCATCGACAGATTCTTCCTCAAAGACAACATTCCTTATGCTCTCTTCCTTCCCAAACTCAACTTCCTCAAGAATTCTCGCATTTCCCATTTCAAAAAAAGGATCTTGAAGTGGGATCATAAAACTTATAGCCCCGAGAGCGTTCAGCATAGCCAACAAAATAACAGCTAACTGTTCTTGAATCCAGTTTTCTTTCATGCGACCTATAAGGTCGTGCTTCAGCTGGACAACCCCAAATGTGAAAATGATTTATGCTTAGCTTTTTGCGAGTCCAAAGTTCATAAGGGTTTTGTTAACTGCTTTAGTCGGCACCCTATTAAGGATGTGAACTGCGGTCTTTAAAGCTTCACCCTAGAGTGACTCTGGTAAAGAAGAATGACTAATCATGCTTCTTACCATATCCTTAAGAGTTCGATTTTGTCGTTCTACCACACCGTTCATGCTAGGTTTGCCTGGCATGGTGTATTGCGGAACAATTCCACACTCTCTAAGAAAAAGAGCAAAAGGTCCTGGACGTTGTTCTCCTGATCCGTCATATCTACCATAGTATTCACCACCATGATCAGATCTGACGACTTTAATTTTATTTCCAAGTTGAAGTTCAACTTCAGCTTTAAAAGACTTGAAAATGTCTAGGGATTGGGACTTCTCATGTATCAGATATAGGTAACTGTATCTAGAGTAATTATCTATAAACGTAATATGGTATTGTTGTGCATTCCATGAAGTTGTAGGGAAAGGACAACAAATATCTGTATGTATTAGTTCTAAGACATCCTTAGCTCTTTCGGCACCTAATTTTCTTTCATTGAGAAGACCCTTCCACAACATCCTTAATGTTCTTTCTTTTCTTATTTTGAGAGGTCAAAGCAAAATGAGTACTTTCAGTCTTAGCTTTCTACAACCTCTCTTCCTTTTGCACATAGTGATATAAATTCACTCAAAGACCATTTATCCTTTCTGGGTATTATACCTCACTTTGAATTACCCAAAGTGTATAGGAAGTGAGATCAAAACCAAGTACACGATCAAGTCTTCACCAAACTCTAACTTGAGTGACTTGAGCTTTGCTGCGAGATTATACATCTGCATTATGTAATCTCTTATATTTTCTTTACCTTTGACTCTCAAGAATAAAGCCCCGAAACACTTCTAAAATCAAGTGCTTCATGATCATGAGGCACATTCGGTTAGAGCATTCCCATTTCTCAATTTTAACCTCTTGAAGGTTATTCAGAGTAAGAATAGGTTTCTCTACCCAAAGTGCTAGATCAAAATCCGTACAGCCGAGTACTATTGCTACGACTTCCTTCCAGACCTTGAAATTTGTCCCATTCAGCATTAGGATATTATTAATTTGAGCATATATGTTGATCACACTAGTAGCAGCAATTGAAAAGAGAACATTGAATGTGCAAAACACAATTAATCTTTATGATAAATTTAAAGACCCAAACAAGATACCTAGCGCACCATTAATCCCTAATCGTTGGATTGATAGAATTAACTGCAAGTGGTACTCTCAACACAATGATCAAACGTTGGTGATAAGTCTTGTTAAACAATGATTGTCTTTGGACACTCCATTGTTCACATAGAAAAACAACCTTATAATCACCACACATTTACCATCACAAAGCATGTAATTATTCGGTCAAATTGCGTCTTCCTTTGGGCCAATCACAATTCACATGAATAATCTCACACAATATCTATGTAAATTTAATTAGATTAATCTACACAACAAATATTACTTTGACAATATGTTGTTTCAACTAATCCAACAAATATTACTAGACAATTTAATCAAGATGGGAGGTCTTAAATTTATACAAGTTTCACGCATACGCGTAAAACCCAAAAGTGTACATTTATTTCACTACCTAACGGTTAGATACTTTAAGTATGTAAGATATATAACGTATATAACGAGACATATATAAATAAATTACATAATGGACCCTTTATAAGATACCTAGCACAACATTAATTTTTAGTCTTTTGACAGAAAATTTAATTTGTAAGTAGTATTCTCATCGTAATAATCAAATATTGACAATTAGTTTTGCCAAATAATAGTCTTTCGTTGGACCAACTATTATTCACATGAAAAATTAAAACTTTATAATTGTCACATATTTATTATCACTGGTATGTTATTATTTGGCCAAACTGTGTCTTTCGTTGGGCCGATCACAGTTCGCATAAATAATTTCATACGTCTATGTAATTTAAATTAAATCAATTTTCACAACAGAGATT
Source organism: Mucuna pruriens (assembly GCA_025330945.1). Taxonomy (NCBI): domain Eukaryota; kingdom Viridiplantae; phylum Streptophyta; class Magnoliopsida; order Fabales; family Fabaceae; genus Mucuna; species Mucuna pruriens. The sequence continues at coordinate 2,049,548 of JAENHJ010000532.1, forward strand.
ACGTTGGCAATTTATTGCTACAATTAATTTAATTTTTTAAAAATTACTAGACTACCAAAATTAATAAGGATCCAAAATTTATCATTAGTACTCTGTATGTCTTTTATACCATAATTTACTTACATATTATTATTATCATCATAACCAAAAATAATAATAATAATAATTATAACCTAACCAAAAATTGTACGTTATAATAGTAATTATATCCAATAATTACACATTATAAAATAATATAACAGACTAATAAATCTTTAATATTTAAAAAAAAATCTTAATAAATTTAATGGTAAAAAATTTCTACCACTAAATAGACCTGAATTCAATCTTTTAATGGTGCAAAAATATATATTTTATCCTTAGTGTTATAGGTTTAATATTTATAAATTTAAAAATAAATAAATAAATTCATCCCTTATTACTGCCACGTAATCACATGTTCAATTGCAGCATCCTCTCGAGAGTCGTCACGTAATCACATGTTCAATTGTAGCATCCTCTCTCGAGAGAGTAGGACCCACGATTCAATTGCAACACCCAATTCAATTAATTGAATTGCACATAATTTAGAATCCACGTATCTTCGTTCCGAAACCACTGTCTTAAATACAGAAACTGCCACGTAACATCACAATTTGATGCTGTGATGTAGTAGCCATCTCCAAATTTGAAAACCCTAAGCCAGAGAAATCGGAACCGAAATTAATTTGGCAGAAGCGAAACCTAATTGAGAAATTAAATCCAATTGAAACCGAAAATTGAATTTAAAATTGAATTCAAAAAACAGTAACTGAAAAATGAATTCGTAACTTCCAAAATGCAATTGAATGCTTGAAACTTCATTAACCAAAATGAATTCCAAAATGAATTGGTAACTTCCAAAATGCAATTGAATGCTCGAAACTTTATTAACCGAAATGAATTCCAAAATGAAAACTTTATTAACCGAAATGAATTCGTAAGTTCCAAAATGCAATTGAATGCCTCGATTAAATAGCAATACGAAAAATGCAAATGCGGAAGGTTCAACTGAATCCAAAACACGCAAGTGAAAGCCGCTAATCTGTCGGTTCCTCCGAGATTGAAAATCAAAACATTGCGATTTTCCATACCGAAAATGAATCTGCAGTTCCCCATCGAAAACATGCTCCATTTTGAAACTTCAGTTTTCCAAATTGAATGCAGAACAATCCGAAATCGCCTCCCAGCGTATTACAGGAAGCCAATCACATCCAAATTGAAACCGGATCCAATTAAAAAAAATTGCACCGAAAATTGAATCCAGCCTCCGAATTGGAAACGGAAAATACAAAAAACCAAATTGAAACGGAAAAACGGAAAATCCAAATTGCCTCCAAATTGGAAAGATACTGCTGCTCATTTACTGTAACCGCTGAATGCACGTTGCCGGGTGTCAATTGCAGAATGTGCTCCAAGCTCCGAAAAATGGCCGTGGTTGAGAAAAAAAAATACAGCCAAAATGTTGGAAAAAATTGCAATAGAAAATTGCAAATTAATCGCTGGATTGATTCAAAATGTGGGAAAAATTGCAATAAAAATTGCAATTCATATGTAATAAGATTACAGTTGAAAATCCAGTAAAACTAGATTTTGTACTAATTTTGGATAAAAAAAAAATACTATTTGCAATCGTATCTATATCATGACATGATTTAGAACCTAATTATTTTAGAGTTAATATTTATACCATCTATTATTTAGCCTAATGATCTAATGCTAACGGTGGCTCTAATACCATTGTTGGAAATCTTTATCTATCCTTAGGTTTTTAATGGTCTTTTACTGTTATACCATATCATCAAAATTGTAAACAAGGATGTATAAACAACTAAATACCTGGATCCATTTTGCTCTTGGAGATCACGACAGAATCTTCAGTATCTTCCTTTTGATTGAGAACTGTTGGTTTGTGGTCTTCCTCAACCAAACCGCCTTAATTCCTTCTAGGACCTTCACCTCTCTTTTCTGATGGGGAGAATAGAGAGTGTTCTTTGTGTATTGGGGACCATAACCTTTCCTAACGTGTCAGACTACATGTAGGCTTCCCATTATCTCCTAACGGGCCAATTTGGATATCCACTCATTAAGCTCATATCAAGTCTTTTAGGAAGTCTTTTTGATTACTCAATTGGATCACTTAAGATTATAATCACTTTAAATAAATAGCTATATAATTGTATTTAAAATATAAAGCCCACATGATTAAAAAGAAATTATAAATTTCTAACACTTGGAAATTATAAATCATTCAGTTTTAGTTTTTGTCGTCAATTTTTATTACAAAAAGGTAATTTATTAATGTCATGGTGATATCATCACACATCATATCAATAAAAGATGATGTCACAATGATATCATCACATGTCACGTAATCAAAGACATATCAACTAAAAATGTTACGTTAGACCAAAAATTGTATCACGTCAACAATAGAGACTAAAAATGAAACAAAAAATATAATGACTAAAATTGAATTTTTATAAACCCTAAAGTTATTATAAAACAAGTGAAGGAAACATTAACACATTATAATGGGAGTTGAACTGTGTGAATCATTTTTTAAACATTTTTAAAAATAACAGATATAAGATCCAAAACACTGTCCAAAAGCAAACTGTCCAAAGCATGTAGAGACAGAACATAGATAAAGGAAGAGAAAAACAACATAGAGGTTTATCTTGGTTCACTCTTCCACATGAGCTAGTCTAGTCCCTTTAACACGAATGATTTTCCACTAAGTCAACAAAACTTTACACCAAGTATTCTCAAAACCTCTTCAGGTTGTACAACACTTGTAATCACCTTGATTACAAGCAACTCAAATATTTTTTGTCATTTAGTTTCTTCAGGTTATCACAAAAACAAAGAGTTTTACAAAAGAGATAAATCACAAGGTGAGCACACAATAGTTCAAAATAGAACTTATACTTTGCTTAGCAAGGTAAATACAAGTTCATATTAGAGCTATAGCACTTAGAAAATTTTTACAAAATTTTCAAAAACATCGTCCTAAGATGTTGAGTACTTGCGTTTCTTTTTCAAACTTTGATTCTGTTTGTGTTTGTTCTTCATAATCCTTCTTCTTCAAGTAGGACATATAGACATGAATATAAGAGTTGTTGTTAGACATGAATAAAAGAGTTGTTGTTCTGCATGAAGAAAGAGAAGTATCTTTGCATTAAATGTCAAAGAAGATGCTTAAGAGCTTTTGTCTTCCTTTGAGGACAAAGAAAAGTTGTAGAAAAAAAAAGTTATTTTCTCTTTCCTTAAATGTGCTTCATTTGATTGATATGCAAAAACACATTTTGCTTGTTCCCATCTTTGTAGAAACTTTGATAAGAACATTTCTTTATTAGAGTTTACTTCCCATCTTTGTAGAAGCTTTGATAAGAACATTTCTTTATTAGAGTTTACTTGTTTTTTTAGAGTTTCATAAGGAAACCTTCCTTCTCTAAAAATCAGAGCACAACAACAAACATAGAAAAGGTGAAGAAATAGGTGACAAATAAAAGGGGGGTTAAATTATGTGTGTATGTACGATTTTTTAAACCTTTTAGCAAAATACAAGATATATATCAAATTTTTTAAATCATTGTCCAAAGGGACTATCCAAAGAGGTGTAGAGAACAAAATAGATAAGGTAAGAGAGAAAGGACACACAAGATTTATCCTGGTTTGCTCTTCCAAAAGAGTTACATCTAGTCCCTTCAACACGAATGATTTTCCATTAGTGTATAACATACTTACAAACAAGTATTATGTACCTCTTCAAGTTTTAATCAGGTAGATTACAAGTAATACCAAGTATTTTTTTTCACTTAGTCTCTTTAGGCTATCTTAAAAAGCTATAAAGTGTTTACACAAACAACTCATAGGGTGAGCATATAGTAATACAAAACAAAGAGACTTAACTTTGTTTTTTCTCATTGTGCTTCACATTCTTGCTTTTGCTTATTCTTCGAGCTTGATCATCCTAATATATAGGCAAGTTGTGAGATAAATGTTGTTCTGCACGAGGAGTAGCTAACTTATTAAATGCCAAAGATTCACTTTTTGCTTTATTTTTTTGTAGAGACTCCTCTATTTCTAAAAATAATGAAAAATTGTGTAAGAGAAAGCTCTTTTTTATCTATTCTTGACGTGCTGTCTTCTTTTAACAAGGGATAATGGTTCTTTTTGGTTCCTTATGCATGGAGTCATGATCATAACTTCCTTCTATCCTACTTGACTTGAAATGTAAGAAATTTAGGTGTAGACTTTTTGTCAATTTGAAAGTGAACAAGTCTTAACAAAGTACATTAGGTACAAAAGAAAATGTAAACATTGTGAAAGTTGTTGAAATGATTATAAGCTCATAGATTTAGCACACATAATAAGAAATATGATATAAGATAAGCACTTAGGCAAATTTTTATGCTTATAAAAAGAGGTACATCTTGTATTAAATGTTGTCTTCGTTCTTATTGGACAATATCTTTTCTTTGGATGACAAATTCTTCTTTGGAGCACACAGTAAACTTATTTAATGAATAAGTTTCTTTTCAATGGACACATGTCAAACTTTTAGTAATGATGACCTGTTGTTCTTCTGAAAGCTAGAACATTGTTAAATAGTAGTCATCACTCTTTAGTCATGATGTTTGTTATCATCAAAACTCTTAGGTTATATTGGATGCATAGAATTATGTTCCAATAAAAGGAATTGAACATTCAAAAACGTTCTCAGTAAAGAACACAATTATGATTGATACAAGATATTTGATATATAAGTTAAAATACAAGTTACAAGGTAATACTAACGTTAAAAATGAAATGTCTTTTTTTACGTGTATGGACGAACTCCTTCTATTGGATAACGTGGTCGCTTAGATGGCATTAGAAAACTTTGTTCAAAACAAGTCCTTTTGGATGCATATACTTTTCTTGTATGTTATAATGACTTTGTTGTACTTCTAAAATAACTGACTACTAACATAAGTACATTAATCATTCTAAATTTTCTCCAACAATCCTCCCCTTTTCAATGATGACAAAAATTATGCTAAGAGAAAACATAAAGAAAATAATACTTAGATATGAGCATCAAAGAGATAGAACAATAAAAATATATTAGATAAAATGTGTATCAGAACAAGAAATGTGTAAAGGATGCTTATACTTTTTATCCTCCCTAAGTCTATGGATGGTAAGAACATAACTTAGAGAAGATAATAGATAAAAAGAAAAATATACGTGCACAAAATAAGGTATCTATCCCCTCGAGACCCTACAAGTCTTTTGAGAGAATTTATGTACTGGTCACTACTCTAGTTTTCCCTTTGTAATTTTTTCTTTTTCTCACTTTTTATTTTTGCAGCCTTATGTTGCATTTTTTTCTCTTGCAACTCTTTGTTTTTGTTGCCTTTTCTTTGGTTCATCTTTCATTTTTCTTTTCATTACCCTTCCTTTTTATCAACCCCTTTTCACAACAACTACTCCTCAAATGTACCATTCCTGCAATGTCCTGAGGTATTACCCCCACACTTATATGAAACCTACTCCCAAAACAATTCCAAAGCTCCTCGGACCCTTAAGGCTAAGGTTGATCATGGTTTTTCTGGTTTTGGGCTTGTATTGGGTTATCACATCCAAAGAAATGGTTATATAGGCTCAAAAAGGGTGGACAAGGGATCCATTTGCAAGAAGTAAGGCTAAATCATATCACTCATGCATGTGAAACAAGAAGTAAGAGAGTCAATGCAAAACCTGGAGTAATCTAGCAGATAGGTGAAAAAATCACTCAAGAAAGAAGAGAATGGTGAGATGTAAAGCCATTTTTATATACAAGGCTCAAAAATTCTCACACAGCTAAATTGCTCTACCACTAATGGTTTTAGCTTTGAATTTTTCAATCACTTACCTCCTAAGGATGAAGAATGTTTCCTTACATGTCCCGTTGAAAAACATTTTATTCAGGATTATGCATTACTTCTTCATGTTTTGTTCACCAAAAAAAATTCTATTTGAATTTTCGTGAAATATTTTTCTCAAAATTAGAAAGCGGAAAACAAAAACAAATTTTGAATAGAAAATAGAAATCAAAGAAACAAAAGCAAACAAAAAGAAAACACAAGAAAACACGGGGTCGGGGTCGGCATGGACTCGGTGGAACATGGTAAACACGCGGAGTTGGATCGAAGAAGACAAACACGGTTGAACAGTAAGCAAGCAAACCAGGATTAACTACACCCCCCACACTTAAATGATGCATTGTCCCCAATGCATAATATGACTATAATAGGAATAGGGAAAGGTCTTTAAGATGTGTCATTCGGTATGGCCTGTTCACATAATGAGATACTCTTCACCTCACCCACCACTGGCATTGGTCCTCCATGAAAATGCTTTAGTTGGTGCCCGTTGACTTGGAAAATCTGGTTGCTACCCTCGTCTTTTAACTCTACGGCACCATAAGGGAAAACTTAGTAATAATAAATTGTTCATCCCATCGTGAATAGTGCTTACCGGCTATGAGCTTTAGACGTGAATGGAACCGAAGCACCTTTTGGCCAACTTTGAACTCCTTCCTTAGGATCTGGTTATCATGAAATTGCTTTACCTTCGCCTTGTAGATCTGAGAGTTTTCATATGCTTCCAAGTGCAGCTCTTCCAATTCTTGTAACTAAAGTTTTCTTTCTTGGGCGGCTTGGTCATAGTCCTTGTTGCACTTCTTGATTGCCCAATAGGCACGTGTTTAATCTCAACTGGCAAGTGACATGCCTTACTGAAGACGATCCGATAGGGGGACATCCCTAGCGAAGTCCGATAAGCTATCCTATAAGCCCATAGGGCGTCTTCCAGAAGTATGCTCTAATCGCTCTTGTTGGGAGTCGCCATTTTTTTGTAATAGTTTCTTTATTTCAATATTGAATACTTCGACTTGATTGTTGGTATGGGGTAGTAGGCTATTGCAACTCGATGAGTAACCCCATATTTCTCGAGGAGTGTCGACATTGTCTTGTTATAGTGGTGACTTCCTTGGTCACTAATCAGTGCTCTCGGCACCCAAATCTGCAAAAGATGTTGGACTTCAGGAAGTGCACAACAACTTTTTCATCATTTGTCTTGGTGGCCTTAACTTCCACCCATCTCGAGACGTAGTCAACGGCAAGGAGGATGTAAGAGTTTCCTTTGGAGATTGGAAATGGTCCCATGAAATCAATACCCCACATGTCGAAGACTTCATAAAATAGAATTGGTTGCTGGGGCATTTTGTGTTGTCGGTCGATGGCCATTCTTGCTTGCTGACATTCTTCGTAGGTCGATATGAACTAGTGAGAGTCTCGGGAAATTGAGGGCCAATAGAACTCGCATTCAAGTACTTTCTGGGCCGTTTGAGTTGACCCATAGTGATCGCCTCTGGCTGCTGAATGGCAGAAGTGGAGGACCGATTGCATCTTATGATCCGGAATACACTTGCGAATTATCTAGTCATTGTAAAATCTCCATAAGTATGGATCGTCCTATACATAATATTTAGCTTCGCTTTTGAGCTTGTCTTTGTCTATTCTAGTTGCCCCTGGTGGAAAAATAGATGCGACAAGAAAATTGCATATGTCAGCATACCATGGTTGACTCTTGTCTATTCGCAAGAGTTATTCATCTGGAAAGTCATCTCAAATCGGCATTGGGTCGATTTCCTTCTCAATTCGACTCAAGTGATCTACTACCGAATTTTGGCACCTTTCGTATCTCTGATTTCCAAGTCAAATTCCTAAAGGAGTAGCATCCAACAAATTAGTCTCGACTTTGCGTTTGGCTTTTTCAACAGGAATTTCAATGCGACGTGATCAGAGAAAACTAAAACTTTGGAATCGTGAAAATATGAACGAAATATGTCTAGGGCAAATACAATTGCCACCAATTCCTTTTCCGTAGTTGTATATATTTGGACTAGATCCATAGTTCGAGAAGTGTAAGCTATCACATGTGACAGCTTGCCGACTCCGACTCGTTGGCCTAGGACGGCTCCTAGTGCCGAGTTGGAGGCATCACACATTAACTCGAATGGATGTTCCCAATTATGTGTTTGAAGAATTGGTGTGGATGTTAGTTTGGTCTTCAATTCCTAGAAATATTTTACACAGGCTTTGTTGAAGACAAAATCCACCTCTTTTTGTAGCAACTTGGATAGAGGCAGGGCGATCTTGCTGAAGTTCTTAATGAATTGCTTGTAAAATCCTGCATGTCCTAAAAATAAGCGCAAATGCAAGGTTAGGTAGGGGAGTAATGATGTCGACTTTAGCTTTGTCGACTTCAATCTCTCTGCTCGAGACAAGGTGTCCCAACACAATTCCTTCTGCAACCATGAAGTGACATTTTTCAAAGTTGAGTACTAGGTTTGTATCAATGCATCGTGTTAATACCCGGGATAGGTTCTCCAGGCATGTGTCAAAGGATTTCGCATAAATCATGAAGTCTTCCATAAAGACTTCCATACACTTGTCCAGCAAATTCGAGAAGATGTTGATCATGCATCTTTGGAATGTAATTAGGGCATTGCATAATCCAAACAACTTTCGAGTATATGCGAATGTGTCGAAAGGACATGTGAAGGTTGTCTTATGCTGATCTTCAGGTGTGATATGGATTTGCATGTACCCAGAGTAACCATCTAGAAAGTAGTAATGGGACTTTCCGGCTTGCTTTTCTAGAACTTGATCGATGAAAGGAAAAGGAAAGTGATCCTTGTGAGTCGTTTGATTAAGCTTCTTGTAATCAATGCAGACTCGCCAGCTGTTTTGAATCTGTGTTAGCATCATTTCGTCATGCCGATTCTTCGTGACTGTCATTCTAGACTTCTTTGGTATCACTTGTACCAAACTGACCCAGATACTATCCAAGATTGGATAAACGATCCTGGTAGTAAGTAGTTTTATCACTTCCTTCTTCACAACATCTAGGATGGTTGGATTCAGCCTTTGTTGTTGTTGCCTTATCGGTCGGGCTTCCTCCTCTAATAAAATTCTATGCATGCAAATGGAGGGACTTATGCCTGGAAGGTTTGATAGTTTCCACCCTATTTCCTTTTTGTGGTGCCTTAAGACTTGCAACATTTTCTCCTCCTACTCCTGGTGGAGGTTGTTGGCAATTATCACTGGGAGTTGCTGGTTATCATCTAAGTAGGCATACTTTAAGTGACTCGACAATGACTTGAGCTCTTTTGGTGGTATTTATGGTGGGAAGGTTTTAGTGGTTGATCTTGGATTTTGTTGACCGACTCAGTTTGGATGTGGCTCTTGGGGTGCCGAGTCGGCCTCGACTTTTATTTGCTTCTGGTCTTGCTTGGCCGAATCAGATTTGGCCTTTGTAATTGTTGCCACTTGTGCTTGCATTAGCTTGTCAGTTTTGGCAACTGTCACTCTTGCACAATTTGCATATTTTAGTTCTTCATTATACCTACATACCTAGTTAAGTAAATATGGAAATTCAAAAATTTTCATCAAGTTGGCAGGGTCATCAAAGTCTTCTCCAGAGTCGGACAGATTCGACACTTCACATATTTTGATGGAGTCGACTGCTCTCACCATAGAAGCTACATTGTTAAGCATATTAATAATTTCAACAAAAAATGGCATTTCGTCACGGTCGGGATCTAGTTGTGTATGTTCTTCGACTAGTTCGTCAATCACATCAATTCTAAAGAGCGAATGGTCATTAGTAGGGTGATGCATTGCTTCAAAAATATTAAATTACACTAATTTGTCCTCGAATTCCATTGAGAGTGTCCCGAAATATACATCAATCTTTGTCTTTGCGGTCATCAAAAATGGGCGTCCCAGAATTAAGGCATATTCGTTCCTCGACGTTTCATCTTCCATGTCCAACACGTAAAAGTCGGTCGGGAAGATCAAGTCATTGACCTGGACTAAAACATCCTTGAGAATACTTATGGGTTGTACGACACTTCTATTGGCTAGTTGTATCATTATTCTCGTTGGTTCTAGATCTCCAAAATTCAAGGATTTGTATACTGATTCCGACATGACGTTGATTGATGCCCCTAGGTCCAACATGGCATAGACAAAAGTGCATCCGCTGATAGTGCATGGGACCGAGAAGATTCTAGGGTCTCCACATTTCTTTGGCAAAACTGATTGTGATCCGGTTGTGGCTCCTTCGTTTTGAACTAATACTAACATGACGCCTCTCATTTTGACTCCTCCCTTTATCTTCTTCCTCTTGTGTATGCATAATAATTCTTTGAGAAATTTGGCATAGTTAGGAACCTATTTAATGGCATCGAGGAGTAGGATGTTAATTTCTACCTTCCTAAACATCCTCAACAAGTCTTCGTCCGTATTGGATTTTCTTGTAGGGGGTGTCCAGATGGCAAACGACAATGGGGTGGATCTAGCCTATTATTGTGTTTACGAGTCGGCTTCTTCTGGCTTAGACTCGGCATTAGCTGGTCTCGACATTTGCTGCGGTGCCGGCTATTATGGTAATTCTGTACCACTTCTTAACGTCACGGTATTCGCATCCCCCCCCCCGTTCGAATTTGGAATGGTTTGTGAGGGAAGATTGCCAAACCCAACTGACTGTAGCTGACTCATTGAAATGGCTAGCTGTCCAATTTACATTTTTAAATCTTGCATCGTGGCATTCAGATTTTGTTGAAATGACATCCATTCTTCCCTAAACGGTGCATTATTCTATGGTGGTAGTTGTTGTTTGATAATTCATATTTTATACACCTCACATGGACGTATGAGGGGTACTTTTGAGATTATTTGGTACTTAAGAATTGCGTCTCAACTAAGATTCAGATTATGGACCTAGAAATAGGGAAAGTATAAATCTTTACTAATTTGAGGATTTTAACTAATAAAAGGTTGTATTCCTTTTGTAGGCCAAAGTAATCTCAACTCATCAAGAGAGTCTCGATCTAGGAGAGCCATCCTGGCCAGATCGACTCCTTCCCGGTCCGACCAACTCTGCAGCCCAATAGCCCAAAGGAGCACGTAGCCTAAGAGGAGCAACCCAATCAAGCAACCCAGACTAGGCGCATTCATCCCAGCTTCATTCAGCTCAACTGCCACGTCACTCTTAGAAGAAACTTAGAGCGCAAGGAGAATCATTAAAAGGGTATATTAGGCAATCCATGAATTGTAATTTTGTTAGCGACGTCATTTAGGGATAGTGTGCAGTGTAAGATACCCAGCTCATGTATATATAGGGAACGTTGGCACGTTTTAGTAGTTGTTGAATTCAAACCTAATCTCCATACTCTTACTACTCCATCATTTCGCTCTCGCCTCCATTCTCATGGTGGTGCATGGTGCTATCAGGGGTGTTTCTCTCGATCGAGGAGGTGCAAGTCAAGAATTGAGAGTCCAAAGGTTGTCAGAGGGGACCGATTGGCTTGCCAATGCACTTTGGTAGATCTGATCCTCAGCGTCTTGGCTATCGATGGTGGACCATTGCCGTCCTTCCATGGCGATCATTATGGAAGGCGGAATCATTGAATTCACACCCCGTGTTTGTACTATGTCTCTAATAATATAAGTAATTTCCAATTCTGATCCTTGGTATGAATCCTGCATTTTAATCTACTTTATCATGTCGTGATTGCACATTGTTAAGTAGACCAACGTTAGACTAGGCCAATCGAAACTAGTTTAACAACTTCAGTAGGTAATCAATTAGAGAACCTAAAATCAAATCCAAGCTTAATCCCTGCCAACTAATGAGGTAGCAATTGTGTAAATCCTCGGTATGGCAATGGACGAATGTTTGGCGATTGCCATAAGAATAATCTCAAGTTTTGGCATTTCTTTGGCAAGATTTGTTGGTTTGACTAGTGTCGACATGATTCCTCCAGTGTCGACATGATTCCTCCTGTCTCGACTATTCCCTTTATTTTCTTTCTTTTATGGACATAGAGTTCCTTGAAGAACTTCACGTATTTACGGACTTGTTTAATTGCTTCGAGAAGTGGGATGTTGATTTCCACTTTTAAGAACAGCTTTAGCAGATCTTCATCAATCTCGAATCTCCTTGCTAAGACTATTCAGTTGGGGAAAGGTAGTGGAACACTTCTAGCCAGTTACTATACTTAGGAATCAGCCCTCGGTTCAGTCTCGGCTTTAGCTGGTTCCAGACTCGGTTGAGACCCGACCGACTGGGGGTAATTCCTTACCAATATGTAGTCGTACGGTGCTTACACCTCCCCCTTTTGAATTCGAAATCGTCTACAAGGGGATGTTTCCAAAACTGGTCGACTGCATCTGACTTACAGTGTCGACTAGCTGTCCTACCTGCATTTTCAAATCATGTATTGTGGCAGTTACATTTTGTTGAAATTGCAAGTTACATTCAGACATCTGTTTCATCAAATCTTCCAATGTGGAAGAATTTTCTCGAGGCATCTATTGTTACGGCTGCTGGCAGAACGTTTGTGCCTAGTACCTTGAACCCTGTTGTTAATAATTGTTTTGACTCGAACCTGGCATGCTCCCAGTTGGTCCAAACCTTGGTGCTGTATATTGCCCTAGATTCAGATTCGACTGGTATGGCTGCCTCCAGAGTTATTGATTATCAAATTGTCGGTTCGGATACGGCTGCCTTCCATATTGGTATCCGCCTCTTATTGCTCCATTCAGTGCTTTCTGACTTTATTTCCTATAAAGTGGGGCACATATCGGTAGGGTGCTTTACTAAGGTGCAAATTCCACACACCCACTATGTATTTTGTTGATCTTGCCCAACAGCGAGCTACCTCACAAGGGATGTTAGCCCGTCAGCTGGTTTTACAATCTTAGATTGTCAAATGCGCCAACCTCGCTCACCCTTGAGGTGCTTGCTCCTCCTCTGGTCCCAAATTGTTGTGTGTTACTTTCCATGTTCAAGATCAAATGTCTTGCTACCACTGGGGTCTTATCCATCAGTGCTCCCCCACTTGCCACATCTACCATGTTCCTGTCCATCATTAGCAATCCTCATAAAAATATTGTAGTAAAAGTTGTTCACTGATTTGATGGTGTGGACACGTGGCACAGAGCTTGTTGAATCTCTCCCAATATTCATGTAGTGTTTCCCTAAAATGTTGCTGAATTCCACATATTTCCTTCCAAATGGCTGCAGTTCTGGACGCAGGGAAGAACTTTTCTAGGAACATTCACTTCATGTATCCCTAGGTGTTGAACATGACTAGCTGAAGATACAACCAATCTTTTACTGCTTCATCGAGAGAGAACAGAAACACCTTCATCTTTATATAGTCTTTCGGGATCCCTTGCAACCTCATTGTGGACTAGACCACGTGAAACTCCTTCAAATGTTTATGTGGGTCTTCACCTACAAGGCTATGAAATTTTGGCAACAGATGTATGAGTTTGGACTTTAATTCGTATGACTAAGTGATGAATCATAAATTATACACTGTAGGTGGACCTAAGAAGAGTGTCAATAAGTAACTCATGTACTTAAAGGATGACTGTTAGCTAAGATTCATATTAGGAACCGAAAAACAGAGGAAACACAGTTTTGTGTTAAATCAAAGGCATTAGCTAACTATTCTTTCATTGTAGGTCCAGCAAGACTCTCAGCCCATCCAAAGGAGACCCAGGCCGAGACTCGGCCCAATAAACAGAGCGAAGCCCAGTGGCACATTCCACGTTAGCCATCCACTCAGAGGCCACCTCAGCTCCAACTTAGATGCCACATCATGCTTGGCGTAACCAGCAATGCGCATGGCGAGGGTAGATTAGGAAATCCACTTTTGTAATTCTATTAGGCATCATGGTTCGCGCGTTCATGTATAAATAGGCATAGTCGTTTACAATTTAGGGGTCTTTTGAATTCATTCTCTACACATTTTCATTGAGTCCATTATCTCGCTCTCGTTTTCCCCATTTGTGGTGGTACACAGTGCTGCATTGGTGTTTCTCTCGATTGAGGAAGTACAAGCTTGAGACTGAGAAGTTGAAGTCTATCAGAGGTGACCTCTTGGGATTCCAACACACTCTGGTGGAGCTGATCCTCAACGCTCAAGCTACTGGAGGTGAACCACCACCATCGACCATGGCGATAGTTGTGGAAGATGATCCATCTGAATTTGTACCACTGCGTTTGTATTCTAAATTCTATTAATCAATTTCGTTCTGCATTTCTTGCCTCTGTTCCTGTCCTCTTCCTCAATTCATGATTTGATCCGCGATTGCAATTGATTCGTGAACAAAGTTAAACTAAGCCGATTGAAACTGGTTTAGCTCATGTAGTAGGTAATCATTTAACGATTGTTAATAGAGAACCTAAAATCAGCTCTGCACTTAGTCCCTACTAACTGATGAGGTAGCGATTGCATAATTCCTCAGTATGGTAATGGACGAACCTATGGCGATGGCCATAAGCATTCCCAAGGCTGACTTGGACTGAGAACAGGAGTAAGGAATCTGGACTGGACTTGAATTAATGGAATTAAATATGAACATAGTTACATCATAATAATAGCAGTAGTTACATCGTATCAGTAGCATCCTTATATCTGCATTTATTTTCTGCATTCATTTACTTTGTCTCATTTCTGCAATTAAAACCCCCTGTTTATTGCTTTTCGAGTCGAGACAAAGATAGTCCATCTCTGTAGCGTCAGTTCTGTACTTAGCCAAAACCAAGTCGGATACGTCTCTACCGAGACCATATCGGCTCAGTTTCTACTGAGAGCGACTCAGCCAGTGCCGAGACGAGTCAATACTCTACATCTTAGATTCTACGTCATTTCACTTCACACCAAATCACAATTGAGCACACTATGTCCTTGACAAAAATCGACCTAGGGTTGACTATGCTATAGTTAGCTTTAGTTATTTGATGCATGTTGAGACGACTAAAAACGAGATTATCACTAAGCCGGCTCCAGCTACGGATATTGTATGCACCATGACTGGTACAATACATTTAGTGTCAACAACTCCTTTAGTGTCCTATTATTATTTTCCATTGGCTCCAGCTCGTACAAAGGGTTAGAAAAATCTACAATGTCGAGCTTAGATTAAAAAATATCAAGCTTAGATATAGAGTTACTACTACTATTACATGCTTGAGTGTTTTTAATTTTTCTAATCTTATTTAATTTTTTGTCTATTTTAGGATCTAAAGAATGCAAGCTATTGGAACTCCTACTCCAAGTCATGCATTCTAAATTTTTTCATGCAAACTAACTACGTATGAATATAATGCAAAATTCATAGGAAGTTTAACAGAAAAAGTAAATGCTACCTCTAGTAAGAAAAGTTATGCAAAAAGAAAATGCAAGATTATAGAAATAATTATGCAAAATAGGCAAGAAGTACAAAAAACTTTATTACAGAGGAATTGCTTACAAAATACAGACAAGAAAATTACATATAACTACGAAATTACAAAAACAAAATTTACTAAAAACAAAAGCCAGAAATGCTCAACTACGCAAAATATGATAGACATGGACTTGGCTATACATGCATAATAGACTCGACCTATACTACTGTACACACATGGATCCTGGCACATGCAAAGCTTAGTCTAGATGGTCTCGGCACAAACAGTAAATTATTGCAAATAAAAATGGAAAACCATAGCACGCATGTATATAGACTTTGATTTGACACAAGACTGACTCGACATGCAATGAAACAAGACTTTGACTCAAACTTGGGACAAAAATAAACTTTAACAATTAGAAAACAACATAGACTACTAGCAACAATTAACAGACTCACACTTAATCAAAACAGACTTATCTACTATACAGTTAGTGTACAAAACAGAATCAATTAGTAAAAAAAAATAAGACAGACTCAGTGCACCTAAAGAAAACAGGCATTCTACTTACTTAGGTTCGACTCCTAATCAGACTTGTCACACTAGGAACATAGAATGTGTGTCCTCGGCAACGGTGCCAATTTGATAGGTTGCATTTTGGTTGTCATTTCTCCTATCAAAATACTAGATTTTCCTATGTTATAGGTAGCACAAGGTCAACCTAGGTCATTCTTCTCAAGGACACGTGGTTCTTATATTTTCTAGTGTAAACGACTGATAAGGTAGTAGAATTGGGAAGGTAGGATGTGGTACAAATTTGGTAGGAATAGTAAAATAGGGGTTTATAACAGTAGAAAATAAAGTTGCAGGAATTTAAATGGCTATCTAGGAAAGTAAAGGCAATGTAGAAGGTAAAAAGATTGCTACTGAAATAAAGACTCCCTAAAGTTACTACAATTACTAAGACATAGTTATTCTATCACTAGCCTAGTTTATCACTTAACTGGTTTTGGTTCCGATTCTTACTATGCTAGCAACTCCTCACCAGTCCAATTTCCTATGACGATCGTCGAACATTCATTCATTGCTAATTGAGCGCTTACACAATCGTTGCCTCGAGTTTGGCAGGGATTGCACTCTTGACTGATTTAGGTTCTCTAGTTATTACCTATATTATTGTTAGAGTGGTTCCGATCAGCCCCTAAACTAACATGATCTATTCTTGCTATGCACTATCATGATTAAGCAAGAGAAGATTATGCTACAAAAATTAAAACATAGCAATAGCAGTATAATAATCATTTTATTGATTAACATGATAGCAGAATCATTGACAGTGATATAAAAGGAAAGTATGATATGTGAATGGAGATATGATCAAATTCACATGACAATTGCCAGTGGTAGCTGCAGCGTTCCACCAAAGATGATCAGAGAGCATGAGAGGCGGTATCCTCTAGAGTGTGCTGTGAAGACAGATGTTTTTGTCTCTCCTAGTTAGTTTATCTCTAGCAACTTTGCTCAACTCGAACTCTGATTTGCATCTACTCAATCAACTAGACACTCCGTGAAGCATCATGAAACTATTGAGGTATGAAGTGAAACTTAGGCTTGAAGGAACAAAAAGTGTGTAATCATGAGGTTGTGTATCTATCTACTAAACAATGATCCTAGTTGTACATCTTTATTTATACATGCATCACTAACTAACTCTATAACTGAATTAACTGTCTTAACAGAATTACCAGCTTGGCATAACAGAATAACTACTCTAACTACTTCTCCTAACGACCACATGCTAATTTACATTTATGCATGTGTTTGAATTTGCCAGAGTGAAGTCGGTCTTCTAGTGTTGGCATGGATCCGGTTCTGGATGGGAGTCGGTATTGCTTTGGGGTCGGCATCCGGTCCTGGAGTCGGCATCCGAATATCACTCAGTCCTGGAGTCGGCATTACGGAGTCAGCTTCATCCGGCCGGGATGTCTTCATCTAGCTGTCTTTACTTCATCCAACTTCTCTTTTGACCTACAAAACAAGACTTCTCTTTTGTTAGTTAAAATCAATAACTTGGCCTAGATTTGTATTTTCCTTAGTTTATCCTTGGAAATCTAAATCTTGGCCAATACATGATTCTTAACTATAATTTGTAGTCTATTCTTCCCATCTTAAAGACCTTATAGGAGATATAAACTATACATTATCAATCATTAACCTAAAAAACAAGCCTATTCTTAAGCTCCCTAGTTAACAAATTTCGAGCTTCATCCCTTATCTTTCCTTTAGGCCCCATGGGAGCCCAAGTATCAAGAATATCCAAAGACTATTGGCAATTCCTCAACATAAAACTTCTAGGATTGAAATCATTCCAATTCTTCTCATCATACACCATCATTCTAGCCATGCATAATGAAATTCGAATCCTTGTATGATGGAGTCCCTAGGATCTCCTTGGAGTCTTGGATCTCACAAGCCTCCCAAGTGTAGGAGCCTCACAAAAAAGAATGAAGAACAAAGGGGAAGAAACAAGAAATGTGAGTAAGAAAGGAATGGAATTAATGAAGTTACCACTCACCAAAAAGATTAAAAAGATAAGAGCATTGTGAGATTCACCATAATCCTCTTGAAAGCTTAATAAGAATTTAAGGCTCTTTATAAATGATGTTCTCATGCTTCTAAGAAGTTAAGGAGCAAACTCATACAGAGTATATGGTTGGGCTTGGGCTTGGGCCTGAGTCCTCCAAGCTCTTGAGTACTCCTAGCTTTTGAAGCACTTCTTCTAATCATAGAGCCTTTAAGAGCTTGACTATCTTTTTCCTTTTGCTTTTTTGAATGGCTTATAGAGTGCTAACCAGATCCTTATCACTCTTTCACCAATAGTTCTCTAATAGAACTTTTCGGCACACCCAATTTTTTATCCTTAAAGAGAAACCCATCATGTATGTAGAAACCTCCATTTTCCCAATTAGCACATGAATCATAGGTTTCTTTGAAAAAAAACCCATATTAAGGTATAACTTTAAGTGCTTAAAACCTAACAGTTTAGTCTCAAGCATAGAAAGAAAGGTGTGCCTCTTAGATAAGCTATCAACAAGAATGTTTGATTTTCCTTGTTTATGTTTTATTACATATGGGAATTGTTCAAGGAAATAATGCTACCACAACGGAAGGGCTCTAACCAGTGCATGAAGCTCTTTATCATAGGTGGAGAAATTTATTTGGGCATTTTTATGTTTTTCACTAAAATATGCTATGGGATGTCCCTCTTCGAACAAGACTTCTCCTAGATCATATCATTACTACATGTGAGATAAGAAGTATAAAAGAATCAAGGTAAAACCTAGAGTAATCTATCAACATAGAGTAATCTATCAACATAGATGCAAAATCACACAAGAAAGAAATGAATGGCAAGATGAAAGCCATTATTATATACAAGGCTCAAATTCTCACATGGTTTAATTGCTCTATTCACCAATGGTTTCAACTTTTAATTTTTCAGTCACTCATTGTCTAAGGATGCAAAAATTTCCTTTCATGTCAAGTTGAAAAATCTCTTATCCAAGATTTATGCATTACCTCTTCATGTTTTATTCAACCTATAGAACTCCGTTTAAATTTTCCAAAGTATTCTCTCAGTAATCAGAAAATCAAAGAAACAGAAAAACTAAAACGAATAACAGGAAAAAAAAAAGAAAAACAAAAAGAACATAAAAAAAATGAAAATAGAAAAACGGAAAAGAAAACGAAAACGACACATGAAATCAGAGTTGGTGCGGACCTAGCACAACACGGAACTAGAGTCGGTATGGACTCAGTAAAAACAACACACGTGCTTAGAGTCTGGAGTCGGATTAGAACTGATTAAATACAACACATACGAATAGAGATAAGAAAAATAGAAACATTACTCCTAGCTATACACCCCCCTGATTGATGAATTATCCTCAATGCATATGCACATAAGGGGATGTGGAAATTTCTTCAAAGTGTTTCTTCTGGGATGGCCGGTTCCATCAGCGAGATGCTTTCCACCTCACCCACTATCGGGCTCGAACCTTCATAATAGGACTTTATCTGGTGCCCATTGACCTTGAAATTTCTGTTATTAGCTTCGACTCTTAATTCTACTACACCATAGGGAAAAACATTAGTAATAACAAATGGTTCGTCCCATCTAGAACAGAGCTTACTTGCTATGAGCTTTAATCGGGAATTAAACAAGAGTACCTTTTGACTGACTCTAAACTCCTTCCTCAAGATCCTGTTATCATGAAATTGTTTTACCTTTTTCTTGTAGATTTGGGAGTTCTCGTAAGCTTCCAAGCACAACTCCTCCAGTTCCTGTAATTGAAGTTTCCTTTCTTTGTCGGCTTGGTCGTAGGCGATATTGCACTTCTTGATTGCCAAGTAAGCTTGGTGTTCTATCTCAACCGATGAGTGACAGGCTGTATTGAAGACGATCTATAGGGAAACATTCCTAATAGAATTCGATACGTTGTCCTGTGGGCCCATAAAGCATCCTCTAAGAGTCGGCTCCAGTCATTCCAACTAGGATTTGCCATCTTTTGCAGGAGTTTCTTAATTTCCCTATTGAATACTTCAGCTTGGCCATTGGTTTGGGGATGATAAGCAGTAGCAACTTTGTGCACTACCCCATATTTCGCGAGTAGGGTGGCCATTGCGCGGTTGTATAAATGACCTCCTTGGTCACTAATCAACGCTCTCAGCACACTAAACCTGCAAAAAATATTGGATTTTACAAAATCCACAACATTGGCATCGTTAGTTTTGGTGGCTTTAGCCTCTGTCCATCTCAATACATAATCAATGGCAAGTAGAATGTAAGAGTTTCCATAGAAAACGGGGAATGGCCCCATGAAATCAATACCCCACACATCAAAAACTTCACAAAATAGAATCGGCTATTGGGGTATTTCATGCCTTTGGCTGATGGCCATTCCTGCTCGCTGACATTGTTCATAGGTTGAGACAAGTCATGAGCGTCTCGAAAAATGGTGGGCCAATAGAACCCATAGTCTAAGACTTCCCAGGCTGTCCGACTCAATCCATAATGGTCACCTCTGGATGCTAAATGACAGAAATGGAGCACGTGCACAGGCCAAACAACATTTGGGTATAAGTGAATGTACCGAATGGGCACGTGAAGGTCGTCTTATGTTGATCCATCGACGCGATATGAATTTGCATGTACCCAAAAAATCCATCAAGAAAATAGTAATGGAATTTTTCGGCTAATTTTTCCAAAACCTGGTCAATAACAGGTAGAGGAAAGTAGTCATTGTGAGTCACCTGATTGAGCTTCCTATAGTCTATACAACCTCGCTAGCTGTTCTGAATCTACGTCGGCACCATCTCATCATGCCGATTCTTCATTGCAATCATCCTAGACTTCTTTGGAACCACTTGTACCAAACTCACCCATTGGCTATCTGAGATGGGATAAATGATCCCGACTGCAAGTAGTCTTGTCATTTCTTTCTTCACTACATCCAGGATAGTCAGATTCAGTCTTCTCTGCTATTGCCTTATAGGTCAGGCTTCCTCCTCCAATAAGATTTTATGTATACAAATTAAGGGATTTATTTCAAGAAGGTCTGCTAACCTCCACCCAATTTCTTTCTTATGCTTCCTTAAGATATTCAACAACTTCTCCTTTTGCTCTCAATTGAGGTTGTTAGCTATTGTTTCTAGGAAGTGTTGGTGGTCATCTAGGTAAGCGTATTTCAAGTGATCTGGCAATAACTTTAGCTCAGTGGGCGGTGAATGAGGTGGAGAAAATTGATTGGCTGATGTCAAAGTCGATTGGCCGACATTGTCCGAATGCAGACTCACTTGTCCAAAGTCAGACTCAGCCTCTGCTTGCTTGGACTCTAGGGTACCCGAATCGGATCTAGCTTCTGGCTTACTTCCGGAATCAATCTTGGCTTCCTTCAGGTTGTTCGAGTTGGTCTCGGCTTCCTTTATCTTGTTGGAGTCAAACTCTGCTTCATCCAGAATATTGGAGTCGATCTCGGCCTCCTTCTTATTCCTATAGTTGGACTCGACCTCCTTCTCGTCTCTAGAGTCGAACTCGGCTTTCATCATCTTTTGGAATCAGTTGCTGGAATTAGACTTGACTTCCACTACTGTTACCACTTGGACTTGTCTTTTGGTGTCAGGACTTCGAAGTTTTACACATTTGGAACACTCGAGGACTTCATCACACCTTCATACAAGGTCAGTTAAATCAGACAATTCAAAAATATTGACCAAGTCAGTAGGGTCAGCAATATTATCCTCGGAGTTGGAAAGATCCTATATGTGAGACATGTGAACAGAGTCGGATACATCCCTCATAGAGTTGAAGCAGATTATTACATTAGGTATTTCAACAAAATTATAGAAGTCGGCACTGCTAGTGCCTATTTGCATGTATTTCTCAACAAGCTCATCAATGATGTCGGTTCTAAAGATTGAGTAGTCTTTGGTAGGGTGCTTCATTGCTTCAAAAATATTAAACTACCACGTTGTGCCGAAATTCCATTAAAAGTGTCTTGGCATGTACATCAATCTTTGTCCTCGCGATCATAAAAAATGGTCATCCTAGAATCAGGGTAGATCCTTCCCCAAACGCTTTGTCTTTAGCAAAATTTAAAATACTTTCACTACTGCTGTCTTGTTGAAGACACTCTTCAACTAGTTCATCAATCAAATCTACGCCACAGAGTAAATGGTCTTTGGTGGGGTGCTTCATAGCTTCGAAAATATTGAACTGCACCAAGGTGTCACCAAATTCCATTGAGAGTGTCCCAACATGCACATCAATCTTTGTTCTGGCAGTCATAAGGAATGCTCGCCCCAAGATTAAGGTGGATCCCTTCCCTGATGTCTCATCATCCATATCCAGCACATAAAAGTTAGTTGGGAAAGTCAGCTCATTTACTTGGACCAGTACATCTTCGAGAACGCCCAAGGGTTGAACAACACTTCTATTTGCTAGCTATATTGTCATCCCAGTGGGTTTCAGGTCACCAAAATTCAAGGATTTGTAGATTGATGCTAGCATGACATTAATTAAAGCTCCTAGGTCCAACATGGCATTGGCAATGGTACAATTTCCAATGGTGCATGGGACGAAGAAAATTCTGGGGTCTCAGCACTTCTTTGGCAGTGCTTGTTATGCTCTGGCGATGATGTCATCATTTTTGGTCAATGCCGACACTATTCTTCCTAATTCCACCCCTCATTTCATTTTTCTCCTCTTGTGTACACATAACTCCTTAAGGAATTTAGCGTACTTGGGAATCTGTTTTATGGCATCTAGGAGTAGAAAGTTGATTTCCACCTTCCGAAACATCTTCAACAACTCTTCATCAGATTCAGGCTTTCTTGCTAAGAGAGTTTGGCCTAGTTGGGGTACTTGTAAGTTGGCATCCGGCTCAAAGTCGGCATCAATCAGTCTCAACCTTTGTTCCAACGCTATTTATGGCAATTCTCTACCACTTCTTAGAGATACCACGCTCACATTCCCCCTCGGATTCGGAATTGATTGTGAGGGTAGGTTGTCGGACCCAACCAACTATAAATGGCTCACAATGTTAGGCAACTGTCCTATTTGTGTCTTGAGGTCTTGGATGGTAGCGCTCATATTCTATTGGAACTGTATATTACTAGAGTTCATGTTTTGGTGGAACTCTAGGTTGCTTGTTGCTAACTGTTTCATCAGGTCCTTCAAGGATGGCGAGTTGCCTTGAGCTGACACTCTTTGTTGTTGCTGTTGTTGGAAAGGTGGTGCCTGGTGTTGTGGACTCGGCTGTCGATAACTAGTTTGACCTTGAGATACATTCAGGGCAGGTCTGAATTGTTGAGTCGTATATGGCCCTTGACTTGGCCTTAGCCGAAATGGCTACCTTCCAAATTGTTGATTATCAAATTGCCGATTCTAATACTATTTCCCATACTGATAACCACTTATGGCTCCAACACTCTCTGGATGGTCCAACTCAATTTCTTGTAATGTGGGGCACATGTCAGTGGGTGCTCCACGAAAGTACAGATACCACAAACTCTGGCTGCTATGCTTGGTTGATGTTGTCCAACAGCGAGTTGCCTCACTAGAGATGTTAATTCGGTCAATTGATTTTCCAGTCTTAGGTTGTCAACTGCACTAATTCATTCACCATCCAGGATGGGCTGACTCCTCTAATCCCAAACTGTTGTGTATTACTTGCCATATTGCAGATCAGATGCCCTATTGTTGTTGGCATCTTGTCCATTAATGCTCTTCCACTAGTAGCATCAATCATACTTTTGTCCATCATTGTCAGACCCTTGTAGAAGTATTGAATCAGCAATCGCTCACTGATATGATGATGCAAACATGTGGCACATAACTTGTTAAATCTTTCCCAATGTTCATGCAGAGTCTCTCTCGTGTGTTGCCTTATCCCATAAATTTCTTTTCTGGTGGTCGTCATCCTTGATGCTGGAAAGAACTTCTCCAGAAACATGCACTTCATATGTCCCCAAGTGTTGAAGAGCACTTGCTGCAGATACAGCCAATCCTTCGCAACGCCATCCAAGGAAAATGGGAACGCCTTCATTTTAATATAGTCCTCCAGTATCCCTTGTGGCCTCATTGTAGAACAAACCACATGAAATTCTTTTAAGTGCTTATAAGGGGTCTTCACCTGCAAGACCAAGAAATTTGGGTAACAAATGTATTAGACTAGATTTCAATTCACATGTCTGAAGTGGTTCTAGTTATGGATACTGGATGCGCCAAGGTTGGTACACCACATCCGGTGTGGCCAACTCCTTTAGAGTTTGATCATTGTTCTCCATCTATTCCAACTCTAGAGAAATGTTAGCACTACTTTTACTCAAAAGAATCAGAATCGTTAGTAATAGAAATGCTATTATTAGAATTAGAAACATAATTAGAACTACTACTATTACTTACTACTATATTTCTAACTTTCCTTAGTCGACGCAAAGTTATTTCTATTTCAAGGTCTAAATCATACAATGGGTCAGAACTACTCCTAGTCATGCATCATAAAAAAGCTATGCAGAAAAATGCTAGTCAATTATGCAGAAGGGTTATTGTCAGTTATGCGAAGAAGAAAATGAAATCAACTATGCAAAAAAGGAAAATAAGAGTTTATGCAGAAAAGAAAATATGCACTGTATATTTCTCTCTCTTTTTTTCAATGGTGAAATAACGAAAATTCACGCATACTCAGCCTGCTATGTTATTTTCAAGCTTAATTTGAAAAGAAAATAAACACAGACTCAACAAACTCATAATAGACTCTATGACTCAATTGACAAACATAACATTCTACAAACTTGGGATTTAGCTTAATTCAGATTTGGCATATAAAGACACAAAGGAACTTGTGTCCCCGGCAATGGTGCCAATTTGATAACTCGTTTTACAGTCGTCTTACGTGCATCAAATAAACTAAAGCTAACTATAGCATAGCTATCCCCAGGTCGAATCTCTCAAGGACACAGTGTGTTCAATTATCCCTTAGTGTGGAAAACAGAGTTAATGCAGAAAACGCTAAGTGTAGGATGCTGACTTGCTCTGGGTAGAGGCTGCTCTGATCTGGTCTCGGTAGAGACGAATTCGACACGATCTCGGCTAAGCGTAGACTCGAATGCAACAGAGTTGGACTAGACTCAGTCTCAAACTAAAAATGCAGGAAATAAGGGGGTTTGGTTGTAGAGAGGTAAAGATAGAAAGTAAACTAGGTAAGGAAGGAAAATGCAATCTAGGCTAGGCTAAACTACTACTACATCCATACTACGATCAATAAGCAATTGGTTCCCGACTTCTACACTCAATGTTACCTGTGGTCTCTATAGTCTAGGCAAACTTCGCAAGATTTTGGTTATGTGATCAAAATTATCATAAGTTTTGCCTAAATACCTTAGATTATTGATAATTGTTTGGAATCTTCCAAACATTTGATCAATGCTTTCATGGTCCTCTATTTTAAATAACTCATATTGATATACAAACATACTTATCTTAAAGTCTTTTACCTAAGACATTTCTTCATAAGCCTGAGCCAAAGTGTCTCACATCTCTTTCAAGGATTTGCAATTATGAACTCTTTCATACTTTGCTTTTATTAAGGCACACATAAGAAAGCTTCTAGGTTTAGGGTTTAGGGGATTGATGATGGGCGTTTTTAGTCGTTTCAACGTGCTTATCAAATAACTAAAGCTAACTATAGTATAGCTAACCCTAGGTCATTCTTCTCAAGGACACAATGTGTTCAATTGTGATTTAGTGTGCAGCAAACGGGAGTAGAATCTCAGTGCAAAATACTGATTCGTCTCGGCAATGGCCGAGTTGCTCTCAACAGAGACTAAACCGAGTCGATCTCAATAGAGACGATCCTGCTTGATCTCGGTTGAGTGCAGACAGACGCTACATAGGTGGACTATCTCTGTCTCAGACTTAGAAAGCGGTAAACAAGGGGGGTTGGAATGCAATTGGAATCAAAATAGAGGTTAACTATAATCAAATGCAATTACGCTACTCCTAATGCTATTGCTATTACTGTGTTCATGTTTAGTTCCAATAATCAAGGTCTTTCTGGTTCAATCACTCCAATTACAGTCCTCATCAGCCTCCAGTGTTCTTATGGCAATCGCCAAAGGTCCGTCCCTTACCATACCGAGGATTTACACAATCGCCACCTCATCAGTTGGTAGAGATTAAGTTCAAACTGATTTTAGGTCCTCGATTAACTATTGTTAAGTGATTACCTACTGAATTAGCTAAACCAGTTCCAATCGGCTTAGTTTAACATTGTTCCGTTACCAGGTGCAATCGCAACACAGTAATTGAACTTAAAATTCAGGAATGCAATGGAGTTTAGAATTCAGAGAGCGCTTATAATATTGAAAGCAAAATACAAACACAGGGCCTGGATTCGATGATTCCATCTTCCACGACGATCGCCATGGACGACGGCGATGATTCACCTCAGCTAGCTAAGACGTTGAGGTTCAGGTCCACCAGAGTGCGTTGGTGCTCCAATCGGTCTCCTCTGATAACCTTCGGCCTCTCAGTTCTTAGCCTGCATTTTCTCAATCGAGAGAAACGCCATTAACAGCACTGTGTACCACCGTGAGCGGAGGAGAAGAGAACGAGAGAATTCGAAATTATGAACGCGACAAAGTTTGAATGCCAAAAGCCCCTATTCGTTCGGAGTTCTATCTATTTATACAAGAGTGGACACAGCTAACGATGCTAACAGAATTACATGTACAATTCCTATTTTACCCTTGCGGTGACTTGCGTCGCAAGTTACCTGTAGTGACGTGGAGCTCGAGCCGACCCAAGGTGGCTGACACGACGAGGTATGCTCCACCCGGATCTACCCGACCGGGCCTCGCATGGGCTGAGTTCGCCTGGCCGAGAGGCTCTCGCCTAGGCTTCGATGGCGGGCTAAGTTTGGCTGGACCTGCAATGAAGAGATTGTTAGCTAAAAACCTTGATTAAGCACAGATTGTGTTTTACTCAAGTTTAGGCCATTAATCTGGATCTTAGCTAACAGTCATCTTTTAAGCTCGTGAGTTGCTCAATTGTGCCCTTCTTAGGTCCACTTAAGATGTACGTTTTTATGACTCATCGGGATCTCTTCTCCATCTTTATCAATTAGAATATATCTTCTAAAGAAACAAGAAACATACAAGAAAGGGAGTTGAATTATGTGTATGATTTTTATAAAGCTTTTTGACAACACAACGATATATATAAGTTTTCAAGTGTTGTCCAAACAGATCATCCAAAGATGTGCATAACTAAAACAAAGAAGGGAAGAGAGAAAAAACAACCCAAGGATTTTAATCTTGGTTCACTCTTCCACAAGAGCTACGTCCAATCTCTTTAACTTGAAGGATTTATCCACTAAAGTTAAACTGACTTACAAACCAAATATTTTCAAAGCTCTTCAGTCTATATAACACTTGTAATCTACCTATTACAAGCAACACCAAGTATTCTTTAATACTTAGTTTCTTCAGGATATCACGAAAATAAGGGAGTTTTTACAAAAGATAACTCACTAGGTGAGCAGATAGCAATTACAAACAAAGGCTTTAACTTTGCTTAGCAAATACAAAAGCTTTTCACTAAAAATTTTCTAAGATAATCGTCCAAAAAGCATGAAAGATTGTGAGCTTTTATCTCGTTTTTATCTCGTTTTTCTTTTCGTGTTTGGTACTTCTCATTCTTCTCAAAGACTTGTTCAACAATATATAGGTATGAGGAAGAAAGACATTGTTCTACGTAGAAAGAAAGATCTTTTGTATTAAATGCAAAAGAGGTGTTTTTTGCATAGCTATTGTAGAGGCTTGTCTTCTTTTGAGGATAGAGAAAAAAAGGTGTGCAGTTGTTTTTCTCTTTCCTTAATCATCTATCTTTGCTTGATAAAAGATGTTTATTCTTTTTGTTTCCTTACCCGTAAAAGCCTGATTTGAACTCTTTTATATCAAGGTTGACTTGTTTCATTAATGTTTGAAAAGAAAGTTTTTTCTACTTTAAAAACAAAGCATATCAAACCATAACGCATATATAGAATATGCATTATAGGAAGCTTTGAATAAAGATACGTTAAAACAAGAGTGTATAAGTTAAATAGTTAGTTACGAAATATAATAAACACATAAAACAAGAAAAAAAATTTTACGCTCAAAAAACTAAATCCTTTATTAGACAAAGTTTCTCTTTTGGATATAGTCTTCTATGGATGATGGAATGTTTGAACATATATAGATAAATTTATTAAAAGAACAAATTCTTTTTATATGAACGCAATCTATACTTCCATACTTAAATGACTTTGTTATTTTCTTGAAAATTATATATATATATATATATATATATATATATATATATTAATCTAATTTAATATAATTAATAAATAATAACATGCTATAAAATAATCTTTTAGTTTAGTCAATATACATGTAACTATTTTTTATGTATCCAATATATGAAACTATGAATAATTTTGTGCAAAATGTACTGTATGTTAACCAGATTTGAGATCGTGAGACAATAGTACAATTCAGACATCGTGTCTAAAGGTTGAGCATCCGACAAAAATTCAACAAAGGAACATTGTTCTGTTGAACAACAGAGTCAAAATCACCGTTGAGCACATGGATGAAATAATAAAGGAACAATAATAGCGCGCAGATGAGATGACAGTGCTTTAAGATACTATTATATTTATATGAACGGAGGGGATTTATTTAGCAAAAAATACTTATGTTGGATTTTTTAAGTGTGTACTTTTTTTTAGGACCAGTGACTATTGTAAAAACAAGATTAGTTTTTTATTCAGTAAATTTGAAGAAACCAGTAGAAGAACAGGACTAATATCATAGTTGTAAAATGGTAATAACATTGTATCTATTCATATAAAAGCCTAACTTATTAACCTCAACCACAGATTGAATTACGTAAACAACTTTATTGAGCATCTATTTAATAAATTTTTATTACATAAAAATTTGTTATAAATCTAATCATAAAATTTATTAAATAAACTAAAAAAAACATTTTAATAAAATTATAACAGAAAGTTTATTAAAATAACTTAAACAAAAAGCTTGTGAGAGTTGCAATTTATTTACTAACGTTAAACTCTTTTAAACGTTGGTATTTATCCTTGATGTCCTATTTGATTGTTACAAAAAAAAAAAATGGCAGAATACTGATGCATGTTAAAACTCTTCTTTATTTTCTGTCAAATCTTCTCTCCTTTCTTATTCTTTCTCCTTATTCTCAATTTTCAATTTCCTAATCCCTCCTCTGGTACCTGTCAAACATTTGACAAATGAGTTAGTTGAGCATCCAAACAGTCTACTATCTCTTTTATAGGATTTTGGATTCTAGGTAGACAGAGCGAGTAAACGCTAATCGTTTAATTGAGGAGAATTGCTTATGTTCATCTACACTAAACACAAAATCCCATTATTATTCAACCAAGTTATTGTATTCTTATATGGAATTGTTAAAAAATAATCTAAATTTTCAAATATTAATTTAGTAAGTTAATTAAAATGTAACAAATTGAAAAGTAAAAGATTATGACTATTAATATGTTAATTTTTAAAGGAGGTAACTCTTGGAGAACTTTTCTATCATTGTGATAAGATAAGCGAAGAGGTCAAAAAATTAATGTTCACTTCATATTCATGAATGAAACAATTTATCATCACTGTAAAAGGAAATCATTGAGATGAGAAAAGATGTCACCTAAGTGAGAAGGGTGTAATAGAAAAAACATTTCAAGTTCCAGAAAAATTGTAATGAATTTTTTTTTTCAAATTTGTTCAAAAAAACTAGTAAGGAGGGTTTTCTCAAGTTTGTTTTGTAATCTTAATTGAAAAGATATTTTTATAAAAATAGACAAGAGGGTTTGATTCATGTTAAATTTGGCCTTAGCTATTTTTTATTGTGATATTATTTGTGTAATCATTCCTTTCATCTTTGTCATTGTTGTGTGTTTTGTATTGAACTAAGTCCCATTATTGTTCAAGGAAGCTATGGTATCCTTATATCATAGTAATACTTGAAGATTACAAACACATACCCGATCAGCTAATGCCAATCCAAGAAAAGAATTTGGGGGGAAGCATGTTCAGCAATATAACCAAGTTCAGAAACCTGAATGTGATACTATATGCACGTAATTCAACTGCTAACAGAAATTACTCAAGTTGTATGAATAGGGATAGGACATTTATAATAAAAATATACCAAGATCACAACAAACGTAAACCGCATATAATTCAAGTCATAAGAGTGCCAATATCTTCATCTTGCATTTGGGTCGTGGAGCCCTGGTCTGCATCCTAATTGCTCGAGTAACCTAGTAAGCCGCAAATGCTTTGCAGCCCATTGTTCTGCCAACTTTTGCTCCTTGTTTTCAGCATCCCTCCTCAATGCAGCTAACTGTTCTCTGCATTCTGCTTCAATTCTACCCAAAGCAGCTCTCTCCTCTTCCTGAAGAGCTTTGATCTTTGCTTCAAACTCTTCCATCTTCTCCCTTCTTCGACTTGCCTTCTCTGACTCTAACTGCAACTCCACCCGACTTAACCTCCATGCCGCCTCCTTCTTGTGCATGGCCAAAGCACGATGGCCCTCTTCCAACTCTTTACAGTGCTCCACCATCTGAGAAATAAGCATGTTATCACTTAAAGCCGGAACAGGAACAGGAACAGCTCCGTGAAGCGCAGCTACATTCCCCAAAACAAAAGGAGCATTGTCCTGCCCTCTGTCGGGTTGCAACCATGAAAATGGAGGCGCTGCCACCGTTGAGGAAGAAAGACTTAGCGTCACGGAAAGGGAACTTGGTCCGACGGCTGCAGCACTACTAGAATTGGAAAGCCAAGAAGGAAACAAGGCTGATGCAGGTGCTGGTGTTTCAGAAGCAGCCATAACAAACGATGGTGAAGGGCGTTCCTTCACTAGTTTTTCTGCAAAACTCTCAAGTATGTGCTCGTATTTACTGTTGTCAATTGGGTCGGCCATTCTGTTGATCTCCTTCTTCTCTCTCTGCTGCTTCTCTTTGAAGACCTCCCACCACTTGCCTAACCTCTTAGCAGTGCGTCCCGGGACTTCTGAGGCGATTTTCTTCCATTTGTTGCCATATTTCGCTTGAAGGCGGATCACAAGGTGCTGCTCTTCTTCGGTGAGAGACCCTTTCTTGATGCCAGGCTTGAGGTAGTTCTTCCACCTTTCCAAACACGACTTTGCATCCCTATTAAGAGGTGTGTTCATGCGCTGAGACACAAGATTCCATTCCCTAGGACCATACTGTTTGACATAAGAACGTAATAAAGTATCCTCTTCAGCTCTCCAACGTTGCCTCTCCTTCATTTCCAAGTGCAAATCCCACAGCCCATGTCTTGAAACTTGAACTCATCATGTCTCTAGAAAAGTTATCACAACTCATGACATCAATTCACAAGAACTAGGTGAGGAACAAAAGAAATATCTAACAGGAAACTAACGGATTTCCTATATCTTCAATCATAAGTCAACTGGTGAATCAAAAGAACACTGGTTGTAGGATGATTCCTTTAAAAATACCCCATGCCTTCACATCAAAATAAAGTTCGGAGAATAACTAAGAAAGTACAGAAAAAGGAAGATCATATTTCTAAAATGTATAACTAAGTCTGTTTAGGTTAAC
This sequence comes from Mucuna pruriens, assembly GCA_025330945.1. Taxonomy (NCBI): domain Eukaryota; kingdom Viridiplantae; phylum Streptophyta; class Magnoliopsida; order Fabales; family Fabaceae; genus Mucuna; species Mucuna pruriens. The sequence goes on from JAENHJ010000532.1 coordinate 2,081,089, forward strand.
TTCTACATAAACACTTATAGGATGCGAAAATAGGAAGGAAAAATAAAATATGTTTCTCCATAAGTTAAAATTAGTTTATATATAGTTTAATTTGTAGAAACTCTCCTATTAATTTCTTCAAAAACTGATTTTTAACCATGCATAAATAAGCTTATTTCATTTTTTTTCTTCCTATTTTTTCTCCTGTAAATACTTATGGAAAAGTTTACTGTTAACCCAAACATACTCTTAATGTGATGGCGAAACCTTGCATGCAGGGATGTGCAACAAGAACCGACTTACAACAGCACTAGAGTATGTCAAGCAGAAATAAAAATAACACTTCAGGATGAAACAATACAATTTATCCATTACAAATTTAGTAGAACGACAAAAATCTAAGAAACCGATACAGAGGCATGTCATTATTTTCTCACAAAGGTAATCTACTGTTATAGTATTGCTGCAGCAATGCAACCGACCATGACATTAAAACAGAGTATATATGACAGTGCCAAACATATGAGAAGATTTTTGTTTACATTCTTTACACATGCTAGAAGGATTTGGCATTAATTGTGCAGTGAACTATGAAACAGAAAAACAACTAACTATGCACACAAAATATTTAGCAAGAAATCGAACATGAAAAGAACACACAAAAACTCAAGGATCAATAATTTCAAAGCAACAAAATGCAGTTAACCTAAGTACCAATGATGAAACCATAATTGCTAGTCTAGCTGTAAATTTACAATATATATTTACCAGTAGACAAATTTCCAGATTTTTAGATTTTTTTTTTATAAATTCAGTATGTCATATATTCTACAAATCAAATAGTCAAAATAGATTAATGTATGCAATTAAGTATCATGGTTATTTTTTGCTGAGAAATTGTGTTTATTAGTTTCAATTAGACGACAATAACAAGAAGACCAAATGGATCAACTTCTGCCCTTTGTTACAAAGCAACCAGCGATATGTAACACAAACACCTCCGAATACCTAGAAGTTCCTTTGAATTAAAGGAAATTTGAAAATTATGACAGTCTCAATTGACATATAGTATTTGAATTAATTCATACATTTATCAAGCAATATGATAAAGAACCATCAATTAAAAGCACCACTCCTGATAATTGAAAGCCGAAAGCAAATCCAAGTGACTTGAGTATTTGAATCATATATAGCAGTTTCACATTACCACGGAGAATTGCGAGGATCAGTTTCAGTTATATCAGCTTTAAAGAACACAGAGCAAAAGAAGAATTCAGAGAGTATGATGAGCAAAAAGCACACTCTCCCCCCACAGGTCACAGCAATTGCACATGGACACAATATAATGGCTGAAAATAATTGTAATCAAAAGAGAGAGCATAAACAAAATGTGTCCAAACTCCAAAATCATGTGGCAGCTTCAAAATCTTGAATTCTGGAAAACAATAGGAGATAACTACTAAAAAAACACCAAAAAACACTAAAATCATATAAAGTGAAATATATATAAAAAAGAAAATTGTGTTTTTAGCTGTCTTTCAATTTTAAAAAATATGTGAATTTATTTTTTAAAGTTAAAAAAATTAAATTTATTTATTAATAGGTGTAATCACTGTTTAGTTCCTATAGTTGCACTATCATTATGTTGTAATTCCAATACTTAAAAGTTATCTGTTTTAGTCTTAGGATATGCATTTTTTTTTGTTGTTTTGGTCTCTGCCATGTCATTAAGTGTGACTTAATCCTGGTATGTAAAACCATCACAAAATAAAAATTGATGATGTAAAACCATCACAATTTTTCTGGCCATAAAACTATCACAAATTTCATGATTTTTTATTTTCTGAAACCAATTTATGGTAGTTTAATAGTAGCCAGAAAGTTTATGGCAGTTTTCCATAATGGTTTTTCATTGTGCCAATTTTACTTAAGAGGTTAAGTCACACATCGCGGAAGAACTCAAACCATATAAAAAATGTATGTATAAATAAGATAGTTCGTTTTCAAGTATAGAAACCAAAAAAAAATAAAAAATAAAAACTAACACTAAATTTATTCATCAACAACTGGCTTGACAAAAAACTGGAGTAGGAAACATACGTTGAGAGATACTAAGAAACGAGTCTCGTATATTAGAGAATGCAAAAAGTGGAGCATAAGGAGAAGAAGTGAGGAATACTTACAGTTGCAACCCGAACTATTCATCAGCATCTTCTGGTGAATGAAACGGCGCCGTAAAGAGGAAGAGAAGAACGGGAAAGGGAGAAGAGAAGAGGGAGGAGCAATGGGGATGGCATGTTGATGATGATAGGATGTGATATGATAATATCTTAGGGAGAGAGAGAGAGTGCGGTGGTGGGGAGAAGACAGACAGAGCAGTGAAATGGAGCAGAGAGAGAGAGTGTGAGAATAGACAAGACAGGGAAGAGAGAGAAAATGGGGACAGGTGTGTACGTCGGTTTCAGCGCCTAATATGCGAGAAAGATGGCACGCGAATGATAAGGGAGGGAAGGAGAGAACGAAAGAACCAGCATCTTCGCCTCTCTTTAGTTTATTAATTTGAAATAAAGATTTTACTCGCAAAATGTTTTTTTATTACCATTTCAAAATTCAAAATGGAGTTTACCACTCATTTCCACTAAGAATATTTATGTTTTAATTTATAATTAAACATTTAATTAATTAAATGTTATAATTGATATATTTTTTATTAATTAACAGAATAAAAAATATACCATCAATATATAATCTACTTATCCATTCAAAATTATATTTATGTTTAATGTTCTATGCTTATATAATTTATTATATTTATTTGTATTTTATATATTATTTTAAGAGATAAAAATATATAATTATACCAAAATTAAAAATATGGTCGTATTTTAAAAAACAATTATATTATTTATTTTTAAAAATTATTTAACAAGAAACAAACATATATAAGTTAAAGAGGGTTAGTAATATATACTTCAAAATCCTTATTTTATCACACTCTTCTATCAGATAAAGTTCACATGATGAAAAAATATGTTAAAAAAATAATATTAAAAAGTGATGCTAAATATATCTCTTCATAAATTTATCCTTTTTCTGTATCATTTCTCACATATCACAGTATATATACATTTATTATTTTTTAAAATTACCCATATTTTTAATTTTGGTATAATCTTGTGTCTTTATCTTTTAAATTAATAAATCAATAAAGGAATGTAAATTTTTTTATTAATGTCATAAAAAGTAAGTACTAATATTTCATGTAATTTTTTATTTTACGTTTTTGCCTAAATTAAATTTACTTGGAATAACAAAATTTGTAAGGTTATATGTTTTCATTTTATTTATCATAGAAAATATATACATTCAAAATCAATCAATCTAGTTTCTTGAGAAATTAGTAGAAACTTAATAACAACTATTTTATTTGTTTCCAAATAATAATGTTTATTGAGTATTGTATATTTTTTTTATTGAAAATAGGTTTACATTTTTTTGTCCTCAATCTAATATGTGACGAGGAAAAGTCTCTTCTGGAGAGTTACAATACAAGATAGTGAAGAGCAGAATACAAGGGGCGAAAATTTATCACGTAGTGGACAGTCCTTCACTTCGTAGAAAAAAAAAAAAGAGAGCTAGAAGTCATTATATTCATGTGCATCATAAGAAAAAGTCTCAATTTCATTGGATGGCCAAGGAACGGTATAAAACTAGAAATTATGGAATCTAAATATCTAGGAAGTGGAAGTGGCCAGAGACAGTAACAACATAATTAGCATAGTCAACTCTCTGCTCAAAGTCAATGTTGGTTTATGATCAACAGTGAACGGATGAGGTGGCGAGCGGAATGATGAAGTGTACTATGATTATCCAACAATTTAGTGACACATGGTAGAAGAAGACGAGATGGTGTGTCATGCTGAAGTGGTGTCAAAATCAGGCTTTGATTCTAATTTATCTGGCGGATTTTACAATTAAATATGAAGTAATTTATTGTTGAAAAATTATATATATATATATATATATATATATATATATATATATATATATATATATATATATATATATATATTTATGCAGTTATAGGGGAGCTATCATGTTTTAAGGGTATTCAAAGATACTAATACAAATAAAATTTACATGTAATTTAATAAGTATGATATGTAACAATATGTTTTTACACAATTCAATTCAATGCATGAAAGTTGATTTTAAAAAAATTGTTATCTTAATTTATTTATGAAAAAAAAAATATATATATATATAAGAGTTAATTACATTAATTTGTGTCATTTGATAATTACATCAAACTAATAAACGAACCAACTAAAATTGAAGGCTAATTAATACAACTACCCTATGTGAACTATACATCCAAAAAGAATAAGGGGGAATGGAGTACATCGCACACACAATCGAGTTGGTCATAAACTCAAAACAATTGAAACAAATGTCACTGTAGCTGAGGAAGGTTAACAAAGATACTCCCCCATCAAAACTCTACAAGGAAAACTTTGCATCACTCCTTCATTCTCCTCTAAAGACCACTACGGTCTCCTAAAGATGAACGTTGAATGATCTTATGTGCACCTTGTCCTAAGGCATGCATGGGGTACTATCTACTCATAGTAGCCTCAACATTTGCTCATAACAAACATGACATTTGAGGTCATAATAGTTACATACACAAGGTAAGTTTACTCTAGCATAAACATATCACTAATAATGAACAACATCTTGCAACAACAATATCATGTGCACATATGTATACATATAAAGAAATCTTTGTAACTTAAGAATACTCAAAAAGTCAAATGACTTAAAATCATTCATATTGTACACATATTCATTTACATATGTGTGTGTGTATATATATATATATATATATACACATACCCACACATACCTTACTTGTATATCGTCTGTAACCAGACTAACATGATGATGATTATTTTATTTTTCAGTCATTTAAACTCTTATCAAATAACTAAAGTTAACTATAGCATAGCCAACCCTAGGTCATTCTTCTCAAGGACACAATGTGTTCAGTTGTGATTCGGTGTGAAGTAAAATGTTATCGAATCTAAGATGTAAAGTTTTGACTCTCCTTGGCACTGACCGAGTCGCGCTCGGCAGAGATTGAGTCGAGATGATCTCGGCAGAGACAATCTGGCTTGGTCTTGGCTAAGTGCAGACAGACGCTACAGAGGTGGACTATCTCTGTCTCAGACTGAAAATCAGTAATAGGGGGGATTTGAACGTAAGTAAAGCAAGAAGTAAACTAGGCTACGAATACAGTAAACATATACTACTGCTACAGGTTTCCTATTATTATTATTATGATATAACTGTGTTCGTGCTCAGTTCTGTAAGTCCAAATCCAGTCCAATTTTCACACTCCAGTTCTCAGTCCATATCTACCTTGGGAAGTCTTATGGCAATCGCCAAAGGTTCGTCCATTGCCATACCGAGGATTTATGCAATCGCTACCTCATTAGTTGGAAGGGATTAAGTTCGGAGCTGATTTTAGGTTCTCAGTTAACAATCACTAAAGGATTACCTACTAAATTAGTTAAACAAGTTTCAATCGACTTAGCTTAACATTGTTCACGTCTCAAATGCAATCGCGATTCAATTCGTGAATTAAAGAATAGGAAAGGAGCTGAGATGAAAAAAATGCATAATGGAATTGATCAATAGAAATGGAATACAAACACAATGGTCCGAGTTCAAGTGGATTCATCTTCCACAACGATCTCCATGGCTGATGGTAGTGGTTCACCTTCGGTAGCTTGAGCGTTGAGGATCAGCTCCATCAGAGTGCGTCGGTAATCTGATCGGTCCCCTCTAATAGACTTCGGCTTCCCAATCTCAAACCTGCACTTCCTCGATCGAGAGAAACGCTAATGAGCACCGTGTATCACCGTGAGCGTAGAAGGTGAAAGCGAGAGAATGGAAACAATGGAGATGGGAAAAATATGAATTCTAGAGACCCTGAAAAGTGCACAACTCCTTCTATATATACACGAGCTGTGATATGCTAATCCTAACGAATCCTAATAAAATTACAATGTGAATGTCCTATTCTACCCTTCTGAGCGTGACATGGCAGATTCCCTAAAAGTGACATGGTGGCTGAGGTGGCCTCTGAGCTGGATAGCTGACTTGGACAAGCATAATTGGGCCGCTCTTTATTGGGCTGCAAGGCATGGGCCGCCGAGACGAATCTGTCTTGGCCGAGATGGAGTCGGTTTGGCCGGGACAACTTCATCTCGGCTGAGACTCTTCTGTTGACCCTGGTCAACTCGGCTTGTCTTGCAGAAGAAGGAGTGATACTTTTTATTAGCTAAGACTTCCGAATTATCACAGATTTGTATTTTCTCTATATTTAGGCCCATAAAATGAATCTTAGCTAACAATCCGTTCTTAAGCACAAAAAAGTCTTGCGAACATCCTTCTTAGGTGTCTAAAAGATGTATAAATTGTGACTCATCACACCCCCACACTTACCCTTTTGCACTCCTGAGGAAAAATAAAATGAAAATCACTAGGGGAGTTTTTAAAGATAGAAAAGAATTTTTCACTTGGCTTCGTTCAGTTCAATCGAGACAGAGTCGGCATTCTGTCACCTCGGGATCAAGATACTCTAACAATCTGAAATTTACTTCTTCTACGCTCTAGGCAAATTCATGACCTGCAAACCAGAGAAGGCAACCAAGAGTGACAGAGCTCTCATTTAAGCGAATAACTCCCTCACTTCTCTCATGTTTGGGCTTTGTATTTACGCTCAACATTCATGGAACTGATATTACCATACTTTGACGAAACTCTCTTCTAACACTTGCAAAAACACACATTTATGATCACTAGGATTTCTTTTTCGGCTTGTAGCAAGGCTGGGTCATGGGTAGGATAAAATATGAGAAAACTGGTTCCAGAACCCATGAGGAAGAGAGGAGCAATAGGGATTAAGTTTTTATCAACCTGAGGGTAACCCAGGATGCCGCCAATTTCTCCTTCTTGCTGCTACCAACTCATTTTCTTTCCTTTATTATACACATTTATGCAGTTGTTTTCTTTCTTTATTCGTTTCAGATTTTCAACTGTTGCTCCACTTTTCTTTTTCTTTCTTTCACTCACTTTTATTTTTTTATTGCTCTTTGACCCTCGGATTGTGCTGAACAACTTTTTGCTTCCCTGGAGTTCCCCACACTTGATCATGACTTACTCCCAAAACAATTCCAAAGCTCCTCTACTCCCATAGGGTGAGGTTAATTCGTGGTTTTTCTGGCCTTGGCTTGTAGTGAGCTGTCAGAAAGGATGGTTAGGTTAGGCTCAAAGGGGGAAAGCAACAAACACATTTGTTCAGGTAGGCTTTATTTGGCTCGGGGCTCATAAGAAACATGGTCTAGATCATGTCATTCCTGCGTGTGAGAAAAGTTGTATCCAAAGAGTTGAGGCAAAATGTGGAATATACAGTTATCATGAATGCAAAAATCACACTAGAAAAAGAAGAGGAATGACAAGATGTAAGCCGTCAATATTTACAAGGCTCAAAATCTCACACAGGTTGTATTTGCTCTGACATAGAGGGTTTCCTTTTTAGATTCTCACTCAACTACTAACTAGAGCACAAAAGTTTCATTCCCCTCAAGCTAGAGAAATCTCTTGCCAAAGTTGTAGAATTACTTCCTACTGTCTTTTTCAAACTTACAGAAGCTAATTCAAGATTCTTTTCAAAACAATTTTATTTTTGACAATCCACTTGGAATTCTGTTCAAGAGGAAAAATTAAAACAAACTGAGAATTGAATTTCTACCAGGCCAAAGGCGTTCCGGATCCGGCCGAGATGGCGTAGAGCTGGAATGGACTCGGCTTGGCAACTTTTATTGAAAACCAGATGGTGGAAAAAGCAAAATGAAACATGACAGGTTTAATCAAAATAAAATGAAACACGCAATTAAAGGAAAACAACAAAGTGATTAAAACTAACAAAACAAAATTAAAATTAGTAGAGTTCAAGAGGATGGGAATAGAAATAAGACACAACAATTGAAATGACTGTATATTTATCCCCCCACACTTAAAATCTGCATTGTCCTCAATGCGAGGTAGGGTCATGTGGTGATGCTGGTTCCATCAATGATATTATCTCCATGTCATAAGTGATTGGTGTTGGACCTTCATAGAATGGCTTAATCTGATGCCCATTGACTTGAAAGGTGCTGTTACTGTGCTCATCTTTTAGCTGTACTGCACCATGGGGAAACACATTAGTGATCACAAAAGGTCCATCCCATCTAGAACGTAGTTTACCTGCGATGAGCTTAAGACATGAGTTAAATAGGAGGACTTTTTCGCCAATTCGGAATTCTTTTCTCAGGATTCGCTGGTCATGGAATCGCTTGATTTTTTGCTTGTAGATCCTAGAATTTTCATATGCTTCCATGTGGAGTTCATCTAACTCTTGCAGCTGAAATTTTCTCTGCTCTCCTGCTTGGTCAAAGGCCAGATTGCACTGCTCAACAACCCAGTATGCTCTGTGTTCGAGCTCCACATGAAGGTGACAGGCTTTACCAAAAGCAATCCTATAGGGAGACATCCCTAGAGGTGTCTGGTATGCAGTTCTATGTGCCCAGAGAGCATCCTCAAGGAGGTGGCTCCAGTCCTTCCTGCTGGGATTGGTCATCTTTTGTAATGTTTTCTTGATTTCCCTATTGAACACTTCTGCTTGGCCATTTGTTTGGGGGTGGTAGGCAATAGCAATTATGTGTGCTACCCCATATTTTTGAAGAAGGGAAACCATGGCTCTGTTATAGAAGTGACTGCCTTGGTCACTTATGAGCGCTTTCGGCACACCAAACCTGCAAAAAATATTGGACTTCAAGAAGTCCACAACTACTCTTGCGTCATTGGTTCTGGTGGCAATGGCCTCTACCCATCTTGATACATAATCCATGTCCAGCAGAATGTATGAGTAGTCATTGGAGACCGGGAATGGTCCCATGAAATCTATTCCCCAGACATCAAAAATTTCACAGAACTAGATGGATTGCTGGGGCATTTCATGCCTTCTGTTCATGTCCACTCCTGCTTTTTGGCAGTTCTCGTAGGTGGAGACGAATTCATGCGCGTCCGGAAAGATAGTTGGCCAGTAAAGGCCGCAGTCTAGCACTTTCCTTGCAGTCCGAGTTGTCCATAATGGCCGCCTCCAGGTGCCGAGAGGCAGAAATGGAGGACCAATTTGATCACGGCTTCCGAAATGCACCTGCGGATGACCTTGTCACTACATAGTCTCCAAAGGTAGGGATCATCCCAAATGTAGTATTTGGCATCGCTTCGGATTTTATCTTTGTATGCCCAAGATGCCTCTGGTGGAAACTGAGATGCTGCCACAAAATTACAAATGTCAGCAAACCATGGTGGAGACGTTTTTATGTGCAGCAGGTGTTCATCTGGAAACTCGTCTCGGATAGGCATCAGTTCGCTTTCTTCTTCAATTCTGCTCAAATGATTTGCTACAGAGTTCTCAGCACCCTTCTTATCTCTGATTTCCAAGTTAAATTCTTGAAGAAGAATCATCCACCTAATCAGTCTCGGCTTAGCATCAGGCTTCTTCAGCAAGTACTTCAAAGTAGCATGGTCAGAGAACACAATTATCTTGGAACCGAGAAGGTAGGAACGAAATTTGTCCACAACAAACACTATTGCCAAGAGCTCTTTCTCAATTGTTGTGTAGTTTTGCTGGGCCGGATCCATAGTTTTGGATGCATAGGCAACCACGTGCACCGGTTGGCTGGCTCTAGCTCTCTGGCCGAGAACGGCTCCTAATGCCGAGTTGGATGCATCACACATTAATTCAAAGGGCAGGTCCCAGTCTGGTGCTTGTAAAATTGGGGCGGATGTTAGCCTATTCTTCAGCTCCTGAAATGCTTCAATACAAGGCCGGTCAAAGTTGAATTCCACATCCTTCTGTAGCAGTTTGGACAGAGGCAAGGCTAGTGTGCTAAAATTCTTGATGAACTTTCTATAAAAGCCTGCGTGTCCTAGAAATGAGCGAACTTCCCGCACAGAAGTGGGGTTTGGAAGGGAGGTAATGATGTCTATCTTTGCTTTGTCCACCTCGATGCCTCTGTTGGAGACCAGATGTCCTAACACTATTCCCCTGGTCACCATGAAATGACACTTTGCAAAATTGAGCATGAGGTTTATGTCAATGCATCTCTTCAACACCCTTGATAGATTATTCAGGCATGCTTCAAATGAGTCGGCATATACCGTGAAGTCATCCATGAATACCTCCATGCAGTCCGGCAGCAAGTCCGAGAAAATACTCAGCATGCAACGTTGGAATGTGCTCGGTACATTGCAAAGGCCAAATGGCATGCGCATGTACGCAAAGTACCAAATGGGCAGGTGAAGGTTGTCTTATGCTGGTCTTCAGGTGCAATATGTATCTGCATGTAGCCTGAGAATCCGTCAAGAAAACAATAATGGGATCTCCCTACTAATTTCTCAAGCATTTGGTCAATGAAAGGCAGAGGAAAGTGGTCCTTGCGAGTTGCTTGGTTTAATCTTCTGTAATCTATGCACACTCGCCAGCTATTCTGAATCCTTGTTGGTACCAGCTCATCCTACTGATTTTTCATGATAGTCAACCCGGACTTCTTTGGCACCACTTGTACAGGGCTCACCCACTGGCTATCCGAGATGGGGTAGATGATCCCTGTCGTAAGGAGCTTTGTGACTTCTTTCTTAACCACGTCTAGGAGTGTCAGATTCAGTCTTCTTTGTTGTTGCCTTATGGGCTTGATTTCCTCCTCCATTAATATTTTGTGCATGAAAATGGAGGGGTTTATGCCAGGAAGGTCAGAAAGTTTCCACCCTATTGCCTTCTTATGTTGCCTTAGTACTTCCAGCAACTTGTCTTCTTGCTCTTGGCGGAGATTGCTAGCAATGATAACCGGGAGTTGCTGTTCCTTGTTCAGGTAGGCATATTTCAGGTGACTCGGCAATGCTTTTAATTCTATGGGTGGTGGCGGTAATGGAGATTTTCCAGTTTCTGTGTTTGGATCCGACTGGTCGACTTGATCTTGATTCGGCACCAGGTGTGCTGACATTATTTCGGCCTCAGGCTGCTTCGGCCGGCTCGACATGTTGACTTCGGTCCTAGTCGGATTGGAGTCGGCATCGACCTCTTGCGCCTCTTCAAAGTCAGATCCGAATGGAACAATGAAAGCCTGTGTCTGGTCTTCAGTTGCCGAGTCGGTCTCGGCCTTGCTATTTGACTCTTCGGCCGAGTTGACTTTCATTTCTTCCTTGACTTAGCCTCCTCTGGCCAACTCTATCTCTATTGTGAAAATTGTCGCCGCTTGTGCAATTGAAGACTTTTCCGCTTCGGCGACCTTGATATCCGCATTGCGCGTACACTTTGAGTGTTCTTGGTTGCAGACTCGGTCTAACAATTCAGATAGTTCCACTTCAAAGGCCAAGTCAGCAATATCATTATGATTGCCCTCAGAGTTGGAGAGGTCTTGTACTTCCTCATAGTCGGCCTCTTCATCTATAACTCCTGGGCAGTTGCTTTCATCAACATTCTCAGCAGGCTCCTCAATGTTTTCACTACTGCCATTTAGTTGAAGAAATTATTCAACTAGTTCATCAAGTATATCAATGCCAAAGAGAGAGTGGTCCTCGATTGGGTGCTTCACAGCTTCGAAAATATTGAATTGCACCAAGGCGTCATCGAATTCCATGGAGAGCGTCCCTGCATGCACATCAATCTTTGTTCTGGCTGTCATTAAGAAAGGTCTTCCCAGAATTAAGGTAGATTCCTTCCCGGATGTTTCGTCCTCCATGTCAAGCACGTAAAAATCAGCTGGAAATATTAGTTCGTTGACTTGGACGAGAACATCCTCGAGAACTCCCAGGGGCTGGACAATACTCCTGTTTGCCAGCTGAATGGTCATCCCTGTGGGTTCCAAGTCACCAAAATTCAGGGACCTGTAGATTGATGTGGGCATGACATTAATTGAGGCTCCCAAGTCCAACATGGCATTGGCAAAAGTGCATTCGCCGATGGTGTATGGGACCGAAAAGACTCCAGGGTCTCTGCATTTCTTTGGCAAAGTTGAAGCAGCTGTAGTGATTGCTTCATTCTGTGTCAGAGCTGATACCACACCTCCAATTTCCTTGCTCCCCTTTATTTTTCTCCTTTTGTGTACACTCAATTCCTTAAGGAATTTTGCATACTTAGGGACCTGTTTAATAGCATCGAGGAGTGGAATATTGATTTCCACCTTGCGGAACATCTTCAACAATTCTTCATCTGACTCTGGCTTCCTTGCCGAAGTGGTCCAAGATGGAAATGGCAGTGGGACAGTTGTCTCTGGCCGAGACTACAAGTCGGCATTTGACTCGGAGTCGGCTTCAACTGGTCTCAACAACTGCTACAGTGTAGGTTGAGGTAATTCTTTCTCACTTCGAAGAGTGACTACACTAGCATTCCCCCTCGGATTTGGAATGGTTTGAGAGGGGAGGTTGCTGGATCCTGCCGACTGTAGTTGACTTACAGTATTGGCTAACTGACCAATCTGCGTTTTGAGGTCTTGGATGGTGGCGGTCATGTTCTACTGGAACTGTAAATTGCTGGAGCTCATTGATTGTTGGAACTCCAGGTTGGTGGTTGCAAGTTGCTTCATCAGTTCTTCTAGAGATGGAGAGTTGCCTTGTGTAGGCGCTCTCTGCTGTTGCTGTTGCTGTTGCTGCTGCTGCTGCTGTTGGAAAGGTGGTGCTTGGTAGTGCGGAGTCGGCTGTTGATAACCAGCTTGCCTTTGATAGGTATTCGGTGTGGATCCGAATTGTTGAGCTGCATATGGCCCCTGATTCGGTCCTGGCCGAAATGGTTGTCTTCCAAGCTGCTGGCTATCAAATGGCCGATTCTGATACGGTTGCTTCCCGTACTGAAATCCACCTATGGCTCCAACATTCTCTGGTTGGTCCGACTCGGTTTCTTGGAGAGTGGGGCACATATCAGTGGGGTGCTCCACGGAAGTACATATGCCACATACCTTCGCTGCCATGGCTGGTTGGTGTTGTTCAATAGCAAGTTGTCTCACCAATGATGTTAATTCGGTCAGCTGGTTTTCCAATCGTTGGTTGGCAGCTGTGCCGACTTCATTCACCATCCGAGATTGACTCGACCCTCTGATTCCGAATTGTTGCGTGTTGCTAGCCATGTTGGAAATCAGATGCCTTGCTGCTGCTAGTGTTTTATCCATCAATGCTCCACCACTGGCTGCGTCTATCATGCTTCTGTCCATCATTGATAGACCTTCATAGAAATACTGGATCAGCAACTGTTTTCTCATCTGATGATGTGGACAAGTGGCACAGAGTTTGTTGAACCTCTCCTAGTACTCATGTAGTGTTTCACCTGCATACTGCCTGATTCCACATATTTCTTTCCGGATGGTCGCAGTTTCTGGATGCGGAAAGAACTTCTCCAAGAATGCGCGCTTCATGTCTCGCCAAGTGTTGAAAAGTGCTAGCTGAAGGTATAGCTAATCTTTTGCTGCTCCATCCAGGGAGAACGAGAACGCCTTCATCTTGATATAGTCCTCTGGATATCCCTACGGCCTCATTATAGAACAGACCACGTGGAATTCTTTCAGGTGTTTGTGGGGGTCTTCTCCTACAAGACCATGAAATTTTGGCAACAGTTGTATAAGACCAGATTTCAACTCATAAGTTTGAGCCGGCTCAAGCTATGGGTATTGGATGCACCAAGGTTGATACACCATGTCTGGAGTAGCTAATTCCTTCAATGTTCTATCGTTATTCTCCATTTGTCCTGATTCTGCAAAAGCGTTAAAACTAGAAACGAAACTATTAGTGTAAGACAGGTTAGAATTAACAGTAGAGTCTGAACTACTACTAGTATTTACTGCGGCGTTCCTAATTTTCCGTAATCTACGCAGGGTTAATTCTATCTTTGGGTCAAAAGCATACAATGGGTCAGTACTACTCCTAGTCATGCATTGTACATGTTATGCAGAAAAATTAAAATTGAAAACAGTACTTGAAACGGTGAATGCAGAATTGGAAACTACAATTATCAGTTAACTAACTAATGGGACTACAGAATGGCATACAGAAACAATTAAACTAGCAAGAATGCAAAACAGAAAAACTAGTCGAGTGTAAGAATGCAATGCAAAAAGAAAGATGCAGTAGTGAACACAAATAGAATGCCAATTCTACGTGGCTACAGAAATAAATGTTTGATTTCTCCCTTTTTTTTTAGCGGTGAATTCACGCAGAGAAACAAATAATAGTCAACATGCTTTTTATTTAGGATCCATAAACAAAACAGGCAGACATAGACAAATTCAAAAGACTCAAAACTGATTTGACAAACACACTTTACAAACTCGGGATTCGACCTCACTTCACTTGGCACACAAAGACTCAAAAGAACTTGTGTCTCCGGCAACGACGCCAATTTGATGATTATTTTATTTTTCAGTTGTTTAAACTCTTATCAAATAACTAAAGTTAACTATAGCATAGCCAACCCTAGGTCATTCTTCTCAAGGACACAGTGTGTTCAGTTGTGATTTAGTGTGAAGTAAAATGTTATCGAATCTAATATGTAAAGTTTTGACTCTCCTCAGCACTGACCGAGTCGCGCTCGGCAGAGATTGAGTCGAGATGATCTCGGTAGAGACAATCTGGCTTGGTCTCGGCTAAGTGCAGACAGACGCTATAGAGGTGGACTATCTCTGTCTCAGACTGAAAATCAGTAACAGGGGGATTTAAACGTAAGTAAAGCAAGAAGTAAACTAGGCTACGAATACAGTAAACATATACTACTGCTACAGGTTTCCTATTATTATTATTATGATATAACTATGTTCGTGCTCAGTCCTGTAAGTCCAAATCCAGTCCAATTTCCACACTCCAGTTCTTAGTCCATATCTACCTTGGGAAGTCTTATGGCAATCGCCAAAGGTTCGTCCATTGCCATACCGAGGATTTATGCAATCGCTACCTCATCAGTTGGTAGGGATTAAGTTCGGAGCTAATTTTAGGTTCTTAGTTAACAATCGCTAAATGATTACCTACTAAATTAGTTAAACAAGTTTCAATCGACTTAGCTTAACATTGTTCATGTCTCAAATGCAATCGCGATTCAATTCGTGAATTAAAGAAGAGGAAAGGAGCTGAGATGAAAAAAATGCAGAATGGAATTGATCAACAGAAACGGAATACAAACACAATGGTCCGAGTTCAGGTGGATTCATCTTCCACAACGATCGCCATGGCTGATGGCAGTGGTTCACCTCCGGTAGCTTGAGCGCTGAGGATCAACTCCATCAGAGTGCGTCAGTAATCTGATCGGTCCCCTCTGACAGACTTCGGCTTCCCAGTCTCAAACCTGCACTTCCTCGATCGAGAGAAACGTCAATGAGCACCGTGTACCACCGTGAGCGTAGAAGGTGAGAGCGAGAGAATGGAAACAATGGAGATGGGAAAATTATGAATTCTAGAGACCCTGAAAAGTGCACAGCTCCTCCTATATATACACGAGCTGTGATATGCTAATCCTAATGAATCCTAACAGAATTACAATGTGAATGTCCTATTCTACCCTTCTGAAGATCTTTTAGTGTGACATGGCAAATTCCCTAAAAGTGACATGGTGGCTGAGCTGGCGCTGAGGTGGCCTCTAAGCTAGATAGCTGACCTGGACAAGCACAATATGGCCGCTCTTTATTGGGCTACAAGGCATGGGCCACCGAGACGAATCTGTCTTGGCCGAGATGGAGTTGGTCTGGCCGGGACGACTTCATCTCGGCTGAGACTCTTCTGTTGACCTTGGTCAACTCGGCTTGTCCTGTAGAAGGAGTGATATTTTTTATTAGCTAAGACTTCCGAATTATCATAGATTTGTATTTTCTCTATATTTAGGCCCATAAAATGAATCTTAGCTAACAATCTGTTCTTAAGCACAGAAAAGTCTTGCGAACATCCTTCTTAGGTGTCTAAAAGATGTATAAATTGTGACTCATCACATGACAACATACACATTAATAGTGACTTGAAGATCACCTCTTACTTTCCTAATATTAGATATCATCAATCTGCACCTACCTTTTTTTTACGGTCATTTAGGACAAGTTGCACCATACACATTAATAGTGACTCAAAGATCACCTCCAACTTCCTTGACATCAGATCCAACTAATATGTGTCTACCATCTCATTATGGTCATTCAAGGAAAGTTGTGCTAAGTGGTGATTCAAAGATCACCTTCATCTCCCTTGACATTAGATCCAATTAATCTGTACCTACCATTTTATTATGGTCACTAGAGGAGAGTTGCTCCCTATGGTGATTCAAAGATCACCTTAAACTTCATTGGCATAAGATCCATCCAACTAATTTAGGCCTACCATTTTATTATGGTCACTCAAGGAAAGTTGCACCAAGTGGTGATTCATAGATCACCTTCAACTTCCTTAAAATCAAATCCAACTGATTTGCATGTACCATGTCATTATAGTTATTCAAGGTAAGTTTCACCAAGCAAACAACATTGAGGTTTGACAACTGACCAACTAGAATAGAACCATGTGCACACCCTATATCAAACAATACATGCATTATCTGCCTTCACACGAATAATAAACATTTCCAAGTCTAATGAAATCACACCATTAGGGTTCCACTTGCTTTTAATTTTCTTCACCCATCATGCTATTTGTATCCTTATTAAGAGTTTTAAAGGAAATCTCATTCAAAAGAAGAGAAAAAGAAACTATACTTCAAACAAGGCATGTTTCCTCACTGTTACCATATTCAACCACTGAATCCTACTTACAAAGAGGATACACTCTTAAATGCAGGTTTTTCTTATTCAGCGAATGAAGTCATAAAGAGCACATTATCAACTCAATCGCCTAACAAATACCAAAATTTCCCAACAAGTAAAGCTATGGAGGCTTTAACTACTAAGTCTTCAACTTTACTCACCTAGAGAGGCACTCTCTTCACCAAGCTAGAAGAGCCACAAAGAGATCCCTTTTCACATCTCTCATCATAGCCTCTTAGCAAATGAGTTTGTTTGCCCAACGAGCCAAGTCATAAGGACTCAACTATCTCACATTAAGTCTATCTCACATGTCGACTTACCTTCTTCGCCAAACTAGAACAGCCACAAAGAGATCGTCTTTCACAACTCTCATTTTAGTCACCCAGTGAATGAGTTTGTTTTTCCAAGGAGTTAACCACAAAAGCCTCCTTACCTTATCCTAAACCCATTTGCCAAACATAGCAATCCTTTTTCTCAACTATAAGAGCCACGAAGAACTCCTCACTCTTACCACTAGCCTAAGTCACTTAACGAGGCATTTTCTCACCTAGCGAGAGTAGGCCATAGAGAGGGCAGAAATCCTACTTTCCTTCAGTCGCTCAACAAGCCTATGCATTCCTAGGTTCACAAGATCCTCACACAATGATCATTCAAGTAGCTTGGTAAAGTTAATCACTTTTCCATATTTTTCACCATGTCTTTCCAACTTCACCCAACGAGTGTGCTTTTTGCCTAATAAGCATTTGCCCAATTCATGTGTTCGTGATTTTTGTCTAGCGTGCCTTCAAATCACCTAGCAAAAATCATCATCTCCCTTATATCAAACCCAAAACTCAAGGCGCTTAGCAAGGATTGTCCCTCACTTAGCGAGTCTTCAATAGAAGCCCAAAAAAACCTATTTTGCCCAACAAGTGATCAACTTACCTAGCAAAAACACAAAATGGAAACACACACATACACACATGAAGGTACAAGTAACACACAAGAAATAGGTTGAATTGTATAAGTATGATTTTTAAAAGCTTTTCACAAATTGAGCATATTATAATACAATTCACAAAGACTTAGCTTTGTTAAGCAAAGTAAGCTTTTACAAAGGATGAATGAGAGTGTCGTCCAAAGCGAGAGCTTAAGAGAATATTTGAGTATATCACTTTATCTTTCTTGTTCACATTGTTCTTCTTTATTTCTTTTTCTTTTTCAAGCTTGATCAATATTCTTTTTATATCACGTAAAAATTTGAACGTTGCTTATGTATGAGGAGTGGTTGAGTTAGTATTAAATACTACATTTTTGGATGTTGAATCTCTTTATGGATGCTGACAACGTCCTTGGGACGGTTAGTCTCTCTATAGACATTGAATACGTCATTTAGATAGTAAGCTTTCTTTTGGACAATGAGTACATGTATGGACGATGAGCTCTTTGTGAACACAATAGATGAACTTCTATTTTAAATCAGTTTTCTTTAAGCGGATGCATTCCAATCTTTAAGTCCAATAACTTGTAGTTCTTTTGAAATCTAGAGAACACTAGTTAAACATAATATATTCATTTCCATTATGTTTGTTATCATCAAAACATTTGAGTCATTTTAGACGCATAGACTTAGTTCCAACAACATACACACACATACTAAAAACTTTATCCAAATCTACATAAATCATCTCAGCTTTTTCAAAACAATTATACAACATCATACAAGCATAAATCAACCATGAAAAAATGTCAAGCAACCTAAAATCATCTAAGCGCTCATGAGAGTCATTTCCTGCTCAATAATCCTTCACCAAAACCCAGAATACCTACTTTTGCCTAGTGAGTCACCAACTCACCCAACAAAACCTATAATAGATTCATGCAAAAACATATATACCTTCACCAAAAACTAACCAAAACATCATCGAATAATCTCAATAGCTCCATATCATAAAAATAACATCATCACAACATGAATCAATCATTAAAAGCAACATGTAACTGTTAAATATATTACTGATTTCCTGTATCTTTTCTGATATGATTTTTATTTGGTCTGTATTTTCTTGATATAGTTTCCTTATTTCCTTTTTTAGGCTTAGATGTTTACCCTATAAAAGGGAGATTAGAAATTGTATTATTTACGCCACTCAGTTCAATATATTTTGTCCATTTAACTTGGTATCAGAGCAGAGCAAAGCTTTACCTGTGCCCACAACTGAGGCCCGTCGTCTAGGGTGTTGCCGCTGCCGTCTACCGCCGTCGTCTGCCGCCACCTGCCGCCTTCTGCTACCACCATCTGCCGCCACCACCGCCCGCTGCCGCTGTCTACCACTATTTGCCACCGCCGTTCTGTTCGTCGGCCTCGTTCGTACCATAATGAAAGGTGATGGTATTGCTGCTGAAAACTCTGCTATGGTAGCCTCTCGTAGAGGAAGAAGTGGTGATGGTACTAGAGGAATGTCATGAAATGGTAAAGGTGGTCGTGGTAAGCTTATCTTCTCACATTGTGGAAAAGAAGGACACCTACAAAATAGATGTTATGATTTGATTGGTTGGCCAAACAAAACTGCAAATATATCTTCGAGTGATATCCCTTCAAATGAAAGGACTGGTTTTCAATTAATCTAGATGAAGAGTATCAAGAGTTCCTAAGGCTCAAGTCTAACAACCACGCCCAATCATCTGCATCACCAAGTGTTTTAACTACCTTCATTTCTCATTCCATGGGGAGTCAAGGTCCATGGATAATTGACTCAAGTGCTTCTGATCACATTTCTGGTAATGACTCTGTGTTCTCTTCTATCTCCTCACCTAAGTTTCCTCACTTCATTTCATTAGCCAATGGTTCTAAAATGGTATCTCACGGAGTTGGTCAAGTTTCTCTATCCTCATCAATTAGTTTAAACTCTGTGTTGTACGTTCCCAAATGTCCCTACAATCTGATTTCTTTGAGTCAATTGACTCGTTCTTTGAATTGTTCAGTAACCTTTTATGCTGATTCCTTTATTATACAAGACCGGAATACGGGCCAGCTGATTGGCAAAGGACATGAATCAAGAGGACTTTATTACTTATCCAACAACCCCTCTACGTTGTGTTTTGCATCTGTTTCTCCAAAGCTTTTGCATAATCGTTTAGGGCACCCTAGTCTTGTAAAGCTAAAGTTAATGGTTCCTAGTCTCAATAAACTGTCTACCTTAGAATGTGAGTCCTGTCAATTAGGCAAACATGTCAGATCCACCTTTCCAAACCATGTCAACAAAAGATGTAATTCGCCTTTCTTTATTGTCCATTCAGATATATGGGGACCAAGTCGAGTAACATCTTTTGGTTTTAACTACTTCATCACATTTATCGATGAATACTCAAGGTGTACTTGGGTCTATTTGATGAAAGAAAGATCTAAACTTTTGTCCATCCTAATGTCCTTCTCTAAAGAAGTGGAAAATCAATTTGGAAAAACCATTAAAATATTGAGAAGTGATAATGCAAAAGAATATTTTTCTTCCGAACTAAATTCATATTTGTCCTCAAAAGGAATATTACATCAATCCACGTGTCCTCATACTCCTCAACAGAATGATATAGCTGAAAGGAAAAATAGGCATCTGGTTGAAACTGTCCGCACCTTACTCTTAAGTGCAAATGTCCCTACTAATCATTGGGGTGAAGCCATTCTTATTGTCTGTTTCTTAATAAATCGAATGTCATTTGCTTCACTTGAGAATCAAATCCCTCACTCAATTTTATTCCCTAACGATAAAATGTATCATGTGTCTCCTAAAGTCTTTGGTTGTGTATGTTTTGTTCATAATGTCTCTCCAGCTCGTGATAAACTCTCTGCAAGAGCAATCAAATGTGTGTTCCTTGGATATTCTCGTCTTCAAAAAGGGTACAGATGTTACTCTCCATCTACAAAAAGACACTATATGTCAGCTGATGTTACATTCTTTGAGGAAACTATGTTCTTCACCAAAGATGATTGTGACTTTATCCAACAGGCACTACCAATTCCATATCTTAGTCCATCAAAGTCGTCATCCCTTGAAACACATAATCAAGACATACTCCAACCTTCCTCTTCTGTTCATTCTCAAGTTGAACTATCTCCACCTTCAATGTCTACATGTCAAAGCAGGACACAAGAGATGGGTACCCCAGTATGTGAAGATTCACTTAATTCATGTCCTCTACCCTCAACTGACCCCACACCGGATCCTCTTCCATGCTCACCTTCCCATGATTCTGACATTGGTTGGCATATTGCTCTTCGGAAAGGTATTCGCTCCACTCGTAATCCTCATCCTATTTACCTTAGTTATCATCGTTTATCTCCTTCGTATTTTTCTTTTGTTTCCCCTTTCTCGTCCATTACTATTCCTAAATCTATCTGTGAAGCACTTAATCATCCTGGATGGCGACAAGCCATGATAGTCGAAATGCAGGCGTTGGAACAAAGTGGTACTTGGGAGTTAGTTCCTCTTTCCTCAAGCAAGAAGGCAGTTGGTTGTAGGTGGGTATTTGCTATTAAAGTTGCACCTAACGGCACAGTTGATCGCCTCAAAGCCCAATTGGTGGCAAAAGGGTATACTCAAGTATATGGTCTTGATTATGGAGATACTTTCTCTCCTGTGGCTAAAATCACTACTATCCACCTCTTACTTGCAATGGCTGCTATTCGTCACTGGCCTCTTCATCAATTAGACATCAAAAATGCTTTTCTACATTGTGACTTGGATGAAGAAATATACATGGAGCAACCTGCTGGTTTTGTTGCTCAGGGGGAGTCTGGGTTAGTATGCAAGCTCTGTAGATCCTTGTATGGACTTAAACAGTCTTCGAGAGCTTGGTTTGGGAAGTTTATCCAAGTTGTTCAAAACTTTGGGATGACAAGAAGTGAAGCTTATCACTCTATATTTTATTGTCATTCCTCTTCTACTAAATGTGTGTATCTGGTTGTATATGTGGATGATATTGTCATAACAGGAAATGATGATATCAAAATTTCCCAGTTAAAGCAGTACTTATTCAGCCACTTTCAGACCAAAGATCTTGGCCACCTGAAGTACTTTCTTGGCATAGAGGTCGCTCAATCCAAGGAAGGCATTGTTATCTCTCAGAGAAAATATGCTCTTGATATCTTACAAGAGACTAGTATGAGTAATTGCAAGCTAGTTGACAGTCCCATGGATCCAAATATGAAGCTAATGGTAAAATAGGGTGAACCTTATTCTGATCTAGAGAGGTATAGAAGACTAGTGGGTAAACTCATTTACCTCACTATCACTAGACCTGATATCTCCTTTGCAGTGGGAGTTGTAAGTTAGTTTATGCAGGCACCTTGCGTTGATCATTGGACAACAGTCCTCCGTATTCTTAAATATATCAAGAAGACACCTGGACAGGGTTTGCTATATGAGGATAAGGGAGACATCCATATATCATGTTATTGTGATGCTGATTGGGCAGGATCTCCCATTGATAGACGATCTACTACAGGTTTTTTCATATCTATTGGGGGAAATGTGGTCTCTTGGAAAAGTAAGAAGCAAAATATTGTTGCTCGTTCTAGTGCTGAAGCAGAATATTGGGCTATGGCTTCAGCCACTTGTGAATTGATATGGGTAAAACAACTTATTCAAGAATTGAAATTTACTGATGTCCAACCAATGAAACTGTATTGTGATAATCAAGCGGCTCTTCACATTGCTTCTAATCCTGTATTTCATGAGAGAACCAAACACATTGAGATTGACTGTCACTTTATACGGGAGAAGTTGCTGGCCAAAGAAATAAGTACAGAATTTGTCAACTCAAGTAATCAACTTGCTGACATTTTCACCAAGTCTTTCACAGATACAAGTTAAATGTTCCAAGCTTGGAGCATATAATTTATATGCTCCAGCCTGAGGGGGAGTGTTAAATATATTACTGATTTCCTGTATCTTTTCTGATATGATTTTTATTTGGTCTGTATTTTCATGATATAGTTTCCTTATTTCCTTTTTTAGGCTTAGATGCTTACCCTATAAAAGGAAGATTAGAAATTGTATTATTTACACCACTCAGTTCAATATATTTTGTCCATTTAACTGTAACCCAAAATCATCATCACATAAAGATTCATAAAAAAAACCCCAAGAATAAGGCTTCAAATTCCATCTTTGCTTCTGCTCATGCATTTCTAAGCATTCAATCAACATATATAAACATCAAACAATATGTCCAAACACAAAAAACAAAGGTAGGTAAACTTCTTTTACTTGTTGAAGACTTAGGCAAAGCAAAACTTTATGGAAAAAGGCTTTGATCTTTATCAATAAGGAAAGTGTAGCAAGGGTATGAAACTTAGCCAAGGCTTAGCTATATATAAGGCTTGAGGTGAGTCCTATTACCCAAATGTTATTAGGGTTTTATTACCCAAAGGTCTAAGGGTTTGTTTGACCCATAGTCATTAAGGGTTTTGTTATCCAATGGATATCCAATGGACAAAAGGGATTTCAATGTCCAATAGTTGAACGAATTTAAATTATCCAAAAATCGAGTTGATAGGTGTTTTACCTTTAAAACATGTCAATGTACAGAGAAGCATATTGATGATACTAGTTCACCAAACTATGTTTGAGGATTCATCAATGGCATATCCATCTTTGAGGGAAAGTTCTTGCTTTGGTATGTGTGCTTCAAATCATTTTGATCTCTTTCAAGATTTTCTCGAAAAACGTTCAACACAACTTATTATTAAATATTCCATTGAAATTAAAAATTTTACTAAAATTAAATTGAATTAGATTTTGTAATTATCTTATTCACATAATTAATCACTCAAAGGAAACACAACATTACATGGTTGATATTGTTTTCTAATTAAAATTAATGTTTTATTTCGATAATTTACCTAATAAATTATTTTATTAAATACTAATGTGAATTATTAATATGAAGTTCTAATTTTAATTGAAAAATAAGACTAATATATAAAATTGCATACAAGCTTTATTCCTTGTGACACTCTCGTGAGATTAAGATTTTTTTTATGATTGGGTACATTTTTTAATAAAATTTATAGGATTTTTCAAGGGCTATGTTTTCCTTACCTTAATTTTCAAATATTTTTAGTAGGAAAAATTAAACAATATTTAATGATTAAAGCTTCTTAGAAGTTTACACAAAGGATATGCTTGATACATACTAGGTACAACACATGGAGAACTACGCAAGATAAGCTTAAGCTATTGAACAACTTTATCTTTGAACAACTTTATCTTATGTGTATGTATTGTTTGATGGAGAATGGATAACACAAGTAAAATAATGTTAAATTTTATGTAATCTTCTTTTTAATATTAATTATTTTGAATACAATTCATATTAATAATCCTAATACAATGATAGTGGTGGTAATAGTAGTTATAGCGGTAAAAGTGGAGTGATAGTGATAATAATAACAACAATGATGACTATGATAATAGTGATAGTGATAGAAGTGGTGACAATAGTGGTAGTTGGTGGTGAGTAATTTTGTCTTTAGAGTATTTTGTACTTAGGACAAAAAATTTTCTCATGATTTATCGAACAACAAAATAATAGAACTTTTATCATATCTTTCATTATTGATTTGTGTTATTCCATTTTTTTTTTTTTACCAAATCAAATGGCTCTAAGGTTAATGTATAGACTCAATAATACTTTTTTTTACTAAGATATATATAACATAAAGTATATATAAATTTATGAAAAATCCTAACAACACATTCTTCTATTAGTTAAAATTTATTAAAAATAATAAAATTTTTAGTGAGTTTTACTTCGTATTTAATTATTTTCTTTTTTAATTTATAATTTTTAATAAATTTTAATTAATAATATATATTAAAAATTATATTTGTAGCTCTCGACGTAACATGATTGAGGCGGTGGCATATGGTCTTTGATACCAGAATCAGGTTTTGATACCAATTATATGGGAAACAAATATAACAATTTTACAATATTCCTCTAGAGTTATAATTTTTCTTATCAAGAGAATATTCTCTTAATAAAATTCTACTGTACTCATAAGGTTAGGTACTTTCTCATATGTTATTGAATAATAAAAAAATCATAGATGTCTACGTCAAAGGTCTATTTAGTATTTATGGACTCAAAAAAGCTTTTGGCCGAGGTCTTGGAACCTGGAAGGCCGTTGAGATGGTTGCTAATTAAGGTCTTCAATTACGTAAGACATCAGAAAATAATTTATATTCTCAAAATTTTTAGTTTTTAATTTAAAATATTAAGTGATAAATTTTATTATGATGTAAAATGTTGTTTCTTATTAAATTCATCAGTATTGTTATGTTATCCATAGAAATGTATATAGATATTGTTGAAGATCATTTCAGATGTACCTTATTAGTTATTTTAAAAGTTATAAAGAAAATGATTTTACGTTTACTCTGATCCCCACTAAAAAATTGAATAATGAAATGGATATAAAGCCTAAATATCATGACAAATGTATGCTTCGTATAAAAATACTTTGATGAATTGTTATTAATGCAACTGCATGTTATATTAAATCAATACTTTTTTTTTTTTTAAAGTTGATTTGAATAAATTTTAAATCTAAAAAAATGTTTAGATTTTTATTTGAATTTTAAATATTTAAATCTTCAAATGATAATGAATTAAATAAATATTATATACTAGTGAAATATAATTCAATTGGTTGAGTAAAATACTTTAATATTGTAAATTTTTTTGATATTGTGTTTAATTTCAATAAATAAAAAATATTGTATTTTAAGCGATAGTGATCACTCTACTATTTATTATTTTGATTTATTTTGAAAAATGAACGTATATATTGAAAAAATAGCTTAAAAAAAGATAATATCTCACTCGAATTAGATTATATCAAAAGATTATATATATATATATCTTATAACACATTATTAACAATACTATGACAGTTGCTATCATTAAAATAATTTTTAAAATAAAAATTATTTAAATTTATTTAATGAAAATAAAAAATACAATAATAATAAATAAATTATATTAAATTATATCTTAAGCACACATTTTATCTAATTGAATAAGCACTTAAGTTTGAATCACTAGGATTAACTTAGTGATAGGAATTTAGGAAATATGCATAAGGTTTTAAATTATAATTTTATTGTTATTGTAATTTATTTTTACCAATAAAGTAAAATAAAATAAGCACTTAAAGTTTCTAAACATAACACTACATGTAACCTAATTCAGGCAATGAACAAATTAAATTAATTATATGAAAACATCACATAATTCAAATGAAGATAAACTTCTTAAATTTATGAATTAAAATTCTATATAATAACATAAGCTAATAATATAATTTTACATCATATTATTTAGTATTATCAAATTAAAACATTTATGATTATTTTTGCATAATTAACACAAACTAGAGATGTACTAAGCTTTAGTATTATTTTATCTTAAAAAGTACTTTAAGAATTGTTTTTAATTGTATCATAGACTTAGTTTTTTTTTAATAAAAAGTGTGAAGTGTGTAATAATATCATAAAATGTATTTAATGGTAAAAGATTCACAAATTTAAATTTCAAATTGTTATTAATACGAAAACTTAAAATAAAGCAAAACATGCGCTCCTAATGGCATTTCAAAGGCCAAATTTTTAAACATCATAACATATAAATCGTAATTACATAATTAAGAGCTTTGATGTCACATGTCCTATTAGAGCGTAACTCAAAGAAAAATAAAATAATAATAAAAGAAAAATTGCATACCAATATGAGCACACCATAAGTAGGACACACAGACACACGCATAATTAATTATAAATTGAGAAAATAGAAAACCTTGTTCATGCAATCAATACTTTAACAAACACTCATAACAACCTCTAGCAGACATGGACAATCAAGTATGCACATGAGTACTACCAATGAGTGCAATCCTAGTACTACTACATATACCATGTGGTACCATCTCTAACTTGGGAAGTAGGCTACGCACAACCTTACTAATCTTCGCCTCTACAGTTAGCCATGAGACTCTAGTGTGATATCCCTCTAGTAGCACACAAAGTACTACTCAACATTGCATTATCAAGCTTGGCATGTGGGATCAATCACAACCACTAGGGCAACATTCGTATGAGTAACCCCAAGGAGGTCTAATGACCTTACCAATTAGGTTCGCGTCTACATTCCTTCAACACCAATTTCTTTACATATTGCAAAATTCTTTAAGTTTAATAATTTATCAGTTCCTCTTGTCTCCACTTGGGCTGATGAGGACCATTCCTGTCCCTCTAGGCCTAGGTACCTCATCCATTACCCATCATACACTTGCAACATGAATACCTTTCTAGCTTTTTCCATGCTCACCATTCTCGTCTGTCACATACTAGGGTACCTTTCTCATTTTCCTTTTACCATTTTACATGTTGTATAATCATTCTTAATGCACCATTACATGTTCTTTTACATGTTATATTGTCTTTCTCAATGCATTAGTGCATATCGCAATGTAATTCATAAAAACATAGGGATTAACAAAAAATAATAAACATAGCCGAACATCACATATTCATACAGTACAGATAAGGCAGCACAAGCATGCTACCATTAGCATGGGCGTGCACAGTCAGTGTGATTCTACACAAGTGTGGTCAGTTGGTGGGATTCTACATGGGCGTGTACAAAATCTGCATGAACGTACATAGTTTGTACGAACATGCATAAAATTCTACGTGATTGTGCTCGACGACTTGCTATTGAAATCTTTGAGGTTCTTATCTAGAGTCTTAAACTTGAGGGGAACCTATGAATTTTCCTACATTTTACAACCACACAAACAATTTCATATACACAACTAATTATACAAAACCAAACTCAATCAATTATGGAGCTCAACCCCTTTAGACACCAAGATCAAACACTTTGGGGTTCAAGGGGAATACATTAGGTGTCAGTTCACCATAACCAGAAGAATATCAATATTTTGGGGTCCTAGGGACAACCCTTCCCATTTTGGGGTCCTAGAAACGACCTATCTCTTACCCACAATCATACACATACCTTATGTGACGTTTCTTAATCCTTTTAATTGGAGAAGCGTAAACGTAGAAAACACATCCCTTAGGGTCATTCTTCTTGTTCTTTTGGGGTTCCTCCAAAGGTTTTCCTTCCAAAACTCTATTGACTAGAAGTTAAGTATTAATAGTAGAGATCTTTCAAATTCTTCTAGTCGCTCCTTTATGTAGCCCCAAATGGGCCTTGCAGCTCCCACTAACAACCCATGTGAAACCCAAACAAATGATCCCACAACCCTTGTAGAAGCTTTATATTTTGAGAAAGGATTTAAACTATTTTGGCTCGATGTTTTGCATCATTTTCAACTTCTTTGGAGACTCTTTTATCATCCTTTGCTTGGTATCCAACTCCTTATATAGGAGAAGGAAAGAATATATGAGCTCATATTGCTCAATATGAGACTTAAACTATCATCCTCTTTTGTACATGAAAACGAGGTGAGGCACGAACTTATGTTGTTTAATGTGAAACTTAAGTTTTTACTATATTTAAATAGCCTATTTTTCTTAATTTAATTAATTAAAATCCAATTTAAAATCCAACCTATATCTCTCCTAAAATATTATTTATTTAATTATATAATAATTAAATCACTTATTAACAATAATTAATAAAATAAAATATTTACAACCAATAAAATAGAATAAAAACTTAAGTGTTCCAAAAAGCATAATGTAGATTCATAGTTGAATCAACAAAGGTTAGTCCATTTAGTAAGGATTGAACTCAAATCTCACAAGAATATGAGTTGAGTCTTGTCATCGATGTGAAAATTTTGTTGTTAGATAATTTGTAAATACTAAAAATTCATTAAACTTAAAGACTTATCATAACCCTAATGAATCCTTAAAACCCAAGTAATTCACTAAAAAAAAATATAAATAGACTCGACTTAATGGGCAAGTTTTCTCTACTTTCTAGTTGTTTCTCGTCGTTATTAGGATTGGATAGGTAGTGAAAATATTTTCTAAAAAATGAAATCACTATCGTTTATTGGGTAGAAAAATAATTGAAAGAACTCATTTGAAAAATGGTCTTGGAACTATGCAAGGTTAAAAAAAGTCAATTACACACAAGAAAAAACGTGGAAGATGAAATTTATAACACTCTTGTTACATTCATCTTAAAATGATTATCCTGAATTAGTTGTAACAAATTAATGACAACCATAAATTATCCATTTTCATAAAAATAATAATGAAAATTGAATTTCTTGTTACATTCATCTTAAAATGATTATCTTGAATTACTTGTAACAAATTAATAACAACCATAAATTATCCATTTTCATAAAAATAATAATGAAAATTGAATTGCTTTTAACTATTCTTGCTGTTTTCACACTTTTGTGTAATTGTAAAGATGCCTCCAAGAAGGGTACTGCCCTTTGAATAGGTAAGGCGGGGAACTCGCTAAGGGCATGGCAAGGATCCATTCGTACTCTTCCAACGTGGGCGCCAACTAAAAATCCTTAAAAGTGAAGCACCTGAGGGGCGGGTCATAATATTGTGTCAAGGCCGATAGAGCTTCTGGTTGCACTTTGATTTCGAGCAGGCTTAAGAGGTTGCCATACTTCCTTTCGAAGGTCCTACGTCATTGTCCCTTTAGGAGACTTCCCAATTGTCTTAACGACATAAGGTCAGGGGTCTTAGCATGGAGGGGGTGGAGTTTTCGAATCCCACAACCAGTTTCCGTAGCCATGTGTCTGAAAATTCTCGTGGTTAGGTATGATTATGCAATGCATGTTATGTTTTCTCTCCTTATTCTTTATGTATGGGTGCATGCACCATGCTTTTGACTTCTTCAGAGGTGTTCGAGCGTGGAGAGTCGATTTTGTGGTAGATGAGGATGGTGCTGTCATTGATGTGGTGTGAAGGGGTCCTTGTCCTCCTATGGGTGGTCATGGCCAATTCTAAGGGTTCTAGGGCCATTACAGGATCCTTTCACAACTCTAATCACACTCCTCACCTTTGGCCACTAGAGCTCAAGACATTTTTTGGGCACCTTCTATAGACAGGAATGAATCCCAAAGTGTGGACGTCCCCTGAAAGATCATGCTTGGGCTAGGCTATCATGACCAACTGTCTAGAGATAAACTCCAAGAGGGAAGTCACTACACACCCGTCACTCACCTATCACACATGCCTAGGAATAGACCCTCTAGAAATTTGGCTTAGTGGGAAGTGCCAGTAACTTTTATTCCCCGCCCCCTTTTCCCCCAAGTGATCAAAAGCACAGTAAAACATATATATGGCCTCTACCCTAAGGTGTGCATGTATAATAGAAAGCAATAAATTAATAGTAAACGACAGTTGAAGTAAAGGTTATGCAGCATGCGATTCTTTTGACCAAGGCTTGACTGGCGCCTAAGTGTTTTTCCCTAGTGGAGTTGCCATCTGACATGACCTAAATCGTGCCGGGGGCAGATTTAAAGAAAGGCATTTGGAAAAATGATGATTTGTTCCGAGTTTGAATGGATAGATTGAAGTTTGAAAGTATGTCGGGCCCACTCGCTTTTGGGGACTCGGCGTGCCGAGTCGGAATTTGCCAGGCTAAACCAGGGAGGGTTGGCCGAAGTGATTTGACTCGGATTAGAGTCACCACCAGTGTTTAATGGTATATTGGAAACCGGGGGTGGATAAGGTAAGGTCTCGGGATAGAGAATCCAGGTAAGGAGCCGATTACGCATGGGAATGACACATCACCCCATCTGCCTACCATCCGGTAGTTACCCTACGAACTACATGCTACATAACCTTTACTATTATGATGGATGATACATGGACAAATCTTCAATGTGTGGAATGTTTAACTTGACAAGAGTAGGCCTCTTACTCTTATGTACCTCCTAACAGGGAGGATTCAAAGTTGACGTAGTTCTAGATGGATGCATGAGACGTTTGGCAAAGTCGAACTTTCCATTTGGTATCCTTCCCTTGGGACGTGAATAGTGATGTGCGTGTAGGGTATTGATCCTAATATGGCCAGACTTTCCCATTAGGTGTCTACCGGGGGTTGGAATGCGGGGATTGAACTTTTCGTTAGGTGCTCAGCTCCCACGGTTTAAATTTGAAGCCGAGACTATCCATTTGGCGTCCTGCCTCGATGTTGGATTGAGTGTTCATGGGTATACATGTTAGGTTGACTCGAGTATACATCTACTAACTTGGGGTCGGACGAAATGTATTGAGTGTCAAGTCATGAAAGTTGAGACTGACTCGGTTTTAAGTTGAGGCAAGCTGGGAGCCTGCCATCTAGAGTGTGCCAGACTCGGTTTGATAATGAGACGAACTATATATAGTAATTTGGGGTGTTATGATCAAGTGGACTTAGGAACGCAGGGATTGAGCTTGGCGGGAGGGGAAGCCGAGACCGATTCGATTTTCATCAATGGCGAGCTACATGTTCGCCATCTGAGGAAGATTGCCTACGATTTGAGAGGAGTTTTGGCTAAGAGACTTACCTGGTATCTAGAGAGCTTGTTGATGCTTTAACTCACAGCTAATCTTTTTAGAACTTCAGGTCGTAGTTTGTGCAACGATTTTCTCTCTTTTTCACCCCTTCAATTTTGGCCCCGAACCTCTTTGCGCTAAGGCATTTTATAGCCTTTGGGGAGGGCGATGAGGGTGCGCAAGATCTTGCCACGTGGAGCTGCCTCAGTCTTCTGATCTAGTTTGTTAGCTTTGGCAGTCCCCAAATTGATGCTTGTTGGATCCCGTGCTTGATCGTGGCACATTCTTCCTAAATTTGTGGCGCCTCTCGTGGGTAGTGGTTGACATGGTGTGTTCCATTGGTATGATTGGCGAGGATCTTGCTCTACTGAAGGCGATGGGGCCCCTTGTTCACTGATGTGACTTCATCAACAACCTCTCCTATTTTTGGAGGATCATACGGGGACGAGACACTCGATCTTAGTGAAGCTGTGTCCTTTTGTTGATGTGGCAGATTTCATTTGATTCTGCTGAGCTGGGGTACTTATTGTCAACACTGAGCTGGAGTTTTGCACACCTAGTTTGGGCCGCTTTGAGCCTTTGGTCATTTGGGCTACGCTTGGGGGCCTCCTTTTGCATTTGCCATTGAGGAGGGTTGGGCACTGGCCCTCTTGGGTTTCCTCCGAGTCATGAGTCAAATCTCGTGTGTGCTCGTTGGGTTTGTCCTACTAGCTAAAGTCAGGTGTGTCATGGGTTGCCTCGGGCCCTTTCTCTTGGATAGGGCCGAGTCAGCTAATTTCCTAGACGGGCCCCCTCCTGACCCTTTTGGGTTTGGGTCTTCCTGTTCTTGAAGTTTTTTCACAGGGCTGCTTATTAGGCTGGATAAATTCAGGGTCCTACAATGACCAAAGTGACCAAGAGAACGAAAGCAACCTTGGTCGCATTACCAACCATCATGCCTTCCATGACTCGTGCTTTTATTTTATTATAAGCCTTGACTATTTTTTTCCCTTTGATTGCCATTATCCCTTCCAGAAGAACCATTGCAATTGGAACTTGTCGAGATAGTTGTGAGTTCTAGCTTTTCTACATTGCATGGCTTGTCAAACCTTTGTATGGGTTTATTAGTGATTCTGTCCCCCGCTTTGGTTATTGAAGAAGGTCATATTGATGGCTACTTTTGTTGACAACAAATATAATGTTATTTTTTTCTTCTCTATCACCTTCTTGGATGTTGTAGACTCAATAGTTGTGTAGAGGGCATGCAGTGAGTCACAAAGCACCTTAAGATATCTTCAGGGGTTCTTTGGCCTTTGGAGGAATTGTGAGCTCCTACTTTAATGGGTCTTTGATGGATACATATGAAGTAGGGTTTTTTTTGGTGTCACAATATTGCTTCCATAGTTAGCACCTGCAATTATTGTTCCTATAAAAGAACAACCTAGGTTCAGTACAGAAAGAAAGAAATTCTCTTCTTCTTACTCTTGTTATTGTTACTTCTTCTTCTTCTATTCCTCTTACTCTTTCTTCGCCTACAATCTTCTATTTCAGATTCAGATTCAGGCTCTACTCCTCAAAGAACAACTAGAACTCTTCATATTGGCAAATTTCTCAAAATTAGAATTGGAATTAGATTCAAATTTTCTTCTTGGCTTATCCTCCTTGTCAATCTTCCCAACGACATCGTCTCGGTCATAGATTTCATCAAGTTTGTTATAGTCTTCCAAATCGTTAGTGTCGCACCTAGGAGAACTCAACATGACGTTCCAAATGCAGCGCTTCAGCATTTTCCTCATCTTTTGCCTCTTGAGCCTTTGGTATTCCTCGTAGCTCAAACCCTTGAACTCCTTGTCGAACTTGGAATCAGAGCGTTGCCAATCGCCACAGTCGCAGTCCAGATATGCACCATTTTTTTGCGACCAAATTTCTTCAGCAGAGCGTTGTCATTCAGAGTTCCGTTTGTGTGCCTTGGGTTTTTGTGTTCGGGCAATTCTAAACGGTGGTTGTAGTGATATGTGTGGCGGTCGTATGAGTTGTAGTTAGGGCTTTGATTGTAGTGATAATCGTCAAAGACATCGAAGTCGAGGATGTGGCGATCGTTATGTCGGTGGCATTACGATGGGGGGGATGACCTTCCCATTGAAGAAAAGAAAAAGAATTGGAAAGCTCAAAACAGAGCATTATCAAGTTATAGGCTATGAAACAACTTAATATTTTTCTTCTTACTTTGTTTATTTTCTTGCAGCAAGCAACTCTACAATTTGACTTTGCTATGTTCTTGAACTACTTTACCACAAATTCTCTTGGTTTTACCCTTATGATTTTGGGACATGTCAAGCTTGTTACCTCGATTGTGTCTCTACTCGGTGTTGGCCATTATAATGGATTTATGAAGAATTGTACTTCACCATTGGTTCTTAGCACATTCCTTTTAGTGCATCTCCACAAGATGTGTGGACTGAGCATTGGTACCTATCTTGATTTTTTTTGCTGCAAGATTCTTCAATTTTGATCTCTTCTTTCACTCTCACAACAATGTTAAAGCAGAATTGATATGACAAGGGAATAACTCAAGCCATCAACATTGTTGTTACGTAAAGGGAGAATCCAAAGGAATCAAAACAAGATTTATTATGTACACCAACGATTTGATGAAATGTTTTGAATTCATTTTGGCTTTGGAACCATAAGTTTGCTAAGTTACGATTGTTGTTTCTTTGTTGCTCACGTGGTGCTTGTGAATTTTTTTGAAGACAAATTTGTATTGCAATGGTTTCTTGCAACTTTCTTTAATGAAAGCTTCTCTATATAGTGGTTAAGCATTGGTTTAAGCTTCTGCTAAAGATGATTACACATTGATACATTTGGCTTATTTCTTGAGTGGTTGGGTATTGTGTTTGGTTTCTACTCTTGATAGTTAAGCTTTGTTGCTTATGTATTATGGTGGTTAAGCACTTGTTCTTGGTTTGCTTCTTCATGTTTAGGTGGTTAAATATGTTTGCTTTTGTTAAGTGTAGTCAAAGTTCAGTACTACCGGTTGCATGGGATGTTTGAGTGTATATACAATCCTAAACAATTGAGAGATTGAGAGAATATGCCTTGAGAGGGTGCTCGGTCAGTTCTAGGTTACTCTTTAATGTTTGCAGGTTGCATTTTTGCTTGGGATGTGGAGAAAGTAACTCTCATAGATTATTTGAAAATTTGAATTCTGGGATGATTGCATGCTTAATCTATTTGCCAAACCTGAGAAATTCATTTGAAAACATATATCCTTTTTCAATTCCCTTGAATGATCAAATCTGATTTTGCCCAGGAGTGCAAAAGAGTAAGTGTGGGGGTTTGATAAGTCATATTTTATACACTTCATAACGGCTTAAGATGGGTATTAGTAAGACTGTTTAGTGATTAAGAGTCCTGTCTTAGTTAAGATTCGAATTATGGGCCTAGAAATAGGAAAAATATAAATTTGTGTGAAAATAAGGATTTTAACTAATAAAAAGGGTGGACTTGTTTTGCAGGCCTGAAAACCGAGAGCATCTCGGCCCAAAAAGGAGCATCTTGGCCCAGAAGAAGCGGTCCTGGCCAGGACTGATATCAGCGGCGGAAATCACTCCAGTATACAAGGAACAATGCGTGATCATAGGAAAAGTAAATTAGGAAATATGTAATTCGAATAACTCAACAAGAAATCTATTAGGATTAGGGAAATATGTAATTCGGGTAACTCAGCAAGAAATATGTTAGGATCAGGGAAATATGTAATTCAGGTATCTTAGCTAGAAATCTGTTAGGATCAAGGAATCATCGATTCTGTAGGATTACATTTAGATTCAGCACAGTTGCCCTACATGTTTATAAGGGCACGTAAGGCACGAGTTTAATGTGTGGAATTTCAGCAGAATTTAGACCTAGCACCATCAACAATTACAATTCGACCTAGCTAGAACATTGAAGCTTCAAAAAGGCATCCCTCTTGATTGAGGAGGTGCAGGTCAAGAACTGAGAGGTCGAAGGTTGTCAAAGGGGACCGCTTGGCTTGCCATCGCACTGTGGTGGACCTGATCCTCAACGTCTTGGCTATCTATGGTGAACCATCATTGTTCTTCCATGGCAATCGTTGTGGAAGGCGTGATGAGTCATATTTTATACACCTTACATGGACCTAAGATGAGTGTGTTAGAGATCATTTGGTGCTTAAGAATGAAGTCTTAGCTGAGATTCATATTATGGATCAAGAAATAGAGAAATCATAAATTTGCGCTAATTTGAGAATCTTGGCTAATAAAAGACTCATTCCTCTTTCTTGCAGGACCAACATAGATGATCATGGCCCATCATGAGAAGCTTGGGCACAGGAGAGTCGTCTCGGCCAGACCGACTAGTCCTAGAACTGGACGACTCTATGGTCCAGCAGCCTAATAAGGAGCAGCCCAAGTACATTACCCAACTCAGTCACAATGGCAGCTTCAATTTAATCCAACTACCATGTCATTTCTGGAGGAGCTTGCAACGCAAGTCGCGCAAGGGTAGAATAGGAAAGTCAATTAGTAATTCAGTCAAGATCGTTGGTTAGCGCGTCCAACAAGTTCAACTTGTGTATATATAGTAGGAACTGGGCACGTTTAAAGGTTGTTGAATTGACATTCTACATTTCCCTCGACTTTTTCATTTCTCTCGCTCTCGTCCTCTACACTCACGATGGTGCACAGTGCTCTCAACGGTGCTTCTCTCGATGAGGAAGTGCAGGTTAGAAACCGAGAAGCCGAAGATCGTCAGAGGAGACTGATTGGATTACCAACACACTCTGGTGGATCCGATCCTCAACATTCTGGCTAAGAGAGGTGAACCATCACCGTTCGACCATGGCGATCATCGTGGAAGGTGGATCCACTGAATTCACACACTGTGTTTGTATTTTATTTTCAATAATTTGAGTGTTTTCTGATTCTAATCTTTACTTGCATTCCTACACTTTAATTCCCTATCTACATTGCGATTGCACAAAGTGTGGTGAACAATGTTGAACTAAGCCAATTGGAACTGGTTTAACTAATACAGTAGGTAATCAACTAGATAACCTAATTGAGAACCTAAAATCAACTATGAACTTAATCCCTGCCAACTAATGAGGTAGCGATTGTGTAAGTCCTCAGTATGGACTGTGACTTGGAGTGAATGGACTAGAACACACTTGATTATTGAGACTAAACATGAACACAATAGTAGTGGCAGAGTAGCTTAGCTTAATTGCATTCACGTCTTAGTTTACTTCCTGTCTT
Source organism: Mucuna pruriens (assembly GCA_025330945.1). NCBI lineage: Eukaryota > Viridiplantae > Streptophyta > Magnoliopsida > Fabales > Fabaceae > Mucuna > Mucuna pruriens. The sequence continues at coordinate 2,117,731 of JAENHJ010000532.1, forward strand.
CCATTACTCGCATTCCAACCCCGCCTATTTCCTGGATTTTAGTCCAACCCAGAGTTGGTCCGACTTTGTTGCGTCCATCAGCACTTAATTGAGACTGTGTCGAATAAGTCTCTGCCGAGACCATATCGGACCAGTCTCTGCCAAGAGCAACTTGGCCTCCAGCCGAGAGTGAGTCTACATTCTACACTTGAGTTCTACGTCACTTAGTTTTGGCATCAAAGTCACATTTGAGCACATTGTGTCCTTGAGAAAATTCGACATAGGATTGACTATACTATAGTTAACTTTAGTTTATTTGATGTGCATTGAGACGACTAAAAATACGCTTATCAAGGGAGATTCACCGAATTCACACCTTGTGTTTGTACTCTATCTCTAATAATATGAGTAGTTTCTATTGCTTAATTCTTGATTGTGAATCCTATAACTTAATCTGCTTTATTGTGTTGTGATTGCACATTGTTTGGTAGACCAATGTTAGACTAGGCTGATTGGAACCGGTTTAACAACTTTAGTAGGTAATCAATTAGAGAACATAAAATCAACTCTGCGCTTAATCCCTACTAACTGATAAGGTAGCGATTGTGTAAATCCTCGATATGGGAATGGACGAATATTTGGCGATTGTCATAAGAAGAATCTCAGGTTGATTTGGATGCATAATCTTGAGTGAAAGGAGTGGAACCGACTTGTTTATTAGGGCTTAGCACGAATGCAGTAGTAGTAGTAGAAGTAGCCTAGTTTAAATTGCTTTTACTTTCATATTTTGTTCGTTGTCTTTATTTTCTCTGCAATCAAAACTCCCCTTATTTCCTACATTTCAGTCTGAGACCGAGTTATTCCGACTTCGTTGCGTCTATCCGAGTCTGCGCTTAGCCAAGACCATGTCTTATTCATCTTTGCGGAGACTAAATCGGATGAGTCTTTGTCGAGTGTGAGTCGGTATTCTACATTTGAATATTTTCTGCATTAACTCTGATTTTCACATTTAGCCATATTAGAAGACAATGTGTCCTTGAGAGAATTCAACCTAGGGTTAGCTATACTATATTTAGCTTTAGTTTATTTGATGCACGTAAAGACGACTAAATACGAGTTATCAGTGTTGAAGAGAACCGGCTATAGATACATCCAATCCTTTGCAGCTCCCTTCAAGGAAAATGGAAATGCCTTCATTTTGATGTAGTCCTCCAGTATCCCTTGCGGCTTCATTGTGGAACAGACCATATGGAATTCCTTTAAGTGCTTTTGGGGATCTTCTCCTACAAGACCATGAAATTTAGGCAACAAATGTATAAGACCATATTTCAGTTCATATGTTTGAGCTGGTTCCAACTATGGATACTAGATGCACCAAGGTTGGTACACCACATCCGCTGTAGCCAGCTCCTTCAAGGTTCGACCATTGTTCTCCATCTATTCCGACTCTGTAAAATTGTTAGTGCTATTGTACTCAACAGAATCAGAAGTGTTAGTAACAAGGCTACTATTGTCAGAACTAGAAATAGAATTAGAACTATTACTATTACTTACTACTATATTCCTATCTTTTCTCAACCTACGTAAAGTTATTTCTATCTTAGGATCTAAATCATACAATGGGTTAGAACTACTCTTAGTCATGTATCATACAAAATCATGCAAAAAAAATGCAATTCAATTATGCAGAAAAGTTATTGTCAGTTATGCAAATAAGCAAATAGAAAACAAGTAGTTATCAAAAAACAAAGATCAATAATGCATAAAGGAATATAAAATCAATTATGCAAAGATGGCTTTTATTTTGTTTTTTTTTTCAAAGCGGGGCTTACACCACAAAATTCAACATACACACGCAACAAAATTTTTGGCACATACTCAACATGCTATATTATTCCAGGATCCAATTCAAAACAGACACAGACTCAATTTAGGCTCTATGACTTGATTGACAGACACAACATTCCACATACTCGGGATTCGACTTAACTCAAGTTTGGCACACAAAGACATAAAGGAACTTGTGTCCTTGGCAACGACGCCAATTTGATAAGCTCGTATTTAGTTGTGTTTACGTGCATCTAATAAACTAAAGCTAACTATAGCATAGTCAACCCTAGGTCGAATTCTCTTAAGGACATAATGTGCTTAATTGTGACTTAATGTGAAAATTATAGTAATACAGAAAACACTCAATTGTAGAATATCAACTTGCTTTGTACAAAGACTAATCCGATCTAGTCTCAATAGAGACAAATCCGACACTGTCTCGGTTAAGCATAGACTCGGATGCAACAGAGTCAGACTGACTCAGTTTTGAATGGACGGGATGGAATCGGACTAAACTCGGTCTCGGATGGAAATGCAAAAATAAGGGGGTTTGGTTGTAGAGAAAATAAAGACAAAAAATAAGCTAAGTAAGAAAGTAAATGCAATCTAAACTAGGCTACCACTATTGCTACTACTGTATTCATGCTGAGTCCCAATAAACAAGTTGGTTCCACCTCTTTCACTCAAGATTTTGTTTCCGAATCAACCTGAGATTCTTCTTATGACAATTGCCACACATTCGTCCATTGTCATACCGAGGATTTACACAATTGCTACCTCCTCAGTTGGCAGAGATTAAGCTGGGAGTTGATTTTAGGTTCTCTAATTGATTACCTACTACAGTTGTTAAACCGGTTCTGATCGGCCTAGTCTAATGTTTGTCTACTTAACAATGTGCAATCACAACACGAAGAAGCCGATTAAAATGCAGGATTCATAACCAAGAGATTAGAGTTGGAATTACTTATATTATTAGAAACAAAGTACAAACACATGGTGTGAATTCAATGAATCTGCCTTCCACAACGATCGCCATGGAAGGATGACGATGGTTCATGGTCGATAGACAAGACACTAAGGATCAGGTCCAAAGAGTGCGTTGGCAAGCCAATCGGTCCCCTTTGACAACCTTCGACTTCTTAGTTCTTGACCTGCACCTCCTCGATCGAGAGACACCTTTGATAGCACCGTGCACCACCATGAGAATGGAACGTGAGCGAGAAGACGAAGTACATTAGATGTGATTATAATTTTGAATTCAACAACAATTAAAGCGTGCCCAATGATAAGCCATATTTTATACACCTTACAAGGACTTAAGATGGGTGTTTTTGAGATTAATTGGTGCTTAAGGATTGAGTTTTAGCTAAGATTTGCATTATGGACCTAGAAATAGGGAAAGAACAAATTTGTGCTAAAATAAGGGTCTTAAGATAATAAAAGATTCATGCTATTTTGCAGGATAGGAACCATTGATCTCGATCCATCCAGAGAGTCTCAGCCCAGGTGAGTCATCCTGGCCAAACCGACTCGTCCCAGGACCGGCCGACTCTACAGTCCAATAGCCCAATAAGGAGTGGCCCATTAGCACTGCCCACGTAAGCAACCTAGCTTAAGTGCTTGCGTAACTCCAATCTAGCTCAACTGCCTTGTTAACCCTGGAGAAGCTTGCAGCGTAAGGAAAAATCACACAAGGGTACATTAGGAAATGCGATATGTAATTCTATTAGGAAGTCGTTACTAGTGTGTGTCGTAAGGAATCCCAACTCATGTATATATAAGAAGAACTGGGCACACTGTAATTGTTGTTGAATTCAAACCTAAATTCCATCGTCGCATACTCCATTTTCTCGCTCACGCCTCCATGCTCACGGTGGTACACGATACTTCATTGGTGTTTCTCTCGATCGAGGAAGCGCAGGTCAAGGATTGAGAGTTCGAAGGTTGTCAAAAGGGACTACTTTGCTTGCCATGGCACTTTGGTGGACCTGATCCTCAGTGTCTTGACTAACAGAGGTGAACCATTACTATTTGACCATGGCGATCATCGTGGAAGACGGACTCACTAAATTCACACCTTGTGTTTGTACTTTGGTCTTAATAATATAAGTAGTTTATGATTCCAATCTCTTGTTTATGAATCCTGTATTATAATCTGCTTGTCGTGTCGCGATTGCATATAGTTAAGTGGATAAATGTTAGACTAGGCCGATTGGAACCGGTTTAACAACTTCAATAGGTAATTGATTAGATAACCTAAAATCAACTCTGAACTTAATCTCTACCAACTGATGAGGTAACGATTGTGTAAATCCTAGGTATGGAAATGGACGAATGTTTGGCGATCGTCATAAGAAAATCCCAAGTTGATATAGAATGTAATCTTAAGTGAAAGAACCAGAACCGACTTGATTGTTGAGACTTAGCATGAATACAATAGTAGCATTAGAGGTAGTCTAGTTTAGCTACATTTACATTCTTACTTAGTTTAAACTCTATCTTAATTTATCTACAACAAAACCCCCTTATTTCCTGCATTTCAGTCCGAGACTGAGTCCAGTCTGACTCCATCGCGTCTATCAGAGACCGAGTCGGTCCGACTCCGTCGCATCTATCAGAGACCGAGTCAGTCCGACTCTATTGCGTCAGTCTGAGCTTAGCCGAGACTATGTCAGATAAGTCTTTGCTGAGACCATATCGGACCAATCTCTGCCGAGAACAACTCGGCACCTAGCTGAGAGTGAGTCTACATTCTACACATAAGAGTTTCTACATTACTTTAGTTTTCACACAAAGTCATAATTGAGCGCATTGTGTCCTTGAGATAATTCAGCCTAGGGTTGTCTATGCTATTGTTAGCTTTAGTTTATTTGATGCGCGTAGAGATGACTAAATACGAAGTTATCAAATTGGCGTCATTGTCGGGACACAAGGTTCTTTTGTGTCATTGTGTGCCAAACCTGAGTTAAGCCGAATCTCGAGTGTGTGGAGTGCTATGTTAGTCGAGTCATAGAGTATGAATTGAGTCTGAATTGAGTCTGTATCTATTTTGATTTGGATCATGAATTAATATAGCATGATGAGTATATGTTAATTTTTGTGCATGAGTTCCATTGCTAAAATAAATGAAGTCAATGTTGCATTCATTTTCTTTACTGCATATTTGATTTTGTATTTTGATAGTTGTTTTTTGTTTCTTTATTTGCCTAACTGACTCTAGCTTTTCTACATAACTGATTTCTGTTTACTGTCACTGACCTATATAACTAACAATAACCTTTCTGCATAAGTAACTTGCATTTTTCCTGCATGATTTTGTATGATGCATGACTAGGAGTAGTTTTGAACCATTGTATGAATTAGATCCTGAGATAGAAATAACTTTGCGTAAGTTGAGAAAAGCTAGGAATATAGTAGTAAGTAATAGTTCCAAGTTTGTTTCTAGTTTTGATAATAGTAGCCCTATTCTTAACACTTCTGATTTCGTTGAATATAGTAGCGCTAATAATTTTGTGGAGCCAGAACAGATGGAGAACAATGATCGAACTCTAAAAAAGCTGGCCACACCGCATGTGGTGTACCAACCTTGTGCATCCAGTATTCAAGTTGGAACCAGCTCAAATATACGAATTGAAATCTGGTTTTATACATATGTTGCCTAAATTTCATGGTCTTGTAGGAGAAGATCCTCACAAGCACTTGAAGGAATTCCATGTGATCTATTCCATAATGAGGCCGCAGGGGATACTGGAGGATTACATCAAAATGAAGGCGTTCCCATTCTCCCTGGATGGAGCTGCAAAAGATTTGTTGTATCTTTAGCTGGTTATCCTCAACACCTAGGGAGATATGAAGCGCATATTCCTGGAGAAAATTTTTTCGACATCCAAAACTGCGACCATCAGGAAGGAAATCTATGGGATAAGGCAATATTCTAGAGAAACTCTGCACGAATACTGGGAAAGATTCAACAAGCTTTGTGCCACATGTCCAAATCATCATATTAGTGAGCAATTACTGATCCAGTATTTCTATGAAGGTCTGATGATGATGGACCGAAGCATGATTGATGTTGCTAGTGGAGGAGCATTGATGGACAAGAGGCCAGTAATAGTAAGGCACCTAATCTCCAATATAGCAAGTAATACACAATAGTTTGGGATCAGAGGAGCCAGTCAATCCCGAATGGTAAATGAAATCGATGTAGTTGATAACCTGAGACTGGAAAATCAGTTGATCGAGTTGACATCATTGTTGAGGCAACTTGCTGTTGAACAACACCAACCAAGCATAACAGCCAGAGTTTGTGTCATATGTACTTTAGTGGAGCACCCCACTGATATGTGCCCCACACTACAAGAAACTGAGTCGGACTATCCACAAAGTGTTGGAGCAATAAGTGGTTACTAGTACGGGAAGCAGCCATATCAAAGTCGGCCATTTGATAATCAACAGTTGGATAAGCAACAATTTAGGCCAGGGCCGAGTCAAGGGCCATATGCAGCTCAACGATTCGGACCTGCCCCGAATGTACCTCAAGGACCAACAAGTTATCGACAAATAACTCTGCAATATCAATCACCACCGTTCTAGCAACATCAACAATAGAGAATGCCAGCTCAAGGCAACTCACCATTTCTAGAGGACCTAATGAAGCAATTAGCAGCTAGCAGCCTGGAGTTCTAGCAAACCATGAGCTCCAGTAATATGTAGTTCCAGCAAAATATGAACGCTACCATTCAAGACCTCAAGATGCAAATAGGATAGTTGGCCAATACTATGAGCCATTTATAGTCGGACGGATCTAGCAACCTACACTTACAAACAATTCCAAATCCAAGAGGGAATGCGAGTGTAGTTACACTAAGAAGTGGAAAAGAGCTACAACAGCCAACAATAAAGTTGGAATTTAATGAAGAGTTGTTAAGGATGTTTCAGAAGGTTGAAATCAAGATTCCACTCCTTGATGCGATAAAGCAGATTCCAAAGTACGCAAAGTTTCTCAAGGAATTGTGTGTGCATAAAAGGAAGAAGATGAAAGGAAGTGTGGAAATAGGAGGTATAGTGTTGGCGTTCACCAGAAACAAAGATTTCACTCCAGGAGTACAATAGGCACTGCCAAAGAAATGTCGAGACCCCGAAATTTTCTCTGTCTCGTGCACCATTGACGATTGAACCTTTGTCGATGCCATGCTGGACTTAGGAGCTTCAATTAATGTCATGCCAACATCAATCTACAAATCCTTGAATTTTGGTGATCTAGAACTTACTAGGATGACAATGCAACTAGCAAATAGAAGTGTTGTTCAACCTTTAGGCATTCTCGAAGATGTGCTTGTCCAAGTTAATGAGCTGATTTTACCAACCGACTTCTATATGCTGGATATGGAGGACGAGACATCAGGGAAGGGATCTACCTTGATCTTGGGGTGACCGTTCCTCATGACCGCCAGAACAAAGATTGATGTGCATGTCGGGACGCTTTCAATGGAATTTGGTGACACCCTTGTGAAGTTTAAGATTTTCGAAGCTTTGAAGCACCCCACCGAAGACCATTCACTCTTTGGCATAAATTTCATTGATGAACTAGTTGAGGAGTGTCTTCAACTAGGCAACAAGAGTAAAGATATTTCAGATTTTATTGGAGACACTGATTCATTTGATTGCTTAGGGTCCATAATAGAAGAAGCCAACTATGATGAATTATGGGAAGTACATAATCTTTCCGACTCCGAGGATGATAACACTGACCTTGCCGACTTGAGTTAGGAAGTTGAATTGCTCAAGTTATTAGACCAAGAGTGCAAGCATGAGAAACCGGAGTGTTCAAACAAGGCAGAAGTTAAAGTTGCCAAAACCAAAAAGTTGTTCCCAACTCAAGTGGCAACAATGTTCACAGCCGAGTACGAGTCAGCAAAAGGAGGCCGAGACCAAGAAAAGACCAAAGTCAACTCGGCCAAAAAGACAAGTATCGAGGTCGACCCATCTTTGCATATACAAGTAGAGACCATCTCGGCTAATGAAGACCAAAAGCAAGCAAGAGCCGAGTTTGTTTCGAACAATCAAGTCCAGAACCACATTCCATCCAGATCCAACTTTAGTGCAAGACAAAGCGCTAAGTCTGACTCCAATCCGACAAGAGCCGATTCTATCCTAGCCAAAAGGAGTCGGCCACAACAGCCAAAGGTCGAGTCCAATTCAAGTCAGCCAGCCAGATTTGAAAGCATCTAATGACAACTCTTCATCTCCGCCACCACCCATAAAATTGAAGCCATTGCCGAGTCATTTGAAATATGCTTACTTGGACACTAAACAACAACTGCCAGTCTTTATTGCCAACAACCTCTAGGAGCAAGAAGATAAATTGTTGTGCATCCTAAGACAACATAAGAAGGCAATTGGGTGAAAACTATCTAACCTTCTAGGGATAGACCCCTCCATCTACATGCATAGAATTTAATGGAGAAAGAAGCCAAGCCCATAAGGCAACAACAAAGAAGGATGAATCCGATCAACCTAGAAGTGGTCAAGAAAGAGGTGACAAAACTACTTTCTGCAAGAATCATCTACCCCATCTTGGACAGCCAGTGGGCTAGTTCTTTATAGGTAGTACCTAAAAAGTCTGAGATGACCGTCATTAAAAACCAGCACGATGAGTTGGTACCTATGTAGATTCAGAACAGCTAGCGAGTCTGTATTGACTATAGAAGATTAAAACATGCAACTCGCAAGGATCATTTTCCTTTACCTTTCATTGATGAAGTCTTGGAAAAACTAGTAGGAAAATCCCATTACTGTTTTCCCATTACTATTTTCTGGATGGTTTCTCTAGATATATGCAAATCCACATTGCACCTGAAGATCAACAAAAGACTACCTTCACTTTCCCATTTGATACCTTTGCGTACACTCGCACGCCATTTGGCCTGTGCAATGCGCTGAGTACATTTCAACATTGCATGACAAGCATCTTCTTGGACCTGCTACAAGATTTCATAGAGGTGTGATGAGTCACAAATTATACATCTTTTATGGACCTAGGAAGAGTGTTGCAGGATTATTTTGTGCTTAAGGATTAATTGTTAGCTGAGATTCACATTAAGGACCCAAAAATAGAGAAAATACAAATCTGTGTTAAATTGAAGGTCTTAGCTAATAAAAAGCTTTCTTCTCTTCGTCTATAGGGTTAAGCTGAGTCCACCATGGCCAAGAGAGCTGTCTCGACCGAGACCGACTCCGTCTCGGCCAGGCCAGGCCTGGAAAGCCCACCAGTCCACTAAGGTACAACCCAATAAGGAGCGGCCCAATTTTGTAGTCCACAACATCAATCTAGCTTAGAGGCCACCTCAGCCCCAACTCGCCTCGTTTACTTCCATTTGCGGTGGTGCACGGTGCTGCAATTGCGCTTCTCTCGATCGAGGAGGTGCAAGTCTGAGATTGGGAAGTCGAAGTCTGTGAGAGGGGACTGATTGGAACTTCCAACGCACTCTGGTGGATTTGATCCTCTACGCTCAGGCTATTAGAGGTGAACCACTACCATCAACCATGGTGATCATCGTGGAAGATGGAACCTCCTGAATTCAGACCACTGTGTTTGTAATCTGTTTCCTATTAATCAACATCTATTCTGCATTTCTAATCTCTGTTCCTTTCCTCTTCTTTAATTCACAATCTGAATCGCGATTGCACTTGGAACGTGAATAATGTTAAGCTAAGCCGATTGGAACTGGTTTAACTAATTTGGTAGGTAATCACTTAGTGAATAATAATTGAGAACCTAAACTCAGCTTTGAACTTAGTCCCTGCCAACTGATGAGGTAGCGATTGTGTAATTCCTTGGTAAGGCAATGGACAAACCTTTGGCGATTATCATAAGAATTCCCAAGGCTGATATGGACTGAGAACTAGAGTGAAGAAAGTGGACTGGACTGGGACTAATGGATTTGAACATGAACACAGTTATATCGTAATAATAATAATAGTAATATTCGTAATAGTAGTATATTCTCTTTGCATTCATAGTTTAGTTTACTTTCTGTTTTACTTTACTCGCATTCCAAACCCCCTATTTACTACTTTCAAAGTCTAAAACGGTGTCAGTCCAACTTTGTTGCGTCAAGTCTGCAATCAGCCGAGTCTGAGTCTGACAACTCTCTGCCGAGACCATATCAACTCAGCCTCTGCCAAGAGCAACTCAGCTAGTGACCGAGACTAATCAACACTCTACACTGTAGATTCTGCATCATTTTGTTTCACACTAATTCACAATCGAGCACACTGTGTCCTTGAGAGAATTCGACCTAGGGTTGACTATACTATAGTTAGCTTTAGTTTATTTGATGCGTGCTGAGATAAGTAAACACGCTCTTATCAAATTGGCGCCATTGTTGGGGACATAAGTTCTTTTGTGTCTTTGTGTTCCAAACTAAGTGAAGTCAAATCCCGAGTCTGTAGAGTGTGTCTGTTGATTGAGTCTATCGAGTCTTTGAAACTGTCTATGTTTATTTTCTATTTGAGTAATAAAGCATGTTGAGTTTTGTTAATTTTTCTATGTGAATTCACTGCCAAAAAAAAAAAACAACAAAATATTCGTTTCTGCATTGCATTTCTACAGTTTTATTAGGTGATTAACTGATAGTTGTAGTTTATTGTTTCTGTAAGTACTGATTCAATTCTAATTTTTCTGCATGATTTGTACAATGCATGACTAGGAGTAGCCCTGACCCATTATATGTTTTTGACCCAGAAATAGAAAGAACCTTATGTAGATTAAGGAAGGCTAGGAATCTAGTAGTAAATAATAGTAGAGGTTCTTATTCTGTCATTAACTCTAACCAGTTTTTCATTGATAATTCTATTGCTAGTTCTAACATTTTTGCATAGCCAGGACAGATGGAGAACAATGATAGAACATTGAAAGAGTTGGCCACTCTAGATGTGGTGTATCAACCGTGGTGCATCCAATACCCATAGTTGGAGCCAGCTCAAACTTATGAATTGAAGTTTGGTCTTATTCATTTGCTGCCAAAATTTCACGGTCTTGCAGGAGAAGACTCCCACAAGCTTCTTAAAGAATTCCATGTGGTCTGTTCCACCATGAGGCCACAAGGGGTTCCAGAAGACTACATCAAGATGAAGGCGTTTCCATTCTCCCTAGATGGAGTTGCAAAGGATTGGTTGTACCTTCAACCAGCACTTTTTAACACTTGGGGAGACATGAAGTCCATCTTCCTGGAAAAATTCTTTCCAACGTCTAGAACCGCGACCATCAGGAAAGAAATATGCGAGATCAGGTAGCATACAGGAGAGACTCTACACGAGTACTGGGAGAGATTCAATAAACTCTGCACCACTTGTCCACACTATCAGATCAGCGAGCAGTGCTGATCTAGTATTTCTATGAAGGACTCTCAATGATGGACAGAAGCATGATTGATGCCGCCAGCGGAGGAGCTTTGATGGATAAAACACCAGCAGCAACAAGGCATCTGATCTCCAATATGGCAAGCAGTACGCAACAGTTTGGGATTAGAGGGCCAAGTCAATCTCGGATGGTGAATGAAATCGGTGTAGCTTCCAACCAAAGACTAGAGAATCAACTGACCGAATTGACATCATTGGTGAGATAGCTTACTGTTGGACAACACCAACCCACCATGGCAGCAAAAGTATGTGGCATTTGTACTTCCGTGGAGCACCGCATTGATATGTGCCCCACACTACAAGAAACAGAGTCGGAACAACCAGAGAACATTGGAGCCATAGATGGATTTTAGTACAGGAAGCAATCATATCAGAGTCGGCCATTTGATAATTAACAACATGGAAGACAACCATTTCGGCCAGGACCGAATCAAGGGCCTTATGCAGCTCAACAATTCGGGTCCACACCGAATACGTATCAAAGACAAGCAGGTTATCAACAACCGACTCCGCACTATCAAGCACCACCTTTTCAACAACAACAGCAATAGAGAATGTTGCCTTAAGGCAATTCCCTATCTTTGGAGGATCTAATGAAGCAGTTAGCTACTAGTAATCTGGAGTTCCAGCAATTTGTGAGTTCCAGCAACATGCAATTCCAGTAGAATATGACCGCCACCATCGAAGACCTCAAGACACAGATAGGATAGTTAGCCAATACTGTGAGCCAATTACAGCCGGCTGGATCAAGCAACCTTCCTTCTCAAACCATTCCAAATCCGAGAGGAAATGCCAGTGCAGTCACCTTGAGAAGTGGAAAAGAATTACCTCAACCTGCACCGCAGCAGTTGCTGAGATCAACCGTGGTCGACTCTGAACCGTTTGCCAACTCGTAACCTCAGCAAGACAAAATCATCCCAATGTTGTTCCCAACTCGAACCATCTCGACAAGGAAGCCAGAGTCAGATGAAGAACTACTAAAGATGTTCCGAAAAGTGGAAATCAACATTCCACTCCTTGATGCTATTAAACAAATTCCTAAGTATGCAAAATTCCTCAAGGAATTATGCGTACATAAAAGGAAAAAGATGAAGGGGACCAGGGAAATTGGAGGTGTAGTGTCGGCCCTAATAAGAAATGAAGGATTCACTACAGGTGCACCACAAGTACTGCCAAAGAAATCTAGAGATCCTGGAATCTTTTCTGTCCCATGCACCATTGGCGAATGCACTTTTGCCAATGCCATGTTGGACCTGGGAGCCTCAATTAGTGTCATGCCTGCATCAGTCTACAGTGCCCTGAATTTTGGTGATCTTGAACCCATAGGGATGACCATTCAGCTTGCAAACAGAAGCATTGTTCAATCCCTGGGCATTCTCGAAGATATTCTTGTCCAAGTTAATGAGCTAATATTTCTAGCTGAATTTTATGTGCTAGATATGGAGGATGAAACATCGAGGAAGGAATCAACCTTAATTATAGGGAGACCATTCCTCATGACAGCAAGAACAAAGATTGATGTGCATGTCGGGATGCTCTCAATGGAATTCGGTGACACCCTGGTACAGTTTAATATCTTTGAAGCCATGAAGCACCCCACCGAAGACCATTCCCTCTTTGGCATTTATGTGATCGAAGAACTAGTTGAAGAATATTTTCAACTGAACAGCTGTAGTGAAGACATAGAAGATTTTGCTGGAAGCACTGAATTGATCAACTGCATAGGCCCAATAACAGAAGAGGCCGACTATAAGGAAGTACAAGATCTTCCCAACTTTGAGGACAACCATAATGACATTGCCGACTTGGAGTTTGAAGTTGAACTGGTTGAATTATTAGACCAAGTCTACAACCTGGAGAACCCAGAGTGTACAAATAATGCAGAAGTCGAGGTGGCCAAGACTAAAAAGCCCTTCTCCGCACAATTGGCAACCATCTTTATGGCCGGAATCAAGTTGGCCAGACGCCGAGACGAAAAGAAAACAAAAATCAACTCGGCTGAAGAGTCAAACAACAAGGCCGACACGCTTGCAGAAACGAAGTCGGCCAATGAAGACCAGAAGTAAACTGGAGCTGAAGCCCCTGTTCCATTCGGATCCGACTCCGAAGCTGCACGAGAAGCCAATGCTGACTCCAAGTCGACAAGAATTGAACCCACCAAGAGGAGTCAGCCAAAGGCCAAAATCATGTTGGCACATCTGGTACCGAGTCCAAATCAAGTCAGCTAGATGGATCCGAAGTCATTAACTGAAAATTCTTCATCTACACCACCACCCATGGAACTAAAGCCATTGCCAAATCATCTGAAATATGCCTACTTGGACAATGAACAACAAATCCCAATTATTATTGCCAATAACCTTTGTTAGTAGCAAGAAGATAAGTTGTTGAATGTCCTAAGGCAACATAAGAAGGCGATCAGGTGGAAACTCTCAGACCTTCCTCGCATAAACCCCTCCATATGCATGCATAGAATATTGATGGAGGAGGAAATCAAGCCCATAAGGCAACAACAAAGAAGACTGAATCCAACAATCCTGGATGTGGTCAAAAAGGAAGTTACCAAACTTCTTGCTACAGGGATCATCTACCTCATCTCGGATAGCCAATGGGTGAGTCCTATGCAAGTTGTACCGAAGAAATCCGGGATGACTGTCACGAAGAACCAACAGGATGAGTTGGTGCCAATAAGGATTCAGAATAGCTGGCGAGTCTACATTGACTATAGAAGATTAAACTAGGAAACTCGCAAGGATCACTTTCCTTTGCCCTTCATTGGTCAAGTCTTGGAAAAGTTATTAAGGAAATCCCATTACTACTTTTTGGATGGCTTCTCAAGGTACATGCAAATTCATATTACACCTGAAGATCAACATACCTTCACCTGCCCATTTGGCACCTTTGCATACACCCGCATGCCATTTGGACTGTGTAATGCTCCGAGTACGTTCTAGCATTGTATGATCAGCATCTTCTCGGACTTACTACAAGATTGCATGGAGGAATTCATGGATGACTTCACCATGTATGCTGATTCATTTGAAGCATGCCTGAGCAACTTATCCAAGGTGTTGAAGAGATGTATTGACACAAATTTAGTGTTAGGTCACTTAGTATCCAACAAAGGCATTGAAGTGGACAAATCAAAGATAGATATCATATCCTCCCTTCCAAACCACGCTTCTGTGCGGGAAGTTCGCTCTTTCCTAGGACATGCAGGCTTTTACAGAAGGTTCATCAAGAACTTCAACAAGCTTGCCCTACCACTAACCAAGTTGCTACAAAAAGGATGTGGAATTCAAATTTGACCAACCTTGTATCGAAGCATTCTAGGAGCTGAAATGCCGACTCACATCCGCCCCTATTCTACAAGCACCAAGTTGGGACCTACCATTTGAGCTGATATGTGATGCATCCAATTCAGCACTAGGAGCTATTCTCGGCCAAAGAGTTGGAGTTGGCCATCCTATGCATGTAATTGCCTATGCATCTCGTACCATGGACCTGGCCCAGCAAAACTACATAACAACTGAGAAGGAACTTTTTGGCAATCGTTTTTGCCTTGGACAAATTTCGCTCATACCTTCTCGGCTCAAGAATAGTTGTGTTCTCTGATCATGCTGCCTTAAGATACTTGTTAAAGAAGCTTGATGCCAAACCAAGACTGATTCGGTGGATCCTTCTCCTTCAAGAATTCAAGATAGAGATTAGAGATAAGAAAGGTGCTGAGAATTCCATAGCTGACCACTTAAGCAGGATTGAAATAAAAAGCGAACCAATGCCTATTAGAAACCAATTCCCAGACGAGCAATTGTTGCACATCAACACGCCTACACCATGGTTTGCAGATATTTGCAACTTTGTGGCAGCATCTCAGTTTCCACCAGAGGCATCCCGTCTATACAAGGAAAAACTCCAGAGCAATGCCAAATACTACATATGGGATGATCCCTACCTTTAGAGACTCTACAGTGATAAAGTCATTCGTAGGTGCATTCCTAACACCGAGATCAATTCAATCCTCCAGTTCTGCCACTCAGCACCTGTAGGCGGCCACTATGCATCAACTTGGATTGCTAGAAAAGTGCTTAATTACGGGCTCTATTGGCCCACTATTTTCAAAGACGCATATCAATTCGTCTCCACTCGCGACAAATGCCAAAAAGCTGGAGTGGCCATGAACAAAAGGAATGAAATGCCCCAGCAACCCATCTTGTTTTGTGAAGTTTTTGATGTTTGGGGTATTGACTTCATGGAGCCATTCTGAGTCTCCAATGGCTACTCATATATTCTTCTGGCCGTTGACTACGTTTCAAGATAGGTAGAAGTCATTGCCACCAAGAACAATGATGCAAAAGTAGTTGTGGACTTTTTGAAGTCCAACATTTTCTGCCGATTTGGTGTACCAAAAGCGCTCATAAGTGACCAAGGCAGTCACTTCTGCAATAGAGCCATGGATTCTCTTCTCCATAAGTATGGGGTGGTGCATAGAGTTGCCACAGCATATTACCCCCAGACAAACGGTCAAGCAGAGGTTTTCAACAGGGAAATTAAGAAAACGCTGCAAAAGATGACCAACCCAAGCAGGAAAGACTGGAGCCAACTCCTTAAGGACGCTCTTTGGGCATACCGAACACCGTTAGGGATGTCTCCCTATCAGATTGTCTTCGGTAAAACCTGCCACCTTCCTATGGAGCTAGAGCACAAAGCTTACTGGGCTGTCAAACAGTGCAATCTGGCCTATGACCAAGATGGAGACCAGAGAAAATTCCAGCTGCAAGAGTTAGATGAACTCCGCTTGGAAGCATATGAGAATTCTAGGATCTATAAGCAGAAAGTCAAGAAATTCCATGACCAACAGATCCTAAGGAAAGACTTCTGAGTCAGCCCGAAAGTACTGCTATTCAATTCACGAATAAAGCTCATAGCAGGTAAGCTTCGTTGTAGATGGGATGAACCTTTTGTTATCACTAACGTATTTCTGTATGGTGCAGTGCAATTAAAAGATGAACAAAGTAACAACACCTTCTAGGTCAATGGGCATCAAATCAAGCCATTCTATGAAGGTCCAACACCAATTGCAGGTGACATGGAGACCATTTCTTTGATGGAAACAGCTCTGCCAGATGGCACAACCTGAGCCTACCCTGCCAACCCCTCTCAATCCTAACAGGCATTAAGGACAATGCAAAATTCAAGCATGGGGGGGAAACACTATTGTGGCCATCTGAGACTGCAGAAATCTGAATTATGTTGTTTTGTTCTGATATTTGTTGGGCTCAAAAAAATTTTAATGTAGTCATTTCCATTCTGTTTTCAATAAAAGCTGTCGAAGCCGAGTCCATCTCGGTTCTGTGCCATCTCGGTCGGATCTGGAGTGACTTTGGCCAAACAGGAGTTTTCAATTGCCATTTCATTTTTTTTTTGAATTCTAAAGTGGATTGTCGGAAAAAAAAGCTTTGAAAAGAATTTGAATTGACTTTTGGAAGTTTGAAAGGAAGCAGTAGGAAGTAATTTTGCAACCTTGAAATTAGAATTCTCTAGCTTGAAGGAACGGAAACTTTTGTGCTCTAGGTAGTGATTGACTGGAAACTGAAAAGGAAAACCTTCTGTGATAGAGGAAAATAACTCGTGTGAGAATTTAAGCCTTTGTAAATATTGATGGCTTGTATATTGCCATTCTCTCTTTTCTGGTGTGATTTTTGCATTCATGATTAACTGTGTACTCTGTATTTTGCCTTGACTCTCTAGATACAACTGTTGTTGCATGCAGGAATGACATGATCTAGGCCATGTTTCTTATGAGCCCCGAGCCAGATAAAGCCTACTTGAAAAATAAAATTCTGTCTCTTGTTCATCCCCTTGAGCCTGATCAACCATTCTTTCTGACAGCTCATTACAAGCCAAGGCCAGAAGAACCATGATTTAACCTCACCCTTAAGGAGCAGAGGAGCCCTGGAATTGTTTTGGGTGTAAGTCATCATCAAGTGTGGGGGAAGTTCTAGGAAGCAGAATCAGATCAGAATCCTCTAAAGGCTCGCAAAGGAAAGAACAAAAGTGAGTGCAGGGAAAAACAAGAAAAAGAAGCAGTAGCTAAAAAAAATACAAGGAAAAGGGAAAGAAGTGAGTAAATAAGAACAGAATAGAGGAAGAAGATCACAACATCCTGAGCTGCCCCTCATGTTGATGAAAGCTTATTCCGCATTGCTCCTCTCTTCCCCACGGGTTCTGAAACCACTTTCCATATTTTATCCTACCCGTGTCCCTAGCCTCGCTACAAGCCGAAAAGAAGTCCTAGTGATCATGACTGCTTGTGTTTTTGCAGGAATAGAAGGAGAGCCTTCTCAAAGTAAAGGAATACTAGTTTCATGCAATGTTGAGTGTAAATACAAACCCAAACACTTGAGAGACTGAGAGAATACTTGCCTAAGTGAGAGCTCTATCACTCTTGACTACCTTTTTGTTGTTCGGGTCATGAATTCACCTTGAGCACGGGAGAAGTAATCTTCAGATTGTTTGAGTATCTTAATCTTAGGGTGAATGAGTGCCGACTCTGTCTCGGTTGAACCTAAGGAAGCCAAATTGAAAAATTCTTTTCTATCTTTAAAAATCTCCCTTGTTGATTTTCATTTGATTTTGCCCAAGAGTGCTAAAGGTTAAGTGTGGGGGTCTGATGAGTCACAAATTATACATCTTTTATGGACCTAAGAAGAGTGTTGCAGGATTATTTTGTGCTTAAGGATTAATTGTTAGCTGAGATTCACATTAAGGACCCAAAAATAGAGAAAATACAAATCTATGTTAAATTGAAGGTCTTGGCTAATAAAAAGCTTTCTTCTCTTCGTCTACAAGGCTGAGCCGATTCCACCACGGCCAAGAGAGCCGTATCGATCGAGACCAATTCTGTCTCAGCCAGGCCAGGCCTGGCAAGCCCAGCAGTCCACTAAGGTACAACCCAATATGGAACGACCCAATTGTGTAGTCCACAACATTAATCCAGCTTAGAGGCCACCTCAGCCCCAACTCAGCTACCACGTCACTCCTAGAGTAGCTTGCAGCGCAAGTCGCGCAAGGGCAGGATAGGCAATTCACTATGTAATTTTGTTAGAGTTCGTTAGGAATAGCATAGTAGCTCATAACTTGTATATATAGGAGATGTTGTGAACATTTTGGGGGGTCTTGGAATTCACACTCTACGCATACTCATTGTTTTCACTATCTCGCTCTCGTTTTCTCCATTTGCGGTGGTGTACGGTGCTACAATTGTGTTTCTCTCGATCGAGGAGGTGCAAGTCTGAGACTGGGAAGCCGAAGTCTGCCAGAGGGGACCGATTGGAACTTCTAACGCACTATGGTGGATCTGATCCTCAACGCTCAAGCTATCAGAGGTGAACCACCACCATCAACCATGGCGATCGTCGTGGAAGATGGAACCACCTAAATTCGGACCATTGTGTTTGTAATCTGTTTCCTATTAATCAACTTCTATTCTGCATTTCTGATGTCTGTTCCTTTCCTCTTCTTTAATTCATAATCTGAATCGCGATTGCACTTAGAACATGAACAATGTCAAGCTAAACCGATTGGAACTGGTTTAACTAATTCAGTAGGTAATCACTTAATGAATGATAATTGAGAACCTAAAATCAGCTCTGAACTTAATCCTTGCCAACTGATGAGGTAGCGATTGCATAATTCCTCGGTAAGGCAATGGACAAACCTTTGGCAATTTTCATAAGACCTAAGGCTGATATGGACTGAGAACTGGAGTGAAGAAAATGGACTGGACTGGGACTAATGGAGTTGAACATGAACACAATTATATTGTAATAATAATAATAGTAATATTCATAATAGTAGTATATTCTCTCTGCATTCATAGTTTAGTTTACTTTCTGTTTTACTTTACTCGCATTCCAAACCCCCTATTTACTAATTTCGAAGTATGAAACGAAGTCAGTCCAACTCTGTTGCGTCAAGTATGCAATCAGCCAAGTCTGAGTCTAATAAGTCTCTACCAAGACCATATCGGCTCAGTCTCTGTCGAGAGCAACTCGGCCAGTGACCGAGACGAGTCAACACTCTGCACTTTAGATTCATCATCATTTTGTTTCACACTAATTCACAATCGAGCACGCTATGTCCTTGAGAGAATTCGACCTAGGGTTGACTATGCTATAGTTAGATTTAGTTTATTTGATGCACGTTGAGACGACTAAACACACTCTTATCAAGGTGTTTATGGATGACTTCACGGTGTATGCTGATTCATTTGATGCATGTCTGGAAAATCTATCCAAGGTGTTAATGAGATGCATTGATATAAATTTGGTACGCAATTTTGAAAAGTGCCACTTCATGGTGATTGAGGGAATTGTATTAGGACATCAGGTATCCAACAAAGGCATCAAGGTTGAAAAATCAAAGATTGACATCATCACCTCTCTTCCAAACCCCGCATAGGTTCCCTCATTTTTGGGACATGTAGGATTCTACAAAAGATTCATAAAAAATTTCAACAAGATTGCCTTGCCACTGTCCAAACTACTACAAAAGGATGTGGAATTTAAATTTGACCAGTACTGTATTGAAGCCTTCCAGGAGCTAAAGACCTGACTCACATCTGCCCCTATTCTTCAAGCACCTAACTGGGAGCTACAATTCAAGCTTATGTGTGATGCATCCAATTTTGCATTGGGAGCTGTCTTAGGCCAAAAACCTTGAGTCAGCAAGCCAGTGCATGTAGTTGTCTATGTGTCTCGAACAATGGAGCTAGCCTAGTTAAAATACATAACAACTGAAAAGGAGCTACGAGCAATTGTATTTGCCTTGAATAAATTTCGTTCATATTTACTGGGCTCCAAAATCGTTGTGTTCTCTGACCATGCTGCACTAAGATTCTTGCTGAAAAAGCCAGATGCAATGCTGAGACTGATTCGGTGGATGCTTCTCCTCCAAGAATTCAAAATAGAGATTAGAGATAAAAAGGGTGTTAAGAATTCAGTAGTTGACCATTTGAGCAAGATTGAAAGGGAGAATGACCTGATGCCTATCAAAGATGAGTTCCCAAACGAGCAACAGTTACACATCAACATGCCTACACCATGGTTTGCAGACATCTACAACTTTGTGGCAACATCTCAATTTCCACCAGAGGCATCTTGGCTATACAAGGAAAGACTTCAAAGTGATGCCAAATACTACATATGGGATGATCCTTACCTATGGAGACTTTGTAATGATCAAGTTATTCGCAGGTGCATTCCTGAAGCTGAGATCACATCGGTCCTCCAGTTTTGTCATGCAACACCGAGAGGCAGCCAATATGGATCAACTCGGACAGCTAGGAAAGTACTTGACTGCAAGTTTTATTGGCCTACCATTTTCAAGGACACATATCAATTCATCTCCACTTGCGAAAAATGCCAAAAAGCTGGAGTGGCCATAAGCAGAAGGCATGAGATGGCCCAACAACCTATTTTGTTCTGCAAAGTTTTTGATGTGTGGGGTATTGACTTCATGGGGCCATTCCTAGTCTCCAATGGTTACTCATACATTCTACTTGCCATAGACTACATATCAAGATGGGTATAGGCCATAGCCACCAAAACCAATGATGCCAAGCTTGTAGTGGATTTTCTGAAGTCCAATATCTTTTGCCAGTTTGGTGTGCCGAAAGCACTCACAAGTAACCAAGGTAGTCACTTTTGTAACAGAGCCATGTCCTCCTTACTCCACAAGTATGGGGTGGTGCATAGAATTGCCACAACTTATCATCCCTAGACGAATGGCCAAGCTGAAGTTTTCAATAGGGAAATAAAGAAAACATTGCAAAAGATGACCAATCCCAACCAGAAGGACTAGAGCCAACTCCTTGGGGATGCTCTTTAGGCGCATAGAACTGCATACTAAACTCCGTTGGGGATGTCTCCCTATCGGATTGTCTTCGGTAAAGCCTGTCATCTTCCGATAGAAATAGAACACAAAGCTTACTCGGTAGTGAAGTAGTGCAATCTAGCCTATGACCAAGCAGGGAAGCAAATAAAATTCCAGTTGCAAGAATTGGACGAACTCCACTTGGAAGCTAATGAGAACTCTGATATGTGGGTTTTTAGTCGTCTTATACTCCTCAAATAAATACTAAAGCTAACTATAGTATAGCTAACCTTAGGTCGATTCTCTCAAGGATATAGTGTGTTAAATTGTGACTAAGTGTAGAAATCATAGTTTGTGCAGAAAACACTAAGTATTGCAGAATGCCGACTTGATGTCAGTCGACCGGTATGTGAAAATACCGACTTGGCCTCAGCAATGCTAAGGCTGACCTGCTCTCGACAATCCAATCTCGGCTAATAGGGAACCGATCTGGTTTTGGCCGAGAGTAACTTAGATGCGACAGAGTCGGACTGACTCGGTCTCGGACTCTAGAAAACAGAAAAACAGGGGTTGTTGTGTTTAAGAGCAGGAAATAAATTAAGTCCAGAAAAATAAGCTAAACTAATCTATACTAACTATTGTACCAATTTTGAAATCAACACACAACAGTTTACCATTCTTACTTAGAATTATACTCTGAATCAACCTTAGATTCTTATGACAATTGCCGAACTTTTGTCCATTGTCATACCGAGGATTTACACAATCGCTACCTTATTAGTTGGCAGGGAATATGTACTTGGTTGATTTTAGGTTCCTTACCTAATCAAATTATTAAACCAGTTCCAATCGGGCCTAGTCTAACGTGATCTACCTCTAATAATGTGCAATCGTGGCAAGGTTAAAGTAGATTAAAGCACAAATGATATAATCAAAGTCAGAATTGCAAACCAATTATATTATTGAAAATAGAGTCGAATATAAAGGTGAGAATTCAGCGTTTTCCAAAGAGTTTGCCTTCTACGACAATCGCCAATGGAAGGACGGCAATGGTGCACCAGTGATGCCTAAACGTTGAGGTTTCTACCCACCGAAGTGCATCGACTATAGCGAGCGATCACCACCGATAGCTTCCAACTTCCCAAATCCTGGTCCTGTACCTCCTAGATCGAGAGAGACACCTTATTGAAGCTTCGTGTACCACAGTGCTAGCTTGGAACGCCTACAATCGCTAATAGTGCTAGGTCTAGAATTCCACTATTTTTCCACACAAAGATGTGGCCTACTGTGCTTTACTTATACACAAGTTGGGTAGCTGCGGTGCAGCCTAATCCTAACAAATTACAAATTTGAATTACTGATTACAGATTTCTCAATCCTAGGAGATTACAGATTCCTCAATCCTAGGAGATTATAGATTCCTCAATCCTAGGAGATTACAAATTCCTTGATCCTAGAATAATCATATCTGCATTATAGATTCCTTAATTCTAGCATAATTATATCTGCATTACAGATTCCTTAATTACAAATTCCTTAATTCTAGCATAATCATATCTACATTACAGATTACTTAATTTTAGCGTAATCGTATCTGCATTACAGATTCCTTAATATTAGCATAATCAGACCCCACACTTACCACTTTTGCACTACTGGGAAAACCCAGAATTGGATCATTCAAGGAAATTTGAAAGAGGAAATATGCTTTCAAATGAATTTTTCAAGTTTCACAAATAGATTAAGCATATAATCATCCCATAATTCAGATTTTCAAACAATATACGAGAGTTACTTCCTCCATATCCAGAGCAAATAAACAACCTGCAAACATGAAAGAGTAATTGAGAAGTGACCGAGCTCTCTCTCAGCATATTCTCTCAATCTCTCAAGTATTTGGGATTGTGAATACACTCAAACATCCCATGCAACCAGCACTACCGAACTTTGACTAGCCTCTCCTTTTGCACCTTCAAAATCACATGCAATCATGATCATTAGGACTTCTTGTCGGCTTGTAACGTGGCCAAGGTTAAGGGTAGGATACTGGATGGTAAGTGAGCTTTAGTAACCATAGGGAACGGAAGAGCAATGGGGAATGAGTTTGCAGCATGGAGGGAATCCCCCAAGACATTGTGGTTATATTAAGAACATTCTTGCTCACTTTTTTCTTTCCGTTTTTTCATTTTTCTTTTCTTCTTTTTCTCACTTCTTGTTTTGCAGCTTTGTGTTGTATTTTTGTTGCAGCTTATAACTTTTGGTTGCTTTCCATTTCTTTGCTTCAACCTGCACTTGTTTTTCTTTCTTTTCTTTTTCAACCATTTTTGGATGCACTGTTTTTGCTATGTCCTCGGGTGTCTCCCCCACACTTGAACGAGACCCACTCCCAAAACAATTACAAAGCTCCTTTGTCCCCATAAGGTTGAGGTTGGTCATGGTTTTTTGGCTTTGGCTTGTAATGAGCTGTCATATTAGAAAAAAATGGTTATTCATGCTCAAAGAGGGTAAACAAGGGGTAAAGTTTGCAAAGTAAGTCCATTTGGCTCAGGGCTTAATAGAAACATGGCCTAGATCATATCACTCCTACATGCAAAACGAGATTTATATAGAGAGTCAAGGCAAAATCTAGAGTAACCAGTTGTCATGAATACAAATATCACACAAGAAAGGAAATAATGGCAAGATGTAAACTCATTATGTATGCAAGGCTCGAAAATTCTCACAAAGATGGTTTCTCAATCACTGAAGATTCCTCTTTTTTAGTTTTTCAATCACTCATTGCTCAAAGATGCAAAAATTTCATTCCTTGTCAATTTTGAAAAATCTTCCCTCTAGGGTCATCCATACCTTTTCTATTTCATTTTTTTACTCAAAGAAATCAATTCAGAAATTTTCAAAGCATTTTTTAGTAACTAGTAGCAAAAAAAATACAAAGTCAAAATAAAATTTGGGACAACATAGGATTCGGTCCCGATTTAGCTGGAAAATGTTTAATAAACTAAAAGCAAAAGCAAAACACTTACTAAACTGAAGGCAAAAGCAAAATTATAAAGCAAAAATTGAAAGGCAAAATTAAAAGTTGAATTGACGCCCTCCCCCACACTTGAAGGATGCATTGTCCTCAATGCATGACAGGACTATAAAGAGGGTTTGTTGACGCGTTGCTCAAGGTGTGCCGGTTGTCAAGGCTGGTCTCAGGTGCTGCCGACCGTCATGGCCAGTTCTTTTAGGGAGATGCTCTCCACCTCGCCTACTGTTGTTGTTAGACCTTCATGGAAGATTTTGAGCTGCTGCCCGTTGACTTGGAAGGTGCTTCTTGTGAGTTCATCCTGTGATTCTATTGCACCATAGGGAAAACTTTAGTGATAATAAATGGACATTCCCACCTGGAACGAAGCTTACTGACGATGAGATTTAATATTGAATTGAACAAGAGCACTTTCTAGCCGACTTGGAGCACCTTTCTTAGAATCCAATGGTCATGGAATTATTTGACTCGCTGCTTGTAGATGCGGGAGTTCTCATAAGCTTCCAAACGGAGTTCCTCCAACTCTTGTAGTTGGAGCTTCCTTTCTTCCCCAGCTTGGTCGTAAACCATGTTACACTTCTTGACTGCCCAATAAGCCCGGTGTTCTAGTTCAACCAGTAGGTGACAGGCTTTAATGAAAACAATCCAGTAGGGAGACATTCCCATTGGAGTCTGGTATGTTATCTATGTGCCTAGAGCGTGTCTTCAAGGTGGCGGCTCTAGTCCTTCTGGCCGAGATTGGTCAGCTTTTGTAGAATCTTCTTGATTTCCCTGTTGAATACTTCAGCATGGCCGTTTGTTTTAGGGTGGTATGTTGTGGCAACCCGGTGCACCACCCCATACTTTTCTAAGAGGGAAGACATGGCTCGGTTACAAAAGTGACTTCCATGGTTGCTAATCAGAACTTTCGGCACACCAAACCTACAGAAAATGTTAGACTTAAGAAAATTCACAACTACCTTGGCATCATTGGTCTTGGTGACCACTACTTGTACCTATCTTGACATGTAGTCCACGGCCAGCAGAATGTATAAGTATCCATTGGAGATAGGAAATGTCCCCATGAAGTCAATTCCCCAAACATTAAAGACTTAACAAAATAGGATTGGTTATTGGGGCATCTCATGCTAGCGGCTCATGGTCGTCCTTGCTCTCTGGCATTGTTCGCAAGCCAAGACGAATTGGTGGGCATCTCGAAAAATGGTGGGCCAGTAAAACCCATAGTCAAGTACCTTTCGGGTTGTCCGAGTTGATCCATGATGGCCGCCTCCAGCCGCTGCATGACAAAAGTGGAGGATTGAGTTGATCTTGGAGTTTGGAATGCACCTACGAATGACTTGGTCGCTGCCGCGCTTCCAAAGATACGGGTCATCCCATATATAGTACTTGGCATCACTTTTGATCTTCTCTTTATACAATTGGGATGCCTCTGGTGGGAATTGAGATGCCACAATGAAATTGTATATGTCTGCGAACCATGGTGTAGATGTATCCATGTGCAGCAGTTGCTCGTCCAAGAAGTCATCTCGGATTGGCATTGGATCAGTTTCACATTCAATCTGACTCAGGTGGTCGGCCACTACATTGTCGGCACCCTTCTTGTCTCTTATTTCTAGGTCAAATTCCTGCAGGAGAAGCATCCACCAAATTAGTCTTGGTTTGGCATCTGGCTTCTTTAGCAAGTATTTCAAGGCGACATGATCGGACAATATGATGACTTTTGAGCCAAGTAGATAGGAGTGAAATTTGTCCAAGGCAAATACTATTGCCAGTAGCTCTTTCTTCGTAGTTGTATAGTTTATCTTGGTCGGGTCCATGGTTTGAGATGCATAGGCAATCACGTGTGTTGGCTGGCTGACTCCGTCTCACGGGCCGAGAACGACTTCGAGGGCAGAGTTAGATGCGTCGCATATTAGCTTGACAGGAGCTCTCAATTAGGTGCTTGAAGGATTGGCATGGATGTCAATCTGGTTATTAACTCTTCAAAGGCTTGTATGCATTCTTTGTTGAAGACAAACTCCACATCTTTTTGCAGTAGTTTGGATAGTGGCAAGGTGGTCTTGTTGAAGTTCTTGATCAAACACCTGTAAAAATTGGCATGTCCTAGAAATGAACGAACCTCCTGCACAGAAGCAAGGATAGGGAAAGATGTGATGATGTCAATCTTGGCTTTATCAACCTCAATCCCTCGACTTGATACCAAGTGGCCGAGCACAATCCCCTCTGTTAAGTCACTTCTTTTTTTACTACATCCCTTGACTTGATCCCTCGACTTGATCCCAGCAGCGAGTAGCTTAGTCACTTCTTTCCTTACTACATCCAGGATGGTTGGGTTCAGTCTCCTTTGTTGTTGCCTTATAGGGCATGCTTCTTCCTCCATGAAGATTCTCTGCATGCAGATGGAGAGATTTATTCTTGGGAGGTCAGATAATTTCCACCCTATAGCCTTCTTGTGTTGCTTGAGGACTTGCAGCAATTTCTCCTCCTATTCCCGATGAAGGTTGCTGGAAACTATGACCGGGAATTGTTGTTCATCGCCTAGGTAGGCATACTTCAGATGGTTCAACAATGGCTTTAACTCAATGGGTGGTTTCGGTGGAGAGACATCACCTGTTTGTCTGGAAACTATTTGCCCACTTGGTTGGAGTTAGGTACTTGGGTTGCTGGCATGATCCCGACTTTTGATTGGTCCTCATGCTGATTGACCGACTCTATTTCGGCTTTGATTCCGACCTACTTCCAGTCTTCTTTGGCCACATTGGTGTCGGCTCTTATGAACGACATGCTTTTGGTCTTTGTCCAGTCTTGGCCTATGTCGGTCGGCTCGTTCTTAGCAAAAATGTTTGCTATTTGTGTTGGTTGTTGTTTTGTTGTCCCAACAACTTGGACTTCTGAATGTTTTGAACACTCCAGTTTCTCATTCTTGTAAACTTGTTCAAATGAATCGATACTTTTAGAGTCATGATCCAAGTGTGCAAGGGCAGTAGTAACTTTTGCGTCATGTACTTCCCAAGGTTCATCATAGTCGGGTTCCTCAAACACAGATCCCAAGCAGTCAAGTATATTAGTGTTTCCAACAACTTGGAAGAATTCGGTACTGCCAGTGTTTGCTTGCATGTGTTCTTCGACGAGTTTTTCGATCAAGTCAATGAATGCCAAAGAGTGAGGTGTCTTCCACAAGGTGCTTCATAGCTTCGAAAATGTTGAACTGCACCAGAGTGTCACCAAACTCCATTGAGAGTGTCCTAGCATGCACATCAATCTTGGTATTGGCAATCATCAGAAATGGTCGGCCTAGGATCAACGTAGACCCTTTTCCTAGTGTCTCGTCCTCCATATCCAACACATAGAAGTCGGCTGGGAAGATTAATTCATAAACTTGGACTAGGACGTCTTCAAGGACACCTAGGGGCTGGATGACGCTTCTATTTTCCAATTGTATGGTCATCCCGGTGGGTTCCAGGTCTCTACAATTCAAGGACTTGTAGATTGTTGTCAGCATGATGTTTATTGAAGCTCCTAAGTCTAGCATGGCATCAGCAAAGGTACAGTCGCCAATGGTGCATGGGACCAAAAAGATTCCGGGGGTCTCGGCATTTCTTTGGCAGAGCTTATCTTGTGTTGGCAATGAGGTCGTCATTTCTGGTTAATGCCGACACTATCCATCCTAGTTCCACTCCTCCCTTCATCTTCTTCCTCTTGTGCACACACAACTTCTAAAGGAATTTTGCATACTTGGGGATCTGCACTATGGCATCCAGGAATTGGATATTGATCTCTACCTTCTGGAACATCTTCAAAAACTCTTCATCAGATTCAGGCTTCCTTGCTGAGAGTGCCTAACCTAGAAATGGCACTGGAACGGGTCTAGCCTACTGTGGTGCTTGCGAGTCGGCATCTGGTTTTGACTCGATGCCGGCGGATCTCGGTTTCTATTGCGGTGCTGCTTGTAATTCTCTACCACTTCTTAGTGATACTACGCTCGCATTCCCTCTTGGATTTGGAATTGTTTGCGAGGGGAGGATCCCAGATCCACCCGATTATAACTGACTTATGGAGTTGGCTAGCTGGCCCACTTGCATCTTGAGATCTTGAACAATGGCACTCATATTTTGCTGGAATTATAGGTTACTAGAGCTCATGGTTTGTTGGAACTCCAGGTTTCTTGCTGCTAACTGCTTCACCACATCCTCCAACGATGGTGAGTCACTTGGTGGAGGCGATTTTTGCTGCTGCTGTTGTTGGAATGGTGGCACCTAGTATCTTGGATTTGGCTATTGATAGATACCTTGGCTCTGAGGCATACTCTGGTTTGAATTGAATCCTTGAGCTGCATACGACCCTTGATTTAGATTCGGCCGGAGTGGTGGTCGTTCGAATTGTTGGCCTCAAACGGCTGATTTGCATACGACTGCTTCCCGTACTGGTAGCCACCTATTGATCCAACACTTTTGGGATGGTCTGGCTCAATTTCTTGCAATGTGGGGCATATGTCAATAGGGTGCTCTACTAAAGTACATATACCACATGCTTTTACTACTGTAATGGGTTGGTGTTGGCCGATGGCAAGCTGTCTCACCAATGATGTCAGCTCGGTCAATTGATTCTGCAATCTCGAATTGTCAATCATACCGACTCTATCCACCATTCTGAGTGCATTGGTTCCTCTGGTTCCAAACTGCTGTGTGTTGTTGGCCATGTTTGAGATCAGATGTCATGTTGCTATTAGCGTCTTGTCCATTAGTGCTCCTCCACTTGCAGCGTCAATCATACTTTGGTCCATCATCATCAAACCTTCATAGAAATATTGAATCAGCAACTACCCGCTCATCTGGTGATGTGGTCATGTGGCATAAAGCTTGTTGAACCTCTCCCAGTATTCATGTAGTGTCTCGCCAGAGTGGTGCCTGATGCCACAAATCTACTTCCTTATGGTCATTGTTCTGGACGTTGGGAAGAATTTCTCCAGGAACATGCACTTCCTATGCCCCCAGGTATTGAAGAGAACTGGCTACAGATACAGCCAATCTTTTGCAGCTCCATCCAGGGAGAATGGGAACGCTTTCATCTTGATGTGGTCTTTTGGTATTCCCTACGGCCTCATTGTGGAACAAACCATGTGGAACTCCTTTAAGTGCTTGTGAGGGTCTTCACCTATAAGACCATGAAACTTAGGCAATAAATGAATTAGATTGGACTTTAATTCGTAACTTTGAGCTAGCTCTAGTGGTGGACATTGAATGCACCACAGTTGATACACCACGTCTGGTGTGGCCAACTCTTTCAGAGTTCTATCATTGTTCTTCATTGATCCTGCCTCTTGGTGCTCAAAAAAGTTAGATTTGTTAGTAGTAAAATTACTATTCTCAGAATTCCAAATAGAATTAGAACTACTTCTATCCAATGTTATAATATGCCTAACTTTCCTTAGACGATGCAAAGTTCTCTATATCTCAGGATCAAAAGCATGCAATGGCTCAAAACTACTTCTAGTCATGCATCATGGAGAACATTAGTTATGTAAAAAGAAGTAAAATGCAAAACAAAATGCAGAATAGAATACAGAAACACAAAATGTAGAAAAGATAAGATGCAGTAAAAAAAAAACTCGATATACCCAGACAACTCAGACAAAAGTTATACTCTATAATTTAAAAACAAACATGGCATTCCACAGACTCGAGGTTCGGCTTAAACTCAGTTTTGGCACATGAAGACACAAAAGAACTTGTGTCCTTGGCAACAGCGCCAATTTGATAAGCGGGTTTTTAGTCGTCTTACACGCTTTAAATAAATACAAAAGCTAACTATAGTATAGCTAACCCTAGATCGATTCTCTCAAGGACACAATGTGTTAAATTTTGACTAAGTGTAGAAATCAGAGTTTGTGTAGAAAACACTAAGTATTGTAGAATGCCGACTTGATGTCGGTCAGCCGGTATGTGAAAATACTGACTTGGCCTTAGCGATGCTAAGGCCGACCTGCTCTCGGCAATCCGATCTCGGCTAATAGGGAATCTGGTTTCGACCGAGAGTAACTTAGACACAACGGAGTCGGACTGACTTGGTCTCGGACTTTGGAAAATAGAAAAATGGTGGTTGCTGTGTTTAAGAGTAGGAAATAAACTAAGTGCAGAAAAATAAGCTACACTAATCTATACTAACTACGGTACCAATTCGGAAATTGATGTCATATTTTGTTCACCCTACAGGGACCTAAGATGGGTGCTTTTGGAATCAACTAAGGTCTAAGAATGGAGTTCTAGCTGAGATTCATATTATGGACCTAAAAATAGAGAAATCATAAATTTGTGTTAATTTAAGAATCTTGGCTAATAAAAGACTCATTCCTCTTTCTTGCAGGATCAGCATGGATGATCTCGGCCCATCATGAGAAGCCTTGGAGCAGGAGACTCGTCTCGGCCAGATTGACTCGGCCTAAAACCAAACAGCTCCGCAGGTCCAGCAGCCCAATAAGGAGCAGCCAAGCATACTATCCACGTTGGCAGTCCATGTCAACACCAATCTAGCTCAGCTGCCAAAATAGAGTTAGTCCAACTCTGTTGTGTCTGTCAGCACTTAGCCAAGACTGTGTTGGATAAGTGTCTATCGAGACCATATCGGACCAGTCTCTGCCGAGAGCAACTCAGCCTCCAACCGAGAGTGAGTCTGCATTCTACACTTGAGTTCTGTGTCACTTAGTTTTCACATTAAAGTCATAATTGAGCACATTGTGTCCTTGAGAGAATTCGACCTAGGGTTGACTATACTATGGTTAACTTTAGTTTATTTGATGCGCATTGAGACAACTAAAAAAATACGCTTATCAAATTGGCGTCATTGCCGGGGACACAAGTTCTTTTGTGTCTTTGTGTGCCAAACCTGAAGTGAAGCCGAATTTCGAGTCTATAGATTGTTGTGTCAGTCGAGTCATAGAGTGTAAAAGTCTGTCTATTTTGATTTGGATCCTGTAATAATATAGCATGCTAAGTTGATATTAATTTTTGCCTTTACTTTTCTTTTTGCAATTGATATTCATTCTGATAACTTGTTTCTGTTTTTGCTTTGCATAATTGACCATAACTTCCTGCATCATTTTTACAATGCATGACTAGGAGTAGCACTGAGCCCTTGTATGATTTAGATTCTGAGATAGAATTAACTTTGCGTAGGTTAAGAAAAGTTAGGAATATAGTAGTAAGTAATAGTTCCAATTTTGTTTCTAACAATTTTGTTTCTAGTTCTGATACTAATAGTCCTGTTACTAGTAATTCCGATTCTATTGAATACAGTAGCGCTAACAGTTTTGCAGAACAAATGGAGAACAATGAAAGAACTCTAAAGGAGTTGGCTACACCTGACGTAGTGTACCAACCTTGGTGCATCCTGTGTCCACAACTAGAACCAGCTCAATCATACGAATTAAAATCTAGTCTTATTCACTTGTTGCCTAAATTTCATGGTCTTGTAGGAGAAGACCCCCACAAGCATTTGAAGGAATTCCATATGGTCTGTTCCATAAT
This sequence comes from Mucuna pruriens, assembly GCA_025330945.1. Classification (NCBI taxonomy): domain Eukaryota; kingdom Viridiplantae; phylum Streptophyta; class Magnoliopsida; order Fabales; family Fabaceae; genus Mucuna; species Mucuna pruriens. The sequence goes on from JAENHJ010000532.1 coordinate 2,149,390, forward strand.
GAGGCCACAGGGGATACCAGAAGACTACATCAAAATGAAGGCGTTCCCATTCTCCTTGGATGGAGCAACGAAGGACTGGCTGTATCTTTAGCCTGTTCTCTTCAACACCTGGGGAGATATGAAGCGCATGTTCTTAGAGAAGTTCTTTCCGGTGTCCAGAACCGCGACCATCAGGAGGGAAATCTGTGGGATAAGGCAATTATCAGAAGAAACTCTGCACGAGTACTGGGAAAGATTCAACAAACTATGTGCCACCTGTCAAATCATCAAATCAGTGAACAATTACTAATCCAGTATTTCTATGAAGGTTTGTCAATGATGGACAGAAGCATGATTGATGCCTCCAGTAGAGGAGCATTGATGGATAAAACACTAGCAACAATAAGGCATCTAATATCTAATATGGCAAGTAATACACAATAGTTTGGGATCAAAGGACCTGGCCAATCCCGAATGGTGTATGAAATTGGTGCAGCTTCTACCTGAGGCTGGAAAACCAATTGTCCGAATTGACATCTCTAGTAAGGCAACTTGTTGTTGGACAACACCAACCAAACATGGCAGCCAAAGTCTGTGGCAAATGTACTTTTGTGGAGAACCCCACTGACTCGTGCCCCACGTTACAAGAAACCGAGTCGGACCAACCAGAGAACGTTAGAGCCATAGGTGGATATCAATATGGGAAGCAACCATATCAGAACCGGCCAGTTGATAATCAGCAGTATGGAAGACAACCATTTCGGCCAGGACCGAATCAAGGGCCTTATGCAGTCCAAAGATTCGGACCTACACTGAATGTACCTCAAGGATCAACAGGTTACTAATAGCCAAGTCTGCAATATCAAGCACTGCCTTTCTAACAGCAACATCAGTAGAGAATGCCATCGCAAGGCAATTCTCCATCTCTGGAGGACCTGATGAAGCAACTTGCAGCCTGTAATTTGGAGTTTCAACAATCTGTAAGCTCTAGTAACATGTAGTTCCAGCAAAATATGACACCCACCATCCAAGACCTCAAGACATAGATTGGACAGTTAGCCAACACTATGAGCCATTTATAGTCGGTCGGATCCAACAACCTTCCCTCACCAACAATTTCGAATCCGAGAGGGAACGCGAGCGTAGTTATGTTGAGAAGTGGAAAAGAACTATCTCAACTAGCATCGCAGCTGCCAAGATCAATCGAAGCCAACTCGGTACTGAATGCCAACTCACAGGTGCAGCAACAAGAAAAAACTGTCCCATTGTCGTTTCCAACTCGACCATCTTAACAAGGAAATCAGAGTTTGATGAAGAACTACTGAAGATGTTCTACAAGGTAGAAATCAACAATCCACTCCTTGAGCCATTAAGCAAATTCCTAAGTACGCAAAATTCCTTAAGGAATTGTGTGTGCATAAGAGGAAGAAAATGAAGAGGAGTGTAGAAGTTGGAGGCATAGTGTCGGCGCTAACCAAGAAAGAAGATTTCACTACAAGAGCACAATCACTACTGAAGAAATGTCGAGATCTCGGAATCTTTTCAGTCCCATGCACCATTGGCGAATGTACCTTTGTCAATGCCATGTTGGATCTAGGAGCTTCAATTAATATCATGCCGACTTCAATCAACAAATCATTGAATTTTGGTGACCTAGAACCTATAGGGATGACAATATAGTTAGCAAACAAAAGTGTGGTTCAACCCTTAGGCGTTCTAGAAGATGTTCTTGTCCAAGTGAACGAGCTGATTTTCCCAGCTGATTTCTACGTGCTGGATATGGAGGACGAAACATCCGGGAAGGAATCAACCTTGATTCTAGGGAGACCATTCTTGATGACAGCTAGAACAAAGATTAATGTGCATGTTGGGATGCTCTCAATGGAATTTGGTGACACCTTGGTGCAATTCAATATTTTCGAAGCCATGAAGCACCCCACCGAATACCATTCCCTCTTTGGCATTGATCTGATTGATGAACTAGTTGAGGAATACTTCCAACTAGATAGCCATAGTGAAGATATTGACAATTTTTCTGAGAGAACTGATTCAATTGGTTGCCTAGGGACCATCACAAACGAAGAGGCCGACTATGATGAATCAGGGGAAGTACATAATCTTTCCAACTCCAAGGATGACATTGTCGACTTGGATTTTGAAGCTGAATTGCTCGAAGTATTAGACCAAGTGTGCAAGCATGAGAAACCAGAGTGCTTTATTGACGTAGAAGTTTAGCTGGCCGAAACCAAGAAGTTATTCTTAGCGCACTTGGAAACTATTATCACGACCAAAGACGAGTCGGCCAAAGGAAGCCGAGATTGAGAAAGGACCGAAGTCATCTCGACCAAAAAGACAACAATCAAGGCCGACCTACATGTACAAATGCATGCCGAGACCATCTCGGCTAAAGAAGACTAGAAGCAAGCTGAAGGCAAGAACTGTATTCCATCAAGATCCAACTTCAAAGTTGAAGAAAGAGTCGAGTCCGACTTCCATCTGACAAGAACAAAGTCTAGAAGAAGGAGTCGGCCACAACAGCCAAAGGCTAAAATCATGTCGGCACACTTGGTACCGAGTTCAACTCAAGTCAGCCAATTAGATTTGAAAGCATCTCATGAAAATTCTTCATCACCGCCACCACCCATGGAATTAAAGTCATTGCCAAAACACTTAAAATATGCCTATCTGGACACTCAACAACAACTTCCAATTATCATTGCTAACAATCTCCACCAGGAGTAGGAGGATAAATTGTTGCAAGTCCTAAGGCAACATAAGAAGGCAATTGGGTGGAAACTCTCCGACCTCCCTGGAATAAATCCCTCTATCTACATGCATAGAATTTTAGTGGAGGAGGAAGCTAAGCCCATAAGGCAACAGCAAAGAAGGATGAATCTGACCATCTTGGACATGGTCAAGAAAGAGGTCACAAAACTCCTTGCTATAGGGATCATCTACCCCATCTCGAATAGCCAATGGGTGAGCGCTGTACAAGTAGTGCCAAAGAAGTCCTGGATGACTATCATGAAAAAAAAAACATGATGAGTTGGTACCTATGCAGATTTAGAACAGCTAGCGAGTCTGTATAGATTACAGAAGATTAAATCAGGCAACTCGTAAGGATCACTTTCCTTTGCCTTTCATAGATCAAGTCCTGGAAAAATTATTAGGAAAGTCCCCCTACTGTTTTTTGGATGGTTTCGCCGGTTACATGAAAATCCATATTGCACCTGAAGATCAACACAAGACTACCTTCACCTACCCATTTAGAACCTTTGCATACACTCACATGTCATTTGGCCTGTGCAATGCGTCGAGCACTTTTCAACGTTGCATGACAAGCATCTTCTCGGACCTGCTACAGGATTGCATTGAGGTATTCATGGACGACTTCACCGTGTATGCCGATTCACTTGACGCATGTTTGGACAACATATCCAACATGTTGACGAGATGCATTGATACAAATCTAGTGCTTAACTTCGAAAAATGCCAATTTATGGTGATAGAGGGAATCGTGTTAGGTCATCTAGTATCCAACAGAGGTATTGAGGTGGACAAATCTAAGATAGATATCATCACCTCTCTTCCAAACCCCGCTTTTATGCGAGAAGTTCGCTCATTCTTAGGACATGCAAGCTTCTACAAAATATTCATCAAGAATTTCAGCAAACTTGCCCTGCCACTGTCCAAGCTACTACAGAAGGATGCGGAATTCAAGTTTGACCAGCCCTGCATTGAGGCCTTTCAGGAGCTGAAGAACCGACTCACATCCGCTCCCATTCTGCAAGCACTTGACTAGGAGCTTCCATTTGAGCTCATCTACGATGCATCTAATTCGGTATTGGGAGCCGTCTTAGGCCAAAGAGCTGGAGTCGGCAAGCCAGTGCATGTGATTGCCTATGCATCTCGGACAATGGACCCAGCTCAGTCAAACTACACAACAACCGAAAAGGAACTCTTGGCCATTGTATTTGCCTTAGACAAATTTCGTTCATACCTTCTCGGTTCAAAAATCATTGTATTCTCTGATCATGTTGCATTAAGATTCTTGTTGAAGAAGCCAGATGCCAAGCGGAGACTGATCCGGTGGATGCTCCTTCTCCGAGAATTTGACATAGAGATCAGAGATAAGAAGGGTGCTGAGAATTATGCAGCAGATCACCTGAGTAGAATTTGAAGGGAAAGCGAACCAATGCCTAGTAGAGATGAATTCCCATATGAGCAGCTGTTGCACATCACAATGCCTAGACCATGTTTTGCAGACATCTACAATTTTGTAGCAGCATCTCAGTTCCAACCAAAGGCATCTTGGCTATATAAAGAAAAACTCCGAAGTGATGCCAAATACTACATTTGGGATGATTCTTACTTATGGAGACTTTGCAGTGATCAAGTTATCTATAGGTGCATCCCTGAAGCTGAGATCAATTCGGTCCTCCAACTCTACCATACAACACCTGGAGGCGAACACTATAGATCAACTCGGACTGCCAGGAAAATGCTTGATTGTGGCCTTTATTGGCCCACTATTTGCAGAGGCACGTATCAGTTCGTCTCCACCTACGACAAATGCCAAAAAGCTGGAATGGCAATTACCAAAAGGCATGAAATTCCCCAACAACCCATCCTGTTCTGCAAAGTTTTTGATGTGTGGGGTATTGATTTCATGGGGTCATTCCCAGTCTCCAATAGTTATTCTTACATTCTGCTGGTCATAGATTATGTGTCAAGAGAGGCCATAGCCATTAAGACCAATGATGCCAATGTAGTAGTGGATTTTCTAAAATCCAACATCTTCTGCCGGTTTAGTGTGCCTAAAGCGCTCATAAGTGACCAAGGTAGTCACTTCTACAGCAGAGCCATGTCCTCCTTACTCCATAAGTATGGGGTAATACATAGAATTGCCACAGCCTACCACCCCTAGACCAACGGCCAAGCTAAAGTATTTAATAGGAAAATCAAGAAAACGCTGCAAAAGATGATCAATCCCAACAGGAAGGACTAGAGCCGACTCCTTGACAATGCTCTATGGGCACATAGAACTGCATACTGAACTCTGTTGGGGATGTCTCCCTACCGGATTGTCTTCGGCAAAGCCTGTCATCTTCTTGTGGAAATAGAACACAGAGCTTACTAGGCAATTAAACAGTGCAATCTGGATTATGACCAAGCAGGGAAGCAGAGGCAATTCCAGCTGCAAGAATTGGACGAATTGTGCTTGGAAGCCTACGAGAACTCTCGAATCTATAAGAAGAAAGTCAAGAAATTCCATGATCAATAGATCTTGAGGAAAGAGTTTTGAGTCGGCCAGAAAGTACTACTATTCAATTCACGTTTAAAGCTCATAACAGGTAAGCTTCGTTCTAGATGGGATGGACCTTTTGTTATCACTAATGTTTTCCCTATGGTGTAGTCGAACTAAAAGACGAGCACACCAACAGCACCTTCCAGGTCAATGGGCATCAGATCAAATTGTTCCATGAAGGTCCACCACCAACTGTAGGCGACGTGGAGACCATTTCATTGATGGAACCAGCCCCGCCAGCTGGCACACACTGCTCTCCAGTCATAACATGCATTGAGGGCAATGCAGAATTTAAGTGTAGGGGGGATTGCATGGCCATTTAAGGCTTGCTAAATCCTGTGCTTGAACCCTTGTCCTATTCTTCAAAGCTCAAACTCCATATCTCATATCTGTTTTTACTTTTGCATCAAACTTTGGTTTTTATTTTTTTATCTCTTTTCAAGTCATTTTCCTTTGTTAAGAATAAAGGCAGTCTAAGCCGAGTCCATGCCGACTTCATCTCGGTCTGGCTAATTTCAAACTTCATTTGTAAAATTTTGCTTTCGTTTTCCTAATTGAATTCTAAAGTAATTTCTTAAGTATTGGATGGATCAGTAGGAAGCAATTCGGAACCTTGGAGGACAAATGTTTCAAGTTTGACAGGGAACGAAATTTTTGCACCTTAGGTAATGGGTGATTGAAAAACAGAAAAGATAGATCATCAGTAATAGAGTAAGTAACCGTGTGAGAATTTTTGAGCCTATCTACATATAGATGGCTTTGCATCTTGCCATTCTCCCTTTCTTGTGTGATTTTTGCATCCATGTTAACCGTGTATTCTGGATTTTTCCTTGACTCTCTAGACATACCTGGTTTCGCATGCAGGGATGAGATGATCTAGGCCATGTTTCAAAGAAGCCCCAAGCCAAATAGACCTACCTTGTAAAATTTGATCCCTTGTTTACCCCTTTGAGCCTGAATGACCATTCTTTTGTAACAACTCATTACAAGCCAAAGCTGAAAAAAAAACCATGATTAACCCTCAACCCTAAGGAGCAGAGGAGCTTCGGAATTGTTTTGGGAGTAAGTCATAATCAAGTATGGGGGAAGCACCAAGGGGTAAAGCAAGCATAGTGATGCTGAGGGGTTGAAAAAGGAAAAAGGAAAAAGAAAAGAAACAAGTGTCGGGAAACAAAAGGAAAAATGAAAAAGCAACCAAAAGTCAAAAAATGTAAAAACTCAAAACAAGCTGCAACACAATAGTAAAAAGAAGTAAAGAAAAAGATGAAAAAGGGAAAGAAAAGAAGCAAGCAAGGAAGGTGTTCAAAATAAAGAAAAATATCACAATGTCTGGGGATGTCCCTTATACTGATGAGGCTTACTCCCTATTGCTCTTCTCTTCCCTATGGTTACTAAACTCACTTTCCCTCTTACATCCTACCCTTGACCCTGACATCATTACAAGCCAAAAAGAAGTTCTAGTGATCCTAACTAAATGTGTTTTTGCAGTTATAGAAGGAGAGGCCAGTCAAAGTTTGGTAATACCAGCTACATGGGATGTTGAGTGTATATACAAGCCCAAACACTCAAGAGGCTGAGAGAATATTTTCCTAAGAGAGAACACTGTCACTCTTGGTCGCCCTTTGTTGTTTGCATGTCATTTGATTTCCTTAGATGTGGGAAGAGTAGTTTTCGCAGATTGCTTGAGCATCTCAACTCTTGGGGTGAAGGAATGTTGACTCTGTGTCCATTCAGAGATTAAGAAATTTATTTGAAAAATTCTCTTCTCTTTTAAAAATCTCCCTTGTGTCGAACTCTTATTTTGCCCAAGAGTGCAAAAGTGTAAGTGTAGGGGTCTGATAAGTCATATTTTCTTCATCCTATAGGGACCTAAAATGGGTGTTTTTGGAATCAACTAAGGTCCTAAGAATGGAGTTCTAGCTAAGATACATATTATGGACCTAAAAATAGAGAAATCATAAATCTGTGTTAATTTGAGAATCTTGGCTAATAAAAGACTCATTCCTCTTTCTTAAAAGATCAGCATGGATGATCTCGGTCCATCATGAGAAGGCTTAGGACAAGAGAGTCGTCTTGGCCAGACTAACTGAGCCTAGAACCAGACAGCTTCGTAGGTCCAGCATACTGTCCATGTTGGCAGTCCAGGCCAACATCAATCCAGCTCAGCTACCATGTCACTTCTGGAGAAGCTTGCAGCGCAAGCTACGCAAGGGTAGAGTAGGAAATTCACTCTATAATGCAGTTAGGAGCTCATTAGCATATGCATGTTTAGCAAAGATCTAGCTTGTGTATATATAGTAGGAGTTGGGCGCATTAAAGGGGTTGAATTCATACTTTCCATTTCCCTCGTTTTTTCATTCTCTCCCTCTCATTTTCTACACTCACGGTGGTGCACGGTGCTCTCAACGATGCTTCTCTTGATTGAGGAAGTACAGGTTAGAAACCGAGAAGTCGAAGATCGTTAGAGGAGACCGATTGGATTACTAATGCACTCTGGTAGATCTGATCCTCAACATTCTGACTAATGGAGGTGAACCATTGCCGCTCGACCATGGCGATCATCGTGGAAGATGGATCCACTGAATTCACACCCTGTGTTTGTATTTCATTCTTAATAATATGAGTATATTTTGATTCTGACCTCTGTTCACACACTCACATTTTGATTAACTATCTGCGTTGCGAGTGCACAAGGTGACGTGAACAATGTTGAACTAAGCCAATTGGAATTGGTTTAACTAATTCAGTAGATAATCAACTAGAGGACCTAATTGAGAACCTAAAATCAACTCTATACTTAATCCCTGTCAACTGATGAGGTAGCGGTTATGTAAATCCTCGGTATGGGAGTGGATGAACATTTGATGATCGTCATAAGAGAACCTAAGGTTGATATGGACTGTGAACTGGAGTGATTGAACTAGAACGGACTTGATTATTGAGACTGAACATGAACACAATAACAACAGTAGAATAACTTAGTTTAATTGCATTTACATTCTTAGTTTACTTCTTGTCTTTCATTACTTGTATTTCAAAATCCCTTGTTTCCAGCATTTTAGTCCAAAACAGAGTTAGTCTGACTCTATTACATTTGTCAGCACTTAGCCGAGATCGTGTCGGATAAGTCTTTGTCGAGATCATATCGAACCAGTCTCTGCCGAGAGCAACTCAACCTCCAGCCAAGAGTGAGTCTGCATTCTACACTTGAGTTTTGTGTCACTTAGTTTTCACATTAAAGTCATAATTGAGCACATTGTGCCCTGGAGAGAATTCGACCTAGGGTTGACTGTACTATGGTTAAGTTTAGTTTATTTGATGTGCATTGAGACGACTAAAAAATATGCTTATCAAAAATCAACACACAACAATTTACCATTCTTACTTAAAATTATACTCCGAATTAACCTTAGATTCTTACAACAATCGTCGAATGTTTGTCCATTGTCATACCGAGGATTTACACAATTGCTACTTCATCAGTTGGCAAGGAGTATGTACTTGGTTGATTTTAGGTTCTCTACCTAATCAAATTATTAAAACAGTTCCAATCGGCCCTAGTCTAACGTGATCTACCTCTAACAATGTGCAATCGCGGCATGGTTAAAGCAGATTAAAGCATAGATGATATAATCAAAGTCAAAATCGCAAACCAGTTATATTATTGAAAACAAAATCGAATACCAAGGTGAGAATTCAGCATTTTCCAAAGAGTCTACCTTCCACGACGATCGCCAATGGAAGGACGATAGTGGTACACCAATGATAGCCAGACGTTGAGGTTTCTGTCCACCGGAGTGCATCGGCTATACCGAGCGATCACCTCCGACAGCTTCCAACTATACCTCCTCGATCGAGAAAGACACCTTATTGAAGCTTCATGTACCACCATGCTAGCTTGGAACGCCTGCAATCGTTGATGGTGCTAGGTCTAGAATTCCACTGTTTTTCCATACCGAAGACGTGGCCTAGCGTGCTTTATTTATACACAAGCTGGGCAGTTGCGGTGCAGCCTAATCCTAACATATTACAAATTTGAATTACTTATTACAGATTTCTTAATCCTATGAGATTATAGATTCCTCAATGTTAGGAGATTACAGATTCCTCAATCCTAAGAGATTACACATTCGTTGATCCTAGAATAATCATATCTCAATTACAGATTCCTTAATTCTATCATAATCATATCTGCATTATAGATTCCTTAATTACAAATTCCTTAATTTTAGCATAATCATATATGCATTACAGATTCCTTAATTTTAGCATAATCATATCTGCATTACAGATTCCTTAATTTTAGCATTATCATATCTACATTCTTGCCGGAGTGATTTTAGCCACTGAAGTCGGCTTTGGCCGAGAAGGCTAGTCTAGCTAAGACCGCTTCTTCTGAGCCAAGATGCTTCAATTGGGTCGGAATACTCCTGGTTGGGCCGAGACATCCTTAGCTTAGGCCTGCAAAATAAATCCACTCTTTTATTAGTTAAAATCCTCATTTTAGTATAGGTTTATATTTTCCTATTTCTAGGCCCATAATTTGAATCTTAGCTAAGATGTGATTCTTAGTTATCAAAGAGTCTCAATAATACCCATCTTAAGCTCTTGTGAGGTGTATAAAATATGACTTATCAAACTCTCGGATCTATAAGCAGAAATTTAAGCGATTTCATGATCAACAGATCCTAAGGAAAGAGTTCCAAGTCGGCCAGAAAGTACTCCTGTTCAATTCATGTTTAAAGCTCATCGTAGGTAAGCTCCGTTCTAGATGGGATGGGCCCTTTGTTATCACTAATATTTTTCCCTATGGTGCAGTCAAATTAAAGGATGAACATACCAACAATATCTTCCAAGTCAATGGGCATCAGATTAAGCTATTATGTGAAGGTCCAACACCAATAGAAGCGACATGGAGACCATCTCACTAATGGAACCGGCTCCACTAGATGATGCACCCTGAGCTAGTCTCAAGAACCCCTCTATATTCATGCCATACATTAAGTAGAATGCAACATTCAAGTGTGGGGGAGACGGGTGTAGCCATCCAAGGCTTGTTGAATTTTGTGCTTAAAATTTTCTGTTCTGTTCTTGAAAGTGCAATCTCCATGCTGACTCAATTCTAATTGTTTATATTTGTTTGTTTACAGCTATTTGTGTTTTGTTAGCCTTAGTTTAGTTTTCTTTTACTCTTAGTTTTCCTTTTCCTTTTCAAGCCATTTCCCTTTATTTCAAATAAAAGTTGTCCAAGTCGAGTCTGTTCTAACTCTGGCTCCATCTCAGTCGGATTTGGACCAACTTCGCTTCAGCCTAGCCAATTTTGATTTTCATTTTTAATTATGATTTTGTTTTTCTTGACTGAATTTTGAACTCTGATTGTTGAGAAAAATACCTTGAAAAAGAGTTTGAATCAATTTCTTTAGTATTGATGGAGCAATAAGAAGCAATTCAGAACCCTATAGGACAGATTTTTCAAGCTTGACAGGGAATGGAATTTCTACATTTTTAGGCAGTAGGTAATTGAAAAACAAAAAAGATAAACCATTAGCGGTAGAGCAAGTATCCGTGTGAGAATTTTTTAGCCTGTGTACATATAAATGGCTTTGCATCTTGCCATTCTCCCTTTTCTTCTATGATTTTTTGTATCCATGTCAGTTGTGTATTCTAGATTTTGCCTTGACTCTCTGGATATATCTGGTTTTGCATGCAGGAATGAGATGATCTAGGTCATGTTTCTAATAAGCCCCGAGCCAAATGGACCTACCTTGGAAATCTTATCCCTTGTCGACCCTCTTTGAGCCTGAATAACCATTCTTTTCGGACAGCTCATTACAGGCCAAAGCTAAAAAACCATGATCAACCTCAACCTTAGGGGACAGAGGAGCTTTGGAATTGTTTTGGGAGTAAGTCACGATCAAGTGTGGGGGAGACACCAGGGGAAAAAGCAAGAGTAATGTATTCAAAAGGGTTCAAAAAGAAAAGAAAGAATGAAACAAGTGTAGAAAAGCAAAGAAAATAAGGAAGCAACCAAAAGTCATAAGTTGTAAACAAAAAGATAGCACAAGCTGCAAAACAAGAAGTGAGGAAAAGAAGAAAAGAAAAATAGAAAAAGGGGAAGAAAAGAAGTGAGCAAGGAATGTTTCAGAAAGAATCACAATATCCTGGGGATGTCCTCCATACTGGCAAACTCACTCCCCATTACTCCTCTATTCTGTGTGGTTAGAAAGCTCATTTTCCCATCCTGTACCCACCTTTTAACCCTGGCCAAACTACAAGCTGAGAAGAAAAGTCCTTTTGATCATGACTGCATGTGTTTTTGAAGGTGTGGAAGGAAAGGCCAGTCAAAGTCTGGTAGTACTAGCTGGATAGGATGTTGAGTGTATATACAAACCCAAACACTTGAGAGGTTGAGAGAATAATTTCCTGAGAGAGACCTCTGTCACACTCTCAAAAACACTTGCAAGTCACTTAATTGCCTTGGATGTGGAAAAAGTAATTTTCACAGATTGCATGAATATCTCAATCTTGAGGTGAATGAGTACCAGTTTTGTTTTTGTCTAAGCTCAAGAAGTTCATTGAAAATTCTTTTTCTCTGTTAAAAATCTCCCTTGTTGATTGAAACTTGATTTTTCCCAAGAGTGCAAAAATGTAAGTGTGGGGTCTGATAAGCCATATTTTATGCATCTTACAAGGACTTAAGATGGGTATTTTTGAGATTAATTGGTGCTTAAGGATTAAGTCTTAGCTAAGATTCGCATTATGGACCTAGAAATAGGGAAAGAACAAATCTATGCTAAAATGAAGGTCTTAAGATAACAAAAGATTCATGCTATTTTGCAGGATAGGAACCATTGATCTCGATCCATCTATAGAGTCTCGGCTCAGGTGAGTCGTCCTGGCCAGACCGACTCATCCCAAGACCGACCGAATCTGCGGTCCAATAGCCCAATAAGGAGTGACCCATTGGCACTGTCCACGTAAGCAACCTAGCTCAGGTGCCAACACAACTCCAATCTAACTCAATTGCCTTGTCAACCCTAGAGAATCTTGTAGCGCAAGGAAAAATTGCACAAGGGTAGATTAGGAAATGCAATCAATAATTCTATTAGGAAGTCGTTAGTAGTGTGCGTCGTAAGGAATCCCAGCTTGTGTATATATAGGAAGAACTGGGCACATTGTAATCGTTGTTGAATTCAAACCTAAATTCCATCATCGCATACTCTATTTCCTCGCTCACGCCTCCATCCTCATGGTGGAACACGATACTTCATTGGTGTTTCTCTCGATCGAGGAAGCACAGGTCAAGGACTGAGAGGCCAAAGGTTTTTAAAGGGGACCGCTTTGCTTGTCATCACACTCTAGTAGACTTGATCCTCAGTGTCTTGACTAACAGAGGTGAACCATCATCGTTCGACCATGGCGATTGTCGTGGAAGACAGACTCACTGAATTCACACTATGTGTTTGTACTTTGATCTTAATAATATAAGTAGTTTCTGATTCCAATCTCTTTTTTACGAATCATGTTTTGTAATCTGCTTGTTGTATCGTGATTGCATATAGTTAAGTGGATAAATGTTAGACTAGGCCGATCGGAACTGATTTAACAACTTCAATAGGTAATCGATTAGATAACCTAAAATCAACTCTGAACTTAATCCCTGCCAACTGATGAGGTAGAGATTGTGTAAATCCTCAATATAGCAATGGACGAATGTTTGGCTATCATCATAAGAAAATCCCAGGTTTATATGGAACGTAATCTTGAGTAAAAGAACCAGAACCAACTTGATTGTTGAGACTTAGCATGAATACAGTAATAGCATTAAAGGTAGTCTAGTTTAGTTGCATTTACATTCTTACTTAGTTTAAATTTTGTCTTACTTTATCTGCAACAAAACCCCCTATTTTCTGCATTTCAGTTCGAGACCGAGTCCAGTCTGACTCCGTCACGTCTGTCTGAGACCAAGTCAGTCTGACTCTATTGCGTCAATCTGCACTTAGTTGAGACCGTATTGGATAAGTCTCTACCGAGACCATATCGGACTAGTCTCTACCGAGAGCAACTCGGCACCTAACCGAGTGTGAGCCTGCATTCTACAGTTGATAGTTTTTGCATTACTTTAATTTTCGCACGAAGTCATAATTGAGCGCACTGTGTCCTTGAGAGAATTCAACCTAGGGTTGACTATGCTATAGTTATCTTTAGTTTATTTGATGCGCGTAGAGACAACTAAATACGGAGTTATCACCCAGCATTCTCTATATATACACGAGTTGGGTCTCTTGTGATGCACGCTACACCTAACAAACTTCCCTAACAGAATTACAAGACTGAATTGCCTAATCTACCCTCCTAATGATTCTCCTTGCGTTGCAAGCTTCTTCTATGAGTGACGTGGCAACTCAGCTGGATGGAGCTGAGTTAGGTGCGCCTAGACTAGGTCACTTGATTGGGCTGCTTGATTGGGCCGCTCCTCTTAAGCTGCTGAACTGTAGAGTCAGTCAGCCCTAGGAGGAGTCAGTCTGGCCAAGATGGCTCTCCTGGATCGAGACTATCTTAATGGCTGAGGTCAATTTGGCCTGCAAAAAGGAATGAAATCTTTATTAACTAAGACCCTCAAATTAGCACAGATTTATACTTTCTCTATTTCTAGGTCCATAATATGAATCTTAGCTAAAATATGATTGTTAAGCACCAAATGATCTTAAGAGAACCTATCTTAAGTCCTTGTGAGGTGTATAAAATATGACTTATCCATATGCCCCAAGACTTTTGGGGAAGTACTACATTCAATGTCATTAACTCCAAGTGAACAGGTGTAGAAGGGGAGGATGGTGCATCAAATTTGAGCATAAATTCTCTTTAAGAATGGGAGGATGATGCATATATGGAAAGGGCAACCCCTACACTTGAAGGGCATACCACTAGGGGTAGGTTAAGGAGGATCCAAGAGGAAGTGCAACACCAATTGACCATCCTCAAGGACCAGGAAGAAGGCCACAAAGGTCACACTTTGTGCTATGCGTTCAACTACCTTTAAGGCAATGTATAGGGATACTTGTATAGAATAAAAGCATTGCATTTGAATCAAGAGGTTATCCTAACTTCCTAACCATATTCCAACTACCTAACCACCCCAACCACCTAATTGCCCTTCTACCTAACCAAATCCCAACTACCCAACCAAATTCTAACTACCTAAGCCTTGCCTTAACCGCCTAACCCAAACACAACCCTAGGCTATATAAGGATCCCTCATGCTTGCATTGTAAGAACTTTTTGATTTTTTCCATTGTGGAATATACTTGCTTTTGCACTTGTGAGAGCATTCTCTCCTCTCTTGGATTGTTCAAGAAATCCTCATTCTCATCAACCATCCACTATGTTTGTGGGGAATCTTACTACTCTTATCTAACTTCTTGAGCTAGTGGCGAATTCATTCCTATCTCCTTCCATATTTTCATTTTTCTTCCTTCTTGGTTACCTTGTTCTGTGTGGTTCTTTGGAGATCTTGGGAATCTTACTGTCCAAATAGAGAATCAAAAATCCAAGTGTGTCAAAGATAGTTACACCATTGACCCACAAACTAACACGGAAGGACCAATCATTCGTATGGACTGAAATTTTGAGAAAAACTTTCAAGAGTTAAGAAGAGATTGATTACCTCCCTTATTTTGGTTCTCCCTGATCCTTGTAAACCTTCCAAGGTTTACTATGATGTGTCATACTAAGGGTTGGGATGCATGCTTATGCAGCTATAGAAAGTTGTAGCATGTGTCAAGGCAATTGAAGTTTCACGAGAACAACTACCCCACATATAACTTGAAGTTGACCACGGTAGTATTTGCATTGAAGATACGGAGACAATATCTTTATGGAATGAGTTTTGATGTCTTCAATGACCATAAGAGTTGGAAATACTCGTTTGATTAGAAGGATCTCAACATGAGGTAGAGAAGGTGGATGAATATTTGGAAGATTACGATTTCTAGTTGATGTACCATCATAGGAAAGCCAATGTTGTGGTTGATGCCTCAGTACGAAGAGTGTTCACATGTCGGCTTTAATGGTGAAAGAAATAAAGCTTGTAGAGAAGTTTAGAGATATGAACCTTTATGTGGAGAGAAGTGGTAATCATATCAGTTGTGGGATGATCATGGTAACCAATGGCTTCTTGGAAACCATGAAGGAAAAACAATTTGAATCTCAGTTTGTGTAAGACTAAGGAACTATTTGGAATAGAGAAAGCGAAATATTTTAGTTATGGAGAATATGGCATCTTAAGGTGCAAAGGAAGAATTTATGTGCCATAAGAACCTATGTTGAAGAAGCTCATCTTAGATGAAAGAGAGAAAAGCATACTCAATTTACACTTAGGAATGATGGATATATACTAAGACTTAAAGAAGATGTTTTGGTGGTCGGGCATGAAAAGAGATGTGATAGAGTATTTAGTTGCATGTCTAACCTACCAAAAGACCAAGGTAGAATATCAAAGCCCAAAGGTCTACTACAAATGATGCCGACACCTGAGTGGAAGTGGGATAACATCAACATGGATTTCGTGGTAAGTTTACCAAGGATAGTATGTTATTTAGGTCATTGTTGTAATAGGTTAATGAAGTGTGCTCACTTTTTACCAATTAACATAAAGTATTCTTTGGAAAAGCTTACATATTTGTATATCAAGGAAGTTGTGTGTTTACATGGAGTGCATTCACATGGAGTGCCTTCAAGCATCATATCTAATAAGGAACACCTCGATTTACATCACGCTTTTGGAAAAGCTTACATCAAGCTTTGGGGACCAAGTTGAGACTTAGCTCAATGTATCATCCACAAACAAATGGCCAATCAAAGAGGATGATCCGATCTTTAGAAGAGATGCTAAGAGCTTATATGTTGGATCACCTAGGAAGTTGGGATGAAGTTCTACCCTTAGTAGAATTCACCTATAACAATAGTTACCATCCAAGCAAAGGGATGGTACCCTTTGAAGCCATGTATGAATGAAGGTGTAGGACACCCTTGTATTGGTATCAGGATGGCGAGCACTTGATAGTCAAATTGGAGTTAGTACAACAAATGATAGAGAAGATCAAGAAAATCCAAGATAATACAAGAATTTCTCAAAGTCAATAGAAATCCTATGCAGAAAGAGAAGAAGGATGCTCGAATTTAAGAAAGGTGATCATGTTTTCTTGAGAATCACGTCTATGAATAGAGTTGGCAAAGCAATAAAATCCAAGAAACTCACTCCAAAATTTATAGGACCTTACCAAAATTTAGGTCGAGTGGGCCTTGTAGCTTACCAAATAGCCCTACTTTCTTTCTTATCAAACATGCACAATGTCTTTCATGTTTCCCAATTAAGAAAGTGTACCTGAGATCCTTCACATGCAATAGAACTTGATACAGTACAAACACAAAAGGACCTAACCTATGAGGCTCAACCCACTCGGACTGAAAAACCAAAGGGTCAAGCAACTTAGAGGAAAAGAGATCAACCTCATCAAGGTCATGTAGAGAGACCCGATAAGAGATACTACATAAGAACTCGAAGACAATATGCAAAAGTAACATCCACAACTCTTCTCAAGTAACCAAAGTTTTTAGAACGACAATTTTCTTGTTAGGGAATATTGTAATAGTATATTTCTTATGTCATTAATTAAGTGGTTGAAATACATTACAAGATAGATTTATATTTAATTTTAGTATGAAATCTTGATAAAATCAAAGTTCATACGTTTTTCAAGAAAAGTCTTGAACGAGACCAAAACACATTTATCGAGGCAATATCCTTTCTTGAAGGAGTGAATGACTCAATTTAGAAATATCAAGAGTTAGTAGCATGGTGTCATCTATACATGACTCAATTTAGAACCCCATTTGCCCCATGGTTCTAGAGTTGCACTAGACCTCCTATAAGTGATCTTCGACTGAGCTTCAAAGCTTTCTTCACCCCTTGAATCTAAAAATTTTGTCCCTGTCTTTGCTACCTCTATTGTTACAAGTGTTAAGCTCGTTTACTAAAGATTTCCGATCCTAGCTTTAAATGCGTGATAACATGTGATAGTAATCTATTATGTAATTTGTTGAGAAATTTACTGAAAATAAGGAAGTAAGCATGATGAGCCATGAATCTATGTTTTCTGGTGAATGGTGTATATCCATATTATTATATGATGTTTTGGATTGTTTTTTTGGAATATTTGTGTGATTTCAAGTGTTTATGTTGTGAAATTGTACTAGAAAACAAACCTTTTACAAACTCTTGTTAAGTGAGTGGGTCTCTCATCTATTGAGGCTCGTTTATCTAGAAAATATGTGTTTGTCGAGTGATCCCTATCTCTCGCTAAGTGCCTCATGGACAACACATGAAAATCTGGAAAAATACCCCTCTCATTGAGTAAGTCTTTGCATTTTCTAAGCAAGGAATTATAATCCTATGAATATGGTGAGCACTTGCTAGGTGAGATACGCCTCTCGCTGAGCTAAATACCTTTTTTAACTTGAAATATGGAAAATGAGGAGCACTCACTAGGTGAGTATTCAAAGAAACCTAGAAACTCATAAATTTGTTAGGAGAATCACATACTCACTAAGTGAAAGCCTCAAAAAAGCCAGAACCTCTATGATTTTCAAAGCGAGACATTTACTTATTGAGCTAGGACCTAACCAGTTTGAAGTAAAATGCTTAGTTTTTCCCGCGCCATTTATTGGGAAAAACTCATATCTTGCTGGGTGATCAGAATGAAAATTATGAGTAAAACTCTCTATGGACTCATTTATAAGGTGAGTCTAGGACTTGCTAAACGAATGATGGAAGAATACTCTTTATAGTCCCTCTCACTAAGCGAGGAAAACCCTTCACTGGGGGAGTGAAAAGTGTGATTCTTTGAGCAAGACGAGAGACTCAATGAGCAAGCAAGTCAACATGGAAGAAGTTAGAACCCCTTAATAGGAGTACTCGTTGGGCGAGAGTACACTCTCATAAAACGAAAGAATGCATTATGAGGGGAATTAGCAAGTGATTCGCTAGGCGAACCAAAGGACTTTATAGGCGAAAACAAAAACTTAGAAATTTCCATAATTAAGTCCTTTTCTTTAAACTAGACTAGTTAGCCTATTCCAAATCAACATTAAAAATCAAAAGTAAAGAAACTATGCTAAGGTGGAAAATTCAAGTGAAACTCTAAAGATGTATAATTCATAAAACTTAAGGAATTGTTACTTATCATAAAGACAAATGATATAAGTCAATAATGGATTAAGAGGATTTCTCTAGGGAAAGATAATTGTTTATTGTATTATGATAAATTGTTTGATAAGACATACTGAGTATGCGGGTCGACAAATTTATGTTGCATTAAAAGTATGCACATAAGCTTGGCTAATTGTCTAGATTTGGCCTCCAAGTCTAGTGTTGGATAAAAGGTGAAACAATTAAGTCTTAGGACCAGTGAGACAAGTGATTCCAAAGAGGTCTAAGGTTATTACAAATCTTATATTGTAGCGAGTCACTATCCACGTATACCTATCTCAACAAACTATCTATCTCATACGTAGATTAGGCTTTTGGCATTTCCCACAATGGTTTTCGACACATGCCATGTTGTGATGACTTGTTAGTCATGTATACTATGTTAAGGGGAAATGTCCAATTGATCGCTTCAAAGTTAGAATCTCCATGGAGTATGATTGGTCTAATATGGTGATTTAGAGTCTATAATGATATATTAAATTTGGATGTTTGTGACTTGTGAAAAATTGAATGTTTATTAGACTTTCTATAATTGATCTAAATATGTTTTATTTCATAAGTTCACCGTTATGTTCTTGTTGCATACATGCAACTACGATGACTTAAATAAACTCATTTGCGAGGAGCAAGAACACCTTGAGTGAGTGAAGAATAACCTGATAAATAAAAATTATTTTAGTATATATTTTAATTAAAAATATTTTTTTAATTTATTTAAAAATATTTTTGAATGATATTATTAAACTAAATAGATATACTATATGTTTTTTCATGGAGAAGAGCAATATAGTACTTGCATCTATTTAATAAAGTAATATAATTTATCATATATTTTAATATAAAAAATATTGTAATATTAAACCCTAAAGAAAATTTAATTTACTTTATCAATATTAAGTTAAATAAGTTAAATTGTATATTTTAACATAAAAATAAAAATATAGTAATATTAACATTTAAAAAAATTATAATCTATTTTAACTATATTAAATTAAATAAATTAAATCATATATTTTAATATATAAATAAGACCATAAAATACTCATATATATATATATATATATATATATATAAATATAAAGAAGAATGTAATTAACTTATTTTATTAAATATTGTTACCGGATATTAATTTGGTCTATTGTTAATTCTAATAAGTTGATCAATTCATAGTCTCTCAGTTACAAGCTACATTTGCACAGTACTCTTCTTCTCTGTATCATTGTTCACATTAACAAAATGTTCTCACCTGAGAAAATCCTTGCATGTATACGCAATGTTAAGGTAAATTTATCTTTCAAATTATTATCCTATATTGAACAATCATAGCTCGAATGAGTAGCAATTTCAGCGTAAATAACAAACATCCTTCCTTCCACCAAGATGCAACAGTATTAGCAGGAAATTTAACACAACTGAGTTCAATTCATGCAACTCGTGCAAGACTGCACATGTACATTAATACAAATCATATTCCTCGAGTTGCATAGAGGTAGTTGGACTACAAAATCGAAACTATAATAAAGAGAAAGTTTCCGAGTGATGTCTTTTATCTTCCATTAGGCTCAGCAATCCTGGGTATTCTGCATCCTAATTGCTCCATACACTTGACTACCCTCATGTGCTTTGCATTCCATTGTTCAGCCAACTTCTGCTCCTTGCTTTCTGCATCTCTCCTCAACCCTGCTAACTGTTCTCTGTATTCTGCTTCAATTCTATCTAAAGCAGCATTCTGTTCTCCCCAAAGAGACTTAATCTTTGCTTCAATTTCCTCCATCTTTTCCCTCCTTCGACTTGCCTTCTCCGCCTCCAACTGCAGCTCCACCCTTCTCAACCTCCACGCCGCCTCCTTCCTATGCACCGCCCAAGCACGATGCCCTTCTTCCAACTCCTTGCAGCACTCTATTAACTCCGACACTACCATGTTATCACCATGAGGTGTTGTTGGTCCTCTTTCAGGTTGCAGCCACAAAGGAGGCGTTGTTGAGGGGGAGAGACTCAGTGTCACAGAAGGGGAAGGCGGCCTAATTGCTGATGAGGGATTGGTGGTGCTAGAGTTTGAAAGCCAAGCAGGAAGCAATGCTGATGATGCAGGTGCGGGTGCAGGTGCAGATGCATCAGTGTGGAGAAATGGTCCATTAGAAGCAGCCATAAGGTATGATGATTGTTGTGAAGGGTGGTGATGTTCTTTCACTAGCTTCTCAGCAAAAGTCTCTAGTATGTGATCATATTTGGTCTCATCAACAGGGCCAATTGGTTTGTTAATCTCTTGCTTTTCCCTTTGCTGCTTCTCCTTAAACACCTCCCACCACTTACCTAACCTCTTGGCAGTTCTACCAGGAACTTCTGCAGCAATTTTCTTCCACTTGTTGCCGTGTTTCGCCTGAAGCCGGATAACCAGGCGCTGTTCTTCCTCTGTTAGAGATCCTTTCTTGATGCCGGGCTTGAGGTAGTTCTTCCACCTTTCTAAGCACGACTTTGCATCCCTGTTAAGAGGTGTGTTCATGCGCTGAGACACGAGATTCCATTCTCTAGGACCATACTGTCTCACATAAGCACATAACAATGCGTCCTCTTCCCCCTTCCAACGTTGCCTCTCCTTCATTTCCATGTGCAGATCCCACAGCCCATGTCTTCAAACTTGAACTCTTCATCATGTATCTGCATAATTCATGACAAACAATGCTATGTAAACACACAAGGGAATTCCAATGTCTTCACAATAGTTCACAGTTCATAACTCATGACAAGCCTAGTCCAAAAACCAGGATTTAGAGTAACAATAGAACATTTAACTCATTTGGGAATTCAGTTTACCAAAAATAGATATCACATTTAACCCGGCATATTATCAACATATAGTATCCATGAAAACATACAAAATCTACCAACCAAAGAAACATATAGAAGGACATAGCATCATTTTTTACTCCCTTTAAGCAATGTCTATTTGTAGCATCGGAACCCACCGAGAGATGTGAAGATCGAGTATAAAAAGTTGGAGACAGTTTATTATTATTATTATTATATAAAGGGGGTTGCCAAAAACAATCACGTCACTCAATAAAACAAAATTCTCTTTGTTATTTTTTATTCCACAATAGAATTTGAAGCATTGGTTTTTATGACACAAACACTAAAGAATTTCTACTCAATACTCCAAAGCCTAAAATTTCCACTGAATTACAGGAATTTCAGGATATTACTAGCATTTGGAATCTAGTAAATTCTCAATTGAAACATAATTAGATAACTTTGTCTACCTATATATTATTCTTAGTGCCCATATGAATAAGAAGAACTGAACTAGTGGCTACAAGAAGACTCCCACGAAATTAAAAATTAGGCAAGTAATTCATTTCATTACATAACATCGCACATGTAAGAATCAGTTATACAAACCCGTAAACAAGAAAGAAAAAAAAAAAAGCATAAATCCGGAGTCTCTAGAACCAAAGGTTCAGTATCCTCAAGAGCAAATAACACGTGAACAGAAAGAAAAAATGGCACAACAAAAGAAATAGCAATGCCCTACAAATCTCGCTACTAGTTTATAAAAAAAATTAAATAAAAAAGTATATACATTTAATATTTTAGAAATATAAAAAACATTCCATACTTATAATAAAAAGGAAGTATGAAGATTAATAAAAGGATAGGACTTAGAATCATTCTAAAAGAAAAATAAAAAGAAACAACTTGAATCGATAACAGAACAAAGATAATTAACGCTGAAACAAATAATGTGCAACACAACACTGAACCGTTACACTTCGCAGGACTTCCTTCACTACAAAATTTACACCATCTAAAGCCCCAGAACAACATCAAAAGACAAAACCGGAAGGAACACAATAAAAAAAGAACAAAAGACTATAGTTGGTTGGAAATCCCACATTCACTAATAATACCAACAAAATCATATATGTAAATGGCAGCAACTTTCCCCACATTAGTTAACATTCGTGATTAAGTTGGACACAAACACAATTTCTAAAGGACTTCACCACAAAAGAAAAAAAAGAGCATTGGTTCAAAACCCACCATCCTAAAACCTTGAACATAAAGAAAAACTCATCCTTGCTTGGTTGTTGAGAGAAAACACAAAAGCGGTGAAAAGGGAAGAAGAAGAAGAAGTAGGTGATGTGGGTTGTTTCCTAACTACCTAGCAGCGTGCTTGTTGTGGGAGGCATGTTGTGAGGGTCCATATGGGAAGAGCACAATTTTTGGGGCATTAAAACAAAGAAAAATGGGAAAGGGAGAAGCGACCTTGGCATTATCGTAGAGAGAGAAAATATACTCTGTTGGGGCTGTAGAGTAAAGACAGGGCACTGTGTGAGAGAGAGAAAGATTGAAATTGGACAAGACAGAGGAAGAGACCCCACAGAGTCACAAGAGAGAAAAAAAGTGGAAAAAGCATTAATGTCGCAGCGTCCTACGTTGGTTTCAGCGCTTCAAATGCGACACTCTCCGTTTACCTGTTTCCAAATTTTTCACTGCTTTAGCAGCTCGACAAATCTCGTAAACAATATTTTATTATTATTGTTTTTTCAAAATACATGTTCACTTAGTTTCTAAAATAAGAAGGCTACGATACGTTAATCTTTGAATAAAAAAATTAAAGAAAATAAACCTAAAAAAATTAAAGAAAATAATCTGTAAAGTGTCAAATAAATTTTTAAATTTAACTGCTTACATTAATTTTAATCTTTCAACATGCGTTAGTATTATTATTTTAATTACATTTTTTAATTTTAAACTAAAATAATTATTAAATTTGTATTTTAATAAAAAAATTATTTTTCTTTAATTTAAATACTAATGTATAAGCATTTTTCAATTTCAAATATCAAATATCAAAGTGATTATTTCTTTTTCTTTTCTTTATTGTATTTATTGTTAACGCTAGAATATTTTAACATTTTTTTATATTTAAGAACTGCAGTTTTTGGAGGTAAAGTATAAAAATACTAGAAATAAAATTATTTAAAAGTTAATTTTAACTAAATAATAAAAAATACATCATTATGTATTTTTTTTATCATTATTTTCTTTCTTTTCAAATATATCATAAACATAAGTATAAAATTTATAGAATATCTAATCTAATAATGAGATCGAATCGATTGTTTAAACTTTAAATAGGGAAATTGACTCAAATTTATTTATTATTATTTTTTAAATAAATAACAATTTTATGAAAATAAAAAAGTTAATACCTTTTTAAAAAGTTAATACCTTTGTTTAGTAGGAAGGAAAATGGAAAAAAATAAAATAATAAAAGTGAGATAATTTTGATATTATTTGAAAATAGGAAAAATTAAAGAAAAAGTAAAAATAAATCTCTTGTTTAATTGTGTAAAAATAATATATATATATATATTCAAACATTGTCTAGTGTAGAAAATAAAACAATAAATGTATGAGAAAGAAACGACACAAGGAATTTATCCTAATTTACTCTTTCACAAGAGTTATGTTTAGTTCCTTCAACTCTAAGGATTTTTCTACTAAAGTCAAACTGACTTACAAACAAGTATTCTCAATCTTTTAGGTTTTAGAACACTTGTAATTTACCTAATTACAAGCAACATCGGGTATTCTTTAACATTTAGCATC
This sequence comes from Mucuna pruriens, assembly GCA_025330945.1. Lineage (NCBI taxonomy): Eukaryota > Viridiplantae > Streptophyta > Magnoliopsida > Fabales > Fabaceae > Mucuna > Mucuna pruriens. The sequence goes on from JAENHJ010000532.1 coordinate 2,173,563, forward strand.
TTCAAACTATCATGAAAACAAAATATCTTTTACAAAAATAACTCATTAAGTGAGCATATAACAATTACAAACATAGATTTTGAATTTGCTTAACAAAGTAAATATAAAAGAATTTCTAAAACTGTCATCCAAAGAGTACTAAAGGAGATGAGCTTTTCTCTTTTTCTACTTTTTCTACTGCTTGTGTTGTTCTTGAGAGCTTGATCAACCAAATATATAGAGTAGTGTGATATGAACATTGTTCTGCACGAAGAGAAGGATCTTCAACATTAAATGTTAAAGATACACTTTTGCAGAGCTATTGTAAAGGTTTGTCTTTTTATGAAGACAGAGAAAAAGTGTGCTAGAGAAAAACTATTTTTCTCTTTTCTTAGTCGTGCTATCTTCATTTGGTAAGAGATAATGGTTCCTTTTTGTTTCCTTATCGTAGAAGCATGATCAAAACTTTCTTTTCAAACTTGACTTGATTTATCAGAGTTTGAAAAGTAACATTTTTGTTATTCTGAAAACAAGACATAACAGAGTACAATATGTATATAGAAAATATGAACGTTGTGTAAACTATTGAATGGATATAATCTTATAGATATAGTACATAAGATAAAGGAAAAGTTTTGAGATATGATAAGTACTAGAAATAATAAAATGTTATGCTTAGGAGGCTACATCCTTTATTAGATGAAATCTCATTCTTTTGGACGATGTCTACTTTTTGGATGTGAAGGATAAACTTATTTCTTATTTAAAGAACAAGTTTCTTTTCATATGGATGCATTACAAACTTCCTTCCGTAATGATGACATGTTGTTTTCCTAAAGATTAAGAACATTATCAAAACATTAGTCATCACTCTTTAGTCATAAAGTTTGTTATCATCAAAACTCTTGGGTTATTTTGGATGCATATGTATTATGTCCAACAATCTCTCCCTTTTTATGATGAAAAAAGTTATACTTAAGAGAAAGATAAATAAAAGATATAAGTCAGATATATAAAAAAATAGTGATAATGTCTAGAGCTCTCCCTAAGTTTATGGACAAAAAAAAAATGAAACATGGAGAGAATAGCAAATGTATGCATATGTATTAATAAAGAAATTCTTTATTTTTTACATATCAATTTCTCCCTTATTTTTGTTATCAAACAAAAAGACAGGGAAGAAAGACCATCATAGTCAAAAGAAAAATAAAAATAAATTAGAGGGTTAGAGTGGTGATGGTGGATGGTTACTAAGGAGCTTGAAAAACATGTCCATCAACTTTGATTCTAGTTGATCAAAATGCTGATCAATGTAGGCCTTGCTAGCAAGAAAAACTTGTTAAGTGAAATTAGGTGAAGGTTTAGGAGTAGGAGGGTGATAGATGGTGATAGATGGTGAGAGCTCGAGAAATAAGAGGTCCGGGAATTAGGAAGGAGGTAGAAGGTGATGAGGGAGGGGATAAGGAATGTGGAGGTGTAGGTTCGAGAGTATGTAGAGAGCATATAATGATACGAATAGGGTGGCCAAGGTAAGGCAACACAAGATGTGGGCCAAACTTTAGGGTAAAGCCTTCAAGGACCCTTAACCAGGGGTAGAATGAAGAAATTGGAAATTGAAGTGCAGAGGAATATGGCACTCCTTAGAGGACATGGAGTGTCCAAAGAAGGATCTCATTTGTTTGTATTGTCCTCGTGTAAATATGATCTTTTGTATAACATTTCTTTCATTCCTTGTAATAGATAGGATGACCTCATAAGGCTAGAAGAATGTTTGGGTCCCATTTGGGTGCATTGAGTCCAATGGACACATTCAAGTCGAATGGATGCACTCAGGTCCAATGGACACACTCTTGAAAGCCAGCATGTGTTTGGATGCAAAGAGGCTACCTTCTATTTCCTTGTTCCTTTAGTCCAAGTGCCTTTGAACATAGACTCTATAAATCAATTTGGACCCTAGACCAAGCCTAATGGCCTTTGGACGTAGTTATAGAAGCTAATCTGTCTTTGGACGTAGCTATTGAAGCCACTTTATCTTTGGACGCACAAACAAAAACTAAACCCTTTTGGAAGATTCATGAGGTTTCTCTTACGCTTCGCAGCTCAAGGCCCACATAGGATCATTTCTCATTTTTGCACTCGAATAACTTGTATAAATAGCATTACTTAGGATTATTTTGTCAACTTTGGTTCATTTGAGAAATAGAATTGCTTTGTTAAGCATTTTGAAGAGGATTTTCCCAACTGGTTCTTCGATTAGAATGTTTTATTCTCATCAAGCTCTTTAGGAGGCTTATGGCGAATCTTGATTCCTCTTATATGATTTTCTTAGGAAAATTTGTGGCGAGCTATTTCTTAACTCTTTCCATTTTTCTACTTCAATTCCCTTTACTCTATCATTAATTTTTGCAATTTACAATACTAAGATAAAAACACTAAATTTCATTATGATTTTGGTATTTGAATCCAGAGCATGCTATGCATAGTAGCTTGATCCAAGAAGAACACAGTGCATGAGAAGGATTCCGATGCAGGTTCCATCCAAACTGATCTTTAGGGATCCAGGATTGCATTAGGTGGTATTAAAGCTAAATAAGCTATCGTATTCGACCTTGATCAAATTGAAACTTGTTCACTTCACATTGCAAATTGAAGCATTATCCTGAATTCTACATCTATCAAACTTGCATCAAGAGGTATTATTTTCATATGCATATTCTTGCTTCAGTTAGTCATGCTTGTTGAAATTTGAGCTCGGGTTTTATTCGCCTAGCTATTTGTTAGTGATTTAATTGGGTCGATTTTCTTTTAATCAATTTAATCTCCTTTTAATCGATGCAAATTACTTTTTTGGAGTTCAGTTTCACAAATTTAAGAAAAATAGAGCATCACGATATGAGTTTTTCATTCCTCTTTGATGGATTCTTTAATTACAAATTTGATTGTAAACTATTGAGAAAACCTTATGCTAATTGTTTGGACAAAGAATTGGATCAAGAATTGAAAAGAATTGAGAAAAGTTATTAATCCACCATGGATCAAAGCGTTGGTACAAAAACATAGCACACATGAAAAAAAGAATAAAAAAATAAGAAATGACCATAATAGAAAGTTAGTTATGGATCCTAGGACAATTAACATGTGTTAAAAATAATTGGTTATTTTTTCTAACTATTTTTCAGTTAGTCGTCCATTGACTTTGGTAGTTGTCCATTGACTTAGGTAGTTGTTCATTGACTTGTATGATTATCCATTGACTTGTACAAATACCTTGTTTAGACACCTGGTTTGGACAAGAAGAAAAATTTTGTTTTATTTTTTGCATTTTCGTAGCATTGTTAATTCCGAGTCTTCGTGTTGTCTTCTTTGTTAATCCTTACTTGAGTAACGTTTCTTTTTATTGCTTTTATTGCTTATCTTCTTTGGTTCATTTAGTTTTGTCTTTGAGTTTTCAGTTTTTCATTTTTGTTTTTAAGAGTCATCTTGATTCAATGGCTTACACTTGCATTTAGAACTTGATTCGTAGAATTTAGGTTCTCTTTCAAGATGTAGTTGAGAATTGAGAGGAAAAATGCAAGATAGCTCATTCGAGAAAAGCCACCTTAGAGTGAATACATGAGTGAAAAATGTATACAAGTGAGGGGGAGTGAAGCTGAAAAGAGAAAAGATAAAGGGAAAGACAAAGTAGGAGAGAAAAGTAAGAGTGTTAGAGAAAAAGAATAAAAAAGTGAGAAAAATGAGAAATCAAAAGAGTCAACCATGAGTGGAAAAAGAAAAAAAAAAGGAAAAAAAAAAGGAATCCTTATTAGTTGGCCCTAAGTAGGTAAGAAGGGTCCTTTTGGTCAAGAGGGAATCCGTATTTGCTTTGCCTACTAACATGCTTCTGAATACTTCTCCTTCTTTGAATGTTTTTCTTGTAGGTATGCAAGATTTGTTAGAGGAGTTCTAAGATGTGTTCGCAAAGGATGTACCTCAAAGGTTGCCACCCTTGAGAGGTATAGAACGTCACACAAACTTGACACTTGAAGCCACTTTTCCAAATAAAGCTGCATATAGGACAAATCCCGAGGAGGACAAAGAGATTCAAAAACAAGTTGGTAAATTGATAGAAAAGGTTGGGTAAGATAGATCATGAGCCTATGTGTCATGCTTGTGAGTTTGGTGCCAAAGAAAGATTGCACTTAGAGAATGTGCACTGATTGTAGGCCAATGAATAATATCACTATTAGATAGAGGCACAACATTCTCAGTTTAGATGACTTTCTTGATGAAATGCATGATTCCAATATTTTTTCTAAAATTGATTTGAGAAGTGGATACCATGAAATTAGGGTAAGGGAGGGGAATGAATGGAAATCAGCTTTTAAGACTAAGTTTGGGCTTTATGAGTGGCTTTTCATGCCTTTTGGCTTGACTAATGCCCTTATTAAGTTTATGAGATTGAGGAACCATGTCTTGAGAAGCCTAATTGGCAAGTGTGTGGTTATGTATTTTGATGATATTTTGATTTATTCTATTTGTTTGGATGACTACCTCTTCATGTGAAAAATGTGCTTGAAATTTTGAGAAAAGTGACTTTATTTGCTAATTTAGAAAAAGTGTGTTTTTTACCCATGAGGTTACCTTCCTCGGCTTTGTTGTTGGCTCTCATGGAGTCAAGGATGATGAGGAAAAGGTAAAGGCCATCCAAGATTGGCTAGCACCTACAATTGTGGGGGAAGTAAGAAGCTTCCACGGGCTTGCAAGTTTTTATAGAAAACATTTTTAAAAGATTTTATTAAACTTTCTGTCCATTTGAATGAAAATTGTAAAAAAAAAAATCTGTTTTATTTAAATGGAAGGAGAGCCATTGAAGGAAAGGCTCACTCAAGCTCCAACTCTTGTTTTTCCTAACTGTTTGAAATCTTTTGAGTTGGAGCGTGATGCCTTTAGTATTGCTATAGGGGTCGTGATCCTCTAAGAAAGGCACCCAATTGCTTACTTTAGTGAAAAGCTAAAGGGTGCCTAACTATATTATTCCACCCATGACTAAGAGTTATATGATTTTGTGAGGGCCTTGCAAGCTTGGTAACATTATCTATTGCTCAAGGAGTTTGTGATGCATAGTGATCATGAAGCTTTTAAGCATTTGACAGGGCAAGGTAAGTTAAATAAGAGTCATGTCAAATGGGTTAAATTTTCAAAGCAATTTCCTTATGTAATTAAGCATAAGCAAGGAAAAATGGACGTGATGGTGTATGCTTTCTCAAGGACACATTCCTTAATTGCCATGCTTAAAACAAAGATGCTAGGATTTTATTGCATAAAGGAATTGTATGAAAAAAATCTTGTTTTTGTGAGCCTTTTGCCATGTGTGTCCATTCGGCATTTCATGATTTCTTTAGACATGATGGCTTTTTATTGAAAACAATTGCTTGTGAAGGAGGCACATAGAGGTGGCCTTATGGGTCACTTTGGAGAACTAAGACTTTTGAAATTTAGCATGAGCATTTCTATTGGTCTCATATGAGAAATGATGTCCATAACATTTATGAGAAATGCTTAACTTGTAAATAAGCTAAGTCTAAAGTTTCTCCTCATGGTTTGTATACCTCACGCCCTTTCCCACTATTCCTTGGATTGATATCTCTATGGACTTTATACTTGGTTTGCCAAGGTTTTAAATGAGATAGAGATTCTATTTTTGATGTGGTTAATAGATTTTCAAAAAAGGTCCATTTCATTCCATGTCAGAAGAGTGATGGGGCTTTACACATGACCAATATTTTTTTTAGGCATGTGCTGAGATTGTAAGGTCTCCCAAGGTCCACTGTTTCAGATAGGGACACAAAATTCCTTGGATATTTTTAGAGGTACCTTTAGAGTAGGATTAGCACAAAGTTACTCTTCTCCACCACTTGTCATCCACAAACGGATGGACAAACCGAGGTGGTAAATAGAGCTCTAGGCCAACTTTTAAGATCTTTTGTTAAAAATAGTTTCAAGGATTGGATACCCCGTGTTGAATATGCTTATAATAGGGTGTTTAATCCTATTACTTCTTACTCTTGTTTTGAGTTGGCCTATGGTTTTAATTCTCTCTCCCTCTTTTATTTGTTTCCTTTACCTATTTATAGAACACTTTTGAGGCACTCAATAATGACTTATGTTGGATATTTTTAACATCTTTTATAGTTAATATTGACACATTTATTGAGTCTTGGGTCATTGGACTTAATTGGGCATGGTTGCTAATATTTGCTTATTTTCGGATTTAATTCTTATCATGATGTTGCTATCTTGTGCAGGCTATATCTGGAGTTATAGACCTCCAAATTGGACAATCTTGGTGGATTTATAAAGCTAAGACAAATGATAAGAATAGGGTGATTGAAAATGATAAGAATTGGATTTCTTGTTCAAGACAAGAGAAGAGATAAATTCTCTCAAAGGTACTAAGGCATAATTCAATTTCATTCAAAAAGTGAGGCTAATTATAATAGAGGCTTATATATCCCTTCTTAAATCATAATTGGAGTCTCCTAATACTAATTAAGGTCACGAAGTGAAGACCATAAGACACAATCCCCAAAAAACGCACCAATATGCACTTCTCGTTTAACAACGAATTTAGCTGCGCACTTGGAGATGAAATTAGCAAGAAAATGCGGCTTAAAATGGATTTTGGTCCATGACTAAGCTATCCTACTTAAAATATACACAAATAGCAGAAAGTACAAAGGAAATTAGGTCATTCCAACCCTAAACAAAGCCACCTTGGCAATTGGAAAAATTATACAAATAAGTCCTTCTTGAGCCTTCTCTTGGCCTTTAAGCATGACCAACTATTGTTGCACTTCCTCTTGAAGCCTTTTGAGCCAACCCATAGTCATAAGGCCTCATCCTTGCCCTTTTGGGTCCCTTAAGGATGGCCTCCCATATATGCATCATCCTCCCCTTCTTGAAGTGAATTTGACCTCAAATTTAGTGCTTGGGTTAAATCAATAACATTAAATGTAGTACTTCCCCCAAACTCTTGGGGCATATCAACTTTGTAAGCATTGTCATTTATTTTCTTTATAATCTTAAATGGGCTATCTCCTCTGGGAAGGAGCTTACACTTCCTAAGGTGAGGAACTCTATCCTTCCTCAAGTGCACTGACACCAAGTCTCCTTCCTTAAAGAAGACTTCCTTCCTCCCCTTGTTGCCATTTTTTGCATACCTTTCTCCTTTCTTTTCCATGTGCAGTCATCCCTTATCATGCAACCTTCAAACAACTTGGGTTATGGAAAGCCTTTCATCATTAACAATTAGGTAAAATAGGCAAAGGAAGCAAGTAAAGTGGGGAGAGGGGATTAAACCCAAAAAGCCAATTCAGTAGAAGAGTAAGAAGTAGTAGAATTAAATACCTTATTATAAGCAAACTCAACATGGGGTATCCAATCCTCTCAATCCCTCAAACTCTTTTTAACAAAAGATCTTAGAAGTTGGCCTAAGGTTTTATTCACCACCTTGGTTTGTCCATCCATTTGTGGATGACAAGTGGTAGGAAATAGTAGCTTTGTACCAAGCCTACTCCAAAGGGACCTTCGAAAATGTCCAAGATACTTTGTGTCCCTATCCAAAACAATGGTCCTTAGGAGACCATTATTTCTCACCACATCCCTTAAGAAAAGATTTGCCACATGTGAAGCATCCTCACTCTTGTAACATGGAATGAAATGGACCATCTTTGAAAATCTATCAAGTACAACAAAAACAAAATCTCTACCTCCTATAAACCTAGGCAAACCAAGTATAAAGTTCATAGAGATATCAATTGAAGGAAAAGTAGGAATAGGGAGTGGGGTATATAACCCATGAGGAGAAACTCTACACTGAGGTAATTTACAAAGTTAAGCACCTCTCACAAATATTATGGAAATCCTTCCTCATATGAGGCCAAGAGAAATACTCATTCAAAATTTCAAAAGTCTTAGGCTCTCTAAAGTGACCCAAAAGGCTACCTTCATGTGTGTCCTTCACAAGCAATTGCAAATTGGAACTCATTGGCATAAATAATCTTTTTCCCTTAAATAAAAAGTCATCATGTCTAAAAAAATCATTAAATGCCAAATGGACACACATGCCAAAAGACTTACTAAAATCAAGATCTTTTTCATAGAATTCCTTTTTTCAATCAAGTCCAAGCATCTTTGTTTCAAGTATGACAATTAGGGCATGTCTCCTTGAGAGAGCATCTGCCACTACATTTATTTTGCCTTTCTTATGCTTAATTACATAAGGAAATTGTTCTAAAAATTCAACTTATTTAGAATTCCTTTTATTTAACTTACCTTGCCCTCTCAAATGCTTACGAGCTTCATGATCACTATGGATCACAAACTCCTTAAGCAATAGATAATGTTGCCAATTTTACAATGCCCTCACAAGAGCATATAGCTCTTGGTCATAGGTGGAAAATTTACTTAGATAGCCTTTAGTTTTTCACTAAAGTAAGCAATAGGATGCCCTTCTTTTACAAATCTCCTATAGAAAATTGCAAGCTCATGAAAACTTCTCACCTACCACATGGTTTTAGGTGTTGGCCACTCTTGGATGACCTTCACCTTTTCCTCATCAACCTTGACCCCTTGGGAGCCAACAAAAAAATCAAGGAAGGTTGCCTCATGGGTACAAAATTCACATTTATCTAAATTAGCAAACAAAGTCTTCTTTCTTAAAATTTCAAGAACACTTTTCACATGCAAGAGGTCGTCATCCAAATGAGTAGAATAAATCAAAATATCACCAAAATACATAACTACACACTTGCCTATTAAGCTTCTCAAGACATGGTTTATCAATCATGAATGTACTAGGGGGCATTGGTCAATCCAAAAGGCATGACAAGCCACTTATAAAGTCCAAACTTAGTTTTAAAAGTCATTTTCCTCTTATTCTCCTCCCTTACCCTAAATTGATGGTATCCACTCCTCAAATCAATTATTGAAAACATACTGGAACCATGAAGTTCATCAAGCAAATCATCCAAACGGTGAATGAGGTGTTTATATCTAATAGTTATATGATTTATTGGTCTACAATCAGTGCACATCCTCTTAGTACCATCTTTTTTAGGTACCAAAATTACAAGCATGGCAAAAAGGCTCATGCTTTCTCTTACCGAACCTTTTTTCCATTAATTTACCAACTTTTTTTGAATTTCCTTGGCCTCCTTAGGAATCATCCTATATGTAGCCCTATTTGGCAAAATGGCTCCAAGTGTCTAGTCTATGTGATGTTCTATATCTTTCAAGTGTGGCAACCCATGAGGTACATCTTGTGGGAAGACATCCTGGAACTCCTCAATCAACTCTTGTATACTTATAGGCAAAGCATTCAAAGAAGGAGAAGCATGGAGAACCATGTCAGTAGGTAAAGCAAGCAAGGGTTCCCTCTTGGCCAAGAGGACCCTCCTCACCTCCCTAGGGCCAACTAACAAGGACTCCTTTCTTTTTTCCTTTTTTTTTTTTTGCTTTTGTCCCTCGATGGTAACTCTTTTACTCTCTCATTTTTCTCATTTTTTTACTCTTTTCCTCTGACACTCATGCTTTTCTCTCCCATTTTTTCTTTCCATCTTTCTTTTCTCTTTTCAACATCACTCTTGCTCTCTTTTTTCTTTATCTTGCTCTCGATTTTTCTTTCAATTTCCATTTTAATTTTCATTTTTTTATCCCTATGCACCTCTCTTGGAGACAAAGGTTTAAACACAACCCTTTTCCCTAAATATATGAAAGTGAACCTATTGGTGACTCCATCATGAATCACCTTCTTATCAAATTTCCAAGGTCTCCCTAGTAACAATTATGTGGCTCCCATGGGAACTACATCAAAAAATACCCTATCTTCATAACCTCCTAGGGTAAACATGACTTCGACTTGCCTATCCACAAGCAACTCCCCTTTCTGACTTAGTGATAATGTTGTCAACACACTATCAAACTACTAGATTTCCCTTAATTTTTTATATTGTAGGGCCAACCTAGGTTGATCTTCACAAGGACACAATCCTATCACGCCTAATCATGTATATCAAATGCCAGAACAAAAACTAGAATGGGGGTTTAGTGTAGAATAAGAAATATACAACAAAAAATTATGCAAAACAATTTGACAAAATAAAATTGATTTGGAAATGAATTAAGGAATATCAACTCAAGAATTGAATCATGCAATCAGTTATCATGGCTTTAACAATAGTTACAATTTCATATCAACCAACCTAAGTTTCTTTCGATAATCATCTAACATTTGTCCATGCTTATTGAGATCACAATCACGGCCCCTAATTAACATGGATTCAAGATCATATTAGTTGATTTCAGGTTATCAATCAATTACCTAATTGAAATATAATCCAAAACTTAGCGAGATCACAATCATGAAAACGGATTGAGAATTGGAAAAATGCAATAGTAGAAATTGCATAAGGACAGTAAAGAATTAAGAACTCAAACTAGTTGCAATCCTAAAAGTAATGAAACTTAGGCAATAAATGGGTTAGTCCATATTTATGCTCATATGATTGGGCTTTTTCCCATTCAGGATATCAAATACACCAAGGTTGGTACATCATATTAGGTGTAGCCTACTTCATCAAGGTCCTATCATTGTTAGCCATATTATTAAACTAAATGGGGATATACCAACAACAAAGTCAAAACAAGAACCAAAACCAGAATTACCAAGATCAAAACCAGTAATATTAGAATAACACTATCAGAATCACAATCAATTTCTAGATCAGATGTAATATTAGCATGATCAAATCAAAATTAGAATCAAAATTAGTAACCTATAGAATCCTATCTATTTTTGGGTTATAAGCATGCAAGTTACCAAGATTACTCCTAATCATACATAGCAAAAATAGATTAACATGAAACTACAAAAATAGCAAAAATAATAGAAAAACAGCAAATAGTAAAATGACAAAAATACCCTTACAATAGTAAGCACATGTCAAGAAAGGTATAGGAGGGCTAAAATGATACCAAACAATTTTAAAAAAAATTCTCTAACAATATAGTGACATTATATGATGTATTTATGATTTCCTAGAATTTTTGGCGATTTTTAAAAATCATAAAAACAAAAACAAATTGAAAAAATGGTCTAAACAATTGAATTTCGCAAAAACAAGGTCATCACATTGTATTTAAACACAATGACCTTGCTTTATGAATTTTTTACTATCTTGTGACCAAGTTGCAGCAAATTTTGGGTTACTCAATTTTTCAGTCTCTAAGATTTCTACTAGTGCTGCAATGATTTCTACTACTACTTTGCCCCTATCAATGCTACAACACAAAATAATGTCAAAATTACTCACATAAACAATATACATTAAAAGACTCAACTATCACAAGATTAGGACACAACAACTTGTGTCCCTGATAATGGTGTCAAATTGATAATGTTGTTGACACAATATCAAATTACTATATTTCCCTTAATTTTAGTGTAGGGGCCAACCTAGGTTAATTTTCATAAGGACACAATCCTATCATGTCTAATCATGTGTATTAGAGACTAGAACACAAACTAGAACAAAAATAGAATGTGGGAATTCAATCATGCAATCAGTTATCATGGCTTTAACAATAGTTAGAATTTCATATCAAGCAACCTAAGTTTCTTTAGATAATCATCTAACATTCATCCATGCATATTGAGATCACAATCATAACCCCTAATTAACATGGATTCAAGATCATATTGATTGATTTTAGGTTATCAATCGATTACCTACTTGAAATATAATCCAAAACTAAGTGAGATCACAATCATGAAAACAAATTGAGAATTGGAAAAATGCAATAGTAGAAACTGCATAAGCAAAGTAAAGAATTAAGAACTCAAACTGGTTTCAACCCTGAATCTTGAATTGATAACGAAGTTAGCCTTCCATGGCCATCATAAAACACATAGCGAAATACAATTGAGAAGATAACATAGTAGAATACAATTGAGAAGATAACATAGTAGAATACAATTGAGAAGAGAGGAAAAACTTCTTTTGAATTCGAGGGAAACTATCCAAACTCAAAAGTGTCAAAAATGTGTCAAAAATGTCTCCAAAATGAACAAAAATTGTCTATCTTTTCTAACTTCTCTACTATATACGAATTTTACTAACTACTAACCAATTAACAAACTGACTACTAACCAATTAACAAACTAACTATTAACCAATTAACAAACTACTACTAACCAATTAACAAACTACTAACCAATTAACAAACTAACTACTAACCAATTAACAAACTAACCACTAACCAATTAAGAAACTACTACTAACCAATTAATAAACTAACTACTAACCAATTAACAAAGTAACTACTAACCATTTAACTAACTTCCTAACTAAACTACATAACTAACCAACTAGATGATAACATAGTTGGAAGTACTAAGGAGAATGCACTTGGATAGAAGCTTTAGTAGCCCAACAAGCCTACCAATTTACAAGGAAAGGTCCAATCAAGAGTGGTGTAGAGGTAGTAACTTCACGTCCATATTTGACATTATAAATGGTTGAACTACATTGAAGGGTAAACGAGGAAATTGTAGATCTTTGTCTTAGCTTTCTAGGGCTATCATGATTGTCCAATTTCGAGGTCTATAGCTCCAGATATGGCTGCACAAGATAGCAACATCATAGTGAAAATTAAGTCCAAAAGTAAGCAAAGATTAACAACTATCCTTAACTAAGTTCAATGACCCAAGAGTTAACCAATGTGTGATTATTAACCAGAAAATAATGTCAAATATGTCCAACATAAGTCACTATTAGGTGCCTAAAAAATTCTCCATCACTTAGTCATTGGAGCCTATATGGCCTTGGGTAAACAATGGTGAGTAGAGCAAGCTTCTTCACAAGTCTCTCACCAGCTACATTCACATGACTACCTCTATCTATAATCATAGAGCACAAGTTCCCCAAGATAAGATATCTAGAATAGAAAATATTTTCTCTTTGTGTCTCAGCCTCCTCTCCTATATGGCTATTCATCAACTTCCTCACTACAAGCAAATCTCCCTCATAGTGGTAATCATCACTATGGCTCTCAACCTCACTAGAAGTTCTCACCTCTCCAATGAAACTTTCACTTTCTACCTCCCCATCATCCTTTACTATCATCACTCTCCTATAGGGACATTAAGAAGTTATATGTCCCTTCCCTAGGCACTTAAAACACTTAATGTTACTAGTCCTAAGGGTCATAGGTGTAGGGGTGGAAGTGCTTCCTTTCGACCTAGAGAGGACTTACTCCTCTTCTTAGAGCTTTTCTCCCTTTAGTAAAACATTTTTGAGACACTTAATAGTGACTTATGCTGGACATATTTGATATTATTTTCTATTTAATATTGACACATTGGTTGCGTCTTAGGCCATTGAACTTAATTGGGGGTAGTTGCTAATCTTTGCTTATTTTTGGACTTAATTTTCATTATGGAGTTTCTATCTTGTACAGGCCATACGTGGAGCTACAAACCTCCAAATTGATCAATCTTGGTAGCCCTAGAAAGCTCAAATAAAGATAAAAAAGTTCTCTTATTATAGTTCAACCTAGTTCGATAATTTGTAGTTTCAAATATGGATGTGAAGTTACTACCTCTATAGCACTCTCATTAGGCTTTTCTGCATTTTTCTTCTCTGTATTCTGCTAAGTTTTCTATGACAATGGCCATGGAAGGCTAAGCTTCTTTTTCTATTCAAGGTTCAGGAATGCAAATTGGTTTGAGTTCTTGATTCTTTATCTTCCTTATGCAATTTCTACTATTTGTCTTTCCAATTCTTAATTTGTTTTGATGATTGTTATCTCGCATGGTTTTTCGATTGTGCTCTATTAGGCAATCGATTGATATCCTAAAATCAACCAGTTATGATCTCGAATCCATGCTAGTTAAGGACTACCTATGATTGTGATCTCAATATGCATAGACAAATTTTATAAGATTATCTAAAGAAACTTAGGTTGATATGAAATTGCATCTTTCTTAGAACCATGATAATTTATTGCATGATTGAATCTTGAAATTGATGTTATACAATTCATTTTAGATCCATTTTGTTTTCCATAAACTCTGTTGTACATAATTACTGAAACTGTGTAATTTTATTTCACCCAAACCCCAATTTTTTACATTCATTTTGGTTTTTGATCAAGAAGATTAGGCATAATATGATTGTGTCCTTGTGAAAATCGACCTAGGTTAGTCCTTATACTACAAAAATTAAGGAGAATCTAGTGATTTGATAGTGTATTGACAACATTATCAAAATGGCATAATTGTTAGGGACACAAGCTATCGTGTCCTAATCTTGTGATATTTTGAGTGGTATAGTGTATAAATTGTTTGTGTGAGTAATTTTTACTTTCTTTTATGTTGTAGCACTAGTAGAAATCGTTGTAACACTAGTAGAAATCATTGATCAAGGCCATCGTGTAAGGGACGAACATGATGGGGGGCCTTATTTTTACAAAATTCGATCATTTAGTTCACTTTTTCAATTTTTTATTTTCATGATTTTTAGAAATCGCCAAAAAATTCCAGAAAATCATATAATGCCATTTTACTCCTCCTATACCCTTCTTGACAAGTATTTACTATTGTAGGGGTATTTCCATCATTTTATTTTTTTTGTTGTTTCTATTGTTTTCTGTCAATCTATTTCTATTGTATATGACTACGACTAATCCTGGAAAATTGCATGCATATGACCCAAAAATATATTTGACATTCCATAGGTTGTTAAGAAGTTCTAAGAGTAGTGAAGTAGTTAATAGTAGTTGTGTTATTTCATCTAATATTGCTAATTCTAGTTCTAATTCTAATTTTGATCCTACTAGTATTGATTTTGCATCTGATCTTGCTAATAGTGTTGATTATGATTCTGATATTGCTAACTTTAATTTTGATTTTAATATTTACATATCCCAATTTAGTTTGGATAATATGGCTAACAATGACAAAACCTTAAAGGAGTGGGCTACACCTGATATTATGTACCAACCTTTGTATATTCAATATCTTGAATGGGAACAAGTCCAATCATATGAGCTTAAATTTGGACTAACCCATTTATTGCTTAAGTTTCATGGTCTTGTAGGTAACACTCAACAATTTGGCGTTAGGGGGTCTATTGCATTCAAAGTAGTAAATGAGGTCGTTGTTGTTGATAATCAAAGATTGGAAAATAAGATAACTAGACTGACCTCTCTTGTTAAATAGCTAGTCGTTGGACAACACCACATTATTCCACATTTGTGCTTCCATAGAACATCCAACTGATACCTGCCCCACTTTGTAATAAATTGAATTTAGAGATACCAACCACCACCTCCATTCAAACACCAACAACATATGCAACCTACATAGCAAAGTTCCTTGAACGATTTGGTCAAGTAGAAGGCCACGAATAACATTCAAGTCTAAGAGAATGTGTTTGCCACAAGTCAAAAATGTAGATTGGTTAATTGGCCACCATTGTGAATCAACTACAATGGTTCTAGATAGATCCCCTCTCAAACCATTCTTAGTCCAAAAGCAAATATGAGTGACATAACCTTGAGGAGTGGTAAGGAGCTACCACAACAACAATAAGTAAATTTGCATTCTGAAATTTTTGAATTTTTTTATTTTGATGATTTTACTGAGTGTGATTGTACTTGTACTGGATAATTGAGTGCACTATTTGTGTAGAAATTAGTAATGCTATTAATGTAGATGCAAAAGTTGTAGATATCGTAGGTTGGAATGTTGTAGGAGTTATGGAGGTTGCAGCAGTTCAACCACCATTGCCATCCATTGTGCAGTCATTATAGCCCCTAGTAATCACAGCTAAAAAACTCCAAGCTTAGCAAAAGGAGAGGTTGTTGCAAAATTTGAAAGAAGTTGGGAGATTTCTTTGAGCACCTTGTCAAACATTCAACTTTGAGGTTCCTATTGAAGAAGCCACCAAAATATGTGGCATTGGAATTGTTACGTTGGATGATGAGGAGGAGGCTGCTCAAAGCAACTACAAATAGGAGTGGAGCAAGGATATTAGATGCAAAATTCTACACATTCTTTCCACCTTAGAAGATGAATTTTTTTTTCATATTTCACTCATTCCTTTGTGATTATTACTTCTTGTGTTCTCTACATTATGTTCATATATGCTTACATTGAGGTCAATGATGGCTAGTATGTTGGCATTTTCTTCTTTCTTATGTGATTTTCACATGTGTTGATAATTACTCTAGGTTTTGCCTTGATTCTCTTTTATGCATCTTGTCTCACATGCATTGGTGATATGATTTAGGCCTTCTTTCTTTATAGTCACTAGCCAAATGAATTTACCTTGCATTAAATCCCTTGCTTACCCCTTTTGAGCCTATCTAACCATTTCTTTGATATTATATCTCATTAGAAGCCTAAAGTAGAAAACCATGATCACCCTACCCTTAGCTGTTAAAGGAGATTTGGAATTGTTTTGGGAATAGGTTTTAAATAAGTGTGGGGGAGATACCCTAAAGGCTTTGTAAATGGTACCTTGATAGTTTGGCTTGTGCAAGTGGTAATTGTTATTTTGTGATGAAGTGTGTTTTTCTTTAAATGTGTGGAAAAAAATGATGAATCAAAGAAAGAAAAAGGAAAAAAAGTTGAAAGAAAAAAATACAATAAAAGGTTGAAGTGGTGCAAAAAGAGAAATGAAATTGAGAAAGGAAAAAAAAAAGAAAAAGTATAAAAGGAAGGAGGTAAAGTAGACCTTACTTGTCTTGTATTATGTTGCATTTTTTAGTGACTTGTATTGCTTTAGGGATGATCTTCATGCTTATTGACTTATTCTTCATTGCTCATTTTCCCTCTTTGGTTGTGCAAGCTTAAATCACTTCTCATATTCTACCTTGTCCTTGGCCACATCACAATCTTAATAAAAGCCATTTTGATCATTTGTGCTTATGTTTCAAGTCATAGAAATTAGAGGCTAGTCAAAGCTTGGTAGTGCTAGTTAGCGTAGGGTGCTTGATTGTAAACACAAATCTAAACACTTAAGAGATTGAGAGTATGTATCTTGAGAGAGTTCTATCATTTGAGTTATTTTTTAATTTTTATTGTTCTCTTGTTTGCTTTAGATGTTAGAAGTAAATTCATAGATTGTTGGGTACCTTAATTTTAGGATGCTTGTACTCTTATTCCTTTTATTAACTTAAGATTCATTAGAAGGTACTTCACTTTACTGTAATTACTTTAATTCATTTATTTCATTTCCTTTAGCTTTAGATTTTTTTATTTTAGATTTTCTTGATTTTGTTCGAAATGGAAAAGTTCAAGTGTGGGGGAATTTGATAGAGTATTTTTGAGACACTTAATAATGACTTATGCTGGACATATTTGACATTATTTTCTATTTAATATTGACATATTGGTTGAGTCTTGGGCCATTGAACTTAATTGGGGGTAGTTGCTAATCCTTACTTATTTTTGGACTTAATTTTCATTATGAGGTTGTTATCTAGTGTAGGCCATATCTGGAGCTACAGACATCTAAATCGGACAATTTTAGTATCCCTAGAAAGCTAAGAAAATGATCTAAAACTTCTCTCATTATGGTTCAACCAATTTCGCCCATTTGCAGTTTCAAATATGGACGTGAAGTTACTAGCTCTATAGCACTCTAATTAAGCTTTTCCTTTTATATTCTAGTCCAGATTATAGGGCCCTGGTTGGTGGGCTTTCTTGGTTGCTAATTCTTCTATCCAAGCTCATTTTACTTGACACTTTTGAGCATGTAATCAGCAGGTTATTTGGTAGTTAGGGTAGTTGAAAAGTTAGTTAGAAACTCATTGGAAACTTTTGTATTTTTGGGGAGTTGAAGGGGTTTCTTGCATCGGAAGTTTTCCTCTCTTCTCCATATTTTTCTGCTGTGTTTTTCTATATTTTTCTTCTTTGTATTATGCTAAGTTTTCTATGACAATGGTCATAGAAGGCTAAGCTTCTTTGTCAATTCAAGGTTCAGGAATGCAAATTAGTTTTTGTTCTTTGTGCTTTATCTTCTATATGAAATTTCTACTATTTGTCTTTCCAATTCTTAATCTATTTTCATGATTATGGTCTTGCTTGATTTTTGGATTGTGTTTTATTTGGTAATCAATTGTTAACCTAAAATAAGTCAGTTATGATCCTGAATCCTTGCTAGTTAGGGACTACGATTATGATCTCAATATGCATAGACAAATGTTAGATGATTATCTAAAGAAACTTTGGTTGATATGAAATAGCATCCTTCTTAGAACCATGATAACTGATTGCATGATTGAATCTTTGAATTGATGCTATACAATTCATTTTAGATCCATTCTATTTTGCATAAACTCTGTTCTACACAATTACCTAGACTGCATAATTTTGTTTCACCTACACCCCCATTTTTTATATTCATTTTGGTTTCTAATAAAAAGATTAGGCATAATATGATTGTGTCCTTGTGAGAATCGACCTAGGTTAGTCCCTACACTACAAAAATTAAGAGAAATCTAGTGATTTGATAGTATACAACAACATTATCACTTTTCTATCCTTTTCCTTCTCTCTCTCTTTTCCTTTCCAACTACTAGTACCAACATTAGTCTTCCTAGATGCACTCCTTTCTTTAATTTTCATATCTACTTTGATGGCTTGATGGACTAACTCACCTAGGGTAACTCCATAACATATTGGATTTCCCTATTTTGGACCATGAAGAAATCGAGCCAAAGTGGCTTCTTCACTCCCCCTAATTTGAGCTCTCATTAACTCCATTTCCATTTCTTTGTGGTACTCTTACATACTCCTAGATCCTTGGTATAGCCTTTACAATTTATTAGGTAAGTCCCTAGTGTAAGATGCTGGGACAAACCTATTCCTCATCAATCTCTTCAAGGCTACCCAATGTTGGGAAGTTCTACATTGCCTGCCTCAATTCTTAGGGTGTAACTTATATACTTGTTGGACAACCTCACTTATCGCCAATTGGTTTTAACCTGAAATCTAACATGGTATTAGATCCAATAACCCATCTTATTTAATCGCTAATTCTAGTAGGCATCCTGGCCATTGCCTATTCGAGAAGGCATCTTGGCCATTGCTTATTCTAAAAGGCATCTATGGAGGAAGGGTGTTTGATAAGCATATTTTTAGTTGTGTCAATGCGCATCAAATAAACTAAATCTAATTATAGTATAGTCAACCCTAGGTCGAATTTAACTCAAGGACACAGTGTGCTCAATTGTGACTTTAATGTGAAAACTAAAATAAAACTGGAATGCTCGAGTGTAGAGTGCCGAGTTGCTCTCGACAGAGACTGGTCCGATATTGTCTCGGTAGAGACTTAACTGACTCGGTCTCGGCTAAGCGCAGACAGACGCAATAGAGTCGGACTAACTCTATTTTAGACGGAAATGCAGGAAACATGAGGGGTTTGAAATGCAAGTAATGAAAGACAGAAAGTAAACTAAGGACATGAATGCGATTAAACTAAGCTATTCTACTACTACTACTGTGTTCATGTTCAGCCTCAATAATCAAGTCTGTTCTATTTCAATCACTCTAGTTCACAGTCCATATCAACCTTTGGTTTTCTTATGACAATCGTCAAATGTTCATCCACTATCATACCAAGGAATTACACGATCACTACCTCATTAGTTGGTAGGGATTAAGCTAAACCAGTTCCAATCGACTTAGTTAAACATTGTTCACCACACTTTGTGCAATCGCAACGCAGATAGGGAATTAAAGTGTGAGAATGCAACCAGAGATTAGAATCAGAAAACACTCATATTATTGAAAACGAAATACAAACACAAGATTTGAGTTCAGTGGCTCCACCTTCTACAGCAATCGTCATGGAAGAACGGTGATGGTTCACCTCTGCTAGCCAGAACGCTGAGGATCGGATCCACCAGAGTGCATTGGTAGTCAATGCAGTCCCCTCTGACGATCTTCGGCTTCTCAATTTCTGACCTGCACTTCCTTAATCGAGAGAAGCATCGTTGATAGCACCGTATGCCACCGTAGACATGAGAACGAGAGTGAGAGAATGGATACAATGGAAATAGATATATGAATTTTAGACCCCAAAAAAGTGCATAACTCCTCCTATATATACCCGAGCTGCAACCTACTACTTTAACGACTCCTAACAGAATTACAACTAAATTTCCTATTCTACCCTTGCGAAGATTCTTCAGAGTGACGTGGCAGATTCTCCAGGAGCTGAGATGGCCTCTATGCTGGATTACTAACGTGGATGATGCAATTGGGCTGCTCCTTATTATGCTGCTGGACCGCTAAGTTGGCCGGCCGAGAAGGAGTTAGCTGGCCGGGACGACTCTCCTGGGCCGAGACTCTTGATTAGCTAAGATCAATTTCGGCCTATAGAATTGAATAGATTCTTTCATTAGCTAAAATCCTCAAGTTAGCACAAATTTATACTTTTCCTAGTTCTAGGTCCATAATATGAATCTTAGCTAATACTCCATTCTTAAGCACCAAATGATCCCAAAAACACTCATCCTAGGGTCCTATAAGGTGTATAAAATACGACTCATCAGTGTTGGAAAGTTCTACATTGCTTGCCTCAATCCTCGGAATGCAACTTATATACTTGTTGAAGAACCCCACTTATAGTCTATTGGTTTTAAGCTAAAATTTGACACCCAAGGATCCTTCTCTTCCTTCCTTATAGCCTCCAATAGTTGAGTCTACCACACCATGAAAATATGTGACCTGCAAACGTGTGACCTGCAAACATCAAAGAGTGACCAAAAGTGACACAACTCTCACTTAGGCAAATATTCTCTCAGTCTCTCAAGTGTTTGGGTTTGTATTTACACTTAACACCACATGCGTTGGTATTACTGATAAGAGCGTGTTTAGTCGTGTTCCATTTATCAAATAAACTAAAGCTAACTATAGCATAGTCAACCCTAGTTCGAATCCTCTCAAGGACATAATGTGCTCAATTATGAATTTTAGTGCAGATTAGAGGAATGCAGAAACTCAAGTGTAGGATGCAGACTCACTCTTGGCTAAGTGTCGAGTTGCTTCCAGCAGAAATTGAATCGAAATGGTCTCGGTAGAGACTTATCCGACTCAGGCTTAGCTAAATGCGGACAGACGCAACAAAGTTGGACTGACTCCATTTCAGACTAAAACGCACGAAACAAGGGGGTTAGGGTGCAAGTTAAGTAAAATGAATTAAACTAAAATGCGAGTGCAGTTAAACTAAACTACTCTATTGCTACTATTGTTACTACTGTTACTATTGTTACCATTGTTACTACTGTGTTCATGTTTAGTCCAAGAATTAAGGTCATTCCGGTTCATTCACTCAGTCCACAATCCTTATCAACCTTTAATGTTCTTATGACAATCGCTAAATATTCGTCCATTGCCATACCGAGGATTTACACAATCGTTACCTCATCAGTTGGCAGGGATTAAGTCTAGAGTTGATTTTAGGTTCTCAATTAGATTCTTTAGTTGATTACCTACTGAATTAGTTAAGCCAGTTCCGATCGACTTAGCTTAACATTGTTCACATTACCTCGTGCAATCGCGATGCATAAATAGAATTAGAGTTTAGGAATGCAACAGAGATCATAAATCAGAAAATACTTATATTATTGGAAACAAAATACAAACACAAGGCCTAGATTCGGTGACTCCAACTTCTATAGTAATCGCCATGGAAGAACGGTGATAGTTCACCTCCGCTAGCTAGGATGCTGAGAATCAGGTCCACCAGAGTGTGTTGGTAATCCAATCAGTCCCCTTTGACAACCTTCGACTTCTCACTTCCTAACCTGCACTTCCTCAATCGAGAGAAGCACCAATGATAGCACCGTGCACCACTATAAGCGTAGAATATGAGAGCAAGAAAATGGAAATAATGAGAATGGAAAAATATGAATTCCAAAGACCCCAAAAAAGTGCACAACTCCTCCTATATATACACGAGTTGTGGCCTACTACTCCTAACGACTCCTAACAAATTTTCAAAGTAGATTGCCTATTCTACCCTTGCGTAACTTGTGCTGCAAGCTTCTCCAGAAGTGACATGGCAACTAAGCTGGAGCTGAAGTGGCCTTTGAGTTGGATAGTTGACGTGGATAACACCATTGGGCCACTCCTCGTTGGGCTGCACCTAATTGGGCTACTAGATCGAGAAGCCTGGCCTGGCCGAGATGGAGTCGGTCTGGCCGGGACGAATTCATCTCGACTACGACTTCTTATGCTGGGCTGAGATCATCTCCGCTAATCGTGCAAGGAAAAAAGAATAAGTCTTTTATTAGCTAAGATCCTCGAATTAGCACAGATTTATGATTTCTCTATTTCTAGGCCCTTAATATGAATCTCAGCTAATACTCATCTCTTAGACACTTATTTATCTTAAGAACACCCATCATAGGTCCCTATAAGGTGTATAGAATATGACTCATCAGATGCCCACACTTACACTTTTGCACTCCTAGGCAGAATAAGGATTCAAACGCAGGGGGGAATTTTAAAACAAAAAGAGTTTTCAATTGACTTCCTTAATGAGCTGTTAGAAAAGAATGATCGTTCAAGCTCAAAGGGGTAAACAAGGGATAAGATTTCAAGGTAGGTCCATTTGGCACAGGGTTTAATTAGAAACATGGTCTAGATCATGTCATTCCTGCATGTGAAACCAGATATATCTAGAGAGTTAAGGCAAAATCTAGAATACACAGTCAGCAAGGATGCAAAAATCACACCAGAAAGATAGAATGGCAAGGTGCAAAGCCATCATATATACACAAGGCTCAAATATCCTCACATGATTGATTACTTGCTCTATCACAATAGTTTCTCTTTTTCAGTTTTCAGCCACTTCCTGCCTAGAGACACAAATTTTATTCCCTGACAATGTTGAAAAATCTCTCTCTAGAGTTCTGAATTACTTCCTACTGCTCGAACCAAATCCTAAAGAAATCATTTCAAATTCTCTTTTTCAAAACATTTTCTTAGCAATCCAAATTCCAAATTCAGCTAGGAGGAAAGCAAAGCAGAAAAAAAATTATTTGAAACAAGGAAATGACACAAAAAATAAGAGCAGGAATAAAAGTAGACTGGTAACTAAAGGGAAAAGAAAATGAGAATAAAGGACTGAAGAGAAAGCTAAAACTACAAATCACAAAAATTAAAAGCATAAGTTTATATGGGTTCACGCGATTGGCTTAAGGTGTTTCCTCTAGTGGAGCTAATTCCATCAATGAAATGGTCTCCATGTCTCCTGCTGGTGGTGCTAGACCTTCATCAAAAAGTTTAATTTTATGCTCATTGACCTGGAAGGTGCTCTTTGTCTGTTCATCTTTTAATTCTACTGCACCATGGGGAAAAATAATAGTGATACCAAAAGGTCCCTCCCATCTAGAACGAAGCTTACCTGCTATGAGCTTTAAGTGTGAATTAAACAGGAGAACTTTTTGGCCAACTTGAAACTCTTTCCTCAGGATCTGTTGGTCATGGAAGTGCTTGACTATCTGCTTGTAGATCCTGGAGTTTTCATAGGCTTCCAAGCGAAGTTCATCCAACTCTTGCAACTGGAATTTCCTTTGCTTCCCTACTTGGTCATAGGCTAGATTGCATTGTTTGACAACCTAGTAAGCTCTGTGCTCTAGCTCGACAGGAAGATGGCAGGATTTACTGAAGACAATCCGGTAGGGAGACATCCCTAACGGTGTTCGGTATGCAATTCTATGTGCCCAAAGAGCATCCTCAAGGAGTCGGCTCCAGTCTTTCTTGCTGGGGTTGGTCATCTTTTGCAGCGTTCTCTTTATTTCCCTGTTGAAAACTTCCACTTGACCATTTGTCTAGGGGTGATATGTTGTGGCAATTCTATGCACCACCCCATACTTGTGGAGTAAAGAGGACATGGCTCTATTGCAAAAGTGACTATCTTGTTCACTTATAAGCACTTTTGGCACACCAAATCGATAGAAGATATTGGATTTCAGAAAATCCACTACCACCTTGGCATCATTGGATTTGGTGGCTATGGCCTCTACCTATCTTGACACATAATCTACGGCCAACAAAATATAAGAGTACCCATTGGAGATTGTGAATTGCCCCATGAAGTCAATACCCCACACATCAAAGACTTCACAAAACAAAATGGGTTGTTGGGGCATCTCATGCCTTCTGCTAATGGCTATTCCAACTTTTTGACATTTTTTGAAGGTGGAGACTAGTTGATAGGCGTCTCTAAAAATGTGGGCCAATAAAACCCACAATCTAGCACTTTCCTAGCAGTCCGAGTAGATCCATAGTGGCCGCCTCTAGGTGCTACATGGCAAATCTGGAGAACCGAATTGGTCTCGGTGTCACGAGTGCACCTGCAAATGACTTGGTCACTGCAAAGTCTCCATAGGTAAGGATCATCCCGTATGTAGTATTTGGTATCATCCTGGAGTTTTTCCTTGTAAAGTCGAGATGCCTTCGGTGGAAACTAAGATGTTGCTACAAAATTGCATATGTCCGCAAACCATGGTGTAGGCATGTTAATGTGCTAACTTTCTGCACAGAAGCGGGGTTTGGAAGGGAGGTGATGATGTCAATCTTCAATTTATCAACCTCTATACCTCTATTGGATACCAAATGTCCCAACACAACTCCCTTAGTTACCATGAAATCGCATTTTTCAAAATTAAGCACTAGATTTGTTTCCATGCATCTTGTTAACACTTTGGATAGGTTCTCTAGGCACGCGTCAAATGATTCAGCATAAACCATGAAGTCATCCATGAACACCTCCATGCACTCCTGTAGCAGGTCCGAGAAGATACTTGTCATACAGTGTTGGAATGTTCTCGGAGCATTGCACAGGCCAAATGGCATGCGAGTGTATGCAAAAGGTACCAAATGGGCAAGTGAAGGTGGTCTTATGCTGATCTTTAGGTGTAATGTGGATTTGCATGTATCTAGAGAAACCATTCAGAAAGAAGTAATGGGATTTTCCTTATAGCTTTTCGAGGACTTGGTCAATAAAAGGCAAAGAAAAATAATCCTTGTGAGTTGCCTGGTTTAATCTTCTACAATCAATGCAGACTCGCCAGCTATTCTGAATCCACATAGGTACCAATTCATTTTGCTGGTTTTTCATGACGGTCATCCTAGACTTTTTAGGCACTACTTGCACAGGGCTCACCCATTGACTATCTGAGATGGGGTAGATGATTCCTGCAGCAAGGAGTTTCATGACTTCTTTCTTGACCATGTCCAGGATGGTCGGATTCAGCCTTCTTTGCTGTTGCCTTATGGGCTTAGCTTCCCCCTCCATCAAAATTCTATGCATCCATATGGAGGGGTTTATACCAGGAAGGTCAGAAAATTTCCACCCAATTGCCTTCTTATGTTGCCTTAGGACATTTAACAACTTGTCTTCTTGCTCCTGAAGGAGATTGTTGGCAATGATAACAGGGAGTTGCTGTTCAGTATCCAAGTAGGCATATTTTAGATGATTTGGAAGTGGCTTCAAATCCCTAGGTGGTGGCGGAGATAGAGAATTGTCGTTTAATGACTTCGGATCCGGCTGGTCGACTTGAATTGGTCTCTACACCAAGTGTGCCAACATGGTTTTGGCCTTTTTTTGCTTTGGCCGACTCCTCTCAATTCTTGTCGGGTTTGAGTCAGACTTGACTCCTTATGCAGCCCTGGGGTCGGATCCAGGTGGAATAGTAAATTCAGTTCTCATTTGCTTCCGATCTTCATTGGCCGAGATGGTCTTGGCAAGCATGTCGACCTTGTCTCTCAACTTCTCGGCCGAGTTGACTCTTGTCTTTTCTTCGTCTCAGCCTCTTTTGGCCGACTCGACTTTGGTTGTGAATATTGTTGCCAGTTGTGCTGAGAAGAGCTCTTTAGTCTCGGCAACCTTGACTTCTTCTTTATTTGTACACTCCAGGTTCTCAAGGTTGTAGACTTGGTCTAACACTTCGAACAATTTAGATTCAAAATCCAAGTCGACAATGTTGTTATTATTGTCCTCGGAGTTGGGAAGATCATGTACTTCTTCATAATCAGCCTCCTTTGTAATGGACCCTAAGTAGTTGATCAAATCAATGCTTCCAACACAATTCTCACTATCTTCACTGTTGTTGTCTAGTTGAAGATATTCCTCAACCAGTTTGTCAATCAGATCAATGCCAAAGAGAGAATGGTCTTCGGTGGGGTGCTTCAAAGCTTCAAAAATATTGAACTGCACTAGGGTATCACCAAATTCCATTGAGAGTGTCCCTACATGCACATCAATCTTTGTTCTAGTAGTCATAAGGAATGGTCTCCCAAGAATCAAGGTGGTTCCATTTCCTGATGTCTCATCCTCCATATCAAGCACATAGAAGTCCGCTGGAAAAATCAGCTCATTAACTTGGACAAGGATAACTTCGAGATCACCTAAAGGTTGAATAACACTTCTATTCGCCAGCTGTATTGTCATCCCAATGGGTTCCAGATCACCAAAATTCAGAGATTTATAGATCGACGTTGGCATGACATTAATTGAAGCTGCCAGGTCCAGCATGGTATCAACAAAGGTATAGTCACTAATGGTATATGGGATAGAAAAGATTCCGAGATCTCGGCATTTCTTTAGCAGTGCTTGCTATGCACATGTCGTGAATTCTTTGCTTCTGGTCAACGCCGACACTATACCTCCTACTTCCACACTCCCTTTCATCTTCTTCCTTTTGTGTACACACAATTCTTTGAGGAATTTTGCGTACTTAGGAATCTGCTTGATGGCGTCAAGAAGTGGAATGTTGATTTCCACCTTGCGGAAAATTTTCAGCAACTCTTCATCTAATTCAGGATTCCTTACCGAGATGGTCCGAGTTGGAAATGACAATGGGACAGTTTTCTCTAGCCAAGACTGCGAGTCAACATTTGGTTCAGAATCGGCTTCGGTTGGTCTCGGCAACTGCTGCAATGTAGGTTGAGGTAATTCTTTTCCGCTTCTCAGTGTAACTACACTTGCGTTCCCTTTTGGATTTGGAATTGTTTGAGAAGGAAGGTTGTTGGACCCGGTCGACTATAATTGGCTTATAGTGTTGGATTATTGTCCTATTTGCATTTTGAGGTCTTGGATGGTGGCGGTCATATTTTGTTGGAACTGCATGTTGCTAGAGCTCACAGATTGCTAGAACTCCAAGTTTCTAGTGACTACCTGCTTCATCAGGACCTCCAAAGATGGAGAATTGCCTTGTGGTGGCATTCTCTATTGCTGCTGTTGCTAGAAAGGTGGTGCTTGATACTGTAAAGTTGGCTGTTGAAAACCTGCTTGTCTCGAATGTGCATTCGGTGTGGGTCCAAATTGTTGAGCTTCACAAGGCCCTTGATTCGGTCCTGGCCGAAATGGTTGTCTTCCATACTATTTATTATCAATTGGGCAGCTCTGATATGGTTGTTTCCCATACTAATACCCACCTATGGCTCCAACGTTCTCTGGTTAGTCCAACTCTGTCTCTTGCAAAGTGGGGCACAAATCAGTGGGGTGCTCCACAGAAGTACATATGCCACAGACTTTAGCTGCAATGGTTGGTTGGTGTTGTCCAACAGCAAGTTTCCTCACCAGCGATGTCAATTCAGTCAATTGGTTTTCCAAGCTCTGATTGGAGGCTGTGCCAATTTCATTCACCATCTATGTTTGGCTAGGTCCTCTAATCCCAAACTGTTGCATATTAGAGATCAGGTGCCTTGCTGCTACTGGTGTCTTGTCCATCAATGCTCCTCCATTGACAACATCAATCATGCTTCGGTCCATCATCGACAGACCTTCATAGAAATATTGGATCAGCAATTGCTCACTAATCTGATGATGTGGACATGTGGCGCAAAGTTTATTGAATCTTTCCTAGTATTCGTGTAGAGTCTCTCTAGGATGTTGCCTTATCCTACAGATTTCTTTCTTGATAGTCGCAGTCCTGGATGCTGGAAAGAACTTCTCCAAGAATGTGCATTTCATGTCTCCCCAGGTGTTAAAGAGAACTGGCTGTAAATACAACCAATCTTTTGCAGCTCCATCCAGGGAGAATGGGAACACCTTCATTTTGATGAAATCCTCCAGTATCCCCTACAGCCTCATTGTGGAGCAAACCACATGGAATTCCTTCAAGTGCTT
This sequence comes from Mucuna pruriens, assembly GCA_025330945.1. Taxonomy (NCBI): domain Eukaryota; kingdom Viridiplantae; phylum Streptophyta; class Magnoliopsida; order Fabales; family Fabaceae; genus Mucuna; species Mucuna pruriens. The sequence goes on from JAENHJ010000532.1 coordinate 2,201,735, forward strand.
GTGGGGGTCTTCTCCTGCAAGACCATGAAATCTAGGCAACAAATATATAAGACCAGATTTCAATTCATATGTTTGGGCTAACTCCAATTGTGGATATTGGATACATCAAGGTTGATACACCACATCTAGTGTAGCCAGCTCCTTCAAGGTTCTGTCAGTGTTCTCCATGTACTTCAGTTCTGCAAAAGTGTTAGTGCTATCGTATTCAATAGAATCAGAATTGTTAGTGACAGGACTACTATTGTCAGAACTAGAAACAGAGTTAGAACTACCACTTACTACTATGTTCCTAGCTTTTCTTAATCTACGTAAAGCTATTTCTATCTTAGGATCTAAAGCATACAAAGGGTTAGTGCTACTCCTTGTCATGCATTATAAAAATCATGCAAAAACATTAGTGTTATAGCAAGAAGATAGAGGGTTAATAACTATTAGAATGTAACTCAAAATGTAGTAAAGAAAATGTATATTGTGCTACAAATATTTTTTTACTTTTGTCTTTTTTAAGCAGTGAAACTCACGCAAAACTAACAAATACTCAGCATGCTATTTTATTATAGGATCCAAATCAAAATAGACAGATTTTAAAACTGACTCTATGACTCGACTAACACAACAAACTATAGACTCGGGTTTCGGCTATCACTCAGGTTTGGCACAGAAAGACACAAAAGAACTTGTGTCCCCAACAACGGAGCCAATTTGATAAGAGCGTGTTTAGTCGTGTTTTGTTTATCAAATAAACTAAAGCTAACTATAGCATAGTCAACCCTAGGTCGAATTCTCTCAAGGACACAATGTTCTCAATTATGAATTTGAGTGCAGATTAAAGGAATGCAGAAACTCAAGTGTAGGATGCAGACTCACTCTTGGCTAAGTGCCGAGTTGCTTCCGGCAAAAATTGAACCTAAATGGTCTCGGTGGAGACTTATCCGACTCAGTCTCGGCTAAATACGAACAGACGCAACAGAGTTGGACTAACTTCATTTCAGACTAAAATGCAAGAAACATGGGGAGTTTGGCATGCGTCAAATGAATCGGCATACATGGTGAAGTCATCCATGAATACCTCTATGCAATCCTATAGCAGGTCCGAGAAGATGCTTGCCATGCAACGTTGAAATGTGCTCAGTGCATTGCACAGACCAAATGGCATGTGAGTGTACGCGAAGGTGCCAAATAGGTAGGTGAAGGTAGTCTTGTATTGGTCTTCAGGTGTAATATGGATTGGCATGTAACCAGAGAAACCATCCAAAAAATAGTAGTGGGACTTTCCTGATAATTTTTCTAGGACTTGATCTATGAAAGGCAAAGGAAAGTGATCCTTGCGAGTTTCCTAGTTTAATCTTCTGTAGTCTATGAGACTCGCCAACTGTTATGAATCCACATGGGTACCAACTCATCATGTTGGTTTTTCATGATAATCATCCTAGACTTCTTTGGTACTACTTGTACAAGGCTCACCCATTGGCTATCCGAGATGGGGTAGATGATTCCTCCAACAAGGAGTTTTGTCACCTCTTTCTTGACCACGTTCAGAATGGTCGGATTCATCCTTCTTTGTTGTTTCCTTATGGGCTTAGCTGCCTCCTCCATTAAAATTATATGCATGCAGATGGAGGGATTTATTCTATGGAGGTCAGAGAGTGTCCACCCAATTTCCTTCTTATGCTGCCTCAAGACTTTCAGCAACTTGTCTTCTTGCCCCTGATGGAGGTTGTTTGCAATGATAACTGAGAGTTGTTGTTCAATATCCAGATAGGTGTATTTTAAATGACTTGGTAATGGTTTTAATTCCATAGGAAACCGGTGCAAGAATGTGACACGTGTGGTTATGTAGAACATCCAACCATTGCTTGTCCCATTTCACAAGAAATTGCACCTCCGAACCAAATTATATACCAACCACCAATTCCCAAATACCAAGTACCACCTTTCCGACAATAACAACAACAACAACAGGTGCTGCAACAAGACAATTCTCCTTCGTTGGAAGAGTTGATAAAGCAATTGGAAACCAGTAACATTGAGTTTTAGTAGAATATGAATACAAGAAACATGTAGTTCCAACAAAATATGAATGCCACAATTCAAGATTTGAAGACATAGATGGGACAATTAGCCACCATGGAAAATCAGCTGCAGTCCAAGAGATTTGGACATATTCCTTCTAAGACCATCCTCAGCGCACAAGAAGAAAATATGAGTGACATAACCTTGGGGAGTGGCAAGGAGCTACGACAACATCAATCCATAAATTTGCATTTTGAATTTTCTAAAATTTCTAAACTTTCTAAAATTTTTTATTCTGAGTGTTCTACTACTTGCGATTCCACCTACATTGAATTAACTAAGTGTTCTAATTGTGTAGAAACTAGTAATGATATTAATCCAGGTGCAGGTGTAGAAGTCATAGCTAATTCAAGAGCAGTAATAGTGCAACCTCCATTGCCATCCATGGCACAACCATTGCAGCCTTCAATAATCACAATTGCTGTGTTAGACTCTTTCAACTTTGTGGTTGATGTTACTAACCTTGTTGATATGGTCGAGGGTGCTAACTCTCTGGTTGCTATTTCGGACCTTGTTGAGACAATTGAGATTTCTGACTCTATTAATATGGTCGAGGGTATCGATTCTGTGGTTGATATTTCAGACCTTGTTAATATGGCTCAGATTGCTAATTTTATAGTTGATGTTTCGGACCCTGTTGATATGGCTGAGGTTGCTAATTCTGTGGCTGATAGTTCAGACCGTGGTAATATGGTTGAAGGTGTTGATTTTGTGGCTGATTTTTTAGACCCTACTGATATGGTTGAAGTTTCCAATTTTGTGGCTAATATTTCTGACCTTGCTAACTTGGTTGATATTTCTAGTTTTTTAATTTGACCGACCTTGAATGTAGGTGTGATAGAGATATGGAGTGCTCCATTTGTGTTGAAATTCGTGTGACTATTGTTGAAGGACCAGAAGTGGTAGAAGCGATAGTAGTGACAAAAGACAAGTCCTATTATGGTAACTGAATCCACAATCAGGAGGAAGCCGAGTCCAATTCCGGCAATCAGAAGGAAGATGAGTCCAATTCCAACAATCAGACAGAGGTCAAGTCTGTTCTTGGTAGACGAGTTCGTAATCAGACAAAGATCGAGTCTATTCCCAATAGCTGAGTCCATTCCCAGTAGTTGACTCCATACTTGGACAGTCGAGACCACACTTGGATAGTCGATTCCACTCTCGGCAGTCGAGTCTACACTCAGCGAGTAAACCTCCTACACTAGCCGCAAAGTCGAAACCAGTGTCGTCATCCATGGTGTAGCCATTACATGCCCTAGTAAATTTACATTCTGAATTTTCTGGAATTTTTTATTTTGAAATTTCTATTAACTATGATTGCACCTAGACTGAATTAACTAAGTGTTCTCATTGTAGGAGTAATAGATAATTTAGGTGTTGCAAAGGTTGTGGTAGTGCAATCTCCATTGTCATTCATGGTGCAGCCTTTACATACCCTGGTGATCACAGCCAACAAACTTCAAGTTGAGAAAAAAGAGAGGTTGTTGCAAGACTTGAAGAAGCTGGGAGGATTTTATGAGCACCTTATCAAACATTCAACTTTAAGGTTCCTATTGAAGAAGCCACTAGAAGATGTGGCATTGAAATTAACAAGATGGATGAGGAGAAGGCTTCCCCAAGCAATTGCTAACAAGAGTGGAGCAAAAATGCTAGATATAAAATTTTGCACATTCTTTCTACCTTGAGAGAGAAGTTTTTTTTTCTTATTCCACCCCCTTCCTTTATGTTCATATATGTTTGCATTGAGGATAATACTTCTTTTATGTGTGTGTGTGTGTGTGGGGGGGGGTTAGTAGTAGGTGTTTTGTTTTCCGCTTGCTGCTTTGTTATCCTTTTAAAATTCTGATTTTTCTTTTTTTATATTTTCTAATTTTTATTTATTTTGTTTTTACTATTTTTTTGTTTTGTTATCCTTTTAAAATTTTGATTTTACTATTTTCTATTTCTTTTTTTTTCTATTTTTACTGTTTTTGTTTTCTGTTTTTTTTACTATTTTCTATTTTTTGCTGTTTCTTTTCTTATGTGTTGTTTCTACCAGTTCTGTGCCAACTCCAGTTCCGTGCTTGTGTGTTGTTTCTACCGGTTCTATGCTGATTCCGGTTCCATTTTCTGCCAGGCCTAAGCTGACTCCGATTCTATTTTTCTGTTTCTTTTTTTATGGTTGTTTCTTTTAGTTTTAGTTGTTTTTTTTATTGTTGAATATGTTGAAAAGTTCAATAGACTTCTTAGGTTGTATAAAACATGAAGAGGTGCATCATCCTTGATTAAAAGGTTTCACAATTTGACATGGAACAAAATTTTTGCATCTATAGGCAATGAGTGACTAAAAATTAAAGTTGAACCATTGGTGATAGAGCATCTATCCTTATGAGATTTTAAGCCTTATATGGTTTTTAGTCTTAGACTCGGCTTAGACTCAATTTTGGCACACAAAGACACAAAAGAACTTGTGTCCTCGACAACGGCGCCAATTTGATAAGTGGGTTTTTAGTCGTTTTTCACGCCTCAAAAAATTACTAAGCTAACTATAGTATAGCTAACCTAGGTCGATTCTCTCAAGGACACAGTGCGTTCAAATTGTGCTGAGTGTGGGAATTAGATTTTGGCATAAACGCTAAGTGTTGTGAAATGCTGACTTGACCTCGGCAACGCTAAGGTCGACTCGCTCTCGGCAATCCGGTCTCGGCTAACAGGGAACCGATATGGTTTCAGCCAAAAGTGATTTAGACGCGACGGAGTCGGACTGACTCGGTCTTGGACTCTGGGAAGCAGTAAATAGGGGGGGTTGTGTTTAAGTGCAAGAAAATAAACTAAGTGCTAAAAGTAAACTAAACTAACTAATCTACTGTACTGATCCGAGAATCAGAAACACATCACAACTTACCATTCCTACTGGGAGTTATATTCTGAATCAACCTTAAATTCTTATGACGACCGCCAACGTTTGTCTATTGCCATACCGAGGATTTACACAATCGCTACCTGGTCAGTTGGCAAAGAGTATGTCCTTGGTTGATTTTAGGTTCTCTACTTAATCAGATTGTTAAACTAGTTCCAACCGGTCCTAATCTAACGTGATCTACCCCTAACAGTGTGTCACGACAAAATTAAGAGTAGAATTAAAGCGCAGGAATTATAAAATAATTTAGAATTGCAAACCAACTGTATTTATTGATATACCCAACCGAGTACAAGGTGAGAAATCAGAGTTTCCAGATAGTCCGCCTTCCATGACGACCGCTAATGGAAGAACGGCAGTGATGCACCAATGGTGGCCAGACGTTGAGGTTTCCATCCAATAGAGTGCGTCGGCTATACCAAGCGATCACCTGTGAAGGCTTCCAGCTTCCCAAATCCTGGTCCTGTACCTCCTCGACCAAGAGAGACACCGTATTGAAGCTTCGTGTACCACTGTACCAGCTTGGAGTGTCTGCGATTGCTGACAGCCCTAGCTCTAGATTCTGCTGAAAGTTCCACCCCTGAAGACGTGGCCTGGTGTGCTTATTTATACACAAGCTTGATAAATCTAAATCTAATCCTAATAACAGAAATTCAAATTCTAAAGATTTCCAATTCGAATTACAGATTACAGTCTCCACAATCTTAGGAGTTTCCCAATTTCCTAATTTCTAGTATAATCATATCTGCATTCCTAGTTACCTAAATTACAGATTCCTTGATCTTAGCAAATCATATATGCATCACAGCTTCCTTGATCTTAGCGAATCATATCTGCATCTTAACAAATCATATCTGCATTCTTGTCGGAGTGATTGTAGGCAAGATTTTTGTCACAGATGTTGGCTTGACCTGGAGCGTTGGACTGGCCGAGATGTTCTCGGCTTGGGCCGAGATGACTTGGGCTGAGATGACTTGGGATTGAAGCCTGCAAAATAAGTCTTAACCTTTTTGTTAGTTTAAAATCTTATTTTAGCACGTACTTGTATTTCTCTTATTTTCAAGCCCATAATTCAAATCTCAGTTAACACAAGACTCTTAATCATTAAATATTCTTAACAACACCCATCTTAAGCCCACATAAAGTGTATAAAATATGACTCATCAGACCCCCACACTTACACTTTTGCACTCCTGCGAAAAATCAGATTCGAGCATTCAAGGGATTGAAAGAGGGACTAGGATTTTCAGATAAACTCCTCAAGTTTGACAAAATGGCTCAAGCATGCATTCATCCCAGAATCCAAATATTCGAACAATCTATGAAAGTTACTTCCTCTACATCCAAAAACGAATAAGCAACCTACAAACATTAAGAGTAACCAAGAAGTGACTAAGCTCTCTTAGGACATATTCTCTCAGTCACTAAAGTGTTTAGGTTTGTATATACGCTTAAACATCCTATGTCAACTAGCACTGCCAAGCTTTGACTATCCACTCCTTTCACACCTTCAAAAACACATGCATAATGATCAATAGGACTTTTCGGGCTTGTAACGTGGCTAGGGAAGGGCAGGATTATAAAATGATTAAGTGATCTTTAATGACCAGAGGGACAAAAGGAGCAATGGGGAATGAATCTGTAAGCACGGAGATTATCTCCTTCAGACATTACCAATTTCTTGAAAGTGTCTTTGTTCATTGTCCTACTTTTTCATTTGTAATTTTCTCTTTCTTTTTCTTACTTTTCCTGTCTTGCAGCTTTTGTGTTGCAATCACACTTGCAATCTTTTCTTTTTGTTTTCACTACTTATTCTTTCTTTTTTGTATCCTTTTTCTTTTCTTTTCATCAACCCTTTTCTATTATACCACTCTCACAATGCCTCTAGGTGTCACCCCCACACTTATTCAAGATCTATTCCCAAAACAATTCCAAAGCTCCTCCGTTCCCTAAGGTTCGGGTTGATTATGGTTTTTCCGACTTTAGGCTTGTAATGAGCTGTCATATCAAGAAACGTTTATAGGCTCGACAGGGTAACCAAAGGAATTATTCACAAGGTAGGCTTTATTTGGCTAAGTAGCTGTAAAGAAAGATGGCCTAGATCATATCATTCCTGCATGTGAAATGAGTTATATCCAGAGAATCAAGGCAAAACCTAGAGTGACCAGCAACATGGATGCAATAATCACACAAGAAATGAAAGAATGGCGAGATACAAATCCATTCATGCAAGGCTCAAAAGTTCTCACACGGTTAATTGCTTTGTCACTAATGGCTCATCTTTTCAATTTTTCACTTGCTACTGCCTAAGGACGCAAGAATTTTGCTCCCTGTCAGGTTTAAAAATCTCTCAACCAGGGTCATGCACTGCTTCATGCTGTTTTATCTTACTCAAGGAAATTCATTCAAAATTTTTCAAAATAGTTTTCTTAGTAATTGACAATCCGAAATCAGAAATCAGCTAGGAAAACAAAAAATGAAAACTAAAATTTGAACAAAAATAGCAAAATCAGAATAAAAAGAAAAGAAACAAAATAGAACATGAATGAAATCAAAACTAAAAAAAACAAAACAAAACCAAACAAAACAACCACCCTCCTACGGAACACTCCCCCACACTTAAATGATGCATTGTCCTTAATGCATAGCAGGACTATGGAAGGGGTTTTTATGGTCGTGTTGCTCAGGTCATGCCAGCCACCATGGCCAGTTCTGCTAGGAAGATGCTTTCCACTTCGCCGACTGTTGTTGTGGGGCTTTCATGGAAGATTTTGAGTTGCTGTCCATTGACTTGGAAGGTGTTTCTTGTGAGTTCATCTTGTAATTCTACTGCACCATAGGGCAAAACTTTAGTGATAATGAATGGACCGTCCCACCTAGAACGGAGCTTACCGGCGATGAGCCTTAATCGTGATTTGAACAGGAGCACTTTCTGGTCGACGTGAAACTCTTTTCTTAAAATTTGGCGGTCATGGAATTGTTTGACTCGCTGCTTGTAAATGCGGGAGTTCTCGTAGGCTTCCAAGCGAAGTTCCTCCAATTCTTGTAGTTGGAGTTTCCTTTCTTCCCCAGCTTGGTCGTAGGCCATGTTGCACTTCTTGACTGCCCAGTAAGGTCAGTGTTCTAGTTCAATAGGTAGGTGACAAGCTTTGCCGAAAGCAATCCGATAGGGAGACATTCCCAATGGAGTTTGATATGCTGTCCGATGTGCCCAAAGCGCATCCTCAAGGTGGCGGCTTCAATCCTTCCGGTTTGGGTTGGTCAGCTTCTGCAAAATCTTCTTGATTTCTCTGTTGAATACTTCAGCTTGGCCGTTTGTTTGGGGGTGGTATGCTATGGCAATCCGATGCGCCACCCCATACTTTTCTAATAGGGAGGACATAGCTCAGTTACAGAAGTGACTTCCTTGGTCACTGATAAGAGCTTTTGGCACACCAAACTTGCAGAAAATGTTAGACTTAATAAAATTCACAACTACCTTGTCATCGTTGGTCTTGGTGGCTACTGCTTCCACCCATCTTGACATGTAGTCCACGGCCAGTAGAATGTATGAGTATCCATTGGAGACAGGGAATGGTCCCATCAAGTCAATTCCCAAAACGTCGAAAACTTCACAAAATAGGATTGGTTGTTGGGGCATCTCATGCCGGCGACTCATGGCTGTTCCTGCTCGCTGGCATTGTTCATAGGTTAAGACGAAGTGGTGGGCATCTCGGAAAATGGTAGGCCAGTAAAACCCATAGTCTAGTACCTTCCAGGCTGTCCGAGTTGATCCATGATGGCCGCCTCTAGTTGTTGCATGACAAAAGTGGAGAACTGAGCTGATCTCAGAGTTCGGAATGCACTTGCGAATGACATGGTCGCTACTGCGCTTCCAAAGGTACGGGTCATCCCATATATAATACTTAGCATCACTTTTAATTTTCTCTTTATACAACCAGGACACCTTTGGTGGAAACTGGGATGCAACGATAAAATTGCACATGTCGGCGAACCATGGTGTAGATGTGTCCATGCACAGCAGTTGTTCATCCAGAAAGTCGTCTCGGATTGGCTTTGGGTCAGGTTCACGTTCAATCAGACCGAGGTGATCGGCTACTGCATTGTCGGCACAATTCTTGTCTCTGATTTCTAGTTCAAATTCCTGCAAGAGAAACATCCACCGAATGAGTCGTGACTTGGCGTATGGCTTCTTCAGTAGGTATTTCAAGCTGCATGATCAGAGAATACAATGACTCTAGAGCCAAGCAGATATGAGCGAAATTTGTCCAAGGTGAATACTATAGCCAATAGCTCTTTCTCTATGGTCGTATAGTTTATCTGGGCCTGGTCCATGGTTCCAGATGCATAGGCGATTACGTGTGCCGGCCCGCCGACTTTGTCTCGCTGGCCAAGAACGGTTCCAAGGGCCAAGTTGGATGCGTCACACATCAGCTCGAACGAGAGCTCCCACTTAGGTGCTTGGAGGATTGATGTGGATGTCAATCTGGTCTTTAACTCCTCAAAGGCTTGTATGCATTCTTTGTTGAAGACAAACTCCACATCCTTTTGTAGTAGTTTGGATAATGGTAAGGCGGTCTTTCTAAAGTTCTTGATGAAACGCCTATAAAACCCTGCATGTCCTAAAAATGAACAAACCTTCCACACAGAAGTAGGGTTAGGGAGAGATGTAATGATGTCAATCTTAGCTTTGTCAACCTCGATCCCTCGACTTGATACTAGGTGGCCGAGCACAATCCCCTCTACTACCATGAAGTGGCATTTTTCAAAGTTCAACACCAGGTCGGTTTCTATGCATTGCTTCAACACTCGGGTTAGATTTTTCAGACATGCATCGAAAGTTTCTGTGTACACTGTGAAATCGTCCATGAAAACCTCCATGCAATCCTCTAGTAAATCTGAGAAGATGCTTAACATGCATCTTTGGAACGTGCTTGGGGCATTGCATAGTCCAAACGACATCCTAGTGTAAGCAAATGTGCCGAAAGGATAGGTGAAGGTTGTCTTGTGTTGATTTTCAGGTGCGATGTGTATCTGCATGTATCCGGAATATCCGTCTAGGAAGCAGTAATGGGACTTCCCGGCTAGCTTCTCCAAGACTTGGTCTAAGAATGGCAGAGGGAAATGGTCTTTGCGAGTTGCTTAGTTCAACTTCCTGTAGTCAATGCACACTCGCCAACTGTTCTGAACCCGTGTTGGTACTAGTTCATCATGTTGTTTCTTCATCACAGTCATCCCAGATTTCTTGGATACTACCTGCACTGGACTGACCCAGTTGCTATCTGAAATTGGATAAATGATTCCAATAGCAAGTAGCTTGGTCACTTCTTTCTTTACCATATCTAGGATGGTTGGGTTCAATCTCCTTTGTTGCTGCCTTACGGGGCGTGCTTCTTCCTCCATCAAGATTTTGTGCATGCAGATGGAGGGATTTATTCCTGGGAGGTCAGATAATTTCCACCCTACGACCTTCTTGTGTTACTTGAGGACTCGTAACAATTTCTCCTCTTGTTCCTGGTGAAGGTTGCAAGAAATTATGACCGGGAATTGTTGTTCATCACCTAGGTAGGCGTACTTCAGATGGTTCGGCAATGGCTTCAACTCAGTGGGTGGTTTTGGTGGCGAGACCTCACTTATTGGTTTGGAAACTGTTTGGTCGACTTGGTTGGAGTTGGATAACTAGGTTGCCGGCTTGATTTCGACCTCTAATTGTTCCTTCTGCTGTTTGGCCAACTCTGTTTCGGCTTTGATTCCGACTTGCTTCCCGTCCACTTTTGTCGTATTGGTGTCGGCTTTCGTGTCCAACGTGCTTTCGGTCTTCATCAAGTCTCGACTTATGTTGGCCGACCCGTTCTCAACAGAAGTGTCCTCTTGCATGTATTCCTTGACGAGTTCATCGATCAAGTCAATGCCAAAGAGTGAGGTGTCCTCCACAGGGTGCTTCATGGCTACGAAAATGTTGAACTGCACCAGAGTGTCACCAAACTCCATTGAGAGTGTCCCAGCATGCACATCAATCTTGGTCTTAGCGGTCATTAGGAATGGTCATCCCAAGATCAAGGTAGACCCTTTCCCATGTGTCTCGTCCTCCACATCCAGCACGTAGAAATCGGCTGGGAAAATTAGTTTATCAACTTGGACCAGGACATCTTCAAGAACACCTAAGGGCTAGACGACGCTTTTGTTTGCCAACTGTATGGTCATCCTGATGAGTCGCAATTTATACATCTTTTAGACACCTAAGAGGGATGTTTACAAGACTATTCTGTGCTTAAGGATGGATTGTTAGCTAAGATTCATTTTATGGGCTTAAATATAGAGAAAATACAAATTTGTGTTAATTCAGATTTCTTAGCCAATAAAAAGTATCACTCCTTCTTCTGCAGGTCAAGCCGAGTTGACCAGGGTCAATAGAGGAGTCTCAGCCGAGAGGAAGTCGTCCTAGCTAGACCAACTCCATCTCAGCCAAGCTAGAGTCGTCTGGGCAGTCCATGCCTAGCAGCCCAGCAGCCCAATAAAGAGTAGCCCAATTGTATTGACCACATCAGCTACCCACCTCGGTAGCCACCTCAACGTCAGCTCAGCTGCCATGTCACTCTTAGGGAATCTGCCACGTCATGTTGAAAGATCTTCATAGGGGTAGAATAGGAAATTCACATTGTAATTATGTTAGGATTCGTTAGGATTAGCATATCACAACTCGTGTATATATAGGAGGAGCTGTGCACTTTTTACGCATCTTTTGAATTCACTCTGATTCCACACTCATCATATCATTTTCTCGCTCTCGTTTCCCTCCATTCTACGGTGGTGCATGGTGCTGCTTTGGCGTTTCTCTCGATCGAGAGAGTGCAGGTTTGAGACTGGGAAGCCGAAGTCTGTCAGAGGGGACCGATCAGATTATTGACGCACTCTGGTGGAGCTGATCCTCATCGCTCAAGCTAATGGAGGTGAACCACCACCATCAACCATGGCGATCGTTGTGAGAGATGGATCCACCTGAATTCAAAACCACTGTATCTGTATTTTGTTTCTGTTAAATCAATTTCATTCTGCATTTCTTATCTCCATTCTCTTCCTCTACTTTAATTCATGATTTAATCCGCGATTGCAATTAAATTGGGAACAATGTTAAGCTAAGCCGATTGGAACTGTTTTAACTAATTCAGTAGGTAATCATTTAACGATTATTAATCGAGAACCTAAAATCAGCTCTAAACTTAATCCCTGCCAACTGATGAGGTAGCGATTGCATAAATCCTCCGTATGGCAATGGACGAACCTTTGGCAATTGTCATAAGACTTCCCAAGGCTGATATGGACTGAGAACTAGAGCGTGGAAATTGGATTGGACTTGGACCGACATAACTGAATATGAACACAGTTAAATAATAATAGTAGATAACTAGTAGTAGTAGTATATGTTTACTTCATTCATAATTTTAGTTTACTTTCTACTTTACTTGCACTTCAATCCTCCCTGTTTACTACTTTGTAGTCTGAGACAGAGATAGTCCATCTCTATAGCGTCTGTCTGCACTCAGCCGAGACCAAGTCGGATTATCTCTACCGAGATCATCTCAGCTCAGTCTCTGTCGAGAGCGACTCGGCCAGTGCCGAGGAGAGTCAACACTTTACATCTTAGATTCGATTACACTTTGCTTCACACCAAATCACAATTGTACGCACTGTGTCCTTGAGAAGAATGACCTAGGGTTGACTATACTATAGTTAGCTTTAGTAATTTGATAAGAGTTCAAACGACTAAAAAGAAGCTATTATCAAATTGGCACCGTTATTGGGGACACAAGTTCTTTTGTGTCTTTGTATGCCAAGCTAAGTAAGGTCGAATCCTGAGTCTGTGAAGTGTGTTTGTCAAGTCAGTTTAATTGAGTCATTGATTTTGTATGTGTCTGTCCTTATGGGATCCTAGATAAAAGCGTGTTAAGTGTTGGTAATTTTTCTGCGTGAATTCACTGCCAAAAAAACACATCTTCGTTGCATTCTTTTTGCATTCCTTTCGTATTCTTGTAGTTGACTTGCATTCTTTCTACATTGCGTCCTTTCTATATTCCATCCTTGTAGTTCCATTAGTTAGTTAATTGATAATTGTAGTTTCCATTTCTGCATTCACTGTTTCAAGTACTATTTTCAATTCTGATTCTTCTGCATAATATGTACAATGCATGACTAGGAGTAGTACTGACCCATTGTATGCTTTTGACCCAGAGATAGAATTAACCTTACGTAGATTACGAAAAATTAGGAACGCTGTAGTAAATACTAGTAGGAGTATAGATTTTGTCGCTGACTCTAACCAGTCTTACACTAACAATTTTGTTTCTAGTTCTAATGTTTTTGCAGAACCAGGACAAATGGAGAATAACGATAGAACGTTGAAGGAATTAGCTACTCCAGACGTGGTGTATCAACCTTGGTGCATCCAATACCCACAGCTGGAGCCAGCTCAAACTTATGAGTTGAAATCTGGTCTTATACACCTGTTGCTAAAATTTCATGGTCTTGCAGGAGAAGACCCCCACAAACACCTGAAAGAATTCCATGTGGTCTTCTCTACAATGAGGCCCCAGGGGATATCGAAGGACTATATCAAGATGAAGGCATTCCCATTCTCCCTGGATGGAGCAGCAAAAGATTGGTTGTATCTTCAGCCAGCACTTTTCAACACTTGGGGAGACATGAAACGCGCATTCTTGGAGAAGTTCTTTCCGGCATCCAGAACTGCGACCATCCGGAAAGAAATATGTGGAATCAGGTAGCATGCAGGTGAAACACTACATGAGTACTAGGAGAGGTTCAACAAACTCTATGCCACCTGTCCACATCATCAGATCAGCGAACAGTTGCTGATCCAGTATTTCTATGAAGGCCTATCACTGATGGACAGAAGCATGATAGACGTAGCCAGTGGTGGAGCATTGATGGATAAGACACCAGCAACAACAAGGCATCTGATCTCTAATAGGGCAAGCAATACACAGTAGTTTTGGATCAGAGGGCCAAATCAACCACGGATGGTGAATGAAATTGGTGCAGCCTCCAATCAGAGGTTGGAGAATCAGCTGACTGAATTGACATCATTGGTGAGACAACTTGCTGTTGGACAACACCAATCAGCCATGGTAGTGAAGGTTTGTGGCATATGTACTTCCGTGGAGCACCCCACTGACATGTGCCCCACTCTCCAAGAAACCGAGTCGGACCATCTAGAGAATGTTGGAGCCATAGGTGGATTTCAGTACGGGAAGCAACCGTGTCAGAATCGGCCATTTGATAGCCAGCAGCATGGAAGACAACCATTTCGGCCAGGATCGAATCAGGGACCATATGCAGCTCAACAATTGGGATCCACACCGACTACCTATCAGAGGCAAGCTGGTTATCAACAGCCGACTCCGCACTACCAAGCACCACTTTTCCAACAACAGCAGCAACAACAACAGCAAAGAGTGCCTACACAAGGCAACTCTCCATCTCTGGAAGACCTGATGAAGCAGCTTGCAACCAGCAACCTGGAGTTCCACCAATCTGTGAGCTCCAGCAATTTACAGTTCCAGCAGAACATGACCGCCACTATCTAGGACCTCAAAACGCAGATTGGTCAGTTAGCCAATACTGTAAGTCAATTACAGTCGGTAGGATCCAGCAACCTCCCCTCTCAAACCATTGCAAATCCGAGGGGGAATGCCAGTGTAGTTACTCTGCGAAGTGGAAAAGAATTACCTCAACCTACACTGTAGCAGTTGTCGAGACCAATTGAAGCCGACTCCGAGCCAAATGCCGACTTACAGTCTTGGCCAGGGATAACTGTCCCATTGCCATTTCCATCTCGGACCATTTCGACAAGGAAGCCAGAGTTGGATGAAGAATTGCTAAAGATGTTCTGCAAGGTGGAAATCAATATTCCACTCCTCGATGCTATTAAGCAGGTCCCTAAGTACGCAAAATTCCTCAAGGAATTATGTGTAGACAAAAGTTGAAAAATAAAGGGGAGCATGGAAATTGGAGGTGTGGTGTCGACCCTGACGAAAAACGAAGCAATCACTACAGGTGCCCCAACTTTGCCAAAGAAATGCAGAGACCCTGGAATCTTTTCTGTCCCATGCACCATCGGCGAATGCACTTTTGCCGATGCCATGTTGGACCTGGGAGCCTCAATCAATGTCATGCTCGCATCAATCTACAGGTCCCTAAATTGTGGTGATTTAGAACCCACAGGGATGACCATTCAACTTGCAAACAGGAGTATTGTCCAACCCCTGGGGATTCTCGAAGATGTTCTTGTCCAAGTCAACGAGCTAATATTTCCAGTTGACTTTTATGTGCTAGATATAGAGGACGAAACATCTGGAAGGGAATCTGCCTTAATTCTGGGAAGATCTTTCTTGATGACAGCCAGAACAAAGATTGATGTGCATGCAGGGATGCTCTCCATAGAATTCGGTGACACCTTGGTGCAATTCAATATTTTCGAAGCCATGAAACACCCAACCGAAGACCACTCCCTCTTTGGCATTGATGTACTTGATGAACTAGTTGAAGAATATCTTCAACTAAGTGGCAGCAGTGAAAACATTGAGGAGTCTGTTGAGAATGCTGAAAGCAATTACCCTAGGAGTGACAAATGAGGAGGCCGACCATGAGGAAATACAAGACCTCCCCAACTCTGAGGACAATCATAGTGATGTTGCTGACTTGGCTTTTGAAGTGGAACTGTCTGAATTGTTAGACCAAGTCTACAGCCTAGAACACTTAGAGTATACGAATGATGCAGACAACAAAGTCGCTGAAGCTGAAAAGTCTACCATAGCACACTTAGCGACAATTTTCACGGCCGAGAACGAGTCAGCCAGAGAAGGCCGGGTCAAGGAGGAAGTCAAGGTCAACTTGGCCGAAGAATCAAATGTCAAGGCCGACAAGCTCGCCGAGACCATCTCGGCCAAAGATGACCCGACTCAGACTGTAATAGAAATGAAAGGTCCATCTGGATCCGACTCAAAAGGAACGCTAGTAGCCAATGCCGACTCTAATCCGACAAGAACCTAAGCAGCAAAGTCGAGCAGGCCGAAGCAGCCAAAGGCCGAAATCATGTCGGCACACTTGGTGTCGAATCAAGATCAAGCCGGCCAATCAGATCCAAACTCAAAAATTGAAAAATCTCCATTACCGCCACCACCCATGGAATTAAAAACATTGCCGAGTCACTTGAAATATGCCTACCTGGATAAGGAACAGCAACTCCCGATTATCATTGCTAGCAATCTCCGCCAAGAGCAAGAAAACAAGTTGTTGGAGGTCCTAAGGCAACATAAGAAGGCAATAGGGTGGAAACTTTCTGACCTTCTTGGCATAAACCCCTCCATCTGCATGCATAGAATATTAATGGAGGAGGAGATCAAGCCCATCAGGCAGTAGCAGAGAAGATTGAATCTAACACTCCTGGATGTGGTTAAAAAGGAGGTCACCAAACTCCTTGCTGCAGGGATCATCTACCCCATTTTGGACAGCCAATGGGTGAGCCTTGTGCAAGTAGTGCCGAAGAAGTCCAAAATGACCGTCATGAAAAACCATCAAGATGAGCTAGTACCAACAAGGATTCAGAACAACTGGCGAGTGTGCATCGACTACAGAAGATTGAATCAGGCAACTCGCAAGGATCATTTTCCTCTGCACTTCATTGATCAAATGTTGGAAAAGCTATCTAGGAAATCCCACTACTGTTTTCTAGACGGATTCTCAGGCTACATGCAGATACATATTGCACCTGAAGACCAGCATAAGACAACCTTCACCTGCCCATTTGGTACCTTTGTGTACACACGCATGCCATTTGGCCTCTATAATGCCCCGAGTACATTTCAACGTTGCATGATGAGCATCTTCTCGGACTTGCTGTAGGACTGCATGGAGGTTTTCATGGATGACTTCACGGTGTATGCTGACTCATTTGAAGCATGCCTAAATAATCTATCAAGGGTGTTGAAGAGATGCACTGACGCAAATCTCGTGCTCAACTTTGAAAAATGTCACTTCATGGTGACTGAAGGAATAGTGTTGGGCCACCTGGTCTCCAACAGAGGTATTGAAGTGGATAAGACTAAGATAGACATCATATCATCCCTTCCAAACCCCTCTTATGTGAGGGAGGTTCGCTCATTTCTAGGACACGCAGGCTTTTATAGAAGATTCATCAAGATTTTTAGCAAACTTGCCCTGCCTTTGTCCAAGCTGCTACAGAAGGATGTGGAATTCAACTTTGACCAGCCCTGTATTGAAGCATTTCAGGAGCTGAAAAACAGACTCACATCCGCCCCCATTCTGCAAGCACCAAACTGGGACCTGCCATTTGAACTAATGTGTGATGCATCCAATTCAACATTAGGAGCTGTTCTCGGCCAGAGAGTTGGCCTTGGCCTCCCAGTGCAGGTAATTGCCTATGCATCTCGAACTATGGATCTGACCCAGCAGAATTACACAACAACTGAGAAGGAACTATTGGCAATTGTGTTTGCCTTGGACAAATTCCGCCCATACCTTCTCGGTTCAAAGATCATTGTGTTCTCTGATCATGCTGCCTTGAGATACTTGTTGAAGAAGCCTAATGCCAAGCCAAGACTGATTTGGTGGATGCTCCTCCTTCAAGAATTCAACATAGAAGTTAGAGATAAAAGAGGTGCTGAGAATTTTGTAGCTGATCACCTGAGCAGAATTGAAAGAGACAACGATCCAATACCCATCCGAGACGAGTTTCTAGATGAGCACCTGTTGCACATAAATTCGTCTCCACCATGGTTTGCTGACATTTGTAATTTTATGGCAGCATCTCGGTTTCCACCAGAGGCATCTCAAGCATACAAAGATAAACTCCGCAGCAATGCCATATACTACATTTGGGATGATCCCTACCTTTGGAGACTATGTAGTGACAAATTCATCCGCAGGTGCATTCCTAAAGCCGAGACCAACTCGATCCTCTAGTTCTACCACTCGGCACTTGGAGGCAGCCATTACGGATCAACTTGGACTGCAAGGAAAGTGCTAGGCTGTGGCCTTTATTGGCCAACTATATTTCGGGACGCACATGAGTTCGTCTCCACCTGCGAGAAATGCCAAAAACAGGAGTGGCCATGAACAGAAGGCACGAGATGCCCCAATAACCCATCCAGTTTTGTGAAATTTTTGATGTCTGGGGAATAGATTTCATGGGGCTATTCCCAGTCTCCAATGGCTATTCATACATTCTGTTGGTCGTGGATTATGTATCAAGATGGGTAGAGGCCATTGCCACCAGAACCAATGATTCGAGAGTGGTTGTGGACTTTCTAAAGTCCAATATTTTCTACAGGTTCGGTGTGCCAAAAGTGCTCATAAGTGACCAAGGCAGTCATTTCTATAACAGAGCCATGGCTTCCCTTCTTCAGAAATATGGGGTAGCACACAAAATTGCTACTGCCTACCACCCCCAAACAAATGGCCAAGCAAAAGTGTTCAACAGGGAAATCAAGAAAACATTGCAAAAGATGACCAATCCCAACAGGAAGGACTGGAGCCGCCTCCTTGAGGATGCTCTCTGGGCACATAGAACTGCATACCGGACACCTCTAGCGATGTCTCCCTATAGGATTGTTTTTGGAAAAGCCTGTCACCTTCCTGTGGAGCAGAACACAGAGCATACTGGGCTGTTAAGCAGTGCAGTATGGCCTATGACCAAGCTGGAGAACAAAGAAAATTTTAGCTGCAAGAGTTAGATGCACTCCGCTTGGAAGCATATGAAAATTCCAGGATCTACAAGCAGAAAATCAAGCGATTCCATGACCAGCAGATCCTGAGAAAAGAATTTATAGTTGGCCAGAAAGTCCTCCTATTTAACTCACGCCTTAAGCTCATTGCAGGTAAACTTCGTTCTATATGGGATGGGCCTTTTGTTATCACTAATGTGTTTCCCCATGGTACAGTACAACTAAAAGATGAACACAGTAACTGCACCTTCCAGGTCAATGGGCATCAGATTAAGCCATTCCATGAAGGTCCAGCGCCAATCACTCAAGACATGGAGATAATCTCATTGATGGAACCATCTCCACCAGACGACCCTGCCTTGCATTGAGGACAATGCAAATTTTAAGTATGGAGGGGGTGGGGATAATGTTACAGTCATTTCAATTGCTTTGCCTTGTTTCTATTCCCATCCTCCTGAATTCTGCTAGTTTTATTGCATTGTTTCATTTTATTTTGTTTTATTTTGATTAAATCTCTGTCATGTTTTTCAAATAAAAGCTGCCCAAGTCAAGTCCATTCTGGCTCTATGCCATCTCGGTCGGAACTGGAACGCCTTTGGCCTGGAAGAATTTCAATTCTATCAATTTGTTTTAATTTTTCCTCCTAAACAGAATTCCAAAGTGGAGTGTCAAAAATAAAATTGTTTTGAAAAGAATCTTGAACTGGCCTCTGAAAATTTGAAAAAGACAGTAGGAAGTAATTTTGCAGCTCTAGCAACAGATTCCTCTAGCTTGAGGGGAGTGAAACTTTTGTGTTCTAGTCAGTGATTGATTGAAAAATTGAAAAGGAAACCCCCTGTCGCAGAGCAAATGCAACCTGTGTGAGATTTTGAGACTTTGTAAATATTGATGGCTTACAATCTTGCCATTTCTCTTCTTCTTCTAGTGTGATTTTTGCATTCATGATAACTGTATATTCTACATTTTGCCTTGACTCTCTGGATACAACTGTTACTACATGCAGGAATGACATGATCTAGGCCATGTTTTCTTAAGAGCCCTGAGCCAAATAAAGCCTACCTGAACAAACGTGTCTGTTGTTTTCCCCATTTGAGCCTAATTTAACCATTCTTTCTGATAGTTCACTACAAGCCAAGGCTAGAAAAACCATGAATTAACCTCACCCTAGGGGAGCAAAGGAGCTTTGGAATTGTTTTGGGAGTAAGTCATGATCAAAGTGTGGGGGAAACTCCGGGAAGCAAATTTGTTCAGCACCCTTTAAGGCTCAAAATTACAAGAAAAAGAATAAAAGCGAGTGAAAAAAAGAAAAAGAAAAAGTGGAGCAGCAGTTGAAAATCTGAGTTGAAACGAATAAAGAAAGAAAACAACTGCATAAATTTGTATAATAAGAAAAAGAAAAGAAAATGAGCTGGTAGCACCAAGAAGGAGGAATTAGCAGCATCTTGGATCATCCCTCTTGGCTGATAAAGCTTGCTCCCCATTGCTTCTCTCTCCCTCATGGGTCCTGAAACCAGTTTTCCCATATTTTATCCTACCCATGACCCAGCCTCGTTACAAGCCGAAAAGAAGTCCTATTGATCATAACTGTGTGTGTTTTTGCAGGTGCAAGAAGAGAGTTTTGTCAAAGTATGGTAATATCAGTTCCATGAATGTTGAGTGTAAATACAAGCCCAAGCATGAGAGAAGTGGGGGAGTTATTCGCTTAAATGAGAGCTCTGTCACTCTTGGTTGCCTTCTCTGGTTTGCAGGTCATGAATTTGCCTAGAGCGTAGAAGAAGTAATTTTCAGATTGTTAGAGTATCTTGATTCTGAGGTGACAGAGTGCCGACTCTGTCTCGGTTGAACTGAAGGAAGCCAAGTGAAAAATTATTTTCTATCTTTAAAAAACTCCCTTAGTGATTTTCATTTTATTTTGCCCAAGAGTGCAAAAGGGTAAGTGTAGGGGTATGATGAGTCGCAATTTATACATCTTTTAGACACCTAAGAGGGATGTTTGCAAGACTATTCTGTGCTTAAGGATGGATTGTTAGCTAAGATTCATTTTATGGGCTTAAATATAGAGAAAATACAAATCCGTGTTAATTTAGATTTCTTAGCCAATAAAAAATATCACTCCTTCTTCTGCAGGTCAAGCCAAATTGACCAGGGTCAATAGAGGAGTCTCAGTCGAGATGAAGTCGTCCCGTCCAGACCAACTCCATCTCGGCCAAGCTAGAGTCGTCTCGGCAGTCCATGCCTAGTAGCCCAACAGCCCAATAAAGAGCAGCCCAATTGTATTGACTACATCAGCTACCCAACTCAGTGGCCACCTCAGCATTAGCTCAGCTGCCATGTCACTCTTAGGGAATCTGCCACGTCACGTTGAAAGATCTTCATAGGGGTAGAATAGGAAGTTCATATTGTAATTATGTTAGGATTCGTTAGGATTAGCATATCATAGCTCCTGTATATATAGGAGGAGCTGTGCACTTTTTACGCGTCTTTTGAATTCACTCTGATTCCACACTCATCATAGCATTTTCTCGCTCTCGTTTCCCTCCATTCTACGGTGGTGCACGGTGCTGCTTTGGCGTTTCTCTCGATCGAGGGAGTGCAGGTTTGAGACTGGGAAGCCGAAGTCTGTCAGAAGGGACCGATCAGATTACTGACGCACTTTGGTGGAGCTGATCCTCAGCGCTCAGGCTAATGGAGGTGAACCACCACCATCAACCATGGCGATCGTTGTGGGAGATGGATCCACCGGAATTTAGAACCACTGTATCTGTATTCTGTTTCTGTTAAATCAATTTCATTCTGCATTTCTTATCTCCATTCTCTTCCTCTACTTTACTTCATGATTTAATCCGCGATTGCAATTAAATTGGGAACAATGTTAAGCTAAGCCGATTGGAACTGGTTTAACTAATTTAGTAGGTAATCATTTAACGATTGTTAATCGAGAACCTAAAATCAGCTTTGAACTTAATCCCTGCCAACTGATGAGGTAGCGATTGCATAAATCCTCCGTATGGCAATGGACGAACCTTTGGCAATTGCCATAAGACTTCCCAAGGCTGATATGGACTAAGAACTGGAGCGTAGAAATTGGACTGGACTTGGACCGACAGAACTGAATATGAACACACTTAAATAATAATAATAGATAACTAGTAGTAGTAGTAGTATATGTTTACTGCATTCATAATTTTAGTTTACTTTTTACTTTACTTGCACTTCAATCCCTCCTGTTTACTGCTTTGTAGTCTGAGACAGAGATAGTCCATCTCTGTAGCGTCTGTCCGCACTCAGTCGAGACCAAGTCGGATTATCTCTGCCGAGATCATCTCGGCTCAGTGTCTGTCGAGAGCGACTCGGCCAGTATCGAGGAGAGTCAACACTTTACATCTTAGAGTCGATTACACTTTGCTTCACACCAAATCACAACTGTACGCACTATGTCCTTGAGAAGAATGACCTAGGGTTGACTATACTATAGTTAGCTTTAGTAATTTGATAAGAGTTCAAACGACTAAAAAGAAGCCATTATCACATCCCGGTGGGTTCCAGATCTCCACAATTCAAGGACTTGTAAATTGACGTCGGCATGATGTTTATTGAAGCTCCTAAGTCCAGCATGGCATCGACAAAGGTACAGTCGCCAATGGTGCATGGGACCGAAAAGATTCCAAGGTCTCAGCATTTCTTTGGCAAGGCTTGTCTTGTGCCGGCAGTGAGGTCGTCATTTCTGGTTAGTGCCTACACTATCCCTCCTAGTTCCACTCCTCCTTTCATCTTCTTCCTCTTGTGCACACACAACTCCTTAAGGAATTTTGTGTACTTAGGTATTTGCTTTATGGCATCCAGGAGGGGAATATTGATCTCTACCTTCCGGAACATCTTCAATAGCTCTTCAATAGATTCAGGCTTCCTTGTTGAGAGGCCCTACTTGGAAAAGGGGCTGGGACTAGACTAGCCTGCCATGGTGGTTGTGAGTTGGCATCCGAATTCGACTCGGTGCTGGTGGATCTCGGTTTCTGCTGTGGTGCTGCTTATAATTCCTTACCACTTCTCAATGATACTACGCTTGCATTCCCTCTCGGATTTGGAATTATTTGTGAGGGAAGATTCCCGGATCCGGCCGACTGTAACTGACCTACAGAGTTGGCTACCTGGCCCACTTGCGTCTTGAGATCTTGGATAGTGGTGTTCATATTTTGCTGGAATTGCAAGTTACTAGAGCTCATGGTCTGTTGGAACTTCAGGTTGCTTGTCGCTATCTACTTCACCAAATCCTCCAAAGATGATGAGTTACTTGGTGGTGGTGTTTTTTGCTGTTACTGTTGGAACGGGGGCATCTAGTGTCTCAGATTCGACTGTTGATAGTTGCCTTGACTCTACGGCATGCTCCGATTTGAACTGAATCCTTGAGCTACATAAGGCCCTTGGTATGGTGTCGTCCATATTTTTGTCCTTCAAATAGCCGGGTTGCATACGGCTGCTTCTCGTACTAGTATCCACCTATTGCTCCAACACTTTCGGGATGGTCTGGCTCAGTTTCTTGCAATGTGGGGCACATTTCAGTAGGGTGCTCCACTTAAGTACATATACCACATGCTTTTATTGCTGCGATGGGTTAGGGTTGGCCGATGGCAAGCTATCTCACCAGTGATGTCAGCTCGGTCAACTGATTTTCCAATCTCGGATTATCCATCGTACCGATTTCATTCACCATTCTGGGTGCTATGGTTCCTCTGGTCCCGAACTGTTGTGTGTTGTTGGCCATGTTCGAGATCAGATGTCGTGCTGCTGCCGACGTCTTATCCATCAATGCTCCTCCACTTGCAGCGTCAATCATACTTCAGTCCATCATCATCAACCCTTCATAGAAATATTGAATCAGTAACTACTCACTGATCTGGTAGTGTGGACATGTGGCGCAAAGCTTGTTGAACCTCTCCCAGTATTCATGCAGTGTCTCGTCGGAGTGTTGCCTGATCCCACAAATCTCCTTCCTTATGGTCGCTGTTCTGGATGCTGGAAAGAATTTCTCCAGGAACATGCACTTCATATCCCCCAAGTATTAAAGAGAACCGACTGCAGATGCAGCCAATCTTTTGCAGCTCCATCCAGGGAGAATGAGAACGCTTTCATTTTAACGTGCTCTTCTGGTATCCCCTACAGCCTCATCGTGGAACAAACCACGTGGAATTCCTTTAAGTGCTTGTGAGGATCTTCACCTACAAGACCATGAAACTTAGGTAACAGATGAATCAGACTAGACTTTAATTCGTAACTTTGAGCTAGCTCCAGTGGTGGGCATTGAATGCACCATGGTTGATACACGACGCCTGGTGTGGCCAACTCCTTCAGTGTTCTATCATTGTTCTCCATTGTTCCTGCCTCTTGGTGCTCAAAGGGAATAGATTCGTCAGTAGTAAAATTACTATTCTCATAATTCCAAATAGAATTAGAACTACTGCTATCAAGTGTTACAGTACGCCTAGCTTTCCTTAAAAGATGCAAAGTTCTTTCTATCTTAGAACAAAAGCATGCAATGGTTCAGAACTACTTCTAGTCATACATCATTAGTTTATGCAAGAAAAATAAGGTGCAAAACAAAATGTAGAAAAATAAAATGTGGCAAAGATAAGGTGTAGTAAAAGAACAGACTCGGTATACCTAGACAACTTAGACAAAAGACAGACCTTATAATTCAAAAACAAACGCAACATTCCATAGACTAGGGATTCGGCTTAGACTCAATTTTGGCACACAAAGACACAAAAGAGCTTGTGTCCCCGACAACGACGCCAATTTGATAAGCGGGTTTTTAGTCGTTTTACATGCCTCAAATAATTACTAAGCTAACTATAGTATAGCTAACCTAGGTCGATTCTCTCAAGGACACAGTGTGTTCAAATTGTGCTGAGTGTGGGAATTAGAGTTTTGCAGAAACGCTAAGTGTTGTGAAATGCCGACTTGACTTCAGCAATGCTAAGGCCGACTCGCTCTCGGCAATTCGGTCTCGGCTAACAGGGAACCAATATGGTTTCAACCAAAAGTGATTTAGACGCGACAGAGTCAGACTGACTCGGTCTTGGACTCTAGGAAGCAGTAAATAGGGGGGTTGTGTTTAAGTGCAAGAAAATAAACTAAGTGCTAAAAGTAAACTAAAGTAACTAATCTACTGTACTGATCCGGGAATCAGAAACAAATCACAACTTACCATTCCTACTAGGAGTTATATTCCGAATCAACCTTAAATTCTTACGACGACCGCCAACGTTTGTCTACTGCCATACCGAGGATTTACACAACCGTTACCTCATCAGTTGGCAAAGAGTATGTACTTGGTTGATTTTAGGTTCTCTACTTAATCAGATTGTTAAACTAGTTCCAACCGGTCCTAATTTAACGTGACCTACCCCTAATAGTGTGTCACGGCAAAATTAAGAGTAGAATTAAAGCGCAGAAATTATAAAAGAAATTTAGAATTGCAAACCAACTGTATTTATTGATATACCCAACCGAGTACAAGGTGAGAAATCAGAGTTTCCAGACAGTCCGCCTTCCATGACGACCGCTAATGGAAGAACGGCAGTGATGCACCAACGGTGGCCAGACGTTGAGGTTTCTGTCCAACAGAGTGCGTCGGCTATACCGAGCGATCACCTTTGAAGGCTTCCACCTTCCCAAATCCTGGTCCTGTACCTCCTCGACCGAGAGAGACACCGTATTGAAGCTTCGTGTACCACTGTACTAGCTTGGAGTGTCTGCGATTGCTGACAGCCCTAGCTCTAGATTCTACTGAAAATTCCACCCCTGAAGACGTGGCCTGGTGTGCTTATTTATACACAAACATGATAAATCTAAATCTAATCCTCATAACAGAAATTCAAATCCTAAAGATTTCCAATTCGAATTACAAATTACAATCTCCTCAATCTTAGGAGTTTCCCGATTTTCTAATTTCTAGCAGAATCATATCTGCATTACTAGTTACCCGAATTACAGATTCCTTGATCTTAGCAAATCATATCTACATCATAGCTTCCTTGATCTTTGCGAATCATACCTACATCTTAACAAATCATATCTACATCTTAACAAATCATATCTACATCTTAACAAATCATATCTACATTCTTGCTGGAGTGATTTTAGGCAAGATTTTTGTCACTAATGTCGGTTGGACTTGGAGCACTGGACTGGCCGGGATATTCTCAGCTTGGGCCGAGATGACTTGGGATTCAGGCCTGCAAAATAAGTCTTAACCTTTTTGTTAGTTAAAAATCTTATTTTAGCATGTACTTGTATTTCTCTTATTTTCAGGCCCATAATTCAAATCTCAGTTAACACAAGACTCTTAATCATTAAATATTCTTAACAACACCCATCTTAAGCCCACATAAAGTGTATAAAATATGACTCATCACCTACCTTGCAATAAATCCCTTGCTTACCCTCTCTGAGCCTATATTACAATTTTTTGATATATTAGCTCATTATAAGCTCAAAAGAGGAAAACCTTGCTCATCCTAAAACTTATGGATTAAAAAGAGCTTTGGAATTTTTTGGGAGTAGGTTCTACATAAGTGTGGGGGTGATACCCAAGGCACTGCGAGTGGTACATTGAGAGTTGTCTTTGTCCAAAGAAAAACTTGATGAAGGATTGTTGAAAAAGAAAACAAGAGGTATGAGAAAATTGATGAAGAACCAAAGAAAGGAAAAGGTAGCAAAAGCAAAAAGGTTGCAAGAAAAAAAATTCAACACAAAGTTACAAAAGTGCAAAAGAAAAAAAAAAGTGAGAAAAAAAATAAAAAGAACAAAGGGAAAGGAAGAATAGTATACTTGAATTTTTTTTCCATTATTTTCTCAAAACAACTTGTATTGTCTTGGGGGTAGTTGATAAGTCATATTTTATACACCTCGCAAGGGCCTAAGATGGGTATTATTAAGACTGTTTAGTGATTAAGAGTCCTGTCTTAGTTAAGATTCGAATTATGGGCCAAGAAATAGGAAAAATATAATTTTTTTCTAAAATGAGGAGGATTTTAACTAATAAAAGATTGGACTTGTTTTGTAGTCCTAAAAGCCGAGAGTATCTAAACCCAAAAAGGAGCATCTTGGCCCAGAAGAAGCGGTCTCGGCCAGAACCGATACCAGTGGCGGAAATCACTCCAACAAACAAGGAACAACACGTGATTATAGGACGAGTAGATTAGGAAATATGTAATTCGGGTAACTCAGTAATAAATCTACTAGGATCAGGGAAATATGTAATTCACGTAACTAAGCAAGAAATTTTCTAGGATCAAGGAATCAGCGATTCTGTAGGATTATATTTAGATTAAGCCATAGTCGCCCTACATATTTATAAGGGCATGTAAGGCATGAGTTTTGTGTGTGGAATTTCAGCAGAATTTAGACATAGTGTCGTTAGCAATTTCAATGTGTCCTAGCTAGAACGGTGGTACACGAAGCTTCAATAAGGTGTCTCTCTCGATCGAGGAGGTACAAGACCAGGATTTGGGAAGCTGGAAGCTGTCAGAGGTGATCGCTCGATATAGCCGACGCACTCCGGTGGACAGAAACCTCAACATCTAGGCACCACTGGTGCACCTCTACCGTCCTTCCATTGACGATCGTTGTGGAAGGCGGACTCTATGGAGAATGTTGAATTCTCACCTTTGTATTCGATTCTATTTACAATAATATAACCGGTTTGCAAGTCTGACTTTGATTATATCACTTGTGCTTTAATCTGCTTTAACCTTGCCGTGATTGCACATTGTTATTAGTAGATCACGTTAGACTAGGGCCGATAGGAATTGGTTTAATAATTTGATTAGGTAAAGAACCTAAAATCAACCAAGTACATATTGTCTGCCAACTGATGAGGTAGTGATTGTGTAAATCCTCAGTATGGCAATGGACAAACGTTCGGTAATTGTCGTAAGAATCTAAGGTTGATTTAGAGTACAATTCTAAGTAAGGATGGTAAACTGTTGTGTGTTGATTTTCGAATTGGTATAGTAGTTAGTATAGATTAGGTTAGCTTAATTTTTGCAGTTAGTTTATTTCCTGCTCTTAAATACAACAACCTCCTTTTTTACTATTCTTCCCGATCCGAGACCGAGATAGTCCAACTCCGTCATGTTTATGTTACTCTCAACTAAAACCAGATTGGTTCCCTGTTAGCCGAGATCGAATTGTCGAGAGCAGGTCGACCTTAGCGTCGCTGAGGCCAAGTCGGTATTTTCACATACCAATCAACCGACGTCAAGTTAACATTCTACGATACTTAGTGTTTTTTGCACAAACTCTAATTTCTACACTTAGTCACAATTTAACACACTGTGTCCTTGAGAGAATCGACCTAGGGTTAGTTGTACTATAGTTAGCTTTAGTATTTATTTGAGGCGTGTAAGACGACTAAAAACCTGTCTATCGAATTGGCGCCGTTACTAGGGTGATGAGTCACAATTTATACATATTTTAGACACCTAAGATGGATGTGTACATGACTATTTTGTGCTTAAGAATGGATTGTTAGCTAAGATTCATTTTATGGGCTTAAATGTAGAGAAAATACAAATATATGTTAATTCAGATTTCTTAGCTAATGAAAGTATCACTCCTTCTTCTGCAGGTCAAGCCGAGTTGACCAGGGTCAACAAAAGGAATCTCAGCCGAGATGAAGTCATCCTGGCCAGTCTGACTCCATCTCGGCTAAACCAGAGTCGTCTCGGCAGCCCATGCCTTGCAGCCCAGCAGCCTAGTAAAGAGTTGCCCAATTGTATTGACCACCTCAGTTGTCATGTCACTCCTAGGAAATCTGCCATGTCACGTTAGAAGATCTGCACAGGGGTAGAATAGGATCTTCATAGTGTAATTCTGTTAGGATTCGTTAGGATTAGCATATCACAGCTCGTGTATATATAGGAGGAGTTGTGCATTTTTTTACATGTCTTTGAATTTACTTTAATTCCATACTCACTATAACCACTTTCTCGCTCTCGCTCCCTCCATTTTTCACGGTGGTGCACGGTGCTCATTGGCGTTTCTCTCGATTGAGGAAGTGCAGGTATGAGACTAGGAAGCCGAAGTCTGGCAGAGGGGACCGATCAGACTACTGACGCACTCTAGTGGAGCTGATCCTCAACGTTCAGGCTAACGGAGGTGAACCACCACCATCAACCATGGCGATAGTCGTGGAAGATGGATTCATCTGAATTCAGAACCATTGTATTTGTATTCTATTTCTGTTAATCAATTTCATTCTGCAACTCTTATCTCCATTCTCTTCCTCCACTTTAATTCATGATTTAACCCGCGATTGCAATTAAATTGTGAACAATGTTAAGCTAAGCCGATTGGAACTAGTTTGACTAATTTAGTAGGTAATCATTTGGCGATTCTTAACTGAGAACCTAAAATCAGCTCTGAACTTAATCCCTGCCAATTGATGAGGTAGTGATTGCATAAATCCTCGGTATGGCAATGGACGAACCTTTGGCGATTGCCAAAAGAACCCTGGTGGCTGATATGGACTGAGAACTGGAGTGTGGAACCTGGACTGAACTTGGATTAATGGGATTGAATATGAACATAGTTATATAATAATAATAATAATAGATAACTAGTAACAGTAGTATATATTTACTGCATTCTTAGTCTTAGTTTACTTTCTTCTTTACTTGTACTCCAACCCCCCTATTTACTACTTTTTAAGTCTGAGACAGAGATAGTCCATCTCTGTAGCGTCTGAAATGCACTCAGCCGCGACCAAGCCGGATCGTCTCTGTCGAGATCATCTCGGCTCTGTCTCTGCCGAGATCATCTCGGCTCTGTCTCTGCCAAGAGTGACTCGGTCAGTACCGAGTAGAGTCATTCAAAACTTTACTGCTTAGATTCGATAGCATTTTGCTTCACACTAAATCACAACTGAGCACATTGTGTCCTTGAGAAGAATGACCTAGGGTTGGCTATGCTATAGTTAACTTTAGTTATTTGATAAGAGCTCAAAACGACTGAAAAAGAAAACCATTATCAAATTGGCGCCGTTGCCGGGGACACAAGTTCTTTTGTGTGTTTGTATGCCAAGTTAAGTGAGGTCGAATCCCGAGTCTGTAAAGTGTGTCTGTCAAGTCAGTCTTGAGTCTTTTGAACTTGTCTATGTCTGTCTGTTTTGTTTATGGATCCTAAATAAAAAGCATGTTGACTATTATTTGTTTCTCTGCATGAATTCACCGCTAAAAAAAAAGGGGGGAAAGAAATCAAACATTTATTTCTGTAGCTACGTAGAATTGGCATTATGTTTTGTATTCACTACAGCATCTTTCTTTCTGCATTGCATTCTTGCATTCAGCTAGTTTTTCTGTTTTGCATTCGTGCTAGTTTAATTGCATTCTTTCTGTATGCCACTCTGTAGTTCCATTAGTTAGTTAACTGATAGTCGTGGTTTCCAATTCTACATTTACTATCTCAAGTACTATTTCTAATTCTGATTTTTCTGCATAATATGTAGAATGCATGACTAGGAGTAGTACTGACCCATTGTATGCTTTTGACCCAGAGATAGAATTAACCTTATGTAGATTACAAAAAATTAGGAATGCTGCAGTAAATACTAGTATTAATATAGATTCTGCAGTTGACTCTAACCAGTTTTACACTAACAGTTTTGTTTCTAGTTCCGACGTTTTTGCAGGATCAGGACGAATGGAGAATAACGATAGGACGCTGAAGGAATTAGTTACTCCAGACGTGGTGTATTGATGATGGGCGTTTTTACAGTCGTTTTACGCGCCTATCAAATACTAAAGCTAACTATAGTATAGTCAACCCTAGGTCATTTTTCTCAAGGACACAGTGTGCTCAATTGTGATTTAGTGTCAAGTTAAACAATGCAGAATCTGAGATGAGAAGTGTTGACTCTCCTCGGTTAGAAGCCGAAGTCATACTCGGCAGAGACTAAACAGAGATGGTCTCGGCAGAGACTATCCGGCAGTCTCGGCTGAAAGTGCAGGACGCCACAGGGGGACTACCTCTGTCTCAACCAAAAAAACAGTAAAAGAAAGCAGTAAATGGGGGTTTTGAATGCAAGTAAGCAGAAAATAAACTAAGACTATGAATGCAGTGAATGTATACTACTATTACTACTTATCTATTATTATTATATAACTGTATTCAGATTCAGTTCCATTAATTAAGTCAGTCAGGTTCCAATCTCCAGTTCACAGTCCATATCAGCCTTGGGTAGTCTTATGACGATCGCCAAATATTCGTCCATTGCCATACCGAGGATTTATGCAATCGCTACCTCATCAGTTGACAGGGATTAAGTTCAGAGCTGATTTTAGGTTCCCTATTAACAATCGTTAAATGGTTACCTACTATATTAGTTAAACCAGTTTCAATCGGCTTAGCTTAACATTGTTCACGTCTCAAATGCAATCGCGATTCAATTCGTGAATTAAAGAAGAGGAAGAGAACAGAGATATGAAATGCAGAACGAAATCAATTAACAGAAACAAAATACAAATACAGTGGTCCGAATTCAGATGGCTCCATCTTCCTCAACGATCGCCAAGGTTGATGGTGGTGGTTCACCTCCGTTAGCCTAAGCGCTGAGGATCAGTTCCACCAGAGTGCGTCAGTAGTCTGATCGGTCCCCTCTGGTAAACGTCCAGCTTCCCAGTCTTAGACCTGCACTTCCTCAATCGAGAGAAGCACCAATGCAGCACCGTGCACCACCGTGAAAATGGAGAGAGCGGGAGCGAGAAAATGGATACAGTGAGTGTGGATTTAAAGTGAATTCCAAGACCACTAAACAGTGCACAGCTCCTCCTCCTATATATACACGAGCTATGATTAGCTACTCCTAACGAATCCTAACAGAATTACAGTGAGTGTCCTATTCTACCCCTATGCGAGATCTTTTCACGTGACATGGCAGATTTCCTAGGAGTGACATGGCAGATGAATTGGCATTGAGGTGGCCTCCAAGCTGGATAGCTGATGTGGTCAATACATTTGGGCCACTCTCTTTTGGGCTGCTGGGCTGCAAGTCAACGGGCCGGCCGAGACAGCTTCATCTCTTTGAGACTCTTCTGTTGACCTTGGTCAACTCGGCTTGACCTACAAGAAGAAGAGTTACTTTCATTAGCTAAGAAATCTGAATTAGCACAAATTTGTATTTTCTATATGTTTGAGCTCATAAAATGAATCTTAGCTAACAGTTCATTCTTAAGCACAGAATAGTCTTGCAAACCTCCTTCTTAGGTGTCTAAAAGATGTATAAATTGTGACTCATCACACCCCCACACTTACCCTTTTGCACTCCTGGGCAAAATAAGATGAAAATCTTAAGAGAAGAGTTTTTAAAGATAGAAGAGAATTTTTCACTTGGCTTCCTTTAGTTTGACCGAGACAGAGTCGGCTCTCATTCACTCGAGCTTGAGATGCTCTTTCACTCTGAAATTACTCCTTCTATGCTCTAGGCAATTTAATGACCTGCGAATCTAGAGAAGACAACCAAGAGTGACAGAGCTTTTATTTGGACAGAGTACTCCCTTACTTCTCTCGTGCCTGGGCTTGTATTTACACTCAACATTCATGGAACTGAATTCACCATACTTTGACAAAGCTCTCTTTTTACACCTGTAAAAACACAGTTATGATCACTAGGACTTCTTTTTGGCTTGTAGCGAGGCTGGTTCATGGGGTGGATAATATATGGGAAAAACTGGTTTCAGGACCCATGAGGAAGAGAGGAGCAATGGGGAGTAAGTTTAAATCAGCCTGAGGGTTACTCAGGTTGCTGCCAATTTCTCCTTCTTGCTGCCACCAGCTCATTTTCTTTTCTTTTTCTTATACAATACATTTATGCAGCTGGTTTCTTTCTTTATTTGCTTCAGCTAAGATTTTAGCTGCTGCTTTCCACTTTTCTTTTTCTTCCTTTTGCTCGCTTTTATTCCTTTATTGCTCTTTGAGCTTGGGAGAGTGTTGAACAATGTTTTGCTTCCTGGAGTTTCCCCCACACTTGATCATGACTTACTCCCAAAACAATTCCAAAGCTCCTCTGCTCCCATAGGGTAAGGTTAATTCATGGTTTTTCTGGCCTTGGCTTGTAGTGAGCTATCAAAAAGAAGAATGGTTAGTTAGGCTCAAGTGGGGAAACAACAGATACATTTGTTCAGGTAGGCTTTATTTGGCTCAGGGCTCATGAGAAACATGGCCTAGATCATGTCATTCCTGCATGTGAATACAGTTATCATGAATGCAAAAATTACAATAAAGAACAAGACGAGAATGGCAAGATGCAAGCCATCCGTATTTACAAGGCTCAAAATCTCACACAGGTTGTATCAGCTTTGACTCAAGGTTTTTCTTTTCAATTTTTCAGTCGATTACTGCCTAGAACACAAAAGTTTCATTCTCTTGAGCTAGAGAATTTTCTTGTCAAAGTTGCAGATATGCTTTCACCGACTTTATTCAAACTTTCGGAAACCAATTCAAAATTCTTTTCATGACATTTTTATTATTGACACTCCACTTGGAATTCTGTTCAGATGAAGAAACAGAAAATTTTAAGTTCTGCCAGGTCGAGTGTGTTAGGATCCGCCGAGATAGAACAGGACCAGAATGGACTTGGCTTGGCAGTTTTTATTGAAAACATAAAGTTTGAAATGACACGTAACTTGAAATAAAACACACAATTGAAAGAAATAACAAAGTAATTTAAACTAGCAGAGTTCAGGATGATGGGGATAGAGACTGTGATCATCCCCCCACACTTAAAATCTGCATTGTCCTCAATGCAAGGGAGGGTCATCTGGAGCTGTTGGTTCCATCAATGATATGTCCTCCATTTAGGAATGATTGACATTGGGCTTTCATGGAATGGCTTAATTTGGTGCCCATTGACCTGGAAGGTGCTGTTGTTGTGTTCGTCTTTTTAGCTGTACTGCACCATGGGGAAACACATTAGTGATAACAAAAGGCCCATCCCATCTAGAACGTAGTTTACCTGCAATGAGTTTAAGGCGTGAGTTAAACAGGAGGACTTTTCTGGCCAACTCGGAATTCTTTTCTTAGGATCTGCTGGTGGTGGAATCGTTTGATTTTCTGCTTGTAGATCCTAGAATTTTCATATGCTTCCAAGCGGAGTTCATCTAATTCTTGCAGCTGAAACTTTCTCTGTTCTCCAGCTTGGTCATAGGCCAAATTGCACTGCTTAACAGCCCAGTATGCTCTGTGTTCTAGCTCCACGGGGAAGGTGACAGGCTTTACCGAAAACAATCCTATAGGGAGACATCCCGAGAGGTGTTCGGTAGGCAGTTCTGTGTGCCCAGAGAGCATCCTCAAGGAGGCGGCTCCAGTCTTTCCTGCTGGGATTGGTCATCTTTTGCAGTGTTTTCTTGATTTCCCTGTTGAACACTTCTGCTTGACCATTTGTCTGGGGATGGTAGGCTGTAGCAATTCTGTGTGCTACCCCATATTTCTGAAGAAGGGAAGCCATGGCTCTGTTACAGAAGTGACTGCCTTGGTCACTTATGGCGCTTTTGGTACACCAAACCGGCAAAAGATATTTGACTTCAAGAAGTCCACTACTACTCGTGCATCATTGGTTCGGTGGCAATGGCTTCTACCCACCTTGATACATAATCTACGGCCAACAGAATGTATGAATAGCCATTGGAGACTGGGAATGGTCCCATGAAGTCTATTCCCCAAACATCAAAGATTTCACAGAATTGGATGGGTTGTTGGGGCATTTCATGCCTTCTGTTCATGGCCATTCTGCTTTTTTGGCAGTTCTCGCAGTGGAGACGAATTCATGCGGCGTCTCTGAAGATGGTTGGCCAGTAAAGACCACAGTCTAGCACTTTCCTGGCAGTCGAAAAGTGGATCCATAATGGCCGCCTCCAGGTGCCGAGTGGCGAACTGGAGGACCGAATTGAACTCGGCTTCAGGAATGCACTGCGGATGACTTTGTCCTTTGCACAGTCTCCAAAGGTAGGGATCATCCCAAATGTAGTACTTGGCATCGCTGGATTTTATCCTTGTACAGCCGAGATGCCTCTCGGTGGGAACGAGATGTTGCCACAAAATTACAAATGTCAGCAAACCATGGTGAAGACGCGTTTTTATGTGCATAAGGTGCTCATCTGGAAATTCATCTCGGATAGGCATCGGTTCACTTTCTTTTTGGATTCTGCTTAGGTGGTCTACTACAGAGTTCTCCGCACCTCTTTTTATCTCTGATTTCAATGTTGAATTCTTGAAGGAGAAGCATCCACCGAATCAGTCTCGGCTTGGCATCCGGCTTCTTCAACAAGTATCTCAAGGCCGCATGATCAGAGAACACAATTATTCTAGTCCGAGAAGGTATGGGCGGAACTTGTCGGGACAAACACAATTGCCAACAGTTCCTTCTCGGTTGTTGTGTAATTCGCTGGGCCGAGTCCATAGTTCGTGATGCATAAGCAATTACCCTTTTGGGAGGCCGGCTCGGCTCTTTGGCCGAGAACAACTCCTAATGCCGAGTTGGATGCATCACACATTAATTCGAATGGAAGGTCCCGGTTTGGTGCTTGCAGAATGGGAGCGGACGTGAGTCTGGTCTTCAACTCCTGAAATGCTTCGATACGGTGTTGATCAAAGTTGAATTCCACGTCCTTACGTAACAGCTTGGGACAGAGGCAAGGCAAGTTTCTGAAGTTTTTATGAATCTTCTGTAGAAGCTGCGTGTCCTAAAAATGAGCGAACCTCCCTCACGGAAGAGGGGTTTGGAAGGGAAGATATGATGTCTATCTTGGCTTTATCTACTTGATGCCTCTATTGGATACCAGATGACCCAATACTATTCCTTCGGTCACCATGAAGTGACATTTTTCAAAATTGAGCACGAGGTTTGTGTCAATGCATCTTTTCAACACCCTTGACAGATTATTCGGGCATGCATCAAATGAGTCAGCATATACGGTAAAATCATCCATGAAGACCTCCATGCAGTCCTGTAGCAAGTCCGAGAAGATACTCATCATGCAACGTTGGAATGTACTCGGCGCATTGCACGAAGCCGAATGGCATGCGTGTATACGTAAAGGTACCAAATGGGCAGGTAAAGGTCGTCTTATGCTGATCTTGGTGCAATATGTATCTGCATGTAGCCTGAGAATCCATCAAGAAAACAGTAATGGGATCTCCTGCCAATTTTTCAAGCATTTGGTCAATGAAAGGCAGAGGAAGTGATCCTTGCGAGTTGCTTGGTTTAATCTTCTATAATCAATGCACACTCGCCAGTTGTTCTGAATCCTTGTTGGTACCAGCTCATTCTGCTGGTTTTTCGTGACAGTTAGCCCGGACTTCTTTGGCACCACTTGCACAGGGCTCACCCATTGGCTATCCGAGATGGGGTAGATGATCCCTGCTGCAAGGAGCTTTGTGACTTCTTTCTTAACCACGTCCAGGAGTGTCGGATTCAGTCTTCTTTGCTGCTGCCTTATGGGCTTGATCTCCTCCTCCATTAATATTTTATGCATGCAGATGGAGGGGTTTATGCCAGGAAGGTCAGAAAGTTTCCACCCTATTGCCTTCTTATGCTGCCTTAGGACCTCCAACAAATTTTCTTCTTGCTCTTGGTTGAGATTGCTAGCAATAATAACCGGGAGCTGCTGTTCCCTGTCCAAGTAGGCGTATTTTAGGTGACTCGGTAATTGTTTTAATTCTAAGGGTGGTGGTAATGGAGATTTTTCAATTTCTGAGTTCGGATCCGACTGGCCGACTTGGTCTTGACTCGGCACCAGGTGTGCCGACATGATTTCGGCCTTTGGCTGCTTCAGCCGGCTCGACTTCATGGACTCGGTCAATATGGGAGTGGAGTCGGCCTTGGCTCCGTGTTGTTCTTCCGAGTCGGATCCTGATGGAACCTTCAATTGTGCTACACTATGAGTCGGGTCTTCTTTGGCTGAGATGATCTCGGTGGGCTTGTCGGCCTTGGTTTCTTTGGCCGAAGTTGACCATTGCCTCTTCGTTGAGTCGGCCTTTTCTGGCCTGGCTTGGTTCTTGCTGAAAAGATTGTTGCCAGTTGTTCTATTAAGGGTTGTTTAGTGTTGGCAACTTCAGCTTCTTCACTTTTTGAGCAATCCGGGTTTTCCTGATTGCATGCTTGGTTCATCGTTTTGAATAATTCGGCTTTGAAATCCAAGTCAGCAATATCATCATATTCATCCTCGGAGCTGGAGAGGGTATGTACTTCTTCACTGTCGACTTCTTCATTGGCTCCTAAGCAACTGATAATATCAGTGTTTTCAGCAAGATCTTTGGTGCTTCCACTGCGGCTGTCTAGTTGAAGATATTCTTCAACCAGTTCTTCAATAAGGTCAACGCCAAAGAGGGAATGGTCTTGATTGGGGTGCTTCATAGCTTCAAAAATGTTGAATTGCACCAGAGTGTCATCGAATTCCATTGAGAGAGTCCCTGAGTATACATCAATCTTTGTTCGTGCCGTCATTAGGAATGGTCTTCCCAGAATTAAGGTTGATTCTTTTCCGGATGTCTCGCCCTCCATGTCAAGAACATAAAAGTCAGCCTGGAAAAATTAGCTCATTAACTTGGACGAGAACATCCTCAAGAACTCCCAGGGGTTGGACAATACTCCTGTTAGCAAGTTGAATGGTCATCCCCTGTGGGTTCTAAATCTCCAAATTCAGGGACCTATAGATTGATGCCGGCATGACATTGATTGAGGCTCCCAAATCCAGCATGGCATCGGCAAAAGTGCATTCACCAATGGTGCATGGAACAGAAAAGATTCCAGGATCTCTGCATTTCTTTGGCAGTGTTGCTGTCCCCTGTGGTGGAAGTTTCTTCTTAGTTAGGGCCGACACCACACCTCCAACCTCCACACTTCCTTTTATCTTCTTCCGCTTGTGCACACAGAGTTCCTTGAGGAACTTTGCGTACTTGGGAACTTGCTTGATGGCATCAAGGAGTGGAATGTTGATTTCCACCTTACGGAACATCTTCAGCAACTCGTCATCCAACTCTAGCTTTCTTGCTGAAGTGGGCCGAGATGGAAATGGCAATGGAACAGCTTTTTCTGGCCGAGACTGTAAGTCGGCATTATGCTCTGAGTCGGCTTCTAGTGATCTCGGCTTCTGCTGCAGTGTAGGTTGAGGTAGTTCTTTTCCACTTCGGAGAGTGACTACACTGGCGTTACCTCTCGGATTTGGAATGCTTTGAGAGGGGAGATTGCTAGATCCTGCCGACTGAAGTTGGCTCACTGTATTAGCTAGCTGACCAATTTGCGTTTTGAGGTCTTGGATGGTGGCGGTCATATTTTCCTGAAACTGCATGTTGCTGGAGCTCACAGATTGCTGGAACTCCAGATTATTGGTTGCAAGTTGCTTCATTAGGTTCTCCAGAGATGGAGAGTTGCCTTGAGTAGGCACTCTCTGCTGTTGTTGTTGTTGTTGAAAAGGTGGTCTTTGGGTATTGCTGAGTCGGCTGTTGATAACCTGCTTGCCGCTGATAAGTGTTCGGTGCGGATCCGAATTGTTGGGTTGCATATGGCCCTTGATTCGGTCCTGGCCGAAATGGTTGTCTCCCATGCTGCTGGTTATCAAACGCCCGATTCTGATACTGGCTTCCGTACTGAAATCCACCTATGGCTCCAACATTTTTTCTGGCTGGTATTCCGACTTCGGTTTCTTGGAGAGTGGGGCACATATCAGTGGGGTGCTCCACAAAAGTACATATGCCACATAATTTTGCTGCCATGGCGGGTTGGTGTTGTCCAATAGCAAGCTGTCTCACCAATGATGTCAACTCGGTCAGCTGATTCTCCAGCCTCTGATTGGAAGCTGCACCGATTTCATTCACCATCCGGGGATTGACTCGGCCCTCTCGATTCGAACTGCTGTGTATTACCAGCCATGTTGGAAATCAGGTGCCTTGCTGCTGCTGGTGTCTTGTCCATCAAAGCTCCACCACTAGCTGCATCTATCATACTCCCTGTCCATTAGAGATAGTCCTTCATAGAAATATTGGATCAAGAGTTGTTCATTTGATCGATGATGTGGACAGGTGGCGCAGAGTTTATTAAACCTCTCCCAGTATTCATGTAATATTTCACCTGTATGCTGCCTTATCCCACATATCTCTTTTCTCGATGGTCGCAGTTCTGGATGCCGGAAAGAACTTCTCCAGGAATGCACGCTTCATGTCTCCCCAGGTGTTGAAAAGGGCAGAATTTGAAGGTACAGCCAATCCTTTGCTGCCCCATCCAGGGAGAATGGGAATGCCTTCATCTTGATATAGTCTTCCGATATCCCCTGCGGCCTCATGGTAGAGCAGACCACATGGAACTCTTTCAGGTGCTTGTGGGGGTCTTCTCCTGCAAGACCATGAAATTTGGGCAACAGGTGTATAAGACCAGATTTCAACTCATATGTTTGAGCTGGCTCCAGCTGTGGGTATTGGATGCACTAGGGGTTGATACACCACGCCCTGGAGTAGCTAACTCCTTCAACGCCCTATCGTTATTCTCCATTCGTCCTGATTCTGCAAAAGCGTTAGAACTAGACACAAGATTATCAGTACAAAGCTGGTTAGAATTAGCTCTGCATTCTATATCAGCACTACTATTTACTACAGTGTTCCTAATTTTTCGTAATCTACGTAAGGTTAATTCTATTTCTGGGTCAAAAACAGTCAATGGATCAGTACTACTCCTAGTCATGCATCATGCAGATTATGCAGAAAAGAAAGATGCAGTAATGTATGCAAACAAAATGCTACCTCTAAGTACTACAAAATGGTTTTACACAGAAAAATTATTGATATAGGGCATGCTTTTTATTCAGGATCCAGAAACAACATAAAAAAAAATAGACAAATTCAAAATACTCAAGACTGACTTACACTTCACAGACTCGGGATTCGACCTTACTTAGCTTGGCACACAAAAACACAAAAGAACTTGTGTCCCCGGCAACGGCGCCAATTTGATGATGGCATTTTTTTTTAGTCGTTTTACGCGCCTATCAAATACTAAAGCTAACTATAGTATAGTCAACCCTAGGTCATTTTTCTCAAGGACACAGTGTGCTCAATTGTGATTTAGTGTCAAGTTAAACAATGCAGAATCTGAGATGAGAAGTGTTGACTCTCCTCGGTTGTAGCCGAGTCATACTCGGCAGAGACTAAACAGAGATGGTCTCGGCAGAGACTATCCGACTTGGTCTCGGCTGAGTGCAGACAAAACGCTACAGAGGGGACTACCTCTGTCTCAACCAGAAAACAGTAAAGAAAGCAGTAAACGGGGGGTTTTGAATGCAAGTAAGCAGAAAATAAACTAAGACTATGAATGCAGTGAATGTATATTACTATTACTACTTATCTATTATTATTATATAACTGTATTCAGATTCAGTTCCATTAATTAAGTCCAGTCCAGGTTCCAATCTCCAGTTCACAGTCCATATCAGCCTTGGGTAGTCTTATGACGATCGCCAAATATTCGTCCATTGCCATACCGAGGATTTATGCAATCGCTACCTCATCAGTTGACAGGGATTAAGTTCAGAGCTGATTTTAGGTTCCCTATTAACAATCGTTAAATGGTTACCTACTATATTAGTTAAACCAGTTTCAATCGGCTTAGCTTAACATTGTTCACGTCTCAAATGCAATCGCGATTCAATTCGTGAATTAAAGAAGAGGAAGAGAACAGAGATATGAAATGCAGAACGAAATCAATTAACAGAAACAAAATACAAATACAGTGGTCCGA
This sequence comes from Mucuna pruriens, assembly GCA_025330945.1. Lineage (NCBI taxonomy): Eukaryota > Viridiplantae > Streptophyta > Magnoliopsida > Fabales > Fabaceae > Mucuna > Mucuna pruriens. The sequence continues at coordinate 2,242,251 of JAENHJ010000532.1, forward strand.
ATTCAGATGGCTCCATCTTCCTCAACGATCGCCAAGGTTGATGGTGGTGGTTCACCTCCGTTAGCCTAAGCGCTGAGGATCAGTTCCACCAGAGTGCGTCAGTAGTCTGATCGGTCCCCTCTGGTAAACGTCCAGCTTCCCAGTCTTAGACCTGCACTTCCTCAATCGAGAGAAGCACCAATGCAGCACCGTGCACCACCGTGAAAATGGAGAGAGCGGGAGCGAGAAAATGGATACAGTGAGTGTGGATTTAAAGTGAATTCCAAGACCACTAAACAGTGCACAGCTCCTCCTATATATACACGAGCTATGATTAGCTACTCCTAACGAATCCTAACAGAATTACAGTGAGTGTCCTATTCTACCCCTATGCAGATCTTTTCACGTGACATGGCAGATTTCCTAGGAGTGACATGGCAGATGAATTGGCATTGAGGTGGCCTCCAAGCTGGATAGCTGATGTGGTCAATACATTTGGGCCACTCTCTTTTGGGCTGCTGGGCTGCAAGTCAACGGGCCGGCCGAGACAGCTTCATCTCGGCTGAGACTCTTCTGTTGACCTTGGTCAACTCGGCTTGACCTGCAAGAAGAAGAGTTACTTTCATTAGCTAAGAAATCTGAATTAGCACAAATTTGTATTTTCTATATGTTTGAGCTCATAAAATGAATCTTAGCTAACAGTTCATTCTTAAGCACAGAATAGTCTTGCAAACCTCCTTCTTAGGTGTCTAAAAGATGTATAAATTGTGACTCATCATGTATCAACCTTGGTGCATCCAATACCCACAGCTGGAGCCAGCTCAAACATATGAATTAAAGTCTGGTCTTATACACCTGTTGCCTAAGTTTCATGGTCTTGCAGAAGAAGACCCCCACAAACACCTGAAAGAATTCCATGTCGTATGTTCTACAATGAGGCCGCAGGGGATATCGGAGGACTACATCAAAATGAAGGCATTTCCATTCTCCCTGGATGGGGCAGCGAAGGATTGGTTGTATCTTCAACCAATGCTTTTCAACACTTGGGGAGACATGAAACGCACTTTCATGGAGAAGTTCTTTCCGGCATCCCGCACTGCGTCCATCAGGAAGGAAATATGTGGGATAAGGCAGCATACAGGAGAAACACTACATGAGTACTGGGAGAGGTTCAACAAACTCTATGTCACTTGTCCACATCATTAGATCAGCGAACAGTTGCTGATCCAGTATTTTTATGAAGGATTATCGTTGATAGATAGAAGCATGATAGACGCAGCCAGTGGTGGAGCCCTGATGGACAAAACGCTAGCAGCAGCACGGTATCTGATCTCTAATATGGCAAGCAATACACAACAGTTTGGGATCAGAGGGCCAAATCAACCACGAATGGTGAATGAAATCGGTGCAGCTTCCAATCAGAGGTTGGAGAATCAGCTGACTAAATTGACATCATTGGTGAGACAGCTTGCTATTGGGCAACACCAACCAGCCATGGCAGCGAAAGTATGTGGCATATGTACTTCCATGGAGCACCCCACGGATATGTGCCCCACTCTCCAGGAAACCGAGTCGGACCAACTAGAGAATGTTGGAGCCATAGGTGGATTTCAGTACGGGAAGCAATCGTATCAGAATCAGCCAATTGATGGCCAGCAGCATGGAAGGCAGCCATTTCGGCCAGGATCGAATCAGGGACCATATGCAGTTCAACAATTCGGATCCACACCGAATACCTATCAGAGGCAGGCTGGTTATCAACAACCGACTCTGCACTACCAAGCACCACCTTTCCAACAACAACAGCAGAGAGTGCGTACACAAGGAAACTCTCCATCTCTGGAAGACTTGATGAAGCAGCTTGCAACCAGCAACCTGGAGTTCCAACAATCTGTGAGCTCCAGCAATTTAAGGTTCCAGCAGAACATGACCGCCACCATCTAGGACCTCAAAATGCAGATTGGTCAGTTAGCCAATACTGTAAGTCAATTACAGTCGGCAAGATCCAACAACCTCCCCTCTCAAACCATTCCAAATCCGAGGGGGAATGCTAGTGTAGTGACTCTGCGAAGCGGAAAAGAATTATCTCAACCTACACTGCAGCAGTTGCCGAGACCAGCTGAAGCCGACTCCGAGTCAAATGCCGACTTGCAGTCTCGGCCAGAGACAACTGTCCCATTGCCATTTCCATCTCGGACCACTTCGGCAAGGAAGCCAGAGTCGGATGAAGAATTGTTGAAGATGTTCCGCAAGGTGGAAATCAATATTCCACTCCTCGATGCTATTAAACAGGTTCCTAAGTACGCAAAATTCCTCAAGGAATTGTGTGTACACAAAAGGAGAAAAATAAAGGGGAGGAAGGAAATTGGAGGTGTGGTGTCGGCTCTAACACAGAATGAAGCAATCACTACAGGTGCTTCAACTTTGCCAAAGAAATGCAGGGACCCTGGAGTCTTTTCGGTCCCATGCACCATCGGCGAATGCACTTTTGCCAATGCCATGTTGGACCTGGGAGCCTCAATTAATGTCATGCCCGCATCAATCTACAGGTCCCTGAATTTTGGTGACTTGGAACCCACAGGGATGACCATTCAGCTGGCAAACAGAAGTATTTTCCAGCCCCTGGGAGTTCTTGAGGATGTTCTCGTCCAAGTCAATGAACTAATATTTCCAGCTGATTTTTACGTGGTAGACATGGAGGACGATACATCCGGGAAGGAATCCACCTTAATTCTGGGAAGACCTTTCTTGATGACAGCCAGAACAAAGATTGATGTGTATGCAGGGATGCTCTCCATGGAATTCGGTGACGCCTTGGTGCAATTCACTATTTTCGAAGCTATGAAGCATCCAACCGAAGACCACTCTCTCTTTGGCATTGATATACTTGATGAACTAGTTGAAGAATATCTTCAACTAAATGGCAGTGGTGAAAACATTGAGGAGTCTGCTGAGAATGATGATGAAAGCAACTGCCCAGGAGTTACAGATGAAGAAGCCGACTATGAAGAAGTACAAGACCTCTCCAACTCTGAGGACAATCACAGTGATGTTGCTGACTTCGCCTTTGAAATGGAACTGTCCGAATTGTTATACCAAGTCTGCAGCACAAAACACTCAGAGTATACAAATGATGCAGAAAACAAAGTCGCTAAAGCTGAAAAGTCTTCCATTGCACACTTAGCGACAATTTTTACGGCCAAGAATGAGTCGGCCAGAAGAGGCCGAATCAAGGAAGAAATGAAAGTCAACTCAGCCGAAGAGTCAAATAGCAAGGCCGACACATTTGCCGAGACCAACTTGCCAACTGCAGACCAGACACAAGCTGAGGTAGAATTCATTGTTCCATCCGGATCCAACTCTGAAGGAGCGTTAGAAGCCAAGGCTGACTCCATTTTGACAACAACTAAAGTCGCGAAGCCGAGCCGGCCGAGTAAGCCAAAGGCCGAAATAATGTTGGCACACTTGATGCCGGATCCAGATCAAGTCGGCCAGTCGGATCCAACCTCAGAAACTGATAAATCTCCATCACCGCCACCACCCATAGAATTAAAAACATTGCCAAGTCACCTGAAATATGCCTACCTGAACAAGGAACAACAACTCCCGGTTATTATTGCTAGCAATCTCGACCAAGAACAAGAAGACAAGTTGTTGGAGGTTCTCAGGCAACATAAGAAGGCAATAGGGTGGAAGCTAGCAGACCTTCCTGGCATAAACCCCTCCATTTGTATGCATAGAAATTAATGGAGGAGGAAATCAAGCCCATAAGGCAGCCGCAAAGAAGACTGAATCCGACACTCCTGGATGTGGTTAAAAAAGAAGTCACAAAGCTCCTTGCTGCAGGGATCATCTACCCCATCTCGGATAGCCAATGGGTGAGCCCTGTGCAAGTGGTGCCAAAGAAGTCTGGGATGACTGTCATGAAAAATCAACAGGATGAGCTGGTACCAACAAGGATTCAGAACAGCTGGCGAGTGTGCATCGACTACAGAAGATTAAACCAAGCAACTCGCAAGGATCACTTTCCTCTGCCTTTCATTGACCAAATGCTTGAAAAATTAGCAGGGCGATCCCATTACTGCTTTCTTGATGGATTCTCAAGCTACATGCAGATACATATTGCGCCTGAAGACCAGCATAAGACAACCTTCACCAGCCCATTTGGTACCTTTGCGTACACACGCATGCCATTTGGCCTCTGCAATGCTCCGAGTACATTTCAACATTGTATGATGAGCATCTTCTCAGACTTGCTGCAGGACTGCATGGAGGTATTCATGGATGATTTCACGATGTATGCTGACTTATTTGAAGCATGCCTGAATAATCTATCAAGGGTGTTGAAGAGATGCATTGACACAAATCTCGTGCTCAACTTTGAAAAATGTCACTTCATGGTGACTGAAGGAATAGTATTGGGCCACCTGGTATCCAACAGAGGTATTGAAGTGGATAAGGCTAAGATAGATATCGTATCATCCCTTCCAAACCCCTCTTCCGTGAGGGAGGTTCGCTCATTTCTAGGACATAAAGGCTTTTACAGAAGATTCATCAAGAATTTTAGCAAACTTGCCCTGCCTCTGTCCAGGCTGCTACAGAAGGATGTGGAATTCAACTTTGACCAGCCCTGTATTGAAGCATTTCAGGAGCTGAAAAACAAACTCACATCCGCCCCCATTCTGCAAGCACCAAACTGGGACCTGCCATTTGAACTAATGTGTGATGCATCCAATTCGGCATTAGGAGTGGACTTTCTGAAGTCCAATATTTTCTACAGGTTCGGTGTGCCAAAAGCGCTAATAAGTGACCAAGGCAGTCACTTCTGTAACAGAGTCATGGCTTCCCTTCTTCAAAAATATGGAGTAGCACACAGAATTGCTACTGCCTACTGATGGGTCATAAAATGCACATCTTAAGTGGACCTAAGAAGGGCACCATTGAACAACTCACGAGCTTAAAAGATGACTGTTAGCTAAGATCCAGATTAATGGCCTAAACTTGAAGTAAAACACAATCTGTGCTTAATCAAGATTTTTAGCTAACCATCTCCTCATTGCAGGTTCAGCCAAACTTAGCCCGCCATCGGAAGCGCAGGCCGAGAGCCTCTCGGCCAGGCCGGGACTCAACTTATGCAGAGAGCCCAATCAGGCAGGTCTAGGTGGAACTCCACGTTAGCAATCAGAAACACCGTGGATCCAGCTCAGCTTCACGTCACTACCTGGAGTAGCTTGCAACGCAAGTCACAAAGAAAGGGTAGAGTAGGAATTGTTCATGTAATTCTGTTAGCATCGTTAGCTGTGCCCACTCATGTATAAATAGATAGAACTCTGAACGAATGGGGGCTTTTGGCATTCAAGCTTTTTCCGCGTTCATAATTCTCTTCTCCTCCGCTCACGGTGGTACACAGAGCTGTTAATGGCGTTTCTCTCGATTGAGGAAATGCAGGCCGAGAACCGAGAGGCCGAAGGTTATCGAGGAGACCGATTGGAGCACCAACGCACTCTGGTGGACTGATCCTCGGCGTCTTAGCTAGTTGAGGTGAATCATTGCCGCCGTCCATGGCAATCGTCGTGGAAGATGGAATCATCGAATCCAGGCCCCGTGTTTGTATTTTGCTTTCAATATTATGAGCATTTTCTGAATTCTGAACTCCATTGCATTCCCGAAATCTAAGTTCAATTATCTGTGTTGCGATTGCTTTTGGTGATTTTAACAAGGCTAAACTAAGCCGATTGGAACTGGTTTAGCTAATTCAGTAGGTAATCACTTAACGATTGTTGATTGAGAATCTAAAATCAGCTTGAACTTAATCTCTGCCAATTGATGAGGTGGCGATTGTGTAATTCCTCGGTATGGTAAGGGCTAACCCTTGGCGATTGCCATAAGAACACTGGAGGCTGATGAGGATTGTAATTGGAATGACTGAACCAGAAAGAACTTGATTATTGGAACTAAAACATGAACACAATAACAAAGTAATAGCGCTAGAGTAGCGTAATTGCATTTTCATTATAGTTAACTTCTATTTTGATTCCAATTGCATTTCAACCCCCCTTGTTTACTGCTTTTAAGTCCGGATGAGAGACAGTCCATCTCTGTAGCGTCTGTCTGCATTCAACCGAGACCAAGCCGGATCATCTCTGTTGAGATCGACTCTGTTCAGTCTCTGTTGAGAGCAACTCGGCCATTTCCGAGACAGCCGGTATCTTACACTTAGATTCAACTACTGTTCGTGATCACACCAATTCACAACCGAACACACTGTGTCCTTGGAAGAATGACCTAGGGTTAGCTATACTATAGTTAGCTTTAGTTATTTGATAAGCGCGTAAAACGACTGTAAAAACGCACATCATCAAATTCTGGCGCCACATGGGGGACACAAGTTCTTTTGTGTTTCAGTGTGCCAAGTAAACCGAGTCGAATCCGAAGTTGTAAGAAGTTTCGTTTAGAGTTTTTGAGTCTGAATTTGTCAATAAATCTCTACGTGAATTCACTGATAAAATAAAAACAAATATATACATATAGATATAGAATAAATTCTCAATTCTGCATTGCATACATTAAATTTTTTGACTCTACATTACATTTAATTTCGCATACATTACATTTAATTTTGTAAAGAGAATTAATTGTTGTTTTAATTACTTTGAATCCCGCATAATGCATGACTAGGAGTAGCACTGACCCATTGTATGTTTTTGATCCAAAGATAGAACTAACTTTACGCAGATTGCGAAAAATTAGAAATACCACAGTAAATATCAGTAGTGGTGTGAATTCTGCCATTAACTCTTACCAGTTTTGTACTGACCATTTTATTACTAGTGCTAACAATTTCACAAAGCCAGGGCAGATGGAACACCAAGACAGGACGTTGAAAGAGCTAGCTACTCCAGATGTGGTGTACCAACCATGGTGTATCCAATATCCACAACTGGAGCTGGCTCTTTAGCATATATGAATCAAGTCTGGTTTGATACACTTGTTGCCTAAATTTCATGGTCTTGCAGGAGAAGACCCCCACAAACATCTCAAAGAATTTCATGTGGTTTGTTCCACGATGAGGCCGCAGGAATCCCAAAGAGACTACATAAAGATGAAGGCATTTCCATTCTCTCTGGACGGAGCTGCAAAGGACTGGCTATATCTGCAGCCAGCACTCTTCAACACCGGGGAGATATGAAACGGACCTTCCTAGAAAAATTCTTTCCAGCTTCTAGACTGCGACCATCAGGAAGGAAATATGTGGGATAAGGCAGCATACGGGAGAGACTCGCACGAATATTGGGAGCGCTTCAACAAGCTTTGTGCCACCTGCCCCCATCACCAAATCAACGAACAATTTGTTGATCCAAGATTTTTACGAAGGACTATCAATGATGGACAGGAGCATGATTGATGCCGCCAGTGGAGGAGCATTAATGGACAAAACACCAAGAGCAGCAAGGCATCTGATCTCGAACATGGCGAGCAACACTCAACAATTTGGGATCAGAGGCCGAATCCATCTCGGCAAGTGAACTAAATCGGTGCAGCCTCCAACCAAAGGATGGAGAACCAGTTAACGAATTGACATCTCTGGTGAGACAACCTGGCTGTTAGTCAACATCACCCAGCCATGGCAGCAAAGGTCTGCAGGGCATATGTACTTCAATGGAGCATCCAACTGATCTGTGCCCCCACTCTCCAAGAAACCGAAGTCTGGCCAAACAGAAAGTGTTGGAGCCGTAGGAGGATTCCAAAGACGGGGAAGCATCCATACCAGAAACCGGCAGTTCGATAATCAACCATATGGGAGACAACCATTTCGGCCTAGCCCACAACAAGGACCATATGCAGCTCAAAGAGCCGGAACCATGCCAAATGTACCCTATGGAGTGGCTGGTTACCAGCAGCCGAGTCCGCAATACCCAAAGCACCATCCTTCCCACCACAGCAATAGAGAACTCCTACCCAAGGCAATTCTCCATCACTAGAAGACTTAATGAAGCAGCTGGCAACAAGAAATTTAGAATTTCAACGGTCAAGAAGTTCCAAAGAACCTACAATTCCAATAGAATATGACCGCCACCATCCAGACCTCAAGATGCAGATAGGACAGCTAGCAAATACTGTGAGCGAGTTACAGTCAGCCGGCTCAAGCAGCCTTCCTCCCAACCCATTCGAATCCGGAGAGGAATGCCAATGCAAGTAATACTCAGAAGCGGCAAAGAATTACTTCAGCCTACACAAAGATCTTGTAATCGGCAACCACCGAAGCCAACTCTGAAGCAATGGCCGACTCACTGCCTCAACCACAGCACAACCGTCCCATTGCCATTTCCATCCCGGACCGTCTCGGCACGAAACCAGATTCTGATGACGAGCTGTGAAGATGTTCGGAAGGTGGAAATCAACATTCCACTTCTCGATGCGATCAAGCAAATTAAAAGCACGCAAAATTCCTCAAGGAATTATGCGTACACAAAAGAAGAAAGATGAAAGGGAATCGAGAACTCGGAGGTGTGGTCTCAAGCTTAACTAGGAGCCATCCCACTGCAGGATTTCACAGGTCTTACCAAAGAAGTGCCGAGACCCCGATATCTTCTCGGGCCCCATGCACTATCGGTGAGTGCACATTTGCCGATGCTATGTGGACCTGGGAGCGTCAATCAACGCCATGCCCGCATCAACTTATAGGTCCTCAATTTCGAGATCCGAACCTACAGGATGACCATACAGCTTGCTAATAGAAGCATCGTGCAACCCACGGGAATTCTCGAAGATGTCCTCGTCCAGGTGAATGAACTAATATTTCCAATTGATTTTTATGTGCTTGACATGGAGGACTAAGCATCCGGAAAAGGATCAACATTGATACGGGGAGACCATTTCTAATGACGGCAAGGACGAAGATCGACGTACATGCCGGAACACTCTCTATGGAATTCGGTGACACATTGGTGCAGTTCAACATTTTTGAAGCCATGAAGCACCCTAACCGAAGATCACTTCTTTGGCATAGACATAATGGAACAAGTTGGTGAGGAATACTTCCAACTAGACAATTTGCAGTGAGGGAATGGAAGATCTTGCTAGAACTGCCGCCAAGCCAGTAGCTGCTCCAAGGCCAACCATAATGGAGTGCTAAAGCCCCCAAACTCGAGGATGATCACAGTGGACGCCAAAGAACTTGGCATTTGAAAAAGAACTAACCGTGTTAATAAACCAAGTCCGCTATCCCGACCCTCAGAGAATGAGAATAGTGCGCAGAGGTAAAAGTTGCCGAGACTACGAAGCCTCTACTGCACAATTGGCAACAATATTCACGACCGAAGTGAAGTCGGCCAAAGAAGGCCGAGTCAATGCAAGTTCAAAAGTCAACTACCGATGAGTCAAACACACAAGCCGACACACTAATCAAACCATCTCGGCTAGTAAGGACCAGACTCGAGCCAAGAAGCTCATTACTCCACCCGGATCCGAGATCAAAAGCTACAAAAGGGAACCGGCCGACCTCAATCTGAGCCTACCAAAGCAAAGATCAAGGCCGAGGCCATGACGGCAGCCCTAATGCCGAAGTCTAGAACAAGCCGGCCAGACGGATCCGAGAGCCGTGAATCAGAATCTCCGGGGTTCCATCTCCACCACCCACAGAGCTGAAACCATTGCCTAGCCACCTCAAATATGCCTTTTTGGACAATGAACAGCAGCTCCCGGTCATCATTGCAAGTAACCTCCTCTTAAAGCAAGAAGACAAGCTGCTGGAAGTCCTTAAGCAACACAAAAAGGCAATTGGGTGGAAACTTTCTGACCTTCCAGGTATTAACCCCTCCATATGCATGCACAGAATATTAATGGAGGAGGATATTAAGCCCATAAGGCAACAGCAACGAAGGCTGAATCCTACCATTCTAGATGTGGTCAAGAAAGAAGTCACGAAGCTGCTTGCTGCAGGCATCATCTACCCTATCTCAGACAGCCAATGGGTAAGTCCTGTGCAAGTAGTGCCAAAGAAATCTGGAATGATCGTTATGAAAAACCAACAAGATGAGTTGGTACCTACACGGATTCAGAACAGCTGGCGGGTGTGTATAGATTACAGAAGACTCAATCAGGCAACCCGCAAGGATCACTTTCCTTTGCCTTTTATTGACCAAATGTTAGAAAAAATAGCAGGGAAATCCCATTTCTTGTTTTCTGGATGGATTCTCGGGATACATGCAAATACACATAGCACCGAGGATCAACATAAGACCACTTTCACATGCCCGTTTGGCACTTTTGCATACACCCGCATGTCATTCGGCCTGTGCAATGCGCCGAGTACATTCCAACGTTGCATGATGAGCATCTTCTCGGATTTGCTACAGGATTGCATGGAGGTGTTTATGGATGACTTCACGGTGTATGCAGAATCATTCGACGCATGCCTGAACAACCTGTCCAAGGTGTTGAAGAGATGCATGGACACGAACCTGGTTCTCAACTCGAAAAATGCCATTTCATGGTGACCGAGGGAATAGTGTTGGGACACCTGGTCTCCAACAGAGGCATCGAAGTGGACAAGGCGAAAATAGACATAGTCACGTCCCTTCCAAACCCCGCTTCTGTGTGGGAAGTTCGCTCATTTTTGGGACATGCAGGTTTTTATAGAAGGTTCATCAAAGACTTCAGCAAAATAGCGCTGCCTCTATCCCAACTTCTACGGAAGGATGTGGACTTCAACTTTGACCAGCCCTCGCATTGAGGCATTTCAGGAGCTGAAGAACAAACTCACATCCGCACCTATCCTGCAAGCACTAGACTGGGGACCTGCCATTTGAGCTCATGTGCGACGCATCCACCCCAAGCACTAGGAGCTGTTCTCGGCCGGAGGCGAGTCGGCCAACCAGTCCACGTTATTGCGTATGCGTCTAGAACCATGGACTCAGCCCAGCAAAATTACACGACGACCGAGAAGGAACTCTCGGCAATTGTGTTTGCCCTTGATAAGTTTCGCTCCTACCTTCTGGTTCTAACATAGTCGTGTTCTCTTATCACTCGACTCTCAAGTACTTGTCAAGAAGCCGGATGCCAAGCCGAGACTAATCCGTGGATGCTTCTTCTCCAAGAATTCGACCTGGATATCGGAGATAAGAAAGGTGCTGAGAATTTCTGAGCGGATCACCTCAGCAGGATTGAAAGAGAAAGCGAACAATTGCCTATCCGAGACGAGTTCCCTGACAAGCAACTCTTGCACCTCAAGACGGCTACACCATGGTTTGCAGACATTTGTAATTTCGTGGCAACATCTCAATTTCCACCTGAGGCATCCCGAACTTACAAAGAGTAGATCAGAAGTGATGCTAAGCACTATGTATGGGATGACCCCTATCTATGGAGATTATGCAGTGATAAGATCATCCGCAGGTGCATTCCTGATGCCGAGATCAAGTCGGTCCTCCACTTCTGCCATTCGGCCCCTGGAGGAGGCCACTACGGCTCATCTCGGACTGCCAGGAAAGTGCTTGATTGTGGCCTTTATTGGCCTTCTATTTTCAGAGACGCTCATCAATTGTCTCCCCTATGACAGATGTCGAAAGCAGGAATGGCCTTGAACCAAAGACATGAAATGCCCCAACAACCCATCCTGTTTTGTGAAGTCTTTTGACGTCCTGGGGTATCGATTTTATGGGGCCATTCCCAATCTCAATGGATATTCATACATCCCTGCTTTGCCGTCGATTATGTATCAAGATGGGTAAAAGCCATTCCCACCAGAACCAATGATGCCAAGGTAGTAGTGGACTTTCTTAAGTCCAATATTTTTTGCAGGTTCGGTGTCCCAAAAGCGCTCATCGGTGACCAAGGGAGTCACTTCTGCAACAGAGCCATGACCTCCCTTCTTCAAAAATATGGGGTGGCACATGGGATAGCCACAGACATATCACCCCTGGACAAATGGGCAAGCTGAAGTGTTTAACAGGGAAATCAAGCACACTCTGCAAAAGATGACCAATCCCAGCAGGAAGGACTGGAGTAGACTCCTTGAGGATGCTCTATGGGCTCACAGGACTGCATATCGAACACCGCTAGGGATGTCTCCCTATCGAATTGTGTTAGGAAAGCCTGTCACCTTCCCTGTGGAGCTCGAGCATAAAGCTTTCGGGCAGTTAAGCAATGCAACATGGCTTATGACCAAGCAGGAGAGCATAGGAAGTTCCAACTTCAAGAATTAGATGAACTTCGCATGGAAGCCTATGAAAACACCAGGATCTACAAGCAGAAAGTAAAAAAGTTCCACGACCAACATATCCTGAGGAAAGATCTCCAGATTGGCCAAAAAGTGTTGCTATTCAATTCCAGATAAAAACTCATAGCAGGTAAGCTTCGCTCCAGATGGGATGGACCTTTTGTTATTACTGACATATTTCCCCACGGTGCAGTGCAGCTAAGAGAAGAACAGACCAACCGCACCTTTCAGGTCAATGGGCACCAAGTCAAACCTTTCCTCAAAGGTCCAGCACCAATGGGAGAGAACATAGAGAACATTTCATTGGTGGAGCCAACTCCACCAGATGGCAGTGCTTAGGCCGACTTGGCCTACCCCTCCTATCTAAGCATTGAGGGCAATGCCGAGATTAAGTGTGGGGGGGGTTCTGTCCATTTGGAACTGATCATTCACGTCATATCTGCCCTTCTCTTCTCTAACTTTTTCATTTTTCCCTCTAACTTTTCCATTTCGTTTCTTACATATCTAACATACCATTTTAAGTCTCATTAGTATTTTTTCTGCTTAAGTTTGTGTTTAATAAAAGAGTCCCACTGCCGAGTCTGCCACAGCCGGAATGACCTTATCCTAGCAGAATTACGTGTCCAAAAGAAGAGAGGAAATTCCTTGCTGAGTCCGAGAGTCTGACAAGCCAGTAGAAGGAATCTCTCTATTCTCGAGCAAAAGCTACTCTGCCTGAAGGGAACCAAACCTCTGGGTCCCAAGTGCTAAATGGTGAAAATGGGAAGAGGGAGCCTTCAGAGTGAAGGAATAGAATCAGCCAGCGTGAGAATTTGAGCCTTGCAACAGAGACGGCTTACACTCTGCGATCTCCCTTCTTTCTGAGTGATTTTTGCAAGCATGTTAATTGTGTGTGCTGAATTTTGCCTTAACTCTCTGGATACAACTATTTTACACATGCAAGAATGAAATGATCTAGGCCATATTTCTTATGAGCCCAGAGCCAAATAAGCTGTCCAAAAACAAGCTGACCCTTGTCACCCCCCTTTTGAGCCTAAATTGACCACTTTTCTTGCAGCTTACTACAAGCCGAGGCCAGAAAAACCATTCTTACCTCACCCTCGAGAAGCCGAGGAGCCGTGGAATCGTCTTAGGAGTGAGTTAGAATCAAGTATGGGGAAAGTCTAGGGAGCTGAAGTCGATCAAAAAGCAGCTGAAGGTTCAGAAGAAGAAAATGGAATGAAAGAAATGAAAAGAAAGTACATAAAAACAGAAAATAGGCAACTAGAATAAATGAGCTGAAATAAACAAGATCAGCAAGCTGCATGAGTAAAAGAAAGAAAGAATGAAAAGCGGCGAGTAAATAAAGATCAAAGGAGACCACAGCAACCGGGACCGCCCTCATACTGGTTACACTCACTCCCCATTGCTCCTCTCCGCCCCTTGGGTCCTGAAGCCAGTTTTCTTACATCTATTCGACCCATAACCTCAACCTTGCTGCAGGCCAGAAAAGTCCTAGTGATCATAACTGTTGTGTTTTGCAGGTGTAAGAGGAGAGCTCTGTCAAGATATGGTGACACCAATCCCATGCAATGCTGAGTGTAAACACAGCCCAGACACTTGAGAGAAGCGAGAAAATTGAGCACATGAGTAAAAGTTCTATCACTCTGGGGGCACCCTTTCACAATTGGAAACCATGAAGGCCCCTGAGAACCAAAGGAAGTAGCTCCCTGACTGCACGAGCGCTTTGAACCGGGATGAAGAGAAGCCGACTCTATAGAGTTAGCTTAAGGAAATCAAACAGAAAATTCTCTCACTAAAGTCACCCTTAATTGAGTCATATGTTTTGCCCGGGGAGTGCAAAAAAAGGCTAAGTGTGGGGGTTTGATGGGTCATAAAATGCACATCTTAAGTGGACCTAAGAAGGGCACCATTGAACAACTCACGAGCTTAAAAGATGACTGTTAGCTAAGATCCAGATTAATGGCCTAAACTTGAAGTAAAACACAATCTGTGCTTAATCAAGATTTTTAGCTAACCATCTCCTCATTGCAGGTTCAGCCAAACTTAGCCCGCCATCGAAAGCCCAGGCCGAGAGCCTCTCGGCCAGGCCAGGACTCAACTTATGCAGAGAGCCCAATCAGGCAGGTCTAGGTGGAACTCCACGTTAGCAATCAGAAACACCGTGGATCCAGCTCAGCTTCACGTCACTACCTGGAGTAGCTTGCAACGCAAGTCACAACAAAGGGTAGAGTAGGAATTGTTCATGTAATTCTGTTAGCATCGTTAGCTGTGCCCACTCATGTATAAATAGATAGAACTCTAAACGAATGGGGGCTTTTGGCATTCAAGCTTTTTCCGCGTTCATAATTCTCTTCTCCTCCGCTCACGGTGGTACACAGAGCTGTTAATGGCGTTTCTCTCGATTGAGGAAATGCAGGCTGAGAACTGAGAGGCCGAAGGTTATCAGAGGAGACCGATTGGAGCACCAACGCACTCTGGTGGACCTGATCCTCAACGTCTTAGCTAGTTGAGGTGAATCATCGCCGTCGTCCATGGCGATCGTCGTGGAAGATGGAATCATCGAATCCAGGCCCTGTGTTTGTATTTTGCTTTCAATATTATGAGCATTTTCTGAATTCTGAACTCCATTGCATTCCTGAAATCTAAGTTCAATTATTGTGTTGCGATTGCACTGGTGATGGAACAAGGCTAAACTAAGCCGATTGGAACTGGTTTAGCTAATTCAAGTAGGTAATCACTTAACGATTGTTGATTGAGAATCTAAAATCAGCTTGAACTTAATCCCCGCCAACCGATGAGGTGGCGATTGTGTAATTCCTCGGTATGGTAAGGATCTAACCCTTGGCGATTGCCATAAGAACACTGGAGGCTGATGAGGATTGTAATTGGAATGATTGAACCAGAAAGAACTTGATTATTGGAACTAAAACATGAACACAGTAACAGTAATAGCGTTAGGAGTAGCGTAATTGCATTTTGATTATAGTTAACTTCTATTTTGATTCCAATTGCATTTCAACCCCCCTTGTTTACTGCTTTCTAAGTCTGAGACAGAGACAGTCCATCTCTGTAGCGTCTGTCTGCATTCAACCGAGACCAAGCCGGATCGTCTCTGTTGAGATCGACTCGGTTCAGTCTCTGTTGAGAGCAACTCGGCCATTTCCGAGACGAGTCGGTATCTTACACTTAGATTCAACTACTGTTCGCATCACACCAATTCACAACTGAACACACTGTGTCCTTGAGAAGAATGACCTAGGGTTAGCTATACTATAGTTAGCTTTAGTTATTTGATAAGCGCGTAAAACGACTGTAAAAACGCACACCATCACCTACCACCCCCAAACAAATGGTCAAGCAGAAGTGTTCAATAGGGAAATCAAGAAAACATTGCAAAAGATGACCAATCCCAGCAGGAAGGACTGGAGCCGCCTTCTTGAGGATGCTCTCTAGGCACATAGAACTGCATACCGGACACCTTTAGGGATGTCTCCCTATAGGATTGTTTTTGGTAAAGCCTGTCACCTTCCTGTGGACCTAGAACACAGAGCATACTGGGTTGTTAAGCAGTGCAATCTGGCCTATGACCAAGAAGGAGAGTAGAGAAAATTTCAGCTACAAGAGTTAGATGAACTCCGCTTGGAAGTATATGAAAACTCTAGGATCTACAAGCAGAAAATCAAGCAATTCCATGACCAGCAGATCCTAAGAAAAGAATTCCGAGTTGGCCAGAAAGTCCTCTTGTTTAACTCACGCCTCAAGCTCATTGCAGGTAAACTACGTTCTAGATGGGATGGGCCTTTTGTTATCACTAATGTGTTTCTCCATGGTGTAGTACAGCTAAAAGATGAACACAGTAACAACACCTTCCAGGTCAATGGGCATCAGATTAAGCCATTCCATGAAGGTCCAGCGCCTATCACTCATGACATGGAGATAATATCATTGATGGAACCAGCATCACCAGATGACCCTCGCCTCGATTGAGGACAATGCAGATTTTAAGTGTGGGGGGGGGGGGGATAAATATACAGTCATTTCAATTGCTGTGTCTTAATTCTATTCCCATCCTCCTAAACTCTGCTAATTTTAATTTTTGTTTTGTTAGTTTTAATCACTTTGTTGTTTTCCTTCAATTGCGTTGTTTCATTTTATTTTTAAAATCTGTCATGTTTTTCAATAAAAGCTGCCAAAGCCGAGTCCATGCCGGTTCTGTGCCATCTCGACCTGATCCGGAACATCTTCGGCCTGGTAGAGTTTCAATTCTATCATTTACTTTCAAGTTTTCCTCCTAAAAACAATTTCAAAGTGGATTGTCAAAAATAAAATTGTTTTGAAAAGAATCCTGAATTGACTTCTGTAGGTTTGAAAAAGACAGTAGGAGTGATTCTGCAACTTTGGCAAGAGATTTCTCTAACTTGAGGGGAATGAAACTTTTGTGCTCTAGTCAGTAGTTGACTGAGAATCTAAAAAGGAAACCCCCTGTGTCGGAGCAGATACAACCTGTGTGAGATTTTGAGCCTTGTAAATATTGATGGCTTACATCTTGCCATTTTTTTTTCTAGTGTGATTTTTGCATTCATGATAACTGAATATTCTACATTTTGCCTCAACTCTTTGGATACAACTGTTCTCTCATGCAGGAATGACATGATCTAGGCCCTGTTTCTTATGAGCCCTAAGCCAAATAAAGCCTACCTGAATAAATGTATCTGTTGCTTTTCCCCATTTGAGCCTAATCTAACCATTCTTTCTGACAGCTCACTACAAGTCAAGGCCAGAAAAACCATGAATTAACCTCACCCTATGGGAGTGGAGGAGCTTTGGAATTGTTTTGGGAGTAAGTCATGATCAAGTATGGGGGAACTCCAGGAAGCAAAAAGTTGTTCAGCACAATCCGAGGCTCAAAGAGCAATAAAAGAATAAAAGCGAGTGAAAGAAAGAAAAGGAAAAGTGAAGCAACAATTGAAAATCTGAGCTGAAACGAATAAAGAAAGAAAACAGCTGCATAAATGTGTGTAATAAGGAAAAGAAAAGGAAATGAGCAGGTAGCAGCAAGAAGGAGAAACTGGCAGCATCCTGGGTTACCCTCAGGCTGATAAAAGCTATCTCCCCATTGCTCCTCTCTTCCTCATGGGTCCTGAAACCAGTCTTCCCATATTTTATCCTACCTATGACCCAGCCTCGCTACAAGCCGAAAAGAAGTCCTAGTGATCATAACTGTGTGTGTTTTTGCAGGTGTAAAAAGAGAGCTTTGTCAAGGTGTGGTAATTTCAGTTCCAAGAATGTTGAGTGTAAATACAAGCCCAAGCACGAGAGAAATGAGGAAATAAGTTGCCTAAATAAAAGCTTTATCACTCTTGGTTGCCTTCTCTGGTTTGCAAGTCACGAATCCGCCTAGGCACAGAAGGAATAATTTTCAGATTGTTAGAGTATCTTGATCCCAAAGTGAAGGAGTGTCGACTCTGTCGTGGTTGAACTAAAAGAAGCCAAGTGAAAAATTCTTTTCTATCTTTAAAAACTTCCCTTGTTGATTTTCATTTTATTTTGCCCAGGAGTGCAAAAGGGTAAGTGTGGGGGTGTGATGAGTGTCAATTTATACATCTTTTAGACGCCTAAGAAGGATGTGTACATGACTATTTTGTGCTTAAGAATGGATTGTTAGCTAAGATTCATTTTATGGGCTTAAATGTAGAGAAAATACAAATCTATGTTAATTCAGATTTTTTAGCTAATAAAAGTATCACTTCTTCTTCTACAGGTCAAGCCGAGTTGACCAGGGTCAACAAAAGGAATCTCAGCCGAGATGAAGTCATCCTGGCCAGTCCGACTCCATCTCGGCCGAACCAGAGTCGTCTCGGCAGCCTATGCCTTGCAGCCCAACAGCATAGTAAAGAGTGACCCAATTGTATTGACCACCTCACCTGTCATGTCACTCCTAGGAAATCTGCCATGTCACGTTAGAAGATCTGCACAGGGGTAGAATAGGATCTTCACAGTGTAATTCTGTTAGGATTCATTAGTATTAGCATATCACAGCTCGTGTATATATAGGAGTTGTGCATTTTTTTACATGTCTTTGAATTTACTTTAATTCCATACTCACTATAACCACTTTCTCGCTCTCGCTCCCTCCATTTTTCACGGTGGTGCACGGTGCTCATTGGCGTTTCTCTCGATTGAGGAAGTGCAAGTCTGAGACTAGGAAGCCGAAGTCTGGCAGAGGGGACCGATCAAACTACTGACGCACTCTGGTGGAGCTGATCCTTAGCGTTCAGGCTAACGAAGGTGAACCACCACCATCAACCATGGCGATAGTCGTGGAAGATGGATTCATCTGAATTCAAAACCACTGGATTTTGTATTCTATTTCTGTTAATCAATTTCATTCTACAACTCTTATCTCCATTCTCTTCCTCCACTTTAATTCATGATTTAACCCGTGATTGCAATTAAATTGTGAACAATGTTAAGCTAAGCCGATTGGAACTGGTTTGACTAATTTAGTGGGTAATCATTTGGCGATTGTTAACTGAGAACCTAAAATCAGATCTGAACTTAATCCCTGCCAATTGATGAGGTAGCGATTGCATAAATCCTCGGTATGGCAATGGACGAACCTTTGGCGATTTCCATAAGAATCCTGGTGGCTGATATGGACTGAGAACTGGAGTGTGGAACCTGGACTAAACTTGGATTAATGGGATTGAATATGAACATAGTTATATAATAATAATAATAATAGATAACTAGTAACAGTAGTATATGTTTACTGCATTCTTAGTCTTAGTTTACTTTCTGCTTTACTTGTACTTCAACTCCCCTATTTACTGCTTTTTAAGTCTGAGACAGAAATAGTCCATCTCTGTAGCGTCTGAAATGCACTCAGCTGCGACCAAGCCGGATCGTCTCTACCAAGATCATCTCGGCTCTGTCTCTGCCAAGAGCGACTCGGCCAGTACCGAGTGGAGTCAGTCAAAACTTTACTGCTTAGATTCAATAGTATTTTGCTTCACACTAAATCACAACTGAGCACACTGTGTCCTTGAGAAGAATGACCTAGGGTTGGCTATGCTATAGTTAACTTTAGTTATTTGATAAGAGCTCAAAATGACTGAAAAAGAAAACCATTATCATAGGGACACAAGTTCTTTTGTGTCTTTGTGTGCCAAATCTGAGTTAAGCCAAAATAGGGTCTGTCTTTTGTTTGAGTCATTTGGGTATACCGAGTCTATTTTTTTTCTTACTGCATCTTATCTTTTCTGCATCTTATCTTTTTCTGCATTTTGTTTTTTGCATTCTATTATGCATTTTGCATAACTAATGTTCTCCATGATGCATGACTAGAAGTAGTTCTGAGCCATTGCATCCTTCTGATCCTGATATAGAAAGAACTTTGCATCATTTAAAGAAAGTTAGGCATACTGTAACACCTGATAACAGTAGTTCTGATTCTATATGGAATTCTGAGATAGTAATTTTACTATTGACGAATCTAACTTTTCTGAGCACCAAGAGGCAAGATCAATGGAGAACAATCATAGAACTCTAAAGGAATTGGCCATACCGAACGTGGTGTATCAACCATGGTGCATTCAATGTCCACTACTGGAGCCAGCTCAAAGTTACGAATTAAAGTCCAGTCTAATTCATTTATTGCCTAAGTTTCATGGTCTTGCAAGTGAATATCCGCACAAGCACTTAAAAGAGTTCCATGTGGTTTGTTCCACAATGAGGCTACAGGGGATACCGGAAAACCATATCAAGATGAAAGCGTTCCTATTCTCCCTGGATGGAGCTGCAAAAGATTAGCTGCATCTACAGCCGATTCTCTTCAATACATGGGGGGATATGAAGCACATGCTCCTGGAGAAATTCTTCCCAATGTCCAGAACAACGATGATAAGGAAGGAGATTTGTGGGATCAGGCAATACTCTGGCGAGACACTGCATCAATATTGGGAGAGGTTTAACAAGCTTTGTGCCACATGTCCACATCACCAGATCAGCGAGTAGTTGCTTATTTAATATTTCTATGAAGATTTGATGATGATGGACCGAAGTATGATTGATGCTGCAAATGGAGAAGCACTGATGGACAAGACGCCGGCAGCAGCACGACATCTGATCTCGAACAAGGCCAGTAACACATAGTAGTTCGGAACCAAAGGATCCATAGCACCCAAAATGGTGAATAAAGTTGGTACAATTGACAATCCGAGATTGGTGAGACAGCTTGCCATCGACTAACACCAACCCATTGAAGTAGTAAAAGCATGTAGTATATGTTCTTCAGTGGACCCCTACTGACATGTTCCTCACATTGTAAGAAACTGAGTTGGACCATCCCGAAAGTGTTTGATCAATATGTGGCCACCAGTACGAGAAGCAGCCGTATCCAAACCAGACGTTTGAGGGCCAATAATTCAGACAGCCACCATACCGGCCGAATCCAAATCAAGGGTCATATACAGCTCAAGGATTCAGTTCAAATCAGAGCATGCTTCATAGACAATATCAACAACCGAATCCAAGATACCAGGTGCCATCGTTCCAACAACAGCAGTAGCAGAAAATTCCACCACCAGGTGACTCACCATCTTTGGATGATTTGGTAAAGCAGTTAGCAGCAACCAACCTGGAGTTCCAACAGACCATGAGCTCTAGTAACCTGCAATTCTAGCAAAATATGAGCACCATTGTTCAAGATCTCAAGACACAAGTGGGCCAGCTAGCCAACTCTGTAAGTCAGTTATAGTCTGCCAGATCTAGGAACCTCCCCTCACAAACAATTCCAAATCCAAGAGGGAATGTGAGCGTAGTATCATTGATAAGTGGTAGAGAATTACAAGCAGCACCGAAGCAGAAACCGAGATCCGCCGGCACCGAGTCAAAGCCGGATGCCGACTCATAAGAACCATAATAGGCTAGACCTATTCCAGTGCTATTTCCAAGCTGGACACTCTCAACAAGGAAGCCCGAATCTGATGAAGAGTTGTTGAAGATGTTCCAGAAGGTGGAGATCAGTATCCCACTCCTAGATGCCATAAAGCAGATCCCCAAGTACGCAAAATTCCTTAAGGAGTTGGGTGTGCACAAGAGGAAGAAGATGAAGGGAGGAATGGAACTTGGAGGGATAGTGTCAGCACTAATCAGAAATGACGATCTCATTGCCAGCACAAGACAAGCCCTGCCAAAGAAATGCCGAGACCTTGGAATATTTTTGGTCCCATGCACCATTGGCAACTGTACCTTTGCTGATGCCATGCTGAACTTAGGAGCCTCAATGAACATCATGCCGACATCAATCTACAAGTCCTTGAATTACGGAGACATGGAACCTATCGGGATGACCATACAATTGGCAAACAGAAGCGTCGTCCAGCCCCTAGGTGTTTTTGAAGATGTCCTAGTTCAAGTTGATGAACTAATTTTCCTAGTCGACTTCTATGTACTGAATATGGAGCACGAGACACCAGGAAAAGGGTCTACCTTGATCCTAGGCCGACCATTTCTGATGATCGCCAAGACCAAGATTGATGTGCATGTCGAGACACTCTCAATGGAGTTTGGTGACACCCTAATGCAGTTCAACATTTTCGAAGCTATGAAGCACCCTATGGAGGACACCTCACTCTTTGGCATTGACTTGATCGACAAACTCGTCGAAGAACACATGCAAGTAGACAATGGAAGTACCGAATTCTTCCAAGTTGCTGGAAACACTGATGTACTTGACTGCTTGGGATCTGTGTTTGAGGAAGGAGACTCTGATGAACCTTGGGAAGTACATGACGCAAAAGCTACTACTACCTTTGCACACTTGGATCACGACTCTAAAAGTATCGATTTATTTGACCAAGTTCGCAAGAATAAGAAACCAGAGTGTTCAAAACATGCAGAAGTCCAAGTTTCCTGGACCATAAAGCAACAATCAGCATAAATAGCAAACATTTTTCCTAAGAACAAGCCGGCCGACATAGGCCAAGATTGGATGAAGACCGAAAGCACGTCGGTCACAAGAATTGAGGCTAAGTCTGATTGGATGATGCAGCCAAGAGTCGACACCAATGTGACCAAAGAAGACTAGAAGCAGACCAAGATCAAAGCCGAAATAGAGTCGACCAATCAATATGAGGAGCAATTTGAAGCCGGAATCATGCCAGCAACCCAAGCACCTGACTCCAACCAACTCGGCCGACCAGTTTCTAGACCAACATGTGATGTCTCTCCACCAAAACCACCCATTGAGTCAAAGCCATTACCGGACCATCTAAAGTATGCCTACCTTGGTGATGAACAATTCCCAGTCATAATTGCCAACAACCTTCACCGGGAATAGGAGGAGAAATTGTTGCAAGTCCTCAAACAACACAAGAAGGCTATAGGATGGAAATTATCTGACCTTCTAGGAATAAATCCCGCCATTTGCATGCACAAAATCTTGATGGAGGAAGAAGCACACCCTGTAAGGCAACAACAAAGGAGATTGAATCCAACCATCCTAGATGTAGTAAAGAAAGAAGTGACTAAGCTACTCGTTGTTGGAATCATTTATCAATTTTCGATAGCAACTGGGTTAGTCTAGTGTAGGTAGTACCCAAGAAGTCTAGGATGATTGTGACGAGGAACCAGAATGATGAACTAGGACCAATGCGGGTTCAGAACAGTTGGCGAGTGTGCATTGACTATAGGAAGTTGAACTAAGCAACCCGTAGAGACCATTTTCCTCTGCCATTCTTAGACCAAGTCCTGGAGAAGCTGGCCAAGAAGTCCCACTATTGCTTCCTGGATGGATATTCCAGATACATGCAAATACATATCGCGCCTGAAGATCAATACAAGACAACCTTCACCTGTCCTTTCGGCACATTTGCTTACACCAGGATGCCGTTTGGACTCTGCAACGCCCCAAGCACATTCCAAAGATGCATGTTGAGCATTTTCTCAGATTTAGTGGAGGATTGCATGAAGGTGTTCATGGATGACTTCATGATGTATGCAGACACTTTCGATGCATGTCTAGGAAATCTGGCCTGAGTACTAAAGCGGTGCAACCGACTTGGTGCTGAACTTTGAAAAATGCCACTTCATGGTAACAAAGGGGATTGTGTTGGGATACCTGGTATCAAGTCAAGGGATCGAGGTTGATAAAGCCAAGATTGACATTATCACATCTCTACCTAACCCCACTTCTTTGTGGGAGGTTTGTTCATTTTTAGGACATGCCAGTTTTTATAGGCGTTTTCATCAAGAACTTCAGCAAGACCGCCTTGCCGTTGTCCAAACTACTACAAAAAGATGTGGAGTTTATCTTTAACAAAGAATGCATACAAGCCTTTGAAGAGTTAAAGACCAAATTGACATCTGTGCCAATCTTTCAAGCACCAAACTGGGAGCTCCCATTCGAGCTAATGTGTGACGCATCTAACTCGGCCCTCGGAGTCATTCTTGGCCAGCAAGACGGAGTCAACCAGCCGACACACGTGATCGCCTATGCATCTTGGACCATGGACCTGACCTAGATAAACTATACGATTATGGAGAAAGAGCTACTGGCAATATTATTTTCCTTGGACAAATTTCGCTCCTATCTGCTTGGCTCCAAAGTCATCATATTCTCTGATCATGTCGTCTTGAAATACGTGCTGAAGAAGTCAGATGCCAAACCAAGACTAATTTGGTAGATACTTCTCTTGCAGGAATTTGACCTAGAAATCAGAGACAAGAAGGGTGCCGACAATGCAATGGTCGACCACCTGAGTTGGATTAAACATGAACCTGATCTGATGCCAATCCGAGACAACTTCCCGGACGAGCAACTACTGTACATGGATACATCTACACCATGGTTCACAAACATATGCAATTTCATTGTGGCATCTCAATTCCCACCAGAGCATCCCAATTGTATAAAGAGAAGATCAAGAGTGATGCCAAGTACTATATATGGGATGACCCGTATCGTAGTGACCAAGTCATTTGCAGGTGCATTCTAGACTCTAACATGAGCTCAGTCCTCCACTTTTGTCATGCAACGACCAGAGGCGCCCATCATGGATCAATTCGAACAACCCAGAAGGTACTAGACTATGGGTTTTACTGGCCCACCATTTTTCGAGACGCCCATCAATTTGCCTCGGCCTGCAAACAATGCTAGAAAGCAGGGACACCCATGAGCTACCGGCATGAGATGCCCCAACAACCAATCCTATTTTGTGAAGTCTTTGACGTTTGAGGATTTGACTTCATGGGGTCGTTCCCTGTCTCCAATGGATACTCATACATTCTGCTGGCCGTGGACTACATGTCAAGATGGGTAGAAGTAGTAGCCACCAAGACTAGTGATACCAAGGTAGTTGTGGATTTTCCTAAGTCTAACATTTTCTACAGGTTTGGTGTGCCGAAAGCTCTTATCAGCGACTAGGGAAGTCACTTCTATAACTCAGCCATGTCTTCCCTCTTAGAAAAGTATAGGGTGGTGCATCGGGTTGCGACAGCATACCACCCCGCAAAAAAACGGCCAAACCAAAGTATTCTATAGGGAAATCAAGAAGATCCAGCAAAAGATGACCAATCTCGGCCAGAAGGAACGGAGCTACCACCTTGAAGATGCGCTCTGGGCATATAGGACGACATACCAGACTCCATTGGGAATGTCTCCCTACTGGATTATTTTCAGCAAAGCCTATCACCTGTCGGTTGAACTAGAACACCAAGCTTATTAGGTAGTCAAGAAGTGCATCATGACCTATGAACAAGCTGGAGAAGAAAGGAAGATCCAACTACAAGAGTTGGAGGAACTCCATTTGGAAGCTTATGAGAACTCTCGTATCTATAAGCAGCGAGTCAAACAATTCCATGATTGCCGGATTCTAAGAAAGGAGCTCCAAGTCGGCCAAAAAGTGCTCTTGTTCAATTCAAGATTAAGGCTCATCGTCGGTAACCTCTGTTCCAAGTGGGACGGTCCATTTATTATCACTAAAGTTTTGCCCTATGGTGTAGTAGAATTACAAGATGAACTCACAAGAAGCACCTTCCAAGTCAACGAGCAGCAGCTCAAAATCTTCCATGAAGGTCCAACAACAACAGTAGGCGAGGTGGAGAGCATCTCTCTAAAAGAACCGGCCATGACGGCCGACACCACCTGAGACCAACCTTGACGGCCGGGACGCCATGAGAACACGTCAGCAAACCCCCTCTGTATTCCTGTCATGCATTAAGGACAATGCATCCTTTAAGTGTGGGGGAAGGCGTTAGTTCAACTTTTAATTTTCAACTTTTAATTTTTCCTTTCAATTTTTGCTTTATAATTTTCCTTTTGCTTTCAGTTTATTAAGCGTTTTCCAGCTAAATTGGGATCAAATCTGGTGTTGTCCTGAATTTTGTTTTGATTTTCTTTTTTTTTTCTTTTTTTTTTTTTTGCTACTGGTTATTGAAAAATGCTTTGAAAATTCTAAATTGATTTCCTTGAGTAAAAATGAAACAAAAAAAGGTATGCATTTTTCAAACTTGACAGGGAATGAAATTTCTGCATCTTTGGGCAATGAGCAATTGAAAAACTGAAAAAGAGGAACCTTCAATGATTGAGCAATCATCCGTGTGATAATTTTCGAGCCTTGCATATATAATGGATTTACATCTAGCCATTCTTTCCTTTCTTGTGTGATATTTGCATTCATGACGACTGGTTACTCTAGATTTTGTCTTGAATCTCTGGATACATCTCGTTTCGCATGTAGGAGTGATATGATCTAGGCCATGTTTCTATTAAGCCTCGAGCCAAATGGACCTACCTTGCAAATTTTATCCCTTGCAAAGAAAGGGAAAGCAACCAAAAGTTATAAGCTGCAGCAAAAATATAGCACAAAGTTGCAAAACAAGAAGTGAGAAAAAGACAAAAAGAAAAATGGAAAAAGGGAAAGAAAAGAAGTGAGTAAGAATGCTCTTAATAGAATCGTAATGTCCTGGAGGATTCCCTCCATTCTGTGAACTCATTCCCTATTACTCCTCCCTTCCCTATGGTTACTAAAGCTCACTTACCATCCTGTATCCTACCCTTAACCTTGGCCACGTTACAAGTTGACAAGAAGTCCTAGTGGTCTCGATTGCATGTGATTTTGAAGGTGCACAAGGAGAGGCTAGTCAAAGTTCGGTAGTGCCAGTTGCAAGGGATGTTTGAGTGTATACACAATCCTAAACACGTGAGAGATTGAGTGAATATGCCTTGAGAGAGAGCTCGGCCACTTCTCGATTACTCTTTAATGTTTGCAAGTTGCTTATTTGCTTTGGGTGTGGAGAAAGTAACTTTCATATATTGTTTGAAAATCTGGATTCTGGGATGATTGCATGCTTAATCTATTTGTCAAACTTGAAAAAATTCAATTGAAAACGTATTTCCTCTTTCAATTTCCTTGAATGATCAAATCTGATTTTGCCTAGGAGTGCAAAAGTGTAAGTGTGGAGGTTTGATAAGTCATATTTTATACACCTTATAAAGGCTCAAGATGGGTATTATTAAGATTTTTTAGTGATTAAGACTTCTATCTTAGTTAAGATTCAAATTATGGGCCTAGAAATAGGAAAAATATAAATTTATGCTAAAATGAGGATTTTAACTAATAAAAGATTGGACTTGTTTTGTAGGCTTCAAAATCGAGAGTATATCGGCCCAAAAAGGAGAATCTTGGCCCAGAAGAAGTGGTCCCGGCCAGAACCGATATTAGCAGCGGAAATCACTCCAACAAACAAGGAACAACACAAGATTATAGGAAGAGTGGATTAGGAAATATGTAATTCAGGTAACTCAGCAAGAAATCTGCTAGGATCAGGGAAATATGTAATTCGGGTAACTAAGCAAGAAATTTGCTAGGATCAAGGAATCAGCAATTCTATAGGATTAGATTTACATTTAGCCACAACTACCCTGGATGTTTACAAAGGAACGTGAGGCACGAGTTTTGTGTATGGAATTTCAGCAGAATTTAGACCTAGCGCCGTCAGCAATTTCAATGCATCCTAGCTAGCACTATGGTACACGAAGCTTTAGTAAGGTGTCTCTCTCGATCGAGGAGGTACAAGAACAGGATTTGGGAAGTTGGAAGCTGCCGGAGGTGATCATTCGGTATAGCCAACACACTCTGGTGGACAGAAACCTCAACGTTTGGGCATCACTAGTGCACCTCTACCGTCCTTCCATTGGCGATCGTCGTGGAAGGCAGACTTTGTGGAGAACGCTGAATTCTCACCTTTGTATTCGATTCTATTTTCAATAATATAACCAGTTTGCGATTCTGACTTTGATTATATCACCTATGCTTTAATCTGCTTTAACCTTGCCGCGATTGCACATTGTTAGAGGTAGATCACGTTAGAATAGGGCCGATTGAAATTGGTTTAATAATCTGATTAGGTAAAGAATCTAAAATCAACCAAGTACATACTCCATGCCAACTGATGAGGTAGCCATTGTGTAAATCCTCGGTATGGCAATGGACAAACGTTCAGAGATTGTCGTAAGAATCTAAGGTTGATTTAGAGTAAAATTCTAAGTAACGATGGTAAAGTATTGTGTGTTGATTTCCGAATTGGTATAGTAGTTAGTATAGATTAGGTTAGCTTATTTTTTTGCAGTTAGTTTATTTCCTGGTCTTAAACACAACAACCTCCCTTTTTACTGTTCTTCCTGGTCCGAGACCGAGTTAGTTCGACTCCATCGTGTCTTAGTTACTCTCGGCCAAAACCAGATCGGTTCCCTGTTAGCCGAGATCGGATTGCCGAGAGTAGGTCGGCCTTAGCATTGCTGAGGCCAAGTTGGTATTTTCACATACTAACCGACCGACGTCAAGTCAACATTCTACGATACTTAGTGTTTTCTGCACAAACTCTGATTTCTACACTTAGTCACAATTTAACACACTGTGTCCTTGAGAGAATCAACCTAGGGTTAGCTATACTATAGTTAGCTTTAGTATTTATTTGAGGCATGTAAGATGACTAAAAACCCGCTTATCAGTAGTCTCCACACTTAGTGATTTATTCCCTATTACTCCCTCTTCCCCTTTGGTTATTTAAGCTCACTACACTTCTCATAATCCTACCTTACCATTGGCCACGTTACAACCCTAACAAATTCCTAACACAAGTTGGTAGTGCTAGTTAACACAAGTTGTCTGAGTGTAAACACAAACCTAAACACTTGAGAGATTGAGAGCACATATGTTGAGGGAGTTCTATTATTTTATGATTACTTTTCAATTTTTGTGGTTTTCTTGTTCACTTTAGATGTTGAAAAGTAATTTCATAGATAGATTGGGTACCTCGCATTAGGGATGATTGTATACTTATTCTATTTATCAACTTGAGGATTCATTTGAAAATACATCTTATTCTCACAATCAATTACTTCCTTTCCTTGATGATCTTATTCGATTTTTCCTGGAGTGTAAAAGTTTTGTGGGCGTCTGATGATTCATATCTTAGACACCTAATAAGGTCTTTAGATGGGCATAGTTGACACTATTTTATGGCTAAGAATCACATATTAGTTGAGTTGCGGATTATTAAGCTAAAAAAAGGGAAAATACAAATTTGTGCTAATTTGTGGATTTTATGCTCACAAAAAGGTTATTTCCTTGTGCAAGTTGAATATGGAGAAACACAGCTCCAATTAGGACTATACCGACTGACCTTTATAGTCCCACTCACCCAGCCGAGACTGAGTCCTCACTCTGCTAAGCCGAGACCGAGTCCTCTCGACCATTTTGACTTTGTCTCCTGCATGCTGACTCTGCTTCCACCAACCGACTCGACTCTGCATGGTAACTCCACATGCCGACTCCATCTCTGCCTCCTGAGTTCATCCCAGCCATTTGAATTTGTCCTAGCAGCAAAGCTAAGTGAACAGTACTCCAACAAATTTGAGCATATGATCATTTAGAAAGTAGTTAGTTAGTTAAGTTAGGTATTTCAGTTAGTTATTAATAGTTAGGTCGTTATTTAGTTAGTTAGTTAGCCAAACGTGTATAGAAGCAAAATTGTTAGCTTGTTCACGGGGTTCGCTTTGCGTTCAATCAAGACGTTGTTCGTGTGCTCAGAGTGTAGAGCTTCGTAGGTCACTTGGAGGAAGATTGTCCAAAAAGGCACATTTGTCTTGTTGTACCTCCTCTGGTGTAACTCTTCTCTCTATTACACTATCTTTCCTTGTTCTCATTGTATGTTGCATGCTTCCATGGTGATGAACATGGAATGCTAACGTAGTTTGTCAATTCAAGGTTTTCGCAATTCTACTAGTTTGAGTTCTCTATCTTTCTATATGTGATTCTTGTATGTTTTAGTTCTAATTCTAATTCTTGCTTTGTTTCATGATCATGAATGCATGAGAATTGGATCACATTAGATTAGCGAGTTGATTAATCCCAATCTAATAAATATTAGGCAATCGATTGATAGCCTAAAATCAACCACTATGCTTGAATATGTGTTAACTAGGGGTCGTGATTGCACACTCAATAGGCATGGACGAATGTTAGATGATCTTCTAAAGGAACTTAACCTTAGGTTGGTTTGGAATTGCAAACTCACTAAGGACCATGATAACCTATGGTGAGACAGAACCCTTGGATTGATGTTATAAATAATTGTTGCTAAGTCATTTGTTAGTCTACTTTCTGTTTTGCCATTTACTTTTTAATTTCAACTCAAGACAAAATCCTTCTTGTTCTTTACTGTCCTTTACTGTTCCTACATTCTGGTATTTCTGCACAATTCTCTACTCTTTATGCTTAGATATGACTAATGATGTGTCCTTTTGAGAATCGACCTAGGTTGACCCTTATGCTATAAAAAACCATAAGAAATCTAGTATTTTGGTGGTGTGTCAACAACATCATCAATGACCCATTTAAAATTTTGAAGAGAATAAATAATAATGCTTATAAAGTTGATATGCTCCATGAGTTTGGGGGAAGCACCACTTTTAATGTGGTTTGACTTGGCTCCTTTGTTGTAGGTACTCAAGGGCCAAATTTGAGGTCAAATTCCCTCTAACAAGGGGACGATGATGGATATATAGAAGACCAACTCAAGGACATCAAGGAGGCATGAATGAGGAAGCCAACCCTACAATTGAAGAACCCATGATTGGGGGAGGGTCAAGAGAATCCAAGAGGAGGTGCAACTCAAGTTGGCTACACTGATAGGCTAAGAGGATGCACAAGAAGGCCTAGTTTTTTATCACTTGTCCAGCATCCATGAGGGCGTGTATAGAGCTTGAAAGACTTTATTTCTCTTATATTTTCATGGTATTTTAGGTTCCTTTCTAGTAGGGTACCTTAATTAGGACTTAATCAAGGGTATATAAGCCCTCTTTATAATTAGCTTAATCACTTTTGCATGAAATTGAGTTATATTTTGCACTCTTTCGAAAGCTTCCTCTATACTCTTGTCTATAGCAAGATACATCCATTCATATTAAGCCTATATAATGATCATGGCAAATCTCACTTCTCTTATCTAATTCTCTAAGAATTAGTGGCGAGCTTCATCTTCTTCCTTGTCCATTTTCATGTTTTCTTCTACTTTCTTTTCAGTCCCAAATTTCATGGCTAATCTAGGTTTTACTTGAAGCTAGGTTTTAATTGTGGATTCAAAGGTCCATCAAGAACTAATGCTTCTCACTAAGAACATAGAGAGAACTAATCTCACAAACTTAAAGCTCAATTTCATTAAATATCAAAAAGTCTTTTGAACATATGAATTAAGGTTTATATATGGCCACCTTAATCAAGATTATCACTAATCCTAATCCTACTCTAATGAAGGCCTAAATGTAAGTAAAGTATGATTGAGAAGCTTAAAAGAAAAGTGTGCTTGAGAAGCTTCAAAGAAAGTATGCTTAAGAAGCTTAAAGGAAAGTGTACTTGAGAAGCTTCAAGGAAAGTGTGCTTGAGAATCTTCAAGGATAGTGTACTTGAGAAGCTTCGAGGAAAGTGTGTCTAAGAAGCTTGGATATCCTTCTAAGCTTCCTTAATAAGCCTTTTTCTCGCTCAAATATTGCCCCAATAAAGAAATTGGGCGAAAAGCCCATTAGAGACGAAATTGGCGTCGGAAATAGCACAAAAGCCCATTAGTCACAAAAATAGCGATGAAAATGGTGTTAGCGACAAAAAATTCAGTTACTAAAATCTTGATAGCAAATAGCTTCACAAGTCTAAGGCTAAGTTCCCAAATGAAAAACAAAGGTTTAAAACTCTATACAAATGGACCAATACAAGCCCAAGAAACCCTATACTAAGAGCTACTCTTTATCTAAAAGTTCCTCCACTTGGCCTACAAATATGAATACAAATGTGGAGTCTTTATTTAGCTCCTTATTCTCTTAGGAGTGTTTCCAATTCCAATTGAAGCCTCTTCTTGAACCTTGCATAAGCTCTTTGGATGGTTCTTACCATACCCCTGATATTCACATCACATTTACCTGTGATGTCCCCTTGTAACCTAAAGCCTGTGTGTCCCACATCTCTTTCGAGGATTTATAGCCATGAACTTTTACATACTCTACTTCTGCCAAACCAAACATTAAGAAATTTCTAGCTTTAGAATTTACGAGATACCTTGTCATTTGATCTTTATTCCATGATGGTCTTGGAATCTTTTTTCCATCTTCCTCTATTGGAATGTACTTTCTATTCACCACTACATCCCTAATAATGTTGTCAAGACACTACCAAAACCACTAGATTTCCTTTAGATTTGTAACGTAGGGACTAACCTAGGTTATATCTCTCAAGGATAAAATATCATCATGTATAACCCTATTTTATAGAAACAAATGAATGCATTAGGGGTTGTATGCATAAAACAGAATGGAAAACAAAATTGCAAAACTAAACTATGCAAAACAAAATTTAGCATAACATAATTGAGAATTCAAAATTATGAAACACCAATCCAAGGATCCAATCATGCAATAGAGATATCATGGTTCAAATAAAGAATTGAACTCATATATCAACTTGAATTTCATTAGACAATCATCTAACATTCATCCATGAAAATTAAGATTACAAAATCGCAATACCTAATTAGCATGAATTCAAGTTCAAGTAATTAGTTAATTTAAGCAATTGATCAATTTCCTAAACTCAATTCGATTGGATTAATCAATCCTAATCTAACACAGTCTAGAACCCCAAGCAAGATTACTATCATGAAAACGAATCCAGAATTGGAAAGAAAATGAGGTATGTAGAAGAATTTGCAAAAAGAGAATTAAGAACTCAAACCTAACCATAATCATGGAATCTTGAATTGATAAGATGTTTTACCCTTTCATGGAAATCACCAAAAAAAACATAAAACAAGAATAGAGAGAAAATTGTAAAAGAGAGAAAAAAGAAAGGGGAGAAAGCCTGTGATCCAAGAAATCTTCAAGTGTTCAATGTGTAAGTGTCTAACTATTTCCTAACAAACTAAATTGATTAATACATGTTCAGAATATGAATTAAGGTGCTTTGGATTATATACTTTCATGGCCCAAAGTCCCACCAAAACAGAGTTCCAAAGCTGAGACAAAAACTACAAGGGAACCCTCAATAGAGTGGGTACAAAGCCCTTAACTTCAACTGGAACCTTGTAAGGGTTTGAATTTGGATGCTCTTGTGAGAGGGAAGGTTTAAACCCTTGAATTATCTTTCTAGAGCCATCAAGATTTCGAAATTTGGAGATCTATAGCTCTAGTTATGAACTACACAAGACAAAAACATCAAAATGAGAAGTAAATGTGAAAATAAACAAAGATTAGCAATTAACCCCAATTAGGCCCAACAACCCAAGACTCAGAAAATGTGCCAATATTAGCCACAAAAATAGATCAAATATATCCATCATGAATCACCATTGAGCGCCTCAAATGTTCTTTATCAAATTCCCCCCATACTTGAACTTTTGAACTTGGAGCAAAATCAATCAAAAGCCCAAAACAAAGGAAATAAACCAAACAAATACAAATTAAGTGTTGCACTTTTCAATGAATTATTAACTGAATAAAAGGAATAAGAGAAGAATCATCCAAAGTATCAAGGTACTAAATCTATGAATTCTTTTTTAATCATCCAAAGTATCAAGGTACTAAATCTATGTATTCATTTTTATTATCTTAAGCAAACAAGAGGATAAGACAAATTAAAGAATGATGCACAAAGGATAGAACCTACACAAGATACATAAACTTAATCTCTCAAGTTTCTAAGTTTGTATTTACACTTAAGCACCCCATGATAACTAGCATTACCAAGATTTTACTAGCCTCCAATTTCCATAATTTGAAATACATGCAAATAATTATCAAAATAACTTTTACTAAGGTTGTAATGTAGAGAAGGACCAGGTGAGATATGAGAAATGATTTAAGGTTACACAACCAAAGAGGGAAGAAGAGCAATGAGGAATAAGTCAATAAACATGAAGGCTATCCCCAAAAACAATGCTAGACAAGTGAATTCTAATTTGACTTCTTTCAAATTTTTCATCCCTTTTTTTCTTTTATTTCAATTTCACTTCTTTTTGCATCACTATAGTCGTTTGTTGTATTTTTTTACACCTTCTTGTTGCATTTTCTCTTATTGCATTTTTTTCATAAACGAATAAACACAACAATTACCACTTGTAATAGAATCCTAGATCCACAATCTTCACAAGAGCTCAATAACACTAAGGAAACTTAAACTAGTTAGGGAAAAACAAATTGAAGAATGAAAATAGAAAGTGGAAGAGTTTAGAAGCGACTCGCCAGTAATCCTTATGGATTAGATGAGAGGATTTGAGATTCGTCACACGCCTTATGGAAAATTGATAAGAATTAAGTGTTCTTGCTTAAAAACAAGATGACAGAAACTCCTAAAGAAGCTTACAATGCAAATAATTAATTTCATCAATAGTGATTACATTAATTACAAAGAGGCCTTTTATAGGAAAGAGACTAATCCTAATTAGCTACACTTAAACTAATCCTAATGCTAAGCAAAGGCCCAAAAGAAAGGCTGAAAACGTAGCCCAAAAACACACCTAAATTTGACAGTATTTTAGTGACCCAACAATTGGTTTCTAAAATGGGTTATTAGCTAGTTTAGGTCTTTTCGCCCACAAGCAAGCTATGCAATGAAATAAATTTAAGTTATACTCTAATATAGATATTAAGTTGTACTAAAAATGTTTATACAAGGACAATATGGCATCCAAACAAAGTGTAATTAACTGGGCCATTATTAGGCCCTCCTTGGCCCATGAGGAGGCTCATCCATCTGTGTGATTCCTCTTGAAGTTTCATCAACCTCCATTTTGTCATGGGGCCTTCAAGTACAGTAGTCTACATGGTCTTCAAGCCCTCTTGAAGGTCATCTCTATGTCCTTCCATATTCATAAGATGAGCACCTATGTGTGTTGGGCTCTCCTTAGCCTTTAAGGAAGCCCATCTCTTCTAGCTTTCCTTGTGCTTATCCGTAAAGTCTAATTTGTTTTCCCTTAGGTTATGGAACCTTTCCAACCTTGATTCCATGTTCCTTCAATCCCCTTAGCATGTCCATGACTTTCCTTTCCAGATTCATATTAGGCTTCCCTTCTTGAAGAAAACTTGTCTTCAAATTCAGAACTTAAGTACCTATAAAATAATAAAAGACAAGGATAAGTCATGTGACATGATTAATAGAAGAGGAAATTACCTATAAGGAGACCAAATCCTTGTTCCTCCTGGATTAAAGGTATGAATGGAGGTTCCACCAATGGTCTAAATAAATATACCTACAAGCAAGGTAACCAATGGCATGTTTTAAGCATAGTATAGTTCAAAGAAAGATCATAAAAATATTCATGCAATAAACTCCTACTCTTTGAGATACCCACGATTGTTCTCCAATGATCTCTATGAATTCTTTTCATTAAGAATTGAGACAATATGTCTTCAAACTCAAAAAAGATCAACACACTACACCCAAGATCATAATGCACTCTAGTCTCATTATGCCTACACAAGGTATAAGAGCTTTACATCGAAAATGTATAGCATTATTTTTTAACTCAAATCCATATTCCACCTTACTTTGATGCTCATATATATGCAAAGAATGCATAAGGGCTGCAATTGGAAAATATATATTATCTTCTCCTTAGTTAAAGGAGTTCACATCACCCCTTTCCAAGTTAAAAGAATGCATATAAACAATTCCCAAATTAAGGCAATGCAATTTAACAACATTATTCCTATGTAGATGTAATGGAAATATAACGGCTGCACTTGGAAGAAATATATCACCTCCTCTATTATTAAGGGAATTCATATTAATCCTTTCCAAGTCAAAAGAATGCACACTATCATTTCAAAAATTAAGGGATGGCACATTAAGCCTATGATACTCAAATATATGCAAGGAATGTATAGGGGTTGCATATGAATAAAATATATCTTCCTTCTTTAATTCAAAGGAATGTTCATCAACAACATCTTTATGCAATTTAAAATTCCTAAACACTCTCAAGAATTTAAAAACCAACAATGAACTTCTCCAACTAATGCCTTTACTCAAGGATCCACATATAAAACTTCTAAGCATTTCAATTAAACTATACTCTATTTGACCATGGATACCAATTTGGCAATCCAAGATATAAGTAGCCATATGATGAAACTTCTTCTCTTGGCCACACAAGATTTTATCATGCCTTTTTCCCATGCAAATGAGGTTAAATACTATAGAAAGAAATTTCATGCACCCTCATTAAATCATGCTCTTTCAAACCATTCCTTAATTGCTTTTCATAATAGGGTCCACCTATAATCTCATTGAGTCTACTTCAGCCATAGGCCTCTAACTCAAGCCCAATGTGTGGAAATTCATTTCCTTGGACACACAACGTCCTATTACTTTCATAGCTACATTGATCATGCACACAAGTAAAGGATAGTCTATTCAAAGTAGATGAAGCATTAAGAATTAACTTATAATGCCCTCGGACATGCATCAAAACACCATAAAGCTCAAAGGATTTAAAGATAGCATGGAAAGAAATAATATAAGCTTTAGGCAATAAGATATTTGCATAAGACATAGGATCCCTTGGAATAAGTGCAAATGTATTTGTAGAAAGCATGGATTGATAGATCATTTATGAGGCACTTAATAGTGATTTGTACTACACATATTTAACTTTGATTTATGGTTAATATTGACACATTCGTTGAGTCTTGGATTTTGAGTCTTGGGTTATTAGACTTAATTGGGTTTAGTTGCTAATCTTTGCTTATTTTCAGACTCAATTTTCATTATAATGTTTTTATCTTGTGCAAGTCATATCTGGAGCTATAGACCTCCAAATTGGACAATATTAGTGGCTTTGGAAAGCTAAGACAAAGAGCTAAAACTTCTCTATTTTTGGCCCAACCCATTTAAGCCAATCTAATCAAGGTTAGGTAATCGATTGATCACTTAAAATCAACTAATTATGTGCTTGAATCCATGCTAACTAGGGACTGTGATTGTGATCACAATTTGCATGGACGAATGTTAGATGATTATCTAATGAATCTTGAGTTGATATGAATTTGCACCCTTATGTGAACTGTGATAACAAAACTACATGATTGTATCCTTGGATTGATGTTACATAATTATGTTTTAATTCTATTTTGTTTCCTGCATATTTCTATTTTCTAAATAATTCGCTTTTATATATAAACCCCTTTTTAGCACTTAATTTTATTTCTGTACAACAAAATTAGACATTGCATTATTGTGTCCTTGAGAGAATCAACCTAGGTTAGTCCTTATACTACAAAATTAAAGGAAATCTAGTGATTTTGAGTGTGTTGCAACAGCATTATTGAATTGGCTTTGTTGTCGGGGACACAAGTTGTTGTATCATGATTTTGTGATATAAAAAAAATCAAAATTCTATTACAATATTGTTAGGAGGCATATTAGAATTTTAGTAACAAAATCCTTAAGGAGTTGGAGTAAAGAGCCTTGTATTGTGAGTGGCATATTGATTTGATTTTTTTTTATTTTATTTTTATTTTTTACTATCATTTTAATGTTTTCTGTCAATTATGTTATTTTTTACTATTTTTTACTAGGAGTAATCTTGGTTTACATGATTAAATCTAGATAAATAGGACATTCCATAGGTTTAAAATTAGGTGTAGTGAAGTAGCTAATAGTAGTCATCATAGTAGTGCTTTTGCATTTGGTTTTACTGTTCTAAAATCTGATAATGCTGATTTTGATTCTGATCTTGCTAATGCTAATTCTAATCTTCATGTTTACATATCCAAATTTAGTCTAGATAATATGGCTGGCAATAGCAGGACCTTGAAGGAGTTGACTACACCTGATATTATATGCCAACCTTGGTGTATTCATACCTTAAATTGGAACAATCTCAATCATATGAGCTTAAGTTTGGACTAATCCATTTGTTGCCCAAGTTTCATGGTTTTGCAAGTGAAGATCCTCACAAGCATCTTAAGGAGTTCCATGGTGCAAGAAATTTAATTTCCAATATGGTAGGTAACACTCAACAATTTGGTGCTAGGGGTCTACTTCATCCAAAGAAGTGAATCGGGTAGTTTCTACTAACAATCAAAGATTGAAAAAGATAATTGAATTGATCTCTCTTGTTAAACAACTAACCATTGGACAACACCACATTAGTCCACCAATAGGAGTGTGTGGCATTTGTGCTTCTACAAAACATCCAATTTCATGTGTGTCCTACTTTGCAAGAAACTAAACCAAACAATGCTAAAGTTGCTACAATGATGGGTGATCAATAGTATGGGTAGCCCCATGATCAGCCCTCAAACTGGAGATATGGTTCTCACCCTACGTAAAATGTACCTCAAAATCACCAAAGATACCAACCACCACCTTTATTTAGACAAAAACAACCTATGCAACCTATACAGTAGAATTCCTTGGAGGATTTGGTCAAATAGATGGCTACAAGCAACATTTAGTTTCAACAAAATCTGATTGCTACAATTTAGGACTTGCAAACATAGATTGGACAATTGCCCACCAGTGTGCATCAACTGCAATCCAAAGGTTCTGAACAAATTCCCTCTCAAACCATTCTTAGTCTACAAGCAAATATAAGTGTTGTAACCTTGGGAAGTGGCAAGGAGCTACCAAAATAGCAAACAATAAATCTGCATTTTGAATTCCCTAATTTTGATGATTTTACTGATTGTGATTGTACTTGTACTAGATTAATTGAGTGCCCGATTTGCATAGGAATTAGTAGTTCTACCAATGCAAGTGTAGGAGTTGTAGATATTGTAAGAGTTATGGAGGTTGTAGTAGTTCCACCTCCATTGCCATCCATCATACAGCCATTACAGCCTCCAATAATCATAGCTAACAAACTCCAAGCTAAGCAAAAGAAGAGGTTGTTGCGACACTTGAAGAAGCT
Organism: Mucuna pruriens; assembly: GCA_025330945.1. Classification (NCBI taxonomy): domain Eukaryota; kingdom Viridiplantae; phylum Streptophyta; class Magnoliopsida; order Fabales; family Fabaceae; genus Mucuna; species Mucuna pruriens. The sequence goes on from JAENHJ010000532.1 coordinate 2,280,916, forward strand.
GGGAGATTTCTATGAGTACCTTCTCAAGCATTCAACTTTGAGGTTCCTATTGAAGAAGCCACTAGAGGTTGTGGCATTGGAATTGTTAAGATGGGTGAGGAGGAGGCTCCCCCAAGAAACTACAAATAGGAGCAGAGCAAAGATTTTGGATGCAAAATTTTGCACATATTCTCCACCATGAGAAGGGAGTTTTTTTATTTCACCCCTTCCTTTGTTGTTATTGCTTTATATGTTCTCTTTGTGTTGTATTCCTATATGCTTACATTGAGGACAATGCTCATTTTAAGTCTGTGGGAGGGGGGTGTTTTATATTGCTATTTTATTTTGTTGTTTTTCTATTTTTCTGTTTTGTTGTTTATCTATTTTTACTATTTCTTTTTTTTTTGTTTTCTATTTTATTATTTTTAATATTTTTTGTTTTTATTGATTTTTTTATTTTTTCTATTTTTTTCGTTTTTTTTCAATTTTGTTGTTTATTGTCAAATTCGTTTTTGCTAAAAAAAAGGAAAAAGTATTTTTCAATTTTAAGCACTTTTTAGAGGATTTCTAAGTTGCATAAATTGTGAATAGTTGCATCATTCTTGATTGAGAGGTTTCACAACTTGATATGGAACCACTTTTGCATCTTTAATGTAATGTGTGACTTGAAAATTAAAGTTTGAATCATTAATGATAGAGCATATATCCTTGTGAGTTTTTGAGCATTGTATGTTGATGGCTTGCATCTTGCCATTTTCTTCTTTCTTGTGTGATTTGCACATGTGTTGCTAGTTACTCTAGTTTTTGTCTTGACTCTCTTTTATACCTCTTGTCTCACATACATTGGTGATATGATTTAGGCCTTCTTTCTTTATAGCTACTAGCCAAATGGACACACCTTCCATTAAATCCCTTGCTTACCCCTTTTAAGCCTATCTACCCATTCATTTGATATTATAACTCATTACATGCCTAAAAGTGAAAAACCATTATCACCCTAACCTTAGGGGTTAAAAGAGCTTTGGAATTATTTTGGGAATGCATTCTAAATAAGTGTGAGGGTGATACCCTAAGGCTTTGCAAGTAGTACCTTGATGATTTGACTTTTACAAGTTGTACTGTGGGTTGATTTCTTTTTCAAAAAAAAAGTACATCAAAGAAAGAAAAAGGAAACAAAAAGGTTGAAAGAAAAAATGCAACAAAAGGTTGTAGTGGTGCAAAAAGAAAATTAAAATTGAAATATAAAGAAAGAATATATAAAAAAAAGAGGAAATGAGACAAAATGGATCTTACTTGTCTTGTATATTTTTGCATTTATTTTGGTTACTTGTATTATTTTGGGCATAATCTTCATGTTTATTGCCTTATTCCCCATTGCTCCTGTTCCCTCTTTGGTTGTGTAAGCTTAAATTACTTATTATATCCTACCTTGTCCTTGGCCACATTACAACCTTAATAAAACTCCTTTTGATCATTTGTGCATGTGTTACAAGTTGTAGGAATTAGAGGCTAGTCAAAGCTTGGTAGTGCTAGTTAGCATAGGGTGCTTGAGTGTAAACACAAACCTAAACACTTGAGAGATTGATAGTATGTATCTTGAAAGGGTTCTATCATTTGTGGGTCATTCTTTAAGTTTTATTGTTCTCTTGTCGAGTACCTTTATTTTAGGATGCTTGTACTCTTATTCCTTTATTAACTTAAGGATTCATTGGAAAGTGTTGCACTTTATTTGAACTAACTTTAGTTCATTTGCTTCATTTTCGTTTACTTTAGATTTTTTTTATCTGATTTTGCTTAGAGTGCAAAACTTCAAGTGTGGGGGAATTTGATAAAGCATTTTTTAAGCACTAAATAGTGACACATTGGTTGAGTCTTAGGTTATTGAACTTTATTGGGTTTACTTGCTAATCTTTGCTTATTTACGAACTTAATTTTCATTTTGGCCTAGACAACCTTCCTTGGCATTCAGAGTATGTAATAAATAGTAGTTGGTTAGTACGGTTAAGAGGAGACGTTTTTAGATTTTACACACTTGGATTTTGGAGGTTTCTTAGATCACAAGTTTCCTCTCTATTCTCTCTCTTCTCTCCTCTTCTAGGTTTTCTTTGTGTTTTATGTGGTGTTTTTTGTGACGATTTCCATGGAAGGACAAGGTTTCATGATTGTGGTTAGGTTTGAGTTTATGAAATCTTTATCATGCAAATTCTGATATGTCTTTCTTTTCTTTCTTTTCTTTTCAATTCTTGACCCATTTTCATGATTATGATTTCATTTAAGATTTTGGATTGTGTTCAATCGCAATCTAATCAAGGTTAGGTAATTGATTGATCACCTAAAATTAACCAATTATGTGCTTGAATTCATGCTAAATAGGGACTGCGATTGTGATTTCAATCTATATGGACCAATGTTAGATGATTATCTAATGAATCTTGAATTTATATGAATTTGTACCCTTATGTGAATTATGATAACAAAACTACATAATTGGATCTTTGGATTGATGTTACATAATTTCGTTTTCAATTATGTTTTGTTTTCTGCATAATTCAATTTTACATATAAACCTTCTTTTATCATTTAATTTGAGTTATGTTCAACAAGATTAGACATTACCTGATTGTATCCTTGAGAGCTTCAACCTAGGTTAGTCCATATACTGCAAAATTAAGGGAAATCTAATGATTTTGCTAGCGTTTCAATAGCATTATCATGGATGCTCTTGGAATGTGAAAACTAAGAGCTTCCTTTGCATAAATGTCACTTTCCTTAAACCTATAAAAAGAGAAGGCTCATAATATAAATGAAAGTCAAAAGAAGTTTGTAGGCAAGGACTCTTAACATAACTCTTTTAATCTCTCTCATTCCTAAAGATAAAGTCTCTTTCTTCTTTTCTATCTTATCCTTTCTTTTCTGAATCTCTCTCTTACTTTTCTCTCCAACTTTCCTCTTTTCTTTTACTTCTTTCTTTTCTCTATCACTCTTGCTTTTCACTTTATTTTTCTTACTTTCTTTTCTTTTTAGCCTTCTTAATAAGAGAGTAAGCATGAACACCATTCTCAAAACAATACAAGAGATAAAAAAACAATGCAAAACAATGTAAGACAAGGAAGGTCCGCTTTGTCTCCTTTCATTTTTTTATATTTCAATTTCACTTCTTTGTGCACCACTACAACCTTTTATTGCATTTATTTTTCTCCAACCTTTTGTTACATTTTTCTTTCTTTGATGTACTTTTTTCTATTTATTATTTTCAAAAACAAATCAAAACAACAGAAAAATTACCACTTGCAAAGCCTTAGGGTATCACCCCCACACTTATTTAGAACCCATTTCCAAAACAACTCCAAAATCATATCACTAATGCATGTGAGACAAAGACATAAAAGAGAGTCAAGGCAAAACCTAGAGTAACTAGCAACACATGTGCAAATCACACAAGAAAGGAGAGAATGACAAGATGTAAGCCATCAACATACAAGGCTCAAAATCTCACTTGGATAAATGCTCTATCACCAATTATTCAAGCTTTAATTTCCAAGCCACTCATTACACTATAGATGCAAAAATGATTCCATATTAACTTGTGAAACCGCTCAAACAAGTATGATGCAACTATTCACAATTTACATAACCTAGAAATCCACTAAAAATGCTAAATACAAGGTGCTAAAATCTGTAATTTTTTCAACAAAAACAAAATTGACAGCAAACAGTAAAATTGGAAAACAACAGAAAAATAGTAAAAATAGTAAAATAGAAATATTGTGAAATTACAAAAAATAGAAAAGAGTATAGGGAAAACAAAAGATAACAGCAACAAAAAATAGAAAATAGAAAAAGAACCAGAAATGGAAAATAGGAAATAGAAACAAAAAATAGAAACAATAGAAAATAGAAACATAACACAACATAATTACTACAAAAACAGTAGCAACAACAACAAATAGAAATAAAAAGACAACAACAATAACATTTTTACAAAAACCGAAAAATACTAAAACACCCCCTACACTTAAAATGAGCATTGTCTACAATGTGAGCATACAAAAAGACATTGAATGAAACAATAACCACAAAGGAAAGAGGGGTAAAACTCCTTCAAGGTGCAAATATTTGTACTTTGGGGAAGGTAGGCTTGACCAAAGAGAGGTCCTCCATATTATTTTCCATTTTTGTTGTGCTCTAATGAAATATCTTGAGTTGGTACCCATTGACCATGAAGATCTTGCTAGAAGCCTCATTTCTTTTTTCAATTGTGCCATAGGAAAAGACATTAGTAATGACTAAAGGTCCATCCCGTTTAGAATGAAGCATACCCATTATGAGCTTAAGGCGAGAGTTGGACAAAAGTACCTTTTGGCCCCACTTTAAACTCATTTCTCAAGATCATGTGATCATGGAAGCATTTCACCTTTTCTTTGTAATCATGGAGTTCTCATAGGCCTCCAAGAAAAGCTCATCAAGTTCTTGCAGTTGAAGCTTTCTTTCCTTTCCTGCTTGGTCAAAGGCCAAGTTACACCTCTTCACCGCCTAATATGCATGATACTCTATTTCTATTAGAAAGTAGCACACCTTACGAAAATCTATCCGATAAGGAGACATTCCTAAAGGTGTTTGGTAGATCATCCTATGAGCCTTGACTCCAATCTTTTTTATTGAGGTGCACCACTTTCTACAAAATCTGCTTAATCTCCCTATTAAACACCTCGGTCTACCTGTTGGTTTAGGGATGATAAGAAGTAGCCACTTTGCACCACCCCATACTTCTAAAGCAAGGTCGACTTGGTCTTATTATAGAAATGACTCCCCTAGTCATTCATAAGAGCTTTAGGAACACCAAATCCACAAAAAATATTAGATCTAACAAAATCCACAACAACTTTAGCATCATTAGTTTTTGGTGTCCATGTCCTCCACCCATTTGGAAACATAACTCTATTTCTAATGGAAAGTAGCACACCTTACGAAAATCTATCCGATAAAGAGACATTCCTAAAGGTGTTTGGTAGATCATCCTATGAGCCTAAAGAGCATCATCTAACAACTGACTCCAATCTTTTTTATTGAGGTGCACCACTTTTTGCAAAATCTACTTAATCTCCCTATTAAACACCTTGGTCTACCTGTTGGTTTAGGGATGATAAGAAGTAGCCACTTTGCACCACCCCATACTTCTAAAGCAAGGTCGACTTGGTCTTATTATAGAAATGACTCCCCTAGTCATTCATAACAGCTTTAGGAACACCAAATCCATAAAAAATATTAGATCTAACAAAATCCACAACAACTTTAGCATCATTAGTTTTGGTGTCCATGTCCTCCACCCATTTCGAAACATAATTAATAACAAGCAAATATAAGCATAACCATGAGAAATAGGAAATGGACCTATGAAATCAATACCCCAAACATCAAAGACCTCATAAAAGAATGGGATGTTAAGGCATCTCATGCCTATGGGTGATGGCCACTCCTACTCCTTAGCACTACTCACAGGTGGTAAAGATGTGGTGGGCATCCTTGAAAATGGTGGCCAATAAAACCCATTATCTAATACCTTTTGAGTTGTCTGGTACAATCCATAATGCCTGCCCATAAATGTAGAATGACAAAATTAGAGCATTGACTGGATTTCATGGTTCGGTATACACTTGTGAATTACCTAATCATTGCAAAATTTCCACAAATATGGATCATTCCACATATAATATTTACCATCACTTATAATTTTATCCTTATGAAACCTAGATACCTTTGGGGTAAAATATATGCAATTAGTTGACAATGTCAGCAAACCATAGGACAATACCATCGAGCTACATAAGCTGCTCATCAGGAAAATCATATATAATAGGTAGAGAGGATCAATCCTCCCTTCAATTCTACTCAGGTGGTCAGCTACTAGGTTCTCTACACCATTCTTATCTCTTATCTCTATATCGAATTCTTAAAGGAAAAGCATCCACAAATCAATCTTGATTCATGATGGGCTTCTTCAACAAGAATTTCAAAGCTTCATGTTAAGAGAAAACAATAATCTTGGAGCCAAGCAAATAAGAATGAAATTTATCTAATGTAAAATCAAAAGCTAAAAGCTCCTTCTTAGTGGTGGTGTAATTATCCTAGGTTGACTCCAATGTATGAGAGGCATAAGCTATAACATAGGAATGCTTGCCAACTTATTGGCCTAAAACTACCCAAAGTGCAAAATTAAAGGCATCACATATGAGCTCAAAGGGGAGCTCCCAATCAGGTGCCTAAATGATAGGGTGGTGATAAGTCTCTTTTTTAGCTCCTAGAAGGCCTCAATACGTGGCTGATCAAAGAAAAACACCACATCCTATTATAAAAGCTTGGACAATGGCGAGGCTATTTTGTTGAAATCTTGGATGAATCTCCTTTAAAAACCTACATGTCCAAGAAAAGACAAGGCTATTTTGCAATAATATTAATTTTGGCCCTATCGACATCAATACCTCTACTAAACACTAGGTGTCGTATGACTATACCTTCAATCACCATGAAATGGGATTTCTTAAAATTCAACGGAAGATTACTCTTAATGAACCTATGTAAAACTTTAGACAAACACTCCAAGCATGTATCAACTTAAGGGGCATACATAGTAAAATCATCCATAAAGACCTCCATGCAACTTTCAAATAACTCAAAAAAAATACTCACCATGCACCTCTAGAAGGTGCTTGGGGCATTGCATAGATCGAAAGGAATCTTAGTTTAAGCAAAGGTGTCGATGACCAAGTGGAAGTGGTCTTATGTTGATCTTCTAGTGCAATGTGAATCTCCATATAACTTGAAAAGCCATCTAGAAAACAATAATGGGATTTTCCTATCAACCTCTCCAAAACTTGATCAATAAATGGGAGAAGGAAGTGGTCCTTGAGAGTTGCTTAAGTTAGCTTCTTGTAGTCTATGCACACTCACCAACTATTCTAAATTCTAGTTAGAACTGATTTATTATTCTAGTTCTTCACTACAGTCATCCTTGACCTGTTAGGAACCACCTACACAAAACTAACCCACTAACGATATTGATAAAATATACTTAAGCTATATTTGAATTTGAAAACAAAGATTAACTAGTAAAGGATTCACAAAATCTAATAATTCTGGTAATTGGAAAAGGACCATGAATTTGTAATGGCACCCTAAAGGCTAGTTTCTAACGTCATAAAATGTAAACCAAACTTAATTAAAAAAAGGTGTCTCGATGTCACATGTCCTATCAGAGTGATACTCAAAGAAAAAATAAGAAAAAAAGAACAATAGCAACTAAGGAGCCCTAGCTCAACCATCACACTCTTGCTCAACATCGCCTACAAATGGCATTTAGCCCAAACACATAACAAGAAAGGAGTGAGAAATATACCTCACTTAGACTCATAGCATGAGCACAATGTAAGTAAGATACACACACATGATTAATTATAGGATTAGAAAATAAGAAAACACAAACACCCAATTAATAGACAATGAGTAACCACACTTAGCAAATAATGACATGAAAGTATGCATATGAATGCTAGTAATGCTGACATGGCTAGACTCGACCTCCCATCGATACTCACATGAATCACTCAAGAATCCACCAACAAAGCCTATGAAGGCTGAGCGAAAGCAAGAAACAAGTAAAAGGAAGAAAATGAAAATTTTGTTAAAGGAAGAAAGGGGTATTGCTACTAGCTTTTGGGCTAAATAAGAGAATTGGAATTTTTCATGAGCACCATGGATGCTTGATGAGAATGTGTTTCTTGGGTAATCCAAGAAGGATAGAGCTCTCTCAAAAGTGCAACGACATTACTCTATTCCTTTAGGGAAAATGAATGAAAAGTCCTTGCACCCTTGCATGGGGTATCCTTTTATAGCATGATTAGTGACTAAGTTGGCTTCACTAATCATACCTAAGGCCCATGATAAGGTGCGAAACACATAGGGTCCAACAAGCAAAACTAGGCCTAACCCTAGCTTAGCAACCAAAACAAGACTAGCCTTAGGCACAGAATTGGAGACCAAAAATGACTAACTAGCTTGGGCTATCCAATGACCTTTCTCTTAAGGCTATCCTATACTACAAGTTATACAAAAGAAGGTACAAAGATACAAAGTATTCCTGGCTTTATACATTGACTTCAAGGTAGCTGGTCTAACAATATACAATAAAACATCCATGGTTAATTGTTGTTGAACTTTATCTTGGATCCTCTTGAGCTTTCCCCTAGTGACAAGTCCTTGAAGTGTATGGATTGCCCTTTCCATTTATGCATCATTTGGCTTTTCTACACCTGCATCACAAGGATTTAAGTCAATGACATTGAAGATATTACTGCCCCCAAACTCTTTTGGCATATCTACTAGATAAGCATTATCATTTATTTTTCAATATTTTAAATAAACCATCTCCTCTTGGTAGGAGATTGGATCTTCTTAGGTGGGGAAACAATTCTTTCCTCCAATGCACCCACATAAAATTTCCTTCCTTGAAGAGAACTTCCTTCCTCCCCTTTTTTGGCACTTCTAGCATATTGTTCTTCTTTCCTTTCCATGTGCAACCTGGCCTTATCATGCAACTTTTGAACAAATTAGGCTTTGGACAAGCTTTCATTGTTAGCACAATTAGGAAAAATAGGTAAAGGGGAAACAAATCAAGTGGGGAGAGGGGTTAAAACCATAAGCTAACTTGAAAGGTGAATAAGAAGTGGTAGTATTAAATACTTGATTATAAGCAAATTCCATACAAGGTATCGATTCTTCCTAATCTTTTAAATTCCTTTTCATAAAAAATCTCAATAGTTGACCTAAAATTTTGTTAACTACCTCTATTTTTTCATCCGTTTGGTGATGACAAGCAGTTGAGTAGAGTAGCTTATTTCCAAGCCTACTCTAAAGAGACTTCTGAAAGTGACCCAAGTACTTAGAGTCTCTATCCGACATTATGGTCCTTGTTCCTCTAGGGTCAAAGATATGAATTAAGGAACCACCAATGTTCTTCCAGTACTCGTCTAATAAACTTCAATGTTCTTTATGAAATCCTCCAATGAAGAATTGAGGCAGTATGTTTTGGAGTTCAAAATGGATCAACACGTTATACACAAGATCATGATGTAAATTAGTCTCACTATATCAACATTTTATACCAAACACCAAATATGTTTTGTTATTTTTCATCCTAACATCATGTTCAAACTTATATTGATACTCATATAGATTCAAAGAATGCCTTCTTATAAGAAATATATCATCACCTTTTTCATCAAGGAAAAGTATACCAATCATTTCCAAGTCACAAGAACGCATACTACTACTTCCCATATCAAGATATGACATATCAAGCCTATCATTCTTCAACACATGTAAGGAATGCTTGGGGATTGCATATGAAAAAGATTCTCAAAAAACAAAATTTGCATACATAGGAAAAGAAGGTGAGGCATAAGTTTATGTTGTTCGATGTAGGACTAAAGCTTTTATTATATTTAAATAGCCTATTTTCCTTAATTTAATTAATCAAAACCTAATTTAAATCAACCTATATCTTTCTCAAAATATTATTTATTTAATTATAAAATAATTAAAAAACTTATTAATAATAATTAATAAAATACAATATTTACAATCAATAATAAAATAGAATAAAAACTGGGATGTTACAACTATCTTGTTAGAATACAAGTCTATGCATCCAAAATGACCCAAGTATTTTGATGATAACAAACATTTGAATAATGGATGATATATTATGTTTAACTAGTGTGTTCTCTAGATTTTAGAAGAACCACAGGTTATTGGACTTAATGATTGAAGCACATCCATGTAAGGGAAACGTAATTTGAATATAAGTTTATCTATTGTGTCCATAAAGAGCTCATCATCCATAGATGTATTCATCATTCAAAGGGTGCTTACCTTCCAAAGGACATAGTCAAACATCCATAGACTCATTCGACATCCAAAGGGAGCTACCTATCCAAAGGACATAGTCAACATTCATAAAAGAGCTCGTCGTCCAAAGAACGTAGTCAAGATCCATAGAAAAGCTCAACGTCAAAAGATGTTGTCAATATCCATAGAAGAGTTCCTCGTTCATAAAAGAGCTCAACATCTATAGAAGAGTTCACCGTCCATAAGCAAACTCAGTGTCCATAAACTTGCCATCCAAAGAAGAGATCATCCAAAATGGAACTACTGCACTATTCTATTTAGGAAGTATCTCTCGAATAGCGTAAAGAGTTGTTTAAGTTATCTATCTTATCAAGTGATTATCTTCATTCATATAAAGATCTTGCTATCATGATCTAACATTGAAGTTTCTACCTAATGCACTATGTTGAGAACGTGTTAAGTTTTCAGATTGACCAACAACTGCATCAAATAATTTTTTATTACAAGTCAAGTCTGATAAAAGGAAGCCCAGATCATGACTTCCTTTAGAAGGAATCATTAGAAGCTTCCTCTCTTGTCAATAGTACACAACATGTAAAATTCAAACAAGAAAAGATTTTCTCTGACACAACGTTCTTTGTCTTCGAAAAAAAGAGGAGTCTCAATAGAAGTATAGCAGAAAGTAGATCTATCGCATTTAATGCCGACTCAACCACTCCTCATGGAAAAACAACGTTCAAATTTGTACGTGTTAAGAAAAAAAAGGATTGATCAACCTTAAACGAAGAACAAGAACATGAACAAATCAAGAAAGAAAAAGTGATATGCACAAATATTCTTTTATGCACTGAAATCGCTTTGGATGACACTTTCATATATTCTTTGTAAAGCTTTCTTTGAAAAGCAAAGTCTTTGTGCTTTGTATTGTATACTTTCAATATGTAAGTTATTTATCGTATAGGAACTCACTTAAGTTGTTGTAATAGCCTGAAGAGGCTAAGTGACAAAGAATACTTGATTTTCTTGTAATAAGGTAGATTACAAGGGTTGTAATACCTAAAACGATAGAAAATATTTGGTTGTAAGTTAGGTTGACTTAATGGAAATCCTTTGTATTGAAGAAACTTGACGTAGTTTTATTTGAAGAATGAACCAGTATAAAATCTATGTGTCTTGTCTCTTACCTTAACCTTTTACGTTCTGCACTTTATTGGACAATCCCTTTAGACGAATCTATTAGACGACATCTTTAAACTTTATTACAAATTCTTCATCTTTGTGAAAAGATTTTAAAAACCACACTCACATAATTCAACCCTCATTCTTATGTGTTACATGTACCTTCAATTAGTATTAAAGCTCATCCTCTAGGGGTTGTACATTTTACAATGCATGGGAAACGATCCCTATAGCAATGGAAAATGAAGGGCACGCTATGAACATACCTCTATTGTTCAAAGGCCAAAACTATGATTATTGGAAACAAAGAATGATGGCATTCTTTGACGAATGTCACATCATCACGTGGATTGTAGTAAAAATGGCAAGTATATCCCTACTAACAAAGAAGAAGAAAAAATTCCTAGATCTTCATGGAATGAAGAAAATAAAAGGTACCTTCTAAACACTAAGGCTAGAAACTTTCTCATGTGTACTTTAACAAAATCAAAATATGAGAAAGTCCACAATTGCAAGTCCTCCAAATAAATGTAAGCACAATTTTGCTTTAGCATATAAAGCGATGTCTCAGGTAAGAGACTCTAAAATTAGCATGTTAACACACCAATATGAATTGTTTAAAATGAAAAATAATGAAACTATTGATCTAATACTTGGAAGATTCCAAACTATTATTAATAAACTTAGATTAGGCAAAACTTATGACAATTACGATCATATAACAAAACTTTTAAGAAGATTGCTTAAAAGATGGAGACCACAAGTAATGGTCTTACAAGTGTCCAAAGACCTTAAGAAGCTTGTCATGGAAGAACTTCTAGGTACACTCAAAGTTCATGAGATAGAGCTGAATGAAGATGAATGACAATGAAAAGGAAATTTCATAACCCTCAAAGCTTAGAAGGCTCCTAAAGGCTCAGCATCCCAAGCCTTCAAGGTAGAGGAGTCCTATGGAGATACTATAGATGAAGGTAGAGGAGTCCTTCATCACAAGAACGGTTCAATCTATATGGGAGCACAAGAAAGGATCAAGATGGAAGAACAACTTCAAGAAGCACACCAAGGGAATTAAAGACAAGATGCAAATGGTGTGTTATGAATTTAAGAAACAAAGACACTTCAAATTTGAATCTCCTAACCTTGAAAAAAAAGAAAAGGAGAAGAAGAAGCTCTTCATGATACGATTGGATTCTAGAACTTAGGATTTGGATAGCTCTTGATTGGAATCGCTCTTGCAGACCATCTTGACACTACCTGAATCCTCTACACTTCACAATTGCCATGATTGAAACTGAAATTAGAATAGGATTTTAGGATTTTATGACTTATTAGAGTAAATTAAATTGTAGAAATTAAAGATAGGATAAAAATAATTGAAATAGAAAAATGGAAAGAGTTCAAAGATGGTTTGCCACTGATTTTCAAGGGAAAATCAGATAAAATAATTAAGATTCGCCACAAGCCTCATGGAGAACTTAAGGAGAATTAAGTGTTCTAATCCAAGAGGAAATGAGAGTCACACTCTTAGTTGCTAAAAAGCAAATATCATTCAAAATGATCTAAAAGTTGAACAAAAGTTCCTACGTTTAGCTATTTATACAAGGAAAAGGTGTGCCAAGTATTCAAACTATCCTAACTGGGCCTTAGGCCACGAATCGTAAGCTAACCCGTAAACTTTCCAACAAAGGCCTGCCTAAGGCTATGCGTCCAAAGGAGAGAAAAGTTAGCAACTAAGTCAAATGGTTTCTAGGCTTCGTCTAGGACCCAAATGAGTCTAGCAACCACGAGTCACCCAAACACTTGAAGGGCTAACATAAGTTAAACAAAGGGCATGCCAAATGGGTTAAGTTCTTGGAATAATTCCCATACACCATTAAGCACAAGAAAGGAAAGGCTAATGGTGTGTCTAGCCCCCTATGCTATATCTACAAGTTTATATTCGTTCAATAGTTTTCACAACGTTCATATTTTCCATATACGTGATGTACTCTATTTAAGTCTTGTTCATTTTCAGAACAGGAAAAATGTTACATCACAATCTCTGATATATCAAGTTAAGTCTGATAAAAGAATGTTATATCATGATTGTAAGTATAAGGAAAGAAAAAGAACTAGTATCCCTTATCAAATGAAGACAACACAACTAAGAATAGAGAAAAACTTTTCTCTTACACCCCTTTTTTCTATCTTTAGGAAAAGGAAAATTTCTACAACAACACTACAAAAAGCTTATCTTTGGCACTTAATGTTGAAGATCATTTTCTTCATGCAGAACAATGATCATCTCATGCTTATCTATATATTTGGTTGATCAAGCTCTCAAGAAAAAGATGTTGAGAAAACTAAAAAAGATAGAAAATGCTCAATACTCTTTGGATGACAACCTCTGAATTTCTTGTATACTTACTTTGTTAAGAAAATCCAATGTCTCTATTTTATAATTGTTATATACTCACCTAGTGAGTTATCTTTGTATAAAGATCTATTGCTTTTGAGATAGCCTAAAAAGGCTAAGTGTTAAAGAATACTTGGTGTTGCTTGTAATCAAGTAGATTACAAGTGGTGAACCTAAAGAAGTGAAAATACTTAGTAGTAACTGAGTTTGACTTTAGTGAAAAAATCATTTGAGTTGAAAGGATTGGACATAACTCTTATGGAAGAATGAACCAAGATAAATTCTCTTATATCTTTTCTCTCTCTTACCTTCACTTTTTATTCTTTACACCTCTTCATATAGTCCTTTGGACAATATTTGAAAACTTATGTATATATATAAATATATATCCTACGTTTTCGAAAAGTTTTATAAAAAACATACACACAATTCAACCCTCCCTTCTTGTATGTTTCCTGTTTCTTCATCCTTGTTCTCTATCCTCTTCCTCTCTACATATTATTTTCTCTCTTATCTCTCTTCTTCCCCTTTCTCTCTCATCTCTTTTTGTTTTCTCTTTCTCTTTCTTTCTCTCTCCTTTTCTCTTTCTTTACACTCTTTTTTTCTTCTCTATCTCCCCTCTCATTTTTTTTTTCTCTCTCTCGTCCCCCTCTTCACTCTCCTTCTTCTCAATTTTTAATCTCACGTCTCCCTTTTCTCTCTCTCCTATTCTTCTCTCCTATGTCTCTCTTTTCTTCATCTTTCTTCTCTCTCTTTTCTTCATTAATATTGACATAAAATATATGAATATTCATATTTTTGAATTAAATATTTAAAAATATTTGTAAATTATCAAATATTATGTAATATTGAAATTATTTTTGAATTATTAATTATTTAAAATTGGTTTATGTTTATTTTCAATAATATTTAATATTAAAGTTTCAATTTTTAAAAATATATTTTAAAATTTTAAAATTTTAAAATTTTGAATTGATTTATCCAAAAAAATATTTTAAAAATGAAAACAATTCAAATTTCTGGCATTTTAAATTTCTTGAAATATCTCGTCCAAACATCACCGACTGATGATGAGCATCATAACTAATTAAAAATGCTTGTTGCGTCAAAGATATATTTTTTTTCAAAAAAAAAAAGGCAGGAATAGTGTTTTCTTTTATTATTTTAGTGATAGAAATCAAGTATCAGTCGTAATAGATAAAGGTACCGAATCCAATGTTAGTCTCAGATAATGTTCATTATCTAAGAAGCTAGTCAAGGACTTTTTAGGTCACAATGGAAAGTGATTCCGTGTCCACCACAAGCGATACGACTTCACTATAGGCCCACCATTATACCACTGCAATCTGCAACCTTTCCAGGCCCCAAATATCCTATTTCATGTTGCCCTACAATATTCTATTTTTTGCTTACAAGGAACAATTCTTACAAATTAATAAGATTGTACTACGGTTCAACGTAAATTTCTTTCATTATTCATTATGTGCTAGGTTACTTGTGAATATTAATTCGTATAATAATGATTATCACTTGAAATACTTTGTTATTTTTAATTACTCAAAATTTAATCCTTCTAATAAATAACTTTAGCATAAAAAGAGAATCAACTCAAATCAATTGTTAACAAAAAAAAAAAAAAAATCAACACTTTATGATACCTGTACGTGTATAAAACTGTAAATGAATAGTATTCAATTTCTAAATATGTTAGCATTATTTATGAAAGACCTTAGGTTTTTTTTTTGGTCAAGTAGACATTATGAATACAACTAATATAAAAAATGTCAAGTAGACATTTTTTATACTTGTTAAAATTTACTGACTTGAGTATTAGAGTGTCTTTATAAATACTTAATTTCTCTCTATCGTGATTCAATTGTTCTAGAAAGAAGAATTATTTCCCGTATTCAGATCTCCATCAACAACAATATTATTTCAATTAAAAGAAAAATCGAGTTTGGTTATAAGCAAAATTTCAATGAAATTTTTTTAAAATAAACACAATTTATACATGAATTGTTGATTTAAATTCTACGGTTGATTTAAATTCTATGGTAGTCAATACATACCTAAAAATTTCTCTCCAACGATAAGAATATTGCACTCCATTTCCTTAAGAATATATACGAAGACTTCTAGCCAAATGTAGGTCCCCTTTTTTTCTTCCCCACTTGAACCCAAGGCCATGTCAAGAAATTAAATGGCGAATATATTGTTGAGAGAACTTCCTAAGTGGTTATGGATATATGAATACGAATATATGCTGGCCTGCTGGGTCCGTTAGATCCACCCATACATAGCCCTAAAGAAACTAAAGGTTCTTTATCTTTGCCTTCAGTATTCTGTCTATATAGGATTGGAAATTGAAGATGCATCATGTTTCGTGGTATAATTTTTGGATTTCTTTTTCTCTTTTTTGCCTTTTTCCATTTCATGATGATGTGCTTGGAAAGTAGAAAAGGAGTAAGTTATTAAAAGTAATAATATATAACTAACACTTTACACGCATAAAAAAATCAATACTATATTTTGTATTAAATAAGTAATACCATATAATTTATATGTATTATTATTTTTAAAGAGTATTGGTACTTAAAATCAAATAATGGCATATATAGATGTTGAAATTGGGGATTTCATTTAGTGATGGAGATCAAATAAGTCAATCAAAGTCGAATTTAAATGTATTATTGCTGATTGGTGGTTTATGATGATGGTATGAATCCCATGAAAGCTATGATTGATATAAGAGATCAAGGGAAGAGATTTAAAGAGGTCGTGATGAACCTAACTACTTGAATTCATACGAATCTAATCATGCATAGTAGTGTCTTAGTGAGCCCGTATTGATCTAAATTGAGCATTCTACATAATTAGAAATTATGCGCTGCCAATATTACATACCTTGCTTGGTCAATAAGACCGAAATCGGGCTTATATTTTATGTTACTTTTGGATTTCTTTTATTACTTGATTATAGGTTTTGTACTCGTAATAATTTAAGTTTTCTTATTAGTTAATTATAATTTTTAAACTAGTTTTCATTTTTTTAATAGGTGTATGCAAAAATCTAAATTGAATTCAACCAATCCAAAAAATTAAACTATTTTAAAAAAAAAACTCAAACCTAACTACTTTCTAAAAATAATAACGATTTAAAAAATAATTTAAAAATCCAATCACACGAGTAAAATATAAATAATTAAACTGATCTAAACCAACAAAAAAATTCAAAGTATTTTGAACGAAAATTCAAACCAAACCACTTTTTAAAAATAGTTCAATTAACTGAATATTTTTAAAAAGTAATTTGTTACTGTTTGGTTTTTAAACAAAAACTATCTTTTGCAACGCCCTGAGATGTATAATTAAGCTTAATTATGTTGGGTAATTTTCTCCCTTTATACGGGGAGAAGAACATTTGACTTTGAAAGTTGGTCATTATTTTTCTCAAAGGGAGAGAAACCTTTCCTTCAACAGGGTTGTAAAATCATAATAGAATGGTATAAACAATCTTTTTAAGTTTGTGATAATAAAAGTTTCTTAGGGTTAAAGTTTTGTACTTTTAGTTTGTGACTAATCGAGCACACAAAATAGAGTTTGAGAGTTTCACTCATGCGTAACCAGAAAAATCAGAATTTTATTTTTGTCTATGTATCACTTTCATTTTATTTCAGTATCCTTTAGTTACTGAAACTCGAATAGAAAAACAAGAAAGAAAATTTTGATTTATTAAATTTAACTGTTGCGATGCGAGCCAATTAGATTTTAATGAAGCATTAAATTGATTATATGAACTAACTTGTACAATAGTTTTACGAAAATTTAGTTAGATTTTATTATAATTTTTTATATATTTGATTTGGAAATCTAATAAGGATGCTGTAGATCCTGTTTAAAAATTATGTCCTGATTCAATTAGAAGTTATTATTTGTAAATTTGGCAAGTATTTGATTTATCTTTATTTATACTTTATTAGGATATTGTTCTTATTTTGTTAATAACAATATGTAATTGATTGAGATTTTAAAATTCTATTATAATGTAAAAGAGTATGGTAGAATTAAAAGACTACGTTGGGAATGTAATAAGTTATAAGAATTTTTTTAAAGACTTTTATAAGGAAGATTTTTGTAATTTGGGTTTTAATAAATTTATTTATAAAAGTTTATAAGATTTGAAAAAAATTTATGGATTTATAATATTTTAGAAGATTCTATTAGCAAACCTTGAAGATGATAAAAGTTATTGAATTTCTCTATTATTTTTTTATTATTTTCTTAGTGTGAAATTCTTACTTGAATTTCTAACAACAGGTAAAAAATAGTTATCATAAATAAAAATAATAATAACTTCACAAGAATACCTATTATACTAATTAAGTAATTTGTTTGCAAATATTTATAAATAATATTATACTTAAATAGAATTTCAGTACTTATTTTTTTAATTTTTTTTTAATAATGAATTAAAAAAGATAAATAAAAAGTACACAAAGAAAGACATAAGAAAAAAAGGCAATGGGGAGGTGATGGAGTGTAGCTACTCCAGCGGTGCGTTGCTTACCTCTACGAATCTTTGGCATTTGTCGCATTTCCTCATGTACTCTACGCAATCACCCTTTAGTGTCGGCCAGTAATATTCGGTCTTGGCGATCTTGCTGGCTAACACCCGGCTTCCTATGTGGGAGTCGCATACTCCCTCATGCACTTCCTTGATCACATAACGCGTCTCTTCTCCTTCGACACACTACAATAGTGGGAAGGAGAAGCCTCTCCTATACAATTTTCCTCCAATAATGATGTACTTGGTCGCATCTTTTATTAGTTTTTTAGCCTCGACCGGGTCCTTCGACAACCTCTCGTCTTTCAGGTATACTGTTAAGGGGCTCATCCATGTTCTCCATTCCTCCACGCAGTTGACATCTGGCTCTTCAACAGTCGATCGGCTGATGCTTTCATGGATGACCGATCCCTACATTCCTCTTTTTTGGGAGGTGGCGAGCTTTGATAACAAGTCATCTCTTTCATTTTGCTCTCTAGGCACATGGTGGAGCATGAATTTCTCAAATGTGGCTGCCATCTTGGTTGCCCGATCCAGGTATTTCATCAATTAGGGGTCCTTGGCCTGGTATTCCCCATTTACCTGTCTTGTTATCAACTTTGAATCGCTTTTGGCAGTCAAGGCTTTTGCGTCTAATTCCTTGGCTAGTCTCATCTCGGCCAGTAGTGCCTCATACTCGGCCTAGTTGTTGCTGGCTTTGAATTCGAAGTGGAGTGACTGTTTGATCAATACGTCGTTCGGCCCTTCCAATATCACCCCAACTCTACTCCCTGTCTGGTTGGAGGCCCCATCTACTGATAAGAACCATCCATTATTTACTTTCGCCTCCTCACTTTCGGCCGTCATTTCTGTAACGAAGTCGGCATGATTTTGCATTATTTGATTTTAACTAAACTAAACCCTCTTCTTGCTGTTCTGGTTTCTATTTACATGATTTTCAGCATAATATTCTAGTTTCTACTATACATGATTAGGCATGGTAAGAGTGTGCCCTTATGAGAATCGACCTAAGTTGACCCCTACACTACAAAACTTAAGGGATACCTAGTGATTTGATATTGTGTCGACAACATTATCAAACTGGCGTCGTTGCCGAGGCCACATGTTGTTGTGTCATAATCTTGTAGTGGTTAGAACCTTTAACTGTATAGAGTATTTATGTGAGTAATTTTGACCTTCTTTTGTGTTGTAGCACTATTAGGAGTAGAGTAGTAGTAGAAATAGTAGAAATCCTTGTAGCACTAGTAGAAATCCTAGGGGTTGAAAATTTGACTAACTCAGAATTGACTGCAACTTGGTCACAAGGTAGAAAAAATTCATACATCAAGGCCACTTAGGCCATTTTCATGATTTTTAAAAATCGTCAAAAAATCATTCTCATGATTTTTAGAAAGTTTTTTTTAAAATATTTTGGTATCATTTTACCCCTCTTATACCCTTCTTGACACGTGTTTACTATTGTAAGGGTATTTTTGGTCATTTCACTATTTGTTGTTTTTTTGTTTGTTTCTACAGTTTATGTCAATATGTTTTTCTTGTGTATGACTAGGAGTGGTCCTAGTAACTTACATGGTTATGATCCAGAGATAGAATATTCTATAAGTTAAGAAATTCTAGGAGTAATGAAGTAGTTAATAGTAGTAGTCTTAATTGTAGTGTTTTTGTATCTAATTTTGTTAGTATTTCTTTAGCATCCAACTTTCTAGCAGTACTTATGCATCTGATCCTACTAATAGTTCTGATTCTAATTCTGATCTTGGTAGTTCTGGTGCTAGTTATGATTCTAATTTCGGTGTTGGTATATCCCAATTTGGCCTAGATAATATGGAGAACAATGACAAAACCCTGAAGGAGTTGGCTACACTTGATGTTATGTATCAACCTTGGTGTATTCAATATACTGAATTGGAACAAGCTCAGTCATATGAGCCTAAGTCTGGAGTAATACATTTGTTGCCTTAGTTTCATAGTCTTGTAGGTGAAGACCCCCACAAGCATCTCATGGAGTTTCATTTTGTGTGTTCCACCATGAGGCCACCTGGAATCCATGAAGACTACATCAAGATGAAGTCATTCGTTTTCTCCCTAGATGGAGCTACCAATGACTAGTTGTACCTATAACTAGTACTGCTTAATACATGGGGAGACATGAAGAGGATGTTCTTGGAGAAATTCTTTCTTGCATCCAGAATAGCAACAATCAGGAAGAAATAGGTGGCATAAGACAACACACTAGTGAAACATTATATGAGTATTGGGAGAGGTTCAACAAGTTATGTGCAACTTGTCCTCATCACCAAATCAATGAGAAACTTTTGATATATTTTATGAGGGACTAATAATAATGGACAGAAGTATGATAGATGCTACTAACGGTGGAGCTTTGATGGACAAGACCCAACGACAGCAAGAAATTTGATTTCCAATATAGCAAGTAACACTCATCAATTTGGTGCTAGAGGGGCTACTGCATCCAGAGTAGTAAATGCGATACTTGTGTTGATACCAAAGATTGGAGAGTAAAATAACTAAACTGACCTCCCTTGTGAGATAGCTAGCCATTGGGCAACATTACACTAGTCCACCAATCAAAGTATGTGGCATTTGTACTTCTACTGAGCATCCAACTGATGTGTGCCCCACATTGAAAGAAATTGAACCAAATAGTGCAGAAGTTGTTGGACTAATTGGTGGGCAGCAATGTGGAGGGAAACAATATGGTAGTCAGCACTATGATAGGCAACAATATGGTAGTCAGTAGTATAGACAAACCCAAGGGCAGTACTCAAACCAAAGATTTAGTTCTATACAAAACACACCTCAAAACCAACATAGATACCAACCACTAGTTCCCAAATCTCAAGCACCACCCTTCAGACAACAACCACAACAACTAGTTCAGTAGCTTAATAGTTCACCTTCTCTAGAAGATTTGGTGAAGTAGATGGCAACAAGCAAAATTCAGTTTCAACAAAATTTGACTGCCAAAATTCGGGATTTGAAAACACAAATGGGGCAATTAGCCACTACTTTGAACTAACTGCAATCAACTGGTTATGGACATCTCCCTTCTCAAACAATTGCCAATCCAAAAGGGAATGTGAGCGCCATAACTTTGAGGAGTGGTAGAGAGTTACCACAATGGCAGTTAACACCATAACAGTAACTAAAACTAGTTAGCAATGATTCTGAAAGCAGATTTACTTGAACAATAACAGATTAAAGTAGTTCCATTACCCTTCCCCACCAGAACAGTCCAAGCAGGAAAATTTTAACTAGATGAGGAGTTGCTACAAACATTCAAGAAGGTGGAAATTAATATTCCTCTCCTTGAGGCCATCAAGCAGATTTTGAAATATACAAAGTTCCTCAAGGAGAGGAATAAATTGAAGGGAGATGTATAAATAGGAAAAAATGTTTTTGCATTGATCAAGAGTGAGCAAGTATCTGCCTTGATTCAACATGCCATGCCAAAGGAATGCAGAGATCCTAGCACTTTTACTATTCCATGCACCATAGGTGATTGCACTTTTGCATATGCTATGTTGGATTTAGGCACTTCAATTAATGTTATGCCTTTATCAATGTATAAATCACTGAATTTTGGTGATCTAGAACCAACTAGTGTAATAATCTAACTAGCAAACAAAAGCATTGTACATCCACTTGGTATCCTAGAAGATGTATTGGTTCGAATAAATGAATTGATTTTTCCAATAGATTTTTATGTGTTAGATATGGAGGATGAGCCATCTAGCAAAGGATCTACCTTAATCCTTGGCATACCATTCTTAATGGCAGCAAGGACGAAGATTGATGTGCATGTTGGAACCCTCTCCATGGAGTTTGGTGATAACATGGTGCAATTTAATATATTTGAGGCCATGAAGCATCCCACAGAAAACCATTCTATCTTTGACATAGATGTGATTGATGTACTAGTTGATGATTATATGCAGCTGCATACTGGCAATTCTGATTTTTTTTTATTTTGTTGATGTGGCTGATGTTTCTGACTTTTTGGATTGTGTTGATATGGTTGATGTTTCTGATTTTTCTGATTTAGCTGACTTTGAGTGCATGTGTGATAGAGGCAAGGACTACTCCATTTGCATAGAAAGTTGTGTGGCTATTGATGAAGGACCAGAAGTGGTAGAAGTGGGAGAAGTGACATAAGTTCCAGCAAGCAAACCTCCCCCACCTCCCTCACTAGCCGTAGAGTTGAAACCATTGCCTGACCACATGAAGTATGCTTACCTAGAGGACGACCAAAAGATTCCAATCATCATAGCCAACAACCTCCAATCTGAGCAAGAGGAGAGGTTGTTACATGTATTGAGGAAGCATAGGAAAAGCATTGGTTAGACTCTAGTTGACATTCTAGGGATTAACTCTTTCATATGCATGCATAGAATACTATTAGAGGAGGAAGCCCGACCAATGAGGCAGCCACAAAGGCAGTTAAACCCCACCATTCTAGATGTTGTCAAAAAGGAAGTCATGAAGCTATTTGTAGCAAGGATCATTTACCCCATATTAGACAATTAGTGGGTTAGTCCTCTACAGGTTGTTCCTAAGAAATCTGAGATGACCGTGGTAAAGAACCAAAATGATGAATTGGTTCCAACTAGAATTCGTAATAGTTGGTGAGTGTGCATAGATTACAAAAAGCTAAACCAAGCAACTCGCAAGGACCACTTCCCTCTACCATATATTGATCAAGTTTTGGAGAGGTTGGGAGGTAAATCCTATTATTATTTTCTGGATGGCTTTTCAGGTTACATGCAGTTGCAAATAACCTCCACCGGGAGTAGGAGGAGAAATTGCTACAAGTCTTAAGGCAAAATAAGAAGGCAATAGGGTGATAAGAAGGCAATAGGGTGGTGACTATTGGACCTTCCTAGAATTAACCCTTCAATCTACATGCATAGAATTTTAATGGAGGAAGAAGCCCGTCGAATAAGGCAACAAAGAAGATGACTAAATTCGACCATCCTACATGTGGTTAAGAAGGAAGTAACAAAACTACTTGTTGCCGGAATCATCTACTCCATCTTAGATAGCCAGTGGGTCAGTCTTGTGCAAGTAGTCCCAAAGAAGTTTGGGATGATCGTAATGAAAAATCAGCATGGTGAGCTAGTGCCTATGCGGATTCAGAATAGCTGGCGAGTCTGTATCAACTATAGAAGATTAAACCAAGTGACTCACAAGGATCATTTTCCTTTTCCTTTCATACACCAAGTCCTGGAAAAACTAGTAGGAAAATCCCATTATTGTTTCCTGGATGGATTCTCTAGATATATGCAAATCCACATTGCACCTAAAGATCAACACAGGACTACCTACACTTGCCCATTCGGTACCTTTGTGTACACAGGCATGTTGTTTGGTCTATGCAATGCTCTGAACACATTTCAGCGATGTATGACCAATATCTTCTCGAAGTTGCTACATGATTGCATGGAAGTCTTCATGGATGACTTCATGGTGTATGCCGAATCTTTGATGCTTGTCTGGAAAATTTATCTCAAGTTGACTAGATGCATGGACACAAATCTGGTGCTTAACTTCGAAAAATGCCATTTCATGGTGACTGAGAGAATTGTGTTGGGACACCTTGTATCCAATAAAGACATTGAGGTCGATAAAGCTAAGTTAGACATCATTACCTCTCTTCCTAACCCTGCTTCTATGCGGGAGGTTCGCTCATTCTATGGACATGCAGGGTTCTATAGAAGGTTTATCAAGAATGTCAGCAAGATTACCCTACCCTTGTCCAAGCTACTATAGAAAGATGTCGACTTCAATTTTGACCAGCCCTGTGTTGAAGTGTTCAAAGAGTTGAAAACCCTCTCACATTTGCACCTATTCTCCAAGCACCCAACTGAGAGTATCAATTCGAGCTCATGTATGATGCCTCCAATTTAGCACTCGAAGTCGTCTTAGGCTAGAGAGACGAAGTTGGCACGCAAGCGCACGTGATTGCATATGCGTCCCGAACAATGGATTCGGCCTAGTTGAATTATATGATAACTGAGAAGGAGCTGCTAGCAATTGTTTTTGTCTTGGACAAATTTCGTTCATATCTATTGGGCTCCAAAATTATCATCTTCTCTAACCATGCAACATTGTGATTCTTGTTGAGGAAGCCAAATGCGAAGCCAAGACTGATTCGGTGGATGCTTCTTCTCCAAGAATTTGACAGAGAGATTAGAGATAAGAAAGGAGTTAAGAATTCAATAGTAGACCATTTGAGCCAAATCAAGAGGGAGAGCAACCCAATGCCAATTCGAGATGAATTCCCTAACAAGAAACTATTGCAGCTGAACAAGATTATACCATGGTTTGCAGACATTTGTAATTTCATTGTTGCATCTTAGTTTCCACTAGAGGCATCCAGGCTATACAAAGAAAAACTTAAGAGTGATGCCAAATACTACATATAGGATGATCCATATCTTTGGAGACTCTACAATGATCAAGTCATTCGTAGGTGCATTCTGGATTCCGAGATTAATTCGGTCCTCCAATTTTATCATGCAGCATCTGGAGGCGGTCATTATGGATCAACTCAGACAACCCGAAAAGTGCTAGACTATGGGTTCTACTGGCCCACTATTTTTCGAGACGCCCACTTATTTGTCTCAGCCTACAAACAATGTCAAAGAGTAGGGATAGCCATAAGCCGAAGGCATGAAATGCCCCAACAAAAAATCTTGTTCTATGAAGTTTTTGATGTTTAGGGGATTGACTTTATGGGGACATTACAAGTCTTCAGTGGATACTCTTACATTCTGCTGGTTGTCAATTATGTATCGCGATGGGTAGAAGCCATAGCCACCAAGACCAATGATACCAAAGTTGTGATGGATTTCCTGAAATCCAATATCTTTTGTCAATTTGGTGTGAACAAATCTCTAATAAGTGACCAAGGGAGTCACTTCTGCAATAGAGCCATGTCATCTCTACTTGACAAGTATAGGGTGGTGCATCAAATTACCACAGCATACCAACCACAAACAAACGGCCTAGCTGAAGTGTTTAATAGGGAAATCAAGAAAACTCTGCAAAAGATGGCAAATCCCAACCGGAAGGACTGGAGCCAACTCCTTGAGGATATGCTCTAGGTACACAGGATAGCATACCAAACTTTGTTGGGGATGTATCCTTACCAATTTGTCTTCAATAAAGCCTGCCACCTACCAGATGAACTGGGACATCGCGCTTATTGGGCAGTCAAGCAGTGCAATATGGCTTACGACCAAGCTGACAAAGAAAGGAAGCTCCAATTACAAGAATTGGAGGAGCTCCACTTGGAAGCATATGAGAACTCTCGGATCTACAACCAAAAAGTCAAGCAATTCCATCATAGCCAGATCCTAAGGAAGGAGTTCCAAGTCGGCTACAAAGTACTCTTGTTCAATTCTAGATTAAATCTCAGCGTAGGTAAGCTCCATTCTAGATGGGATGGACCATTTTTTATCACTAATGTCTTTCCCTATGGTGTAGTTGAATTAAAAGATGAAACTACAAATAGCACCTTCCAGGTCAACGGGCATCAACTGAAAATTTTCCATGAAGTTCCAGCACTGACAGTAGGCGAGATGGAGAGCATCTCACTAATGGAATCGGCCATGCCGGATGACACCCTGAGCAAGCCTCAAAATCCCCTCTATTTTCATGACATGCATTGAGGGTAATGCATCATTCAAGTGTGGGGGGATGATGAGTCGTATTTTATATACCTCACAAGGGCTTAAGATGGGTGTTGTTAAGAATTATGGGCCTAAAAATAGGAGAAATACAAATATGCGCTAAAATGAGGTTTTTAAACTAACCAAAGGTTAAGACTTGTTTTGCAGGACCAATAGGATCATCTCGGCCCAAGCCATCTCGGCCCAAGCCATCTCGGCCCAAGCCATCTCGGCCCAAGTCGGGAACATCCCGGCCAGTCCAACGCTCTCGGTCAAGCTAACATCAGCGACGAAAATCTCGCCTAAAATCACTCTGGCAATAATGCATATATTATTTGTCAAGATTAAGGAATCTATAATGCAGATATGATTTGCTAAGATTGAGGAATCTGTAATGCAGATATGATTTTCTAAGATCAAGGAATCTATAATGCAGATATGATTTGCTAAGATTAAGGAATCTATAATGCATATATGATTTGCTAAGATCAAGGAATCTGTAATTCGGGTAACTAGGAATGCATATATGATTCTGCTAGAAATTAGGAAACTGGGAAACTCCTAAGATTGAGGAGATTGTAATCTGTAATTCGAATTGGAATCTTTAGGATTTGAATTTCTGTTATTAGGATTAGATTTATATTTATCTAGCTTATGTATAAATAAGCACACCAGGCCACGTTTTCAAGTGTGGAATTTCAGCAGAATCTAGACCTAGCGCCGTCAGCAACTACAAACACTTCAAGCTAGCACGGTGGTACACGAAGCTTCAGTAAGGTGTCTCTCTCGGTCGAGGAGGTACAGGATCATGATTTGGGAAGATGGAAGCTATCGGAGGTGATCGCTCGATATAGCCGACGCACTCTGGTGGACGGAAACCTCAACTTCTACTGGTGCATCACTGTCGTTCTTCCATTGGCGGTCGTCGTGGAAGGCGGACTGTCTGGAAACTCTGATTTCTCACCTTTGTATTTGGTTTGGCATATCAATAAATACAACTGGTTTGCAATTCTAAATTTTCTTGTAATTCCTGCGCTTTAATTCTACTCTTAACTTTGCCGTGACACATTACTAGGGGTAGATCACGTTAGATTAGGACCGATTGCAACTGGTTTAACAATCCGATTAGGTAGAGAACCTAAAATCAACCAAGTGCATACTTTTTGCCAACTGATGATGTAGCGGTTGTGTAAATCCTCGATATGGCAGTGGACAAACGTTCGACGGTCGCCGTAAGAATCTAAGGTTGATTTGAAGTATAATTCCAATAGGAATGGTAAGCTGTGATGTGTTTCTGATTCCCGAATCAGTACAGTAGATTAGTTAGTTTAGTTTACTTTCAGCACTTAGTTTATTTTCTTGCACTTAAACACAAACCCCCCTATTTACTACTTTCTAGAGTCTAAGACTGAGTCAGTCCGACTCCGTCGCATCTAAATCACTTTTGGCCGAAACCATATCGGTTCCCTGTTAGCCGAGATCGGATTATTGAGAGCGAATCGGCCTTAGTGTCGCCGAGGTCAACTCGGCATTTCACAACACTTAGCGTTTCTATAAAACTCTAATTTCTACACTTAGTCACAATTTAACACACTGTTTCCTTGAGAGAATCGACCTAGGGTTAGCTATACTATAGTTAGCTTTAGTTTTATTTGATGCACGTAAGACGACTAAAAACCTGCTTATCAAATTAGCGCCTTTGCTGGGGACACAAGTTCTTTTGTGTCTTTTTGTGCCAAAACTGAGTTAAGCCGAATCTCGAGTCTGTGGAATGTTGTGTCTGTCGTTTGAGTCATAGAGTTTGTCGAGTTTGTTGAGTCTGTATTTGTTTTCTTTTCAGTCAAATCTAAAAATAATATAGCATGCTGAATATTTGTTAAATTTTTGTTGCGTATGTGTGTTGAATTTTTGTTTACGTGAGTCTTTAAATTCCTAAAAGAAAAAACAACAACAACAACCATCCGTGCATCATTGCATTTAACTGCATCTACATAATTGATTTTGCTTTCTGATAGCTACTTGTTTTCTATTTTCTGAGTTGCATAACTAACTCTAACTTCTTCTGCATAACCGATATCGATTTTTCTGCATATTTAATTCTACAATTTCTTTGTATGATTTTTTTTTCCCTTTTTTATGCATCAATTTTTTCAATATTTTGTTGCCTTTCTATGCCTTCATTTCTTTTGCCACATATTTTTCTATTTCTATTTTTGTTTTCTTTCTATTTTTCTGTCTCTCTATCTTTTATTTTTCTAATTTTCTGTTTTTGATTCTATTCTTCTCTGATGTTTTTCTATTTTAATTCAGTTATCTTTCTGTTTTTCTATTTTTCTAATTCAGTTATGTTTTTGTTCTTCTTTATGATTTTTAATTTTGTTAACAACACTTGTGCATTCTGATACTAGTATTATTCCTACTTCTTCTGATCTTGATAATTCTGCTCCTAGCTCCAATGAAGAAAGGAATCAGTTGCACGATGATGCCATGATGTATCAACCGTGGTGTCCCCAATATCCCAAATGGGATAGTGCCTGGTCATATGAGAATTATCCATCTAAGCTAACAACTGTGCTGAGTTTTATGATTTTGCAGGTAACATTCACCATTTTGACAATGGGGGATTGATGAGTCACAATTTATACATCTTTTAGACATCATAGAAGGAGGTTTGCAAGACTATTCTATGCTGAAGAATGGATTGTTAGCTAAGATTCATTTTATGGGCTTAAATACAGAGAAAATACAAATCTGTATTAATTCAGATTTCTTAGCTAATAAAAAGTATCACTCCTTCTTCTGCAGGTCAAGCCGAGTTGACCAGGGTCAACAGAGGAGTTTCAGCCGAGTTGACCAGGGTCAACAGAGGAGTCTCAGCCGAGATGAAGTCGTCCCGGCCAGACCGATTCCGTCTCGGCCAAGCAGAGTCGTCTCTAAGTTCATACTTTAAGGTCCAAGAAGCCCCAACAAAGAGGGGCCCAATTGTATTGACCACATCAACTATCTAGCTCGGAGGCCACCTCGTCAGCTCGGCTACCATGTCACTCCTAGGAAATCTGCCATGTCACGTTAGAAGATGCACAGGGGTAGAATAGGACATTCACAAAGTGTAATTCATTTAGGATTCGTTAGGATATTTTGTTAGCATCTAGCTGCTCGGCTCATGTATATATAGGAGGAGCTGTGCACTTTTTTCTGCGTCTTTGAATTCACACTTAATACACTTCATTTACTTCATTTCCTCGCTCTCATCCTTCCATTTCTGGTGGTGCACGGTCTTTGCATTGGCGTTTCTCGATTGAGGAAGTGTAGGTCCGAGACTAGGAAGCCGAAGTTTGCTAGAGGGGACCGTCAGACTCTCGACGCACTCTGGTGGAGCTGATCCCTCGGCGCTCAGGCTAACGGAGGTGAACCACCACCATCAACCATGGCGATCGTCGTGGAAGATGGATTCACCTGAATTCAGGACCACTGTATTTGTATTCCATTTCTGTTAATCAATTTCATTCTGCAACTCTTATCTCCATTCTCTTCCTCTGCTTTAATTCATGATTTGATCCGCGATTGC
The DNA here is from genome assembly GCA_025330945.1 of Mucuna pruriens. NCBI lineage: Eukaryota > Viridiplantae > Streptophyta > Magnoliopsida > Fabales > Fabaceae > Mucuna > Mucuna pruriens. Next base: position 2,310,198 of record JAENHJ010000532.1, read on the forward strand.
AATTAAATTGTGAACAATGTTAAGCTAAGCCGATTGGAACTGGTTTAACTAATTTAGTAGGTAATCAATTGGCGATTGTTAACTGAGAACCTAAAATCAGCTCTGAACTTAATCCCTACCAACTGATGAGGTAGCGATTGCATAAATCCTCGGTAGAGATAGTCCACCTCTGTAGCGTCTGTCTACACTCAGCCGAGACCAAGCCGGATTATCTCTACCGGGATCATCTCGGCTCAGTCGGCAGAGCTACTCGGCCAGTGCCGAGGGGAGTCAGTACTTTACATCTCAGATTCTACGTCACTTCACTTAACACCAATTCACAACTGAACACACTGTGTTCTTGAGAAGAATGACCTAGGGTTAGCTATACTATAGTTAGCTTTAGTTATTTGATAAGCGCGTAAAACAACTGTAAAAACGTTCATCATCAAATTGGTGCCGTTGCCGGGGACACAAGTTCTTTTGTATGCCAAGTTAAGTGAGGTCGAATCCCGAGTCTGTAAAGTGTGTCCGTCAGGTCAGTCTATTGATTCTTTTGAATTTGTCTGTGTCTGTTTTCTACAATAATATAGCATGCTGAGTGTGTGTTAAAACTCTGTGGTGTGAGTTTCACTACTAAAAAAATAAAAATAAAAAAAATAAAAAAAAATAAAATAATAATAATAAAAAAAAAATTTGTCTATTAATATAGCAATATCCTTTTTACGATACATTTGTTCTAACTGTTCTATCTAACTTTTCTCTTGTACCATTGATTTTGTTCTTATCTACTGATCAGCACAACTAACGACACTTTTCTGTAATTTTTTTTTACGATGCATGACTAACTGTAAATTTTTCTGCATAACTGATTTTTACTTTCTGCATACTTGATTCTGTAATTTCTATTCCCTTCTATTTCTCCATCTTATATTTTTCTATATTCCTGTTTTTAGTTCTATTCTTTTTGTTGTTTCATTTTTCCAATTCCAATTCCATTACTTTTTTTCTGTTGTTTCATTTTTCTTTCTGAAATTCAATCTTGCTAATAACGCATGTGCATTCTGATTTTGATAATTTTACTCTTAGAGGGGAATAGTTGCACGCTGATGCCATGATGTATCAACCATGGTTTCCCCCATATCTCGAATGGGAACAAGCTCGATCGTACGAACAATATCCAATTGAGCTAACTCCTATGTTGCCTGAGTTATATGATTCTGCAGGAGGCATTCATCCTTCTAACACTATGGGTGTCACAACATTTAGAGGAGAGAATAGGATAACTGCTGCGAACAACCAGAGATTAGGCAGCAACATAGATGGATGTGGTATGTGTGGCTCTGTAGGACATCAAACCCATGATTGTCCCATTTTGCAAGAACCACCACTTCCATTTACACCGCAGCAGAGGGTCATGAACAAACAGAAGGAGAGTTCCATGGGGAACTGGACCGACCACATGCCCATAAGCAACACGGAATCCCACAAAGAAAGGTGCACCACATTGCAGGAGCTACAGGAGCTGTAGAAACAAGTTGCTGAATTGACTGCCACGGTGAACCAGTTACACTTTGAAAGGTTTGGGTGCAGTTCTCCTCAACCCATCGCCAATCCGAGGGAAGAAGATATGAGTAGCACAACCAGACAAGATGGCGAGGAGCTACCACGATCCGTTCATATACAATGTGAATCCTCTGGAAATCCGGATTCAGAGAATTCAACCATTGTGCCAAGCCCTACCAACTCCACACCTGTTGCTACTGACTCTATTGCGATGGCTGAGATTGATGACTGTGCTCAATCCATTCTCCAGAATTTAGACCAGGTTCCTGGGGTCGAAATAACTGATCCTGCAAGTACTGATGCCGACGTTACTAAGCCTAAGTGCACTGATGCCAAGATTGCTGATCTGGGATATGCTGACACTGATTTTGCCGAAGGAGCTGAGGACATTGCTTCTATAGCTGATGAGTCGGCCGAGAATAAGCCGACTCCCAACCGCCGAGATTCAACAAAGACCGAGACAGATTTGGCCAACCAAGCACCGAGTCTAGATCGAGTCGGCCAAATGAAGTTGAGGCGAGACGAAACCGACTTGCCCAAGGAGACATGGGTCAGAGCCGACTCCATCTCGGACAATAGAACCCGAAAGCGAGTACCACCCGAGTCTGACTCGAGTGGAGATATGGAGGCCGAGTCAGTCGGCATTATCCAATGCAGAATCCGGGCAAATGTCGAAAGGATGCTGAATCGGCCAACTCTATACTTGAAATGGTCAATCCAGTTTCGGCATCCGAGTCCAAAGTTCACCAGAAAGGGCGGCAATACATGTTTGGTATTTATAAGCACCCAGATCCAGGCTGAGCAACAGGAAGAACTGCACCAAGATGAGAAGAGATCAAGAAGCCTGTATAGCTACTTGATCAAACATTTACCAATAAGTCTTCTGCTCCAAGAGTCACCAATAGGCATCATGTGGTATTTGGCAAGATGGATATGGAGAAAGCTTCCCCAGGCTATCATGAACAGGAATGGAGCAAAAATGATAGAAATCAGATTTTTCACGTTCTTTCCACCTTGAGAAAGAATATTGTCATTCTATAAAAAAAATAAAAAAATAAAAAATAAAAATAAAAAAATAAATTTGAGGCCGCAGATGAGTCGTCCACTAAAGGCCGAAAGCAAAAACAGACTCAGGTTAAATCGGCCAGGTAACAAAGAGATAAGGCCGACACGAAGCCAAGACCCTCTTGGCTAATAAAGACAAGAAGCAAGCAAGAACTGTAGTCTTGTTCCATCTGGATCCGCCGTCATAGCTGAACAAAAGGCCGAGTCGAGACCAAGTCGGCTTGACGGATCCGAAACCAGTACCTGAAAAATCTCCATTACCGCCACCATCCATGGAACTGTGATCATTGCCAAATCATTTGAAGGCGCATGGAGGTCATTTTCTGATGGAACTAGATTCGTCAGATAGCATACCTCAACTCCGCTCCACTATCCTCTCTCATGTCATAGCATGCATTGCGGACAATGCAAATTTCAAGTGTGGGGGGGGGGGGGATACTGCTGCAGTCTTCTAAGCTTGCTGCATTCTATCCACCATGTTTCATCTTGCTTTAATCGTTTTGTTTTGATTGCTTTGTTTTGAATTTCTTTTGAGTTTTTTTCAACATTTCCCTTTGTTTTCAATAAAAGTTGTCCAAGCCGAATCCATTCTAGCTCTGTGCCATCTTGGCCGGACCCGTAGTGACTTCGGCCTGGAAGGATTTCAATTCTGTTATTTCATTTTTTGTTGATTTTCTCCTAGCAGAATTCCAAAGTGGATTGTCAAAAATAAATTGTTTTGAAAAGAATCTTGAATTGACTTCTGTAAGTTTGAAAAAGACAGTAGGAGTAACTCTGCAACTTTGGCAAGAGATTCCCCTAGCTTGAGGGGAATGAAACTTTTGTGCTCTAGTCAGTGATTGACTGTAAAACTGAAAGGAAAACCTTTTGTGACAAGCAAAACAACCTGTGTGAGATTTTGAGCCCTTGTAAATATTGATGGCTTACATCTTGCCATTTCTCTTCTTCTTCTAATATGATTTTTGCATTCATGTTAACTGCATATTCTACATTTTGCCTTAACTCTCTGGATACAACTGTTCTCACATGCAGGAATGACATGATCTAGGCCATGTTTCTTATAAGCCCTGAGCCAAATAAAGCCTACCTGAACAAATGTGTCTGTTGTTTACCCCTTTTGAGCCTCATGCAACCATTCTTCCTAACAGCTCACTACAAGCCAAGGCCAGAAAAACCATGAATCAACCTCACCCTCGGGGAGCAGAGGAGCTTTGGAATTGTTTTGGGAGTAAGTCATGATCAAGTGTGGGGGAACTCCAGGAAGCAAAAGGTTGTTCAGCACCCTCTAAGGCTTGAAAATGCAAGAAAAAGAATAAAAGCGAGTGAAAGAAAGAAAAGAGAAAAAGAGGAAGCAGTAGTTGAAAATCTGAGCTGAAACGGACAAAGAAAGAAATAGCTGCATAAAATTGTATAATAAGAAAAAGAAAAGAAAATGAGCTGGTAGCAGCAAGGAGGAGGAATTGACAGCATCCTGGGTTATCCCTCAGGCCGAAAAAGCTTGCTCCCCATTGCTCATCTCTTCCTCGTGGGTCCTGAAGCTAGTTTTCCCATATTTTATCCTACCCGTGACCCGGCCTCGCTACAAACCGAAAAGAAGTCCTAGTGATCATAACTGTGTGTGTTTTTGCAGGTGTAAGAAGAGAGATTTGCCAAAGTATGGTAATATCAGTTCCATGAATGTTGAGTGTAAATACAAGCCCAAACACGTGAGAAATGAGGGAGTTATTTTCCTAAAAGAAAGCTCTGTCACTCTTGGTTACCTTTTCTTGTTTGCAGGTCATGAATTTGCCTAGAGCACGGAAGGAGTAATTTCCGGATTATTAGAGTATCTCGATCTCAGGGTGAATGAGTGTCGACTCTGTCTCGGTTGCACTAAAGGAAGCCAAGTGAAAATTTCTTTTCTATCTTAAAAAATTTCCCCTTGTTGATTTTCATTTTATTTTGCCCAGGAGTGCAAAAGGGTAAGTGTGGGGGTGTGATGAGTCACAATTTATACATCTTTTAGACACCTAAGAAGGAGGTTTGCAAGACTATTCTGTGCTGAAGAATGGATTGTTAGCTAAGATTCATTTTATGGGCTTAAATACAGAGAAAATACAAATCTGTGTTAATTCAGATTTCTTAGCTAATAAAAAGTATCACTCCTTCTTCTACAGGTCAAGCCAAGTTGACTAGGGTCAACAGAGGAGTCTCAGGCGAGATGAAGTCGTCCCGGCCAGACCGATTCCGTCTCGGCCAAGCCAGAGTCGTCTCGGCAGTTCATACTTTGCGGTCCAGTAAGCCCAACAAAGAGGGGCCCAATTGTATTGACCACATCAACTATCTAGCTCGGAGGCAACCTCAGCGTCAGCTCAGCTACCATGTCACTCCTAGGAAATCTGCCATGTCACATTAGAAGATCTGCACAGGGGTAGAATAGGACATTCACAGTGTAATTCTGTTAGGATTCGTTAGGATATTTTGTTAGCATCTAGCTGCTCAGCTCGTGTATATATAGGAGGAGCTGTGCACTTTTTCTGCGTCTTTGAATTCACATTTAATACACTTCATTTACTCCATTTCCTCGCTCTCATCCTTCCATTCCTGGTGGTGCATGGTGCTGCATTGGCGTTTCTCTCGATTGAGGAAGTGTAGGTTTGAGACTGGGAAGCCGAAGTCTGCCAGAGGGGACCGATCAGACTACTGACGCACTCTGGTGGAGCTGATCCTCAACGCTCAGGCTAACGGAGGTGAACCACCACCATCAACCATGGCGATCGTCGTGGAAGATGGATTCACCTGAATTCAGGACCACTGTATTTGTATTCCATTTCTGTTAATCAATTTCATTCTGCAACTCTTATCTCCATTCTCTTCCTCTACTTTAATTCATGATTTGATCCGCGATTGCAATTAAATTGTGAACAATGTTAAGCTAAGCCGATTGGAACTGGTTTAACTAATTTAGTAGGTAATCAATTGGCGATTGTTAACTGAGAACCTAAAATCAGCTCTGAACTTAATCCCTGCCAATTGATGAGGTAGCGATTGCATAAATCCTCGGTATGGCAATGGACGAACCTTTGGCGATTGCCATAAGACTTCCCAAGGCTGATATGGATTGAGAACTGGAGTGTGGAGCCTAGAATGAACTTGGATTAATGGGACTGAATATGAGCACAGTTAAATAATAATAATAATAGATAATTAGTAATAGTAGTATATGTTTATTGCATTCGTAGTCTTAGTCTATTTTCTGCATTACTTGCATTCCCAACCCCCATGTTTATTGCTTTTTAGTCTGAGACAGAGATAGTCCACCTTTGTAGCGTCTGTCTGCACTCAGCCGAGACCAAGCCGGATTATCTCTACTGGGATCATCTCGGCTCAGTCTCTGCCGAGAGCTACTCGGCCAGTGCCGAGGGGAGTCAGTACTTTACATCTCAGATTCTACATCACTTCACTTAACACCAATTCACAACTGAACACATTGTGTCCTTGAGAAGAATGACCTAGGGTTAGCTATACTATAGTTAGCTTTAGTTATTTGATAAGCGCGTAAAACGACTGTAAAAATGCTCATCATCAGGGATCCACGACATCCAGAGGAAGGAATGAGATTGCTGCTGTTGACAATAAGAGATTTGAAGGATACATAGATGGATGTGGCATGTGTGGTTCTGTAGGACATTCATTCAATAATTGTCCCATTTTGTAAGAACCACCACCTTCATTCAGACCACAATCATTACAAGAAAGTTCCTTAGAGGATTTAGTAAAGCAATTGGCCATGAATAACATTCAATTCCGAAAGAGTGTGTTTGTCACACAACAACCAGTGGAGCAGCTTAACAGTTCACTGATAAGCTCATTTTTAGTCGTCTTAACGGGCATCAAATAACTAAAGCTAACTATAGTATAGTCAACCCTAGGTCATTCTTCTCAAGGACACAGTGTGTTCAAAGTGTGTTTTAATGTGGAGAAACAAGGCAGAATCTGAGTACAGACAGACGCTACAGAGTTGGACTAACTCTGTATCTAACTGGGACAACAATAAACGGGGGATTAAAATGCGAGGAAGGTAGATTACAGTAAAATGTAAAGTGTAATTGCAGCTACTAACTACACTACTGCTACTGCGTGACTGTGTTCATGTTCCAGTCCAATAATCAAGTCCTTTCTGGTTCATTCGTTCGGTTAACAATCCATATCAGCCTTCGATATTCTTATAACGATCGTCAAACATTCATCCGTTGCCATACCGAGGAATTACACAATCGTTACCTCATCAGTTGGCAGGGATTAAATTCAAGCTGATTTTAGGTTCTCAATTAGGTGATTTAGTTGATTACCTACTATTTCTAATCAAACCAGTTCCAATCGGCTTAGTTCAATCATGGTTCCTTCACTTTGTGCAATCGCAACACAGATAAGGAATTAAAGTCTAGGAATGCAACAGAAATCAGAATCAGAAATCACTTCGCATTAATGGAAACAAAACACAAACACAGGGATTTGGCTTCGGTGGTTCCACCGTTCACGACAATCGCCATGGCCGACGACGATGGTTCACCTTGAGTAGCTAGAATGCAGAGAATCAAGTTCTCTGGAGTGTGTTGGTGTTCCAATCAGTCACCTCCAGCAACCTTCGGCTTCTCAGTTCCTAGCCTACGTTCTTCGATCGAGAGAACGCCACTACAACACCGTAAACCATCGTAGGAGAGAAGAAGAAAACGAGAGAAAGACTAGGAGATGGAAGTGTGTATGTGATTATGAAGCCAAAAGACCCTGATTTGTTCATGGCTGTACCTATATATACAGGGTGCGCAATCTAACTTCCCTAACTAACTTAACAGAATTAGATTTGAAATCCTTGTTCTACCCTTGCGGCCCTCTGATCCCAAACTGCTGTGTATTACTGGCCATATTAAAGATCAGGTGCCTTGTTGTTGCTGGTGTTTTGTCCATTAAGGCTCCCCCACTGGCGGCATCAATCATGCTCCTGTCCATTATTGAAAGTCCTTCGTAGAAATATTGGATCAATATAAGAGTAGACCAATGTTAGACTAGGACGGTTGGAACTAGTTTAACAACTTAATTAGGTAATCAATAAGAGAACCTAAAATCAACCACGTGCATACTCTCTGCCAACTGATGAGGTAGCGGTTGTGTAAATCCTTGGTATGCCAATGGACAAACCTTCAATGGTCTTCATAAGAACCTTAGGTTGATTTGGAATCACAAGCTTGAGGAAGGAACTGAGAACTAATGAACCTTAGATTGAATCTTTGAGTTGATATAGTCGTTAAGTAGCCTAATTTAGATTGCATTTACTTTCATACTTAGTCACATTTCTGCATTTATTCTCTGCAACCAAACCCCCCTATTTTCCTGCATTCCAGTCTGAGATTGAGTCTAGTCCGACTCCATTGCGTCCATCCAAGACCAATTCTAGTCCGACTCTATTGCGTCCGAGTCCCCGCTTAGCTGAGACCATGTCGAATCCGTCTCTACCGAGACTAGATCGGATCAGTCTTTGCCAAGAGTAAGTCGACATTCTACACTTAATGTTTTCTGGATTACTCTATTTTCCACACTAAGCCATAATAGAACACACTGTGTCCTTGAGAGATTCAACCTAGGGTTAGCTATGATATAGTTAGCTTTAGTTTTGTTTAATACACGTAAGGAGACTGTAAAACACATTATCAAATTGGCGTCGTTGCTAGGGACACAAGTTCCTTTGCATCTTTGTGTGCCAAAACTGAGTTAAGCTGAATTCCGAGTTTGTGGAATGTTGTGTCTATCATGTGTGTCATAAAGTCTATTTTGAGTTTGTTGAGTCTGTAATTGTTTTCTTGTCGGTCGTGTTTGAAAATAATATAGCATGTTGAGTGTGTGTTGAATTTTGTTGTGTGAGATTCACCATCGAAAAAAAAGAGTGTATAGAGCATATTCTCCTTTTGCATAAACTCTTATTTTCCTCTTTTGCATAGTTGATTTCATTTTCTGCTTTGCATAACTAACTCTAACTTTTTTGCATATTTGACTTTAATTTTGCTGCACTTTTGGATTCTGTAATTCTACAGTTTATGCATCAAATTTTTTTCTGTAGTAACATTCTGACCAATTTATGATTGTTCTATTATCTTTCATTTTTAATTCTGTTGCATTTCTGTCTTTCTGCTTTTATGTTTCTATTTTCGTTTTCTTTCTAATTTTTCTATTTTTGTACCTGTTGTTTTTCTATTTTTCTGTTTTTGATTCTGTTATTTTTCCTGATTCTTTTCTGTTTTTGTTATCTTTTTGTTTTCTTTGTTGTTTCTAATTCTGTTAATAACACTTGTGCATCCTGATACTAGTACTGACCCTAATTCTTCTCATCTTGATAATTCTGATACTAGTATTGTAATTATTGAGATCTTGGTAATTCTGATCCTGGTTCTACCAGGGATTTTGCTGTTCGAATTGGAGGGAATAAGTTGCACATTGAGGCTATGATGTATCAACCATGGTATCCTCGATATCCCGAATAGGAATGAGCCCGGTCATACAAGTGGTTTCAACCTGAGCTAACACATGTGTTGCCTGAGTTTCATAATTTTGTAGGTAACACTTCACACTTTGACATTAAGGGATCTACTGCATCTAAAGGAATTAATGGGATAGCTGTTGTTGACAATCCAATATTGGAAAGAAATATAGATGGATGTGGCATTTGTAATGATTGTCCCAATTTGCAAGAACCATCACTTCCATTTAGACCGTAGTAGATGGCCATGAACAACATGCAGTTCCCACAAAAGGAGAGTTCCTTAGGAAACTAGACCAACTGGATGCCCAAAAGCAACATGGAATTCCAAGAGGATATGTTCACCACACTGTAGGATCTGTAGGATTTGCAAAAAGAAATTGCAGAATTAACCGCCACCATAAATTAGCTGCATTTTGAGAGATTTGGACGTAGTCCTTCTCACACCATCCCCAATCCACAAGAAGAAAGTATGAGTGACATAATCGGGTGAAGTGGCAAGGAGCTACCACAACAACAATATGTGAAAGTGCATTATGGATCTTCTGAAATTCTGGATTTGGAGAGTCCTATTGATGAGCGTAATTGCACCTATATCGCTGTAATGAAGGATGCTAGTTGTGTTAAAATTAGCAATGATGGTAATGTGGATGCAGGTACAAGAGTTAGAACTAACTCAAAAGTGGTAGCAATGCAACCTTCAGTAGTCATAACTGTTGTGCTGGGCTTTGCTGACTCCATACTTGTTGTTGCCGACTCTACTAAGATGGCTGAGATTATCAACGACTTACCAACTATTTCTGATCCGACTAATGTGGTTAAGATTGCAAATCCTATGACTAATGTTACTGATCCTACTAACATGACACCAGGTGCCGAGTCCCTTGTCCAGATTTCGGACCAGGTCACTAGGGTTGAGATAGCTGATCCCACATGTGTTGATGCTGACATTACTAATCCCATGTTTGCTGATGCCAAGATTGTTGATCCTAGAGATACTACTACTGCTACTACTTTTTTTTAATAGGCCGAGGATACGGATTCTATGGTTGATAAGTTGGACGGTGTTCATATGATTGAAAGTGCCGACTCTGGGATTGAGGGTCTAGATCTTGCTAATAAGATTACAATTTTGGATCTTGTCGACTCTAGAAACTAGGGTAAAGTGACGACCGACTCTAATATCTGGAAGGAAGCCAAAGTCGAGTCCAACAACTTATAAGGAGCCGGTTTCAAGTTAAACAACCAAGAGGACATCGAGTTCAATTCCGGGAGTCGCAACCACGAGCAGGCCGAGGATGAGCCGGTTCCCAACTATCGAGATCCAGCAAGAGCCGAGAGTGACTCGAGAAATAAGACAGATACTGAGTCCGATTTGGAAAAATTGGCATTTCTAATTTTTGGAATTTTAGTCCCAATTAGCAAGGGACCTGAGAAATTTTCTAGAGAAGAAAGCAATGAAAGGCCGAGATCGACTCGGCAAACCAAGTGCCAAATCCAGACCAAGTCGGCCAACTAAATCCAAGACGACACGAAACCGACTCGCACAATGAGACACATGTCGAGTTCGACTCCATCTCGACCAATAGAATCCACAAGCTAGTACCATCTGAATCTGACTCAAGCGTGGAAATGGAAGCCAAGTCCATTATCGATAACCAACGCCCAAATTGATAACAAGCAAAAGCCGAGTCCGTTCTTGATAGCCAATGCCAAAACTGGACAGATGCCGAGAGTATGACTCTAGAATCGGCAAGCCGAATCCAATCTCGATAGCTGAGTCCAAAACTCGCGAGAGATGTAGGCAATACAGGTACAGTAATCATGGTCAACAAGTTCAGGTTGAGCAGCAGAAAAGACCCATTCAAGATCTGAAGAAACCGAGAAGCTTCTATAGCCACTTGGTAAGGCATTCACCGTTAAGACTTTTGTTCCAAGAGCCACTGGAAGATATCATATTGAACTTATCAAGATAGATGAGGAGAAAGCTTCCCCAAGCTATAGACAACAGGAGCGAAGCAAAAATGTTGGATATCAGATTTTGCACATTCTTTCCACCTTGAAAAGAGTAGTCTTTCTATTTCACCCTTTCCCTTATGCGCATGTATGCTTTGCATTGAGGACAATGCATCATTCAAGTGTGTGTCTATAGGGGGGTGTTCAATAGTGGGGCGTTGTGTTTTGTTTGTTTCTATTTTTTTTCCATTCTCTATTATTTCAATTTCTTTTTATAACGATGTTTCAGCCGAGTCTGTGCCGACTCCGGTTCCATCTCGGTCAGATCCGGACCGACTTCAATTCTATTTCAAATTTTGTCTTTAATTTTGATTTTTACTTTGTTTTCCCTAGGTGGTTTCTAATTTCTGATTGTTGAGAAAAATGCTTTGAAAAAGAATTTAAATGGATTTCTTTAGTGTTGGATGAAATAATAAGAGGCAATGCATAACCCTAGAGGAAGGATCTTTCAACTTGACAAGGAGTGAAATTTCTGCATCCTTAGGTAGTAAGTGATTGAAAAACTAAAAAAGATAAACCATTAGTGATAGAGCAATCATCCGTGTGAGAATTTTTTAGCCTTGTATACATAAATGGCTTTGCATCTTGCCATTCTCTCATTTCTTGTGTGATGTTTGCATCCATGATAATTATGTACTCTAGGTCTTGCCTTGACTCTCTAGATACATATGGCTTCGCATGTAGGAATGATATGATCTAGGCCATTTTTCTAACGAGCCACAAGCCAAATGGACCTACCTTACAAATTGAATCCCTTGTTTACCCTCTTTGAGCCTGAATAGCCATTTTTTCTGATATGACAGCTCATTACAAGCCAAAGCTAGAAAACCATGATCAACCTCAGCCATAGGGGTCAAAGGAGCTTTAGAATTGTTTTGGGAGTGGGTCTCGTTCATGTGTGGGGGAGATACCCAGGGACACAGCAAGAGTAATGTATTTGAAAAAGGTTTAAAGAAAAGAAAGAAAAATTTGCAGGATGAATCAAAAGAGAAAGCAGCAAAAGGCCAGAAGTTGCAAGAAAAATGCAACACAAAGCTGCAAAATAAAAAGTGAGAAAAGGAAGAAAAGAAAAATGCAAAGGGAAAGAAAAGAAGTGAGCAAGGATGTTCTTAAAAAGATTCATAGTGTCCTGGGGGATACCTTTCATGCTGCGAACTCATTCCCCATTGCTCCTCTCTTCCCTGTGGTTAGAAAACCCACTTTACCATCTTGTATCCTACCCTTTAACCCTGGCCATGTTACTAGCCGAAAAAAAAAGTCCTTTTGATCATCACTACATGTGTTTTTGAAGGTGTAGAAGGAGAGGTCGGTCTAGGTCTGGTAGTGCCGCTTGTATGGGATGTTTGAGTGTATGTACAAACCCAAACACTTGAGAGATTGAGAAGATATGCCCTAAGAGAGAGCCTGGTCACTTCTCAGTTACTCTTTAAGGTTTGTAGGTTACTTATTTGCCTTGGATATGGAACAAGTCATTTCCATATATTGCTTGAATATCTCTATCCCGAGATGAATGTGTGCCGACTCTATTTTGTTGAAGCTAAAAAAGTTCATTTAAAAATTCATCTTTTCTTTTGAAACTCCCTTGATGATCAAATTGGATTTTGCCTAGGAGTGCAAAAGTGTAAGTGTGGGGGTCTAATGAGTCATATTTTATACACCTTACAAGGGCATAAGATGGGTATTTTTGAGATCATTTGGTAGTCAAGAACCACATCTTAGCTAGGATTCAGATTATGAACCTAGAAATAGGGAAAGTATAAATATGTGCTAATTTGGGAATCTTAGCTAATAAAAGATTGGATTCATTTTGCAGGCCAAGCAATAGACATCTCAGCCCATCAAGAAGAGTCTTGGTCTAGGAGAAGCCGTCCCAGCCAAACCGGCTCCTTCCCAAATTGGTCGACTATATAGCTTAGTAACCAAAAGGAGCTAAGCAGCCCAAGTGAAGTGCCATCTTGGCCGAATCCATCTCAGTTGCCACATCACTCCTGGAAGAAGCTTGCAATGCAAGGTTGATCATTAGAAGGGTAGAATAGGCAATTTGGAATCTGTAATTCTGTTAGGAATTCGTTAGGTTTAACATGCGTCACAAGCTGCCTAACTCATGTATATATAGGGTACATTGGGCACGTTTTAGCGTTGTTGAATTCAAACTTGTATTAGTACTCATTTATGCTCCATCTTCTTGCCCTTGCTCCATTGGTGGTGCATAGTGCTTCAGAGGCATCTATCTCGGTTGAGGAAGTGCAACTCAAGAATTGGGAAGCCAAAGGTTGCCATAGAGGACCAATTGGTTAGCCAACTCACTCTGATGGACCATATCCTCAATGTCTTATCAACGGTGAACCATCACTGCTCTTTCATGGCGATTGTTGTGGAAGGCGGAACCATTGAATTCATGCCTATATTTGCACTCTGTTGTGTTTCTTATCTCTTAATTGTGAATCTTGCTTTTAATTTGTTGCTACTGTGTCGTGGTTGGGCATTCGTAAGAGTAGACCAACGTTAGACTAGGCCGGTTGGAACTAGTTTAACAACTTAATTAGGTAATCAATAAGAGAACCTAAAATCAACCACGTGCATACTTCCTACAAATTGATGAGGTAGCGATTGTGTAAATCCTTGGTATGGCAATGGACAAACCTTCGACGGTCATCGTAAGAACCTTAGGTTGATTTGGAATCACAAGCTTGAGGAAAGAATAGAGAACTAATTGCTTATTGAATCTTTGTGTTGATATTGTCGTTAAGTAGCATAATTTAGATTGCATTTACTTTCATACTTAGTCACATTTCTGCATTTATTCTCTACAACCTAACTTCCCCTATTTTCCTACATTCTAGTCCAAGACCGAGTCTAATCCGACTCCATCGCGTCTGTCCAAGACCGAGTCTAGTCCGACTTTGTTGCGTCGGAGTCCGTGCTTAGCTAAGAGCATGTCAGATCTGTCTCTGTCGAGATCGGATCAGATCAGTCTTTGTCGAGAGCAAGTCGACATTCTACACTTAACATTTTCTGCATTACTCTATTTTCCACACTAAGCCATAATAAAACATACCGTGTCCTTAAGAGATTCGAATTAACGTTAGCTATGCTATAGTTAGGTTTAGTTTTATTTTATACGTGTAAGGCGACTGTAAAACACGTTATCAAGGTCCCTATTCCTCTCTACATCAGCCTCTATCTTTTTCAATTTGCCCTTTTGTTAGGAGTCCTTGAAGGTTTTCTCTTGTAGTTCCTGCCATGTCATTTTATGACTCTTCTTGGTCTCCTTATTTCATATCAAAGGGGTAGAATGGGGATAATACAAGAGGAAGTGCACAAGGAGTTGGGTCTCCTTCAAGTCTAAGGAAAGCCTAATGAAGGCCTAACTTTGTCTACTTTGTTTGGTTGCCAAGTTGGCCTTATATAGTACCTCTTAGGATGTTTTGTACTCTATATTTCTTTGTAGAATATTTTTTATTTCCTTAGCATATCTTGAAATTGGGCCCAAAAGCCCAATTTATTGAGTTCCCTTTAGGGAGCAAGAAATTTGTTACTAACTATGTGGCTTTGTGATCAAATTGGGTGTATGGTTTAATTGCATTTTGGAATGGCTTGGGCCTTCTCTTAGCTTAGTTTAGGATTATCTTAATGCTAATTAGATATTAGTGAAGACCTATATAAGCTCAAAATGTAATTAAGCTAATCACTTTTGATATCGAATAGAATTGTGCATTAAACTCTATGAAAGATTTCTCTATTCTCTTGTCCCTGAACAAGAACCCTAATTCTCACCAATTTTCCAAGATGCTTGTGGTAAATCTCTATTTCTCTTATCTAATCCCTAAGGATTAGTGGCAAGTTCACTTCTAATCTGAATACATTTTCTAATTTATTCTCCTTTCAATTTTTGGTTCATGTAACCTAGTGTGTTCTTGAAGTTTCTTTGTTTGGGAATGTTGATTGTTGATAGTGGGTGTACCAAGTGGTATTCAAAGCATTAAATTATCATATGCTTGCTTCAATTGAAGTTATGATGGAAGCTTTCGTCGAGAAATCTTCCACTTTGGGTGCACTAACAAGTAAACCTTAATCCCTAAATTTTTGCTTCAATTCTTGGCTGTTTTGCTTTAAGTTTGATAGATTTCCTTCACCTAGAATAGATCTACCTTGTCACGGTTCAGATTTGTGAAATTCAATTTTGAGTTCTTGAGTTTTTGTCGTTTGATTCTTGAAAATCTTAAATTAGTAAGTGTATGTTGTTAACTAGTGGAAATTCTTATTTTATATGCACTAGTATGGTTTCACCTAACTTGATTTGATCTTGTTTTGATTTGGAAAGTTATTCTTGTGTGTATGGTACTGCATTCTATATTTCTAAGATGCACACCATGTTTTTGCTTAAATGATAGGTCAAAGTATGCATCATTTTTTTGGAAGGTTGTAAGGAACTAGTGGTGTAGTTGTGAGAAAAAGTGTGAACCCAAGAAAAGTGTACAGAAAAAGTTCTAAACATGAAAAGTATATGTGATTAGTGCCATTAAAAGTTGTTGGAAAATAAAGCATAGCCATAAAGAAACAAGAAAAGAAAGTTATAGAAAAAAGTAGAAGGTCCTAAAAAAAAGTAATAAATGTAGACCTAGTTTCCTAGAACTGTTGTTGTGCAATTTTCGAGAATTTTTTGTGCATACTTGTGTTGTATTCATGGTGACCAAAACATATATGGATATATCCCCTATATATTTCTTTGAATTCTTGTTAATGTACTCTCTTCTTAATGTATCATTCAATTCTATTTAAGTTTAGCTTTCCTTCTTAGTTTTTTTTGCTAGTCTTTCTTGACTATAAGAGACTCTAGTGAAGATATGGAAAATTATTCACCCAAAACCAAAATGATGCTTAAATAAAAAAGAAGGCTAAAGGCCAAATTGGGTGTGAGACTAGAGAGGATGGAGAGAGAAAATAGGGAGGGCTTAGATTCAATAAAAAGAGACACTTTGTCACAACCTGATTTGTGACTTTCAAGGCTTCATACCTGCCTCACCTCAAGGAGAGACTGAAACAGGCCGAGTTAGAGTCATCTCGGTTATCCGGCCACCGAAACCGACTCAAATGCTTGGTTGGACTCACCACTGGAATTATTTTTTGGAGAACGCCAGGAAACCTAATGGGAAAAGGCTGGTCTTCAAATTGGGGATGGTTTCGGGAGTTGGTTACGCTCTGGGACACAGGGTGCCCCACCATGCCTATCACCTGATAGTTACCCTTAACTGGCTGGAAGGAGTGGGGGCGACATTCGGCATTTGATCTTGTTTCCCTAGGGGTGAGCACATTGATGAGCAGAACAGAATTAGGGTGTGTTAGTTTTTCTTTGGGTTCGTGACTTGACACGAGTGTGCCTCCTGTTCCTATGTACCCCCATAGTTGGGGGAGTCAAAGTCGACGTAGTTTTGGCCAAGGCTTGAAAGGTAATAAAAAAGTGTGGGTTGGAAGGGAGTGGATTGTCCATTGGCATCCAAAGAACCTTGGAAATTATCATGACTTGTGATAGAAATAAGTACCTTTTATTGTGGAACTCGACAGGAATTGTCTCCTGCTTCTACGTATCTCCTTTTGCAACGAAGAATTCAAAGTTCACGTAGTTCTTGCTTAGGTTGATCCTTTTGTCGATGGATGATTCTATTATACTTGTAGTCTCTAAAGGATGAGAACTAACTACATAGCATCTACATCAAGAATTCAAGTATTGTAGACTGTCTATTGGCGTCCAAAGAAGGCTAACTCTTCATGAGGTGATTGTGTGATTTTTCAAGGAAAAAGAACCCCTAGGATAGAGTGGACTGTTCATTGGCATCCAAAGAGGGTTAACTCCTCATGAGGTAATTGTGTTGTTTTTCAAGGAAAAAGAGCCCCTAGGATAGAGTAGATTGTTCATTGGCGTCCCAAGAGGGTTAACTCCTCATGAGGTAATTGTACGATTTTTCAAGGCAAAAGAGCTCTTGGGATAGAATGGACTGTCCATTAGCGTCCAAAGAAGGTTAACTCTTCATGAGGTAATTGTGTGATTTTTCAAGGCAAAAGAGCCCTAGGATAGAGTGGACTGTCCATTGGTCTCCAAAGATGGTTAACTCCTCATGAGGTAATTGTGTGATTTTTCAAGGAAAAAGAGACCCTAGGATAGAGTGGATTGTTCATTGGCGTCCCAAGAGGGTTAACTCCTGATGAGGTAATTGTACGATTTTTCAAGGCAAAAGAGCTCTCGGGATAGAGTGGACTGTCCATTGGCGTCCAAAGAGGGTTAACTCTTCATGAGGTAATTGTGTGATTTTTCAAGGCAAAAGAACCCTAGGATAGAGTGGACTGTCCATTGGTGTCCAAAGAGGGTTAACTCCTCATGAGGTAATTGTGTGATTTTTCAAGGCAAAGGAGCCCCTAGGATAGAGTGGACTGTCCATTGGCGTCCAAAGAGGGTTAATTCCTCATGAGGTACTTGTATGATTTTTCAAGGCAAAAGAGCTCCCGGGATAGAGTGGATTACATAGCTAGTCTAGCTATTTGCAGTCTGAGGGGGGTATTAAACTACCCTATAGACATACATATGAGATAGTATTACACTATCCTACGGACATGCATATGAGATTTTAGCACTAACCTGGAATCTAGAAGGTTTGGCGTTGGGTTCTTCCTTCTCCTTTTTCTCTGGTAGCACTGATAAGCTCGTTTTTAGACGTATCAACGCGCATCAAATAACTAAAGCTAACTATAGTATACTCAACCCTAGGTCGATTTTTCTCAAGGACACAGTGTGCTCAATTGTGATTTGGTGTGAAGTGAAATGACGTAGAATCTGAGGTATAGAGTGCTGACTCGTCTCCGCAATGGTTGAGTTGCTTTCGGCAGAAACTAAGTCGAGATGATCTCCGTAGAGATCTATCCGACTTGGTTTTGGCTGAGTGCAGACTGATGCTACAGAGACGGATTATCCCTGTCTCGGATTGAAAAGCAGTAAACAGGGAGAAGTGAACTGCGAGTAAGGCAGAAAGTAAACTAAAACTATGAATGCAACAAACATATACTAATGCTAACGGTTTTATTATTATTATTATGATAGAATTGTGCTCATATTCAATTCTATTAGTCCAAGTCTAGTCCTATTTCCGCACTCCAATTCTCAGTCCATATCAGCCTTGGGAATTCTTATGGCATTCGCCAAAGGTTCATCCATTACCATACCGAGGAATTATGCAATCGCTACCTCATCAGTTGGTAGGGATTAAGTTCAGAGCTGATTTTAGGTTCTCCATTAACAATCGTTAAATGATTACCTACTAAATTAGTTAAACCAGTTCCGATCGGCTTAGCTTAACATTGTTCACGTCTTAAATGCAATTGCGATTCAATCTGTGAATTAAAGAAGAGGAAAGGAACAAAGTTAAGAAATGCAGAATGAAATTGATTAATAGAAGATAGAGTACAAACACAGTGGTCTGAATTCAAGTGGTTCCATGTTTCACGACGATCGCCATGGTTGATGGTGGAGGTTCACCTCCACTAGCTTGAGCGCTGAGGATCAGATTCACCAGAGTATGTTGGAAATCCAAATTAGTCCCCTCTGATAAACTTCGGCTTCCCAGACTCAGATCTACATTTCCTCGATCGAGAAAAACACCAATGCAGCACCGTACACCATTGTGACGAAGGAAAACGAGAGCGAGGAAATGGATACAATGAGAGTGTGTTTAGAATGAATTCAAAGATCCCTAAATGTACACGACTATTCTTATTTATACATGAGCGTGCAAACCACGACGCCTAACAAAATCACAAAAGTGGGTTTCCTAATCTACCCTTGCAATGTGCGTTGCTGATTGCACCAGGAATGATGTGGCGTTTAGCTGGTTCTGAGGTGGCCTTTGTGTTGGATGGCTGATGTAGGAGACGCAACTGGGCCATTCCTCTTTGGGCCACTATTCAGCGAGTTGCTAGAAGTTCGGCCTGGTCAAGATGGCTTTGGCCTGTTCTCTAGTGCTGGATCTGAGAGCCTTGGCTAGACTTGCACTAAAGGGAATCAGCTAAGATCCTTGAATTAGCATAATTTTGTATTTTCTCTATTTTTCAGTTTCTAATATGATTCCCAGCTAAGATTCATTCCTTAGTTGTAAAATATGCTTGCAACGATCTTTCTTAGGTCCAAGATAGGTGTATAGTTTGTGACTCATCAGACCCCCACACTTACTCTTTTGTACTCCTGGGCAAAATAAAAATGAAAATCAACAAGGGGATTTTTAAGTTTGAAAAGAAAATTTTCAATTAACTCCCTTGAGCTCAACCAAGATAGATTCAGTATTCATTCTCCTTGGGATTGAGATACTCAAGCAATCTGAGAATTACTTCTTAAGTGCTCGAGGCAAATTCATGATCTGCAAACTGGAGAAGGTAACCAAGAGTGATAGAGCTCTCATTTAAGCAAATAACTCTCTCACTTCTCACGTGTTTGGGCTTGTATTTACACTCAACATTCATGGAACTGATATTACAATATTTTGACAAAGCTCTCTTCTTACACCTGTAAAAACACAAATAGTTATGATCACTAGGACTTCTTTTTCAGCTTGTAGCGAGGCTGGGGTCATAGGTAGGATAAAATATAGAAACTGGCTTCAGGACCCGTGGGGAAGAGAGGAGCAGTGGGGAGTAAGGTTTATCAGCAAGAGGGATAGCCCCGAATGTTGTGGTTTCCTCTCTTTGTTGTTGCCAGCTCACTTCTTTCCCTTTTTCTTATCTTTCTTTCTCTTTTTTCTTATATGCAGCTTTGCTGTTTTCTTTCTTTGTTTGATTCAACTTAGATTTTTCAGCTAATGCTTCCACTTTTTCTTTTTTTTTCTTTATTTCACTCGCTTCTTTTCTTTCTTTGTATTTTCGAGCCTTTAGAGGATGCTGAACAGCTTCTGCTTTCTAGAAGTTCCCCCACACTTGATTATGACTTATTCCCAAAACAATTCAAAAGCTCCTCTGCTTCCTGAGGGTGAGGTGAATTCATGGTTTTTCCGGCTTTGGCTTTTAATGAGCTGTAAGAAAAAACGATTATGCAGCTCAATGGGGGTGAGCAAGGGACAGAATTTCAGGTAGGCTTTATTTGGCTCGGGACTAATCAAAAACATGGTATAGATCATGTCATTCCTGCATGTGAAAACAGTTGTATCCAGAGAGTTAAGGCAAAATGCAGAATATGCAGTTATCATGAATGCAAAAATCACACTAGAAAAAAGAAGAGGATTGGCAAGATGTAAGCCATCAATATTTACAAGGGCTCAAATTCTCGCATAGGTTGTTTTTGCTCTATCAGAAAAGGGTTTTCCTTTTTGTTTCCAGTCAATCACTTCCTAGAACGCAGGAGTTTTGCTCCCGTCAAGCTTAGAGAAATCTCTTCCAGGGCTGCAAAGATACTTCCTCCTGTCTTCTCAAACTTCCAGAAGTCACTTCAAAACATCTTTTCAACCACCTAATTCTAGAATTCTGCTAGGAGGGGGCGAGACAGAAGACAAGAGGCGAGTAGGGACTTAAGTCTGGCCAAAGTCATTCTGAATTCGGCCATGACGGCCTCGGCCCAGGATGAATTCGGCTCTGAATTTTAATTGGAATGGAACGACTTGGGAAAGAAGGAAAAGTGACTTAGCAGACAAGACATTAACTTCAACAAGACACTAAAAAGAGGAAACGAATATTGGAAATAAAACATAAATGCAATCAAGACAAAACGAATAAAATTGAGCCACAATGAAAGGTGTGAACAATATCAGATGACAGAATTCCCCCCCCCCACACACACACACACTTGAATTCTGCATTGTCCTCAATGCCTGCTATGATTGAGAGGGGCTGGTAGGGTAGGCTTAGGTAGTACCATCCGATGGAGTTGGTTCCATCAGGGAGATGATCTCCACGTCAGCTGTAATTGGAGATGGACCTTCATGGAATGGCTTAATCTAATGCCCATTGACTTGGAAGGTGCTACTACTATGTTCATCTTGCAATTGTACTACACCATTAGGAAATACGTTAGTGATAACAAAAGGTCTGTCCCATCTGGAACGAAGCTTACCTGTTATGAGCTTGAGTCTTGAGTTGAACAACAGGACTTTTTGGTCGACATGGAAATCTTTTCTCAGGATCTTCTGGTCATGAAATTTCTTGACATTTTGCTTGTATATCCTGGAGTTTTCATATGCTTCCAAGCGGAGTTCATCAAGTTCCTGTAGTTGGAATTTTCTTCGCTCTCTCGCTTGATCAACCCAGTAAGCTTTGTGATCTAGTTCCACAGGAAGATGACAGGTCTTACCGAAGACAATCCGGTAGGGGGACATCCCTAACGGTGTTCGGTAAGCAGTTCTATGCGCCCAAAGAGCGTCCTCAAGGAGTTAGCTCCAATCTTTCCTATTGGGGTTGGTCATCTTTTGCAGCGTTTTCTTGATTTCCCTGTTGAAAACTTCTGCTTGGCCATTAGTCTGGGGTTGGTATGTTGTAGCAATTCTATGTGTTACCCCATATTTTTGAAGAAGAGAGGCCATGGCTCTGTTATAGAAGTGACTGCCTTGGTCACTTATGAGCACTTTCGGCACACCAAGCCTGCAAAAAATATTGGAATTTAGGAAGTCCACAACCACCTTTGCATCATTGGTCCTGGTGGCGATGGCCTCTACCCATCTTGACACATAATCGATAGCCAGCAAAATGTATGAGTAACCATTGGAGACTGGGAATGGTCCCATGAAATCTATTCCCAAAACATCGAAAACTTCACAGAACAGGATGGGTTGCTGGGGCATTTCATGCCTTCGATTCATGGCCATTCCTAATTTTTGGCATCTTTCGCAGGTGGAGATGAAATGATGAACGTCTCTAAAAATGGTAGGCCAGTAAAGGCCACAGTCTAACACTTTCCTGGTGGTCCGAGTTGATCCATAATGGCTGCCTCCAGGTGTTGAGTGGCAGAGCTGGAGGACTGATTTGATCTCGGTATCAGGAATGCACCTACGGATAACTTTGTCACTACATAGTCTCTAAAGGTAGGGATCCTCCCATATGTAATATTTGGCATCGCTTTGTAGTTTTTCTTTGTATATCCTGGATGCCTCAGGTGGAAACTAAGATGTTGTCACATAGTTGCAGATGTCAGCAAACCATGGTGTGGATGCTTTAATGTGCAGAAGCTGTTCGTCAGGGAATTCATCTCGGATAGGCATTGGTTCGCTTTCTTTTTGATACTACTTAAGTGGTCTGCCACAAAATTCTCCGCACCCTTCTTATCTCTGATCTCTAAGTCAAATTCTTGGAGAAGAAGCACCCACCTAATCAGTCTTGGTTTGGCATTCGACTTCTTCAACAAGTATCGTATTGCCGCATGGTCAGAGAACACAACTATCTTCGAACTGAGAAGGTAAGAGCGGAATTTGTCCAGGGCAAACAACAGTTCCTTTTCAGTTGTTGTGTAGTTTTGCTGGGTCGGATCCATGGTTCTGGATGCATGGGCAATCACATGCACTGGTTGGCCAACTCCGATTCTCTAGCCGAGGACAACTCCTAATGCAAAGATGGATGCATCACACATTAATTCGAATGTCAAGTCCTAGTTTGGTGCTTGTAAGATAGGGGCGGATGTGAGTCGGCTCTTCAGCTCCTGAAATGCTTCAATACAAGGCTGATCGAAGTTGAATTCCGCATCCTTCTGTAGTAGTTTGGATAGTGGCAGGGCAAGTTTGCTAAAGTTCTTGATGAACCTTCTGTAGAAACCTGCATGTCCAAGAAAAGAGCGAACTTCCCGCATAGAAGTGGGGTTAGGAAGGGAGGTGATGATGTCTATCTTTGCTTTATCCACCTCAATGCCTCTATTGGAGACCAGATGTCCCAACACTATTCCCTTGGTCACCATGAAATGACATTTTTCGAAATTCCGTACGAGGTTTGTGTCAATGCATCTCTTCAACACCTTGGATAGATTGCTCAGGCATGCTTCAAATGAGTCAGTGTACACCGTGAAGTCATCCATGAACACCTCCATGCACTATTGCAGCAAATCCGAGAAGATACTAGTCATGCAACGTTGGAATGCGCTCGGTGCGTTGCACAGGCCAAATGGCATGCGTGTGTACGCAAAGGTACCAAATGGGCAGGTGAAGGTTGTCTTGTGCTGATCTTCAGGTGCGATATGAATTTGCATGTAGCCTGAGAATCCATCAAGAAAACAATAATGGGATTTCCCTGCTAGTTTCTCAAGCATTTAGTCAATAAAAGGCAAGGGAAAATTATCCTTGCGAGTTGCCTAGTTTAATCATTTGTAATCAATGCAGACTCGCCAGCTATTCTGAATCCTTGTTGGCACCAACTCGTCGTATTGATTCCTTGCGACAGTCATTCCAGACTTCTTCGGCACTACTTGCACAAGGCTCACCCATTGGCTATCTGAGATGGGGTAAATGATCACTGCAGCAAGGAGTTTGGTGACGTCCTTTTTAACCACGTCCAGGAGTGTTGGATTCATTCTTCTTTGCTGTTGCCTTATGGGCTTGATTTCCTCCTCCATCAAGATTCTGTGCATGCAGATGGAGGGGTTTATGCCAAGAAGGTCTGCTAACTTCCACCCCATTGCCTTCTTATGTTGCCTTAGGACCTCCAACAACTTATCTTCTTGCTCCTTGTGGAGATTGTTGGCAATGATAACTGGGAGTTGTTGTTCCTTGTCCAGGTAGGCATACTTCAGGTGACTCGGCAATGGTTTCAGTTCCATGGGTGGTGGCGGCAATGGAGATTTTTCAGTTACTAGGCTCGGATCCGACTAGCCGACTTGATCTCGACTCTGCACCAGGTGTGCCAACATGATTTCGGCCTTTGGCTGCTTCGGCCAACTCTCGGTGGCTTTGGTTCTTGTTGGATCGGAGTCGGCATTGGCTTCTTGTGATGCTTCAGAGTCGGATCCGGATGGAACTGTAATTTCAACTCTAGCTCACATCTGGTCTTCATTGGCCGAGTCGATTTCGGCAAGCGTGTCGGCCTTGATGTTTGACTTTTCGACCGAGTTGACTTTTAGCTCGTCCTTGAATCGGCCTTCTCTAGCCGACTTGATCTCGACCGTGAAAATGGTTGCCAATTGTGCAATGGGAGATTCTTCAATTTCGGCGACTTTGATTGCTGCCTCCTTTGTATGCTCTAAGTGTTCTTGGTTGCAGACTTGGTTTAGTAATTCAGACAATTCAACTTCAAAGTCTAAGTCAACAATATCGCTATGATCATCCTCAGAGTTGGGAAGGTCTTGTACTTCCTCATGGTCGGCCTCTTCATCTGCGACCCCTAGGCAGTTGATCTCATCAGCGCTCCCAGCGAACTTCTCCATGTCTTCACTGCTGCTATTTAGTTGAGAGTATTCTTCAACTATCTCATCAAGTAAATCGATGCCAAAGAAGGAGTGGTCTTCGGTGGGGTGCTTCATTGCTTCAAAAATGTTGAATTGCACTAGAGTGTCACCGAATTCCATCGAGAGAGTCTTGGCATGCACATCAATCTTGGTTTTCACTGTCATTAGGAATGGTCTTCCCAGAATTAAGGTGGATCCCTTTCCGGATGTTTCCTCCTCCATGTCAAGCACATAGAAATCAGCTGGAAATATTACCTTGTTTACTTGGACGAGAACATCCTCGAGAACTCCCAGGGGCTGAACAATGCTTCTGTTTGCAAGCTGAATGATCATCCTTGTGGGCTCAAGATCGCCAAAATTCAGGCACCTATAGATTGATGCGGGCATGACATTGATTGAAGCTCTCAAGTCCAACATGGCGTCAGCAAAGGTGTAGTCGCCAATGGTGCATGGGACAGAAAATATTCCAGGATCTCTGCACTTTTGTGGCAGTGCTCGTGAAGTACCTGCAGTGAACTCTTCGTTTTTGGTCAAAGCCGACCCCACGCCTCCAATCTCCTTGCTCCCTCGATCTTCCCTTCTTTTATGTACGCAAAATTCCTTGAGGAATTTTGCATACTTAGGGACCTGTTTAATTGCGTCGAGGAGTGGAATATTGATTTCCACCTTCCGGAACATCTTCAATAGTTCTTCGTTTGACTCTGGCTTCCTTTCCGAGATGGTCCGAGATGGAAATGGCAGTGGGACAGCTCTCTCTAGCCGAGACTGCGGATCAGCATTTGGTCCAAAGTCATCTTGGGTTGGTCTCGGCAACTACTTGTAGTGTAGCTGAGGTAGTTCTTTTCCACTTCTAAGTGTCATTGTACTAGCATTCCCTCTCGGATTCGGAATGGGTTGAGATGGGAGGTTGCTGGATCCAGCCGACTGCAATTGACTCACAGTGTTGGCTAGCTGTCTGATCTACGTTTTGAGGTCTTGGATGGTGGCGGTCATGTTTTGCTGGAACTGCATATTATTGGAGCTCACAGATTGTTGGAACTCCAAGTTGTTGGTTGCAAGCTACTTCATTAGGTCTTCCAAAGATGGAGAGTTGCCTTCAGTAGGCACTCTCTACTGCTGTTGTTGCTGTTGGAAAGGTGGTGCTTGATATTGTGGAGTCGGCTGCTGATAACCTGCATGTCTTTGATAGGTGTTCGATGTGGATCCAAATTGTTGAGCTGCGTATGGCCCCTGATTCAGTCCTGGCCGAAATGGCAGTCTCCCATGTTACTGGTTATCAAATGGCCGATTCTGATACGGCTGTTTCCCGTACTGAAATCCACCTATGGCTCCAATGTTCTCTGGTTGGTCCGATTCGGTCTCCTGAAGAGTGGGGCACATATTTGTGGGATGCTCCATGGAAGTACATATGCAACATACTTTTGCTGCTAGGGTTGGTTGGTGTTGTCCAACTGCAAGTTGTCTTACTAATGATGTCAATTCGGTCAGCTGATTTTCCAACCTTTGGTTAGAAGCTGCACCGATTTCATTCACCATCCGAGATTGACTTGGCCCTTTGATCCCAAACTACTATGTATTACTTGCCATATTGGAGATCAGGTGCCTTGCTGCTGCTGGCGTTTTATCCATCAGGGCTCCTCCACTGGCTGCATCGATCATGCTTCTATCCATCATTGAGAGTCCTTCATGGAAATACTAGATCAACAACTACTTACTGATCTGATGGTGTGGACAGGTGGCACAAAGTTTATTGAACCTCTCCCAGTACTCATGCAGGGTCTCTCCTGTATGCTGCCTTATCCCACATATCTCCTTCCTGATGGACACAGTTCTGGATGCCGGAAAGAACTTCTCCAAGAATGTGCACTTTATATCTCCCCAAGTGTTGAAAAGTACTGGCTGAAGGTATAGCCAATCCTTCATTGCTCCATCCAGGGAGAATGGGAACGCCTTCATTTTGATGTAGTCCTCTAATATCCCCTGCGGCCTCATTGTGCAGCAAACCACATGGAATTCCTTTAGATGCTTGTGGGGGTCTTCTCCTGCAAAACCATGAAATTTAGGCAACAGGTGTATAAGACCAGACTTCAATTCATATGTTTGAGTCGGCTCCAACTGTGGGTATTGGATGCACCAAGGTTGATACACCACGTCTAGAGTAGCCAATTCCTTCAATGTTCTGTCATTATTCTCCATCTGTCCTAGCTCTGCAAAAATGCTAGAACTAGCAACAGAATTGTTAGTACAAAGCTGGTTAGAGTTAATGACAGGATCAGAACTTCTACTATTATTTACTATCAGATTCTTAGTCTTCCTTAATCTACAAAAAGTTAATTCTATCTCTAGGTCAAAAGCATACAATGGGTCAGTACTACTCCTAGTCATGCATTGTACATATTATGCAGAAAAATCAGACTTGAAGCAGTACCTACAAAATAGTAAACTACGACTATTAGTCAATTACCTAATAAAACTTGAAGAATGCAATGTAAAAATGCAAGTCAATTGTGCGATGTGGAAATGAATGCAAAACAGAATGCTAAAACTATGCACTGTAGAGACAAATATTTTATTGTGGTTTTTTTTTTTTTTTTTTTGGCGGTGAATTCACGTAGAAAAATTAACAAACACTCAATATTATTTTTATTTAGGATCTAGAATCTAGAAGGTACACACAGACAAATTCAAATGGCTCAACATACTGACGTGACAAACACACTCTACAGACTCGGGATTCGACTTTACTTAGTTTGGCACACGAAAACACAAAAGAACTTGTATCCTCGACAACAGTGCCAATTTGATAAGCTCGTTTTTAGTCGTCTCAACGCGCATCAAATAACTAAAGCTAACTATAGTATAGTCAACCATAGGTCGATTTTTCTCAAGGACACAGTGTGCTCAATTGTGATTTGGTATGAAGTGAAATGACGTAGAATTTGAGGTATAGAGTGTCGACTCGTCTCGGCAATGGCCGAGTTGCTCTCGGCAGAAACTGAGTTGAGATGATCTCGGCAGAGATCTATCCGACTTGGTTTCGGCTAAGTGCAGACTGACGCTACAGAGACGGACTATCCCTGTCTCGGATTGAAAAGCAGTAAACAGGGGGAAGTGAACTGCGAGTAAGGCAGAAAGTAAACTAAAACTATGAATGCAGCGAACATATACTAATGCTAACGGTTTTATTATTATTATTATGATATAACTGTGCTCATATTCAGTTCTATTCGTCCAAGTCCAATCCTATTTCCGCACTCCAGTTCTTAGTCCATATCAGCCTTGGGAATTCTTATGGCAATCGCCAAAGGTTCATCCATTACCATACCAAGGAATTACGCAATCGCGCTACCTCATCAATTGGTAGGGATTAAGTTTAGAGCTGATTTTAGGTTCTCCATTAACAATCGTTAAATGATTACCTACTAAATTAGTTAAACCAGTTCCGATTGGCTTAGCTTACATTGTTCACGTCTTAAATGCAATTGCGATTCAATCCGTGAATTAAAGAAGAGGAAAGGAACAGAGTTAAGAAATGCAGAATGAAATTGATTAATAGAAGACGGAGTACAAACACAGTGGTTTGAATTCAAGTGGTTCCGTCTTCTACGACAATCGCCATGGTTGATGGTGGTGGTTTACCTCCACTAGCCTGAGCGTTGAGGATCAGATTCATAAAAGTGTGTTGGAAATCCCAATTAGTCCCCTCTGACAAACTTCAGCTTCCCAGTCTCAAACCTGCATTTCCTTGATCGAGAGAAACACCAAGGCAGCACCGTATACCACCGTGATGAAGGAAAATGAGAGCGAGGAAATGGATACAATGACAGTGTGTTTAGAATGAATTCAAAGACCCCTAAAATGTACATGACTATTCCTATTTATACATGAGCGTGCAAACCACGACGCTTAACAGAATCACAAAAGTGGGTTTCCTAATCTGTCCTTGCAATGTGCGTTGTTGATTGCACCAAGAGTGATGTGGCGTCTAGCTGGTGCTGAGGTGGCCTCTGTGTTGGATGGCTAACGTGGGAGACGCAATTGGGCCATTCCTGATTGGGCCGCTATTCAGGGAGTTGTTGGAAGTTCGGCCTAGCCGAGATGGCTTCGTCCTGAGTTCTCTAGTGTTGGATCTGAGAGCCTTGGCTAGACCTGCACTAAAGTGGAATCAGCTAAGATCCTTGAATTAGCACAATTTTGTATTTTCTCTATTTTTAAGTTCCTAATATGAATCCCAGCTAAGATTCATTCCTTAGTTGTAAAATATGCTTGCGACGATCTTTCTTAGGTCCAAGATAGGGGTATAGTTTGTGACTCATCAAGCACTTCTTGAATGGAACTGTCTTTCCCCTCCAATGGCTGGGTCAATGGACTATCCCTTAGGTGTCCAAAGTTGAAGGGATCAATGGACTATCCATTAGGCTTCCAAAGTTGGATGTATCCATGGACTATCCATTAGGCGTCCAAGGTTGATTGATTACTAGACTATCCAATAGGCATCCAAGATTGATTGATTACTAGACTATCCAATAGGCGTCCAGGATTGATGGGATGAATGGACTATCCATTAGGCGTCCAAAATTGGATTATCCATGGACTATCCATTAGGCGTCCAAGGTTGAATAGATCAATGGACTATCCATTAGGCGTCCAAAGTTGAAGGGAACAATGGACTATCTATTAGGCGTCCAAAGTTGAATAGATCAATGGACTATCCATTAGGCGTCCATAGTTGAAGGGATTAGTGGACTATCCATTAGGCGTCCAAAGTTTGAGTAGATCAATGGACTATCCATTAGGCATCCAAAGTTGAAGGGATCAATGGACTATCCATTAGGCATCCAAAGTTGAAGGGATCAATGGACTATCCATTAGGTGTCCAAAGTTGAATGTATCCATGGACTATCCATTAGGCATCCGTAGTTGAATAGATCAATAGACTATCCATTAGGCGTCCACGGTCGAAGAAATCAATGGAGCTTGCATAGCGTAGGGTTGATCATAAGTACTTGATAAGGAGTTAGTGAAGGGAGATTCAACATGATGTCATAGAGCCAGATTGAGGGTCCCAGTATATAGTTGGTTGAAGGGTCTCAACCTAGAGACGAATGAATGTTAGTTAAAAGGTCTCGGCATAGGCAGATTGAGACTTTAGTCTAATGCGTCCAAAGTTGAAGGGATCAATGAACTATCCATTAGGCGTCCAAAGTTGAGTGTATCCATGGACTATCCATTAGGCATCCACGGTTGAATAGATCAATGGACTATCCATTAGACGTCCATAGTTGAAAAGATCAATGGAGGTTTCATCGCACAAGGTTGATCATAAGCACTTGATAAGGAGTCAGCGAAGGGAGGTTCGACATGATGTCATACAGCCGGATTGAGGGTTCTAGTATAGAGTTGGTTGAAAGGTCTCAACCTAGAGACGGATGAATGTCGGTTAAAAGGTCTCGGTATAGGTAGATTGAGACTTTAGTCTAGTGTTGAATGGATGCCTCAGCCTAAGGCTGGATAGATGGTCTCAACCTAGAGCCGATTTGGAGGTTGACATTGATTTGCTTTGACTAAACTCAGCATGGAGCATGGATGATACCAACACAAAGTCGACTAGAGCCGCGCCATGGAGTCGGCATAGGTTACTTGGCACTGGGTCAGTAGAGAGACTCGACACGAAGTCGACATGGAGACTTGACATGGAGCCAGCCCAAAACCCGACACGGAGTGAGAAAAGGACTTAACATAGAGTCAGTATAGACCTTGGCATGGTGTTGGAATGCAAGAATCGATATTAACCTTAAGGAAATAACCATAGGATGGCGTGCATTCATGCTACATGTATGCATTTATGCACGTATGCAAAACTGATTGAGATTTTATTTTATGGGAGGATGGACATTTGGATTGGAATGCATGTCATATGCATGGATTTCTGAATGCGTGAATGCTTGGAATGCATGTAGGATGCATGGACGCTTGACATGGATTGTTGGATGAATGGCTATATAGATGTATGGAGGTTTTCCGTGGATGGCTCAATGCATGGATGTATAGAGGTTTGTCGTGGATTGTTGGATGATGTGCAATTGGATGGGGTGCAGGAGGTGTGCATTTAGCAGGGGCAAGTCTTTATTTCCTTATAGTTTGCTATCCCAAGACTCATGGTAGCTGGGTTTTTTTTAGTTTTGGTGTTGGAAGCATCCCGAATATTGTTACCTCGTTATTGTTCATGGGTTGAGACCAGTTAAAGACTCACTACTTTGAGTGATCTTTAACTTTTTCATCGTAACTGTAACACTCCTTTTGTTTACTTTGTTTTTGGCTTATGGAGGAATAGAGAGGATGGTGTTTATGTTGTTTTTGTGGAAGGGTTTGTGGGGAGTGATGACAGTGCTATCCTCATGTATACAATTTTTGAAGAGTCGATCATCCAACGCCTTTAAGGATAATTTGGGTATCTCTATGGCTGGGTTGTTGCTTCTAGCTGGCTTTTCCTAAGGGGCTGCTTCTACTCCCTATGTTGGAGGCTTGCCCCCAATATTGCGTTTTTGCTTAGACTGCCATTTTCGAGTTTTCAGTCTTAGTAAACTTTTATTTGATTTTTTTTAGACTCTAACTTTTGCCTAGGTTGTTATTTTGAGGTTTCAACCTAGCGAGCCACTTTCTCTTTTCCTCTTTTATGAATGACTTTTGCCTAGATCGTTTCTTGTGAGTTTTCAATCTAGCAAGTCACTTTTCATTTTTCGTTTTTTTCTTCTTTTTTATTCCCTTTTTGGGGGGTCACTAAGCCAATGGGAGTTTTAAGCATAGTAAAGTTTGATATGGTAGACCCTCTTTCCTTCTTGGTTTGGGGGCCAAGTAGCCAAGCTAGATGCTTAAGGTTTTATAGATTACCCTTATTATCCTTGTCAGTTTGGTTAATAGAATAGTCAAAATTAGGACATGAGATATTAGCATTAAGGATGGCATTTTTTATTGGTATTTTTGACTTGGTTTAAATGCGGGAAGAGAAAACGAATCATGGAGAATCGAAGTATATTTCATTAACTATTCGAAGAAAGAGCATTACAGTCAATTTGAAAAAGGATTGAAGACTACAAAATAGGAGGCTCTTCTTAGGATGCGACCTAATCAAAACTCGGCTTCACAGTTTTTTTTTTTTACTAAGTCCTAGCTGGTTCATGGAGACAATAGTTGGAGGTTCAAGGTCGCAATCAGGTTCGTTCCTTCCTCTTCCTTGCTATCGTAGGACTCCCTAGTATGGGAGGTTGCTGCCTCTAGCATAATCTTCCCTTTCTTCATCCCTACTTCCACCCTTTCTCTGATGAGGAGTAGATTCGCAAAATTTGACAACATGTTCCCTACCATTTTCTCGTAGAATGGTAGGGGGAGTGTGTCGATAAACATTGTTACCATTTCTTTGTCGGATAGAGGAGGCTAGATGCGGGCGGCTTGCTCCCTCCAATGTCGAGCATATCCCTTGAAGGATTCCTTTTCTCCTTTGGCCATGTTTTGCAATTGAGAGTGGTCTGGGGCCATACCCATATTATACTTGTATTGGTTAAGGAAGCCTTCTGTCGAGCTTCTCTAGGTTGGGATATGTTCACGCCTTAATCCCAGGTACCATCTGAGAGCTGCTCCCATGAGGCTCTCTTGGAAGAAGTGGATTAATAGAGTGTCGTCATGGGTGTGCGGGGTCATCTTCTTGCAGTACATGATGAGGTGACTCTTGGGGTAGGAGGTTCCTCTATACTTGTCGAGTGTTGGCAGCTCGAACTTGGGAGGAATAGCGACGCTAGGAAATAAGCATAGATCAACCCTGTCAAATCAAGTGTGCTTAAATCCCTCCAAGGCATCAAGTCTTTCTTTGAAAAGTTGTAGCATTTGAGCAGACGAAGAGTCTTCACCAGGGTGAGCATGGGGTGGAATGACTATTTGGGCTCCATTGTTTTCATAGTAAGGACCTTGATGCGAGGTTTGGTTTGAGGTGACATGATAGGGATGGCTCGAGGTTGCTCCAATGCCCCCTAGTTTGACATTGACTCCAGCATTTCCAGGATTTGGCCCATTTGCGCCTTTAACTGACTAACGTCATTCTTTAGCGCTTCTTGTTGTTCTATTAAATCCCTTATAGTTGTCTCCATCTGTTTTGTCTTGGGAAGTGCCCTGTAAAGGTTTTTTGGAACTTGATCCCTACCTTTTTATTGGTCTTGGTTGGTTGGTAAGGAAAGGTAGGCAAAGGTGATTGGATACATACGTGATGAATGTGGAATATGATGTATGTTGTTTATTTTATTTTATTATTTATTATTTTTTTGAACCGATTCTGCATTCCCAACCGGACAAGGTCAATACCAAATTGAAAAATGGCATTGGGCCAACTTAGGAAATGGCATGGGGGGGAGGGGGTAAAACACAATTGGGGGGGAATGGCACGGGACCATGATAAAGTTGAATAAGAGGAGGCGGCACAGAGGTGGCATGGAGTCGGACTCGAGTATGGGATCGGCACATGGATTAGGACAAAATTGAAAGAAAAGGACGACATAGAGTCAAACGTGACTCGGAATCAGCACAAGGGCCGGGATAAAGTTAAATAAGAGGAGACGGCACAGAGCCAAATACGACTTGGAATCGGCACAAGGGCTGGGTTTGGAAACGACACAGTGGTTGGGACAACGTCATTGAGCCAAACTGAAAATTGGAATCGACACATATGCCAAGGTGGAGCCAGCATGGATCCAGCATGCACTTTTCCATTACCTACAAGCTGGGTTGAGATAGATCCTGCTTAGGGTCTAAGTCTACTATGGGTTCCTTTCCATGGCTTCTAAAACTCACCATTAGGCATCTAGGGCTATGGACCCCCTTCAGAACTCTACCACAAACATGAATTACTCCCAGAGTATGGTCATCCCTGAAGGTGACCAGCCCTAGATGGGATTATTGCAGTCACCAGTATAGATATTGCCTCCAATATGGGTATCGCTACACATCCCTTACTCCCTATACACACAGGGCCCAAGAATAGGACTGTCTCTTTAGTATGATCACAAAGGAGATACCCCTGATTACCATTTCAGAATTGTAGCATTAAATCCTCTATCCTGGGGTTCACAAGCAACACATATAGTAAATAGAAAGCATGGCATTCAATTTGAAAGATACTGAAAATACTTAGAAAGGAGTAATCCCACGCGTGAGTCAAACTCCCCCGCGCAGCCAATTTGGCAGGGCTTGACTCTCAAACAATAGTCCCCAGCGGAGTCAAAATCTGTCACAACCTGATTTGTGACTTCCAAGGCCTCATACCTGTCTCAATTCGAGGAGAGACTGAAACAGGCCGAGTCGAAGTCATCTCAGCTATCTAGCCACCGAAATCGACTTGCATGCTTCGTTGGAGTCACCATTGGCATTTTTTTTGGAGAACACCAGGAAATTTAATGGGAAAAGGTTGTTCTTTGAATCGGGGATGGGTTTAGGAGTCAGTTGTGCATTGGGTACATAGGGTGCCCCAACACGCCTATCACCTGATAGTTACCCTTAACTAAGTTGGAGGGAGTAGGGCGACATTCGGGTTTTGATCTTGTTTCCCTAGGGGGTGAGCACATTGATGAGCAAAACAAAATTAGGGTGTGTTGGTTTTTTTTGCGTTCATGACATGACAAGAGTGTGCCTCGTGTACCTACGTACCCCATAGTCGAGGGAGTCAAAGTCGACGTAATTCTGGTTGAGGCTTGGAGGGTAATAAAAAAGTGTGGGTTGGAGGGGAGTGCACTGTTCATTGGCATCCAAAGAACCTTGGAAATTATCATGGCTTGGGATAGAAATAAGTACCTTTTATGGTGGAACTTGACGGGAATTGCCTCCTACTCCTACGTATCTCCTTTTGCAATGAAGAATTCAAAGTTCACGTAGTTCTTACTTAGGGTGATCCTTTTGTCGATGGATGCTCCTATTATACTCGTAGTCTCTAAAGGATAAGAACCAACTATGTAGCATTTACATCGAGAATTCAAGTATTGTGGACTATCCATTAGCGTTCAAAGAAGTCTAACTCTTCATGAGGTGATTGTGTGGTTTTTCAAGGCAAAAGAGCCCCTAGGTAGAGTAGACTGTCCATTGGCATCCAAAGAGGGTTAACTCGTCATGAGGTAATTGTGTGATTTTTCAAGGAAAAAGAGTCTCTAGGATAGAGTGGCCTGTCCATTGGCATCCAAAGAGGGTTAACTCCTCATGAGGTAATTGTATGCCTTTTCAAGGCAAAAGAGCTACTAGGATAGAATGGACTATCCATTAGCGTCCAAAAGGGTTAACTCCTCATGAGATAATTGTGTGAATTTTCAAGGCAAAAGAGCCTCTAGAATAGAGTGGACTATCCATTGGCATCCAAAGAGGCTTAACTCCTCATGAGGTAATTGTGTGATTTTTCAAGGCAAAAGAGCCCCTAGGATACAATGGACTGTCCATTGGTGTCCAAAGAGGGTTAACTCCTCATGAGGTAATTGTTTGATTTTTCAAGGAAAAAGAGCTCCCGGGATAGTGTGGATTACATAGCTAGTCTGGCTATTTGCAGTTTTAGCAGGGTATTAAACTACCCTATACACATACATATGAGATGGTATTACACTATCGTATGGACATGCATATGAGATTTTAGCACTAACCTGGAATCCAGAAGGTTTGGCTTTGGGTTGTTCCTTCTCCTTTTTCTCTGGTAACACTTCTTGAATGGAACCGTCTTTCCCCTCCTGTCTTCCATCCTCTTTTCTCCCATTTTTTTTCGATGCCTTTTACTTCGTCTTAGGCCTTTTATAGGCTTCGAGGGTGACCTTGTTGCACTCCTCCATGATCCCATGATTCCTTCTCGGACATCGTGAGTGGCTGACTCCACTACCTCCTTGATCCCCTCTTCGATGCGAGTCAATGGAGACGTGTGTTGAAGACTTGGTCCCGGACAGATTCAAGGTCCCACGCACTCAAAGTGTCAATGCAAAGGTAGAAGCCTTGAGTAAATGGAAAAGGAGAATATGCAACCTTCCATGAAAAAGAGTGAAGCTAGTGATGAACAAGGTCATGTGAGTAGATCTTCTAGATCTCATACGAGCCACAGACGTGGGAATAATGAGAAGTTAGAAAGACACAGAAGGCATAGGAGGGAAAGGGATGAACCTAGGAGGGATGACTTGGAAAGTGTCAAGTGAAAATTTCCCCCAATCCTAGGAGAGAATAAGCCAAAAGCCTACCTAGATTGGGAAATGAAGATAGAGAAAATTTTTGCATGTCATAACATTCATGAGAACTTGAAAGTTATATTCGTTACCTTAGAGTTTAGTGCATATGCTTTGGTGTGGTGGTACCAAATATTATATGATGTTAAGAGGATAAGAATGCCATTTATGAGACTTGGGCTAATTTAAAGAAAGTTAAGAGAGAGATTTGTGCCAACCCACTATGCTAGAGATCTTTATGTGAAATTGAAAAGACTTTACCAAGGGTCTAAGGGTGTAGAGGAGTATTTTAAAGAGATGGAAATTTGTATGGTGAAGGCACAAATCAAGGTGTCCTAAGAGGAAACAATGGATTGGTTCCTACATGGGTTGAATACAAAAATTCAAGATATAGTGGAGTTATATCACTATAGTACCTTAGAAAAGTTAGACCATCAAGCCACCAAGGTTGAGTCCTAATTAAAGAGGAGGCTTACCTCTAGAAAAACCTACCCTAATGCTAGTTCAAGTTGAAAGGTTAAGGAAAAAGAGAGAGGCCTAGAAAAGATAAAAGTTCTAAGAAGGAGAGTGAAGTACCTCAAGGCCGAAAGGTTGAGTCTACTCCACCTACCTCTAATTCCTCCAAATCAAGTAGTATCAAGTGTTTTAAGTGCTTGGGAATGGGTCATATTGCTTCCTAATATCCTAATAAGAGGACTATGGTGCTTAGGGATAATGGTGAAGTAGATAGTTGGAGTAGCACCCAAAATGACACTACTTCTTCTTATAGTGAAAAAGAGTACTTAAGTGAGGCATGTCATTATGAGGATGATCTCCACATGGTGAGAATGCTAATGAGTAGCCTAGCGGG
This sequence comes from Mucuna pruriens, assembly GCA_025330945.1. Classification (NCBI taxonomy): domain Eukaryota; kingdom Viridiplantae; phylum Streptophyta; class Magnoliopsida; order Fabales; family Fabaceae; genus Mucuna; species Mucuna pruriens. The sequence goes on from JAENHJ010000532.1 coordinate 2,346,803, forward strand.
AGAGGAAGCCAAAACCCAAGGAGAAACTATCTTCCACCCTAAGCGCTTGGTATTGGGTAAATTATGCTCTCTCGTCATTAATGGTGGGAGTAGTGTAAATGTATCTTGCCTTAGGCTAGTGGAGAAATTGGATTAGCCTACCTTACCTCACCCTAGGCTTTGCAAGTTGCCATGGTTAAGTGAGAAGGGTGAGTTAGTAGTAGATAAGCAAGTGCCATTGGCTATTACACTGGGTAGCTGCAAGGATGATGTGGTATGTGATATATTTCCCATGGAAGCCACACATATCCTTTTAGGTAGGCCATGGCAATATGATAGGAATTTAACCCGTGATGGGATTACAAATAGGTTCTCATTCGTACATATGGGATAAAACGTGATCCTTGAGCCCTTTGTCTCCAAGAGAGGTTTGTAAGGACCAAGGAAAAATGAAGAAAAAAAGAGAGGAGGAAAAGAAAGGGAATGATAAGGCTGAGAAAGCAAAATGAAAGGAGAGTAATAAAATCAAAGAGAAAAGCAATAAAATGAGTGGTAAAAGAAAGGTAAAAAAATAGTGAAATAGAAAAGCAAGAGGAGTAGTAAGGGGAAATAGTCCTTACTTATAGGTAGAAAGGAGGTTAAGAGGGTTCTCCTAACTAGGAAGGAACCTCTATTTTTGTGACCTACTAATATGTGTTTTCATGTTTCTTCTATGCTTGATTTGCCCACAAGTTTTAAAGACATGCTTGAAGATTTCCAGGACTTGTTTCCTAAGGGCATTCCTTTAGGATTACCACCATTGAAGGGGATAGAGCACAACATTGATCTCATGTTGATGCATCCTTGAGAACAAGCTAGCTTATAGGGCCAATACTAAAGAGTCCAAAACAATGGCACATGGAGAATGTGTATGGACTATAGACTTATTAATGTTATTACAATTAGATAGTATTTTTGAAAATAGATTTGAGAAGTGGCTATCACCAAATTAAGGTGAGAGAAGGGGATGAGTGGAATACCACTTTCAAGACCAAGTTTGGTCTATATAAGTCGTTGGTCATACCATTGGGCTTGACAAATTCCCCTAGCACTTTCATGAGGCTTATGAACCATGTTTTAAGGAGCCTTATCAATAAATGGATGGTTGTCTATTTTGATGATATACTTGTTTACTCTACTTATGTGCATGTCCATGTGATGCATGTTAAACTAGTGCTTGAACTCCTAAAAAAGGAATCATTGTATGTTAATTTGGAGAAATGTACATTTTGTACAAATCAAGTAGTTTTTTTAGGTTTTGTAGTTGAGTCCCATGGAGTCAAATTAGATGAAGAAAAGGTGAAAGTCATCCAAAGTTGGCCAACACCTAAATCTATGAGTGATGTGGGGAGCTTTCATGAGCTAGCAAGCTTTCATAGACATTTTGTTAAAGATTTTAGCATACTTGTGACCCTTTAAATGAAATAATAAAAAAGAATGTATGGTTCAAATGGAAAAAGAACCAAGAAAGAGCCTTCCAAGCTTTGAAGGATAGGCTCACTCATGCCCCCATCCTAGCACTCCCAAATTTTGTCAAATCATTTAAGTTGGAGTGTGATGCTTCCAATGTGAGAGTAAGGGCTATGTTGTTGCAAGAAGGGTTACCCATAGCATACTTTAGTGAAAAAATTAACCTTGAGTTTGGATAGGAAATTTTAAGAGAGTAATTATTTTTTTGGTGAATTTGAAATGCTTTGTAGTAAAATATATTGTTTAGGTAGAGAATTTAGAAAGAAATTAAAATTCTCGTAATTTGTTAGAGTATTTTGATTACCTAAAATTGTATAATTTCAAATTCCACTAAAAAAGTAAGAATTTGAAATTCTTCATTTTCACTTTCTCTCTCTCTCATCTGCCTCTCTCTTTATTAACATAATTTTTCTCCCTATCTCTTTTTATTCTCTATTCTCTCTATTTGTTTCTTCTTTCTCTCTCTTTTTTTCCCTCTCCTATCTTAATCTTTTGCTCTCTTTTCTTTTTTTTCTTAGTTCTCTCTCTCTTTCTTCATACAATTTTCCCTCTCTGTCTTTATTCTCTCCCTCTCACTCTCCTATTCATCTCTCTTCTTTTCTCTCTTTCCTCTTCTTCTATCTCTCTTCACATTATTTTCTCTCTCCTCTCTCTCTTCAAACTATTTTCTCTCACCTCTCTCTTCACACTATTTTGTCTCTGCTCTCTCTTTACACTCTTGTCTCTCTCTTCTCCTCTTCTCTATCTTCTCCCTCTTTCTCACCTTTCTCTTTTATCTCCCTTTCTCTATTCTCTCTTCTAAGACTCACATATCCCTTTGCTCTCTCATCTTTCTCTTCTCTTCCTCTTTCATCTCTCTCTTCTCTTTATTAGTATTGATGTAAAAATATCAATATTTATACTTTTTAATTATTAAATATTTAAAAACACTAATATTAAAATTTAAATTTTTAAAATATATATTTAAAAAGTAAATTTTACATATTGTAAAAATTAAATTGCCCTATCCAAACTAAGAATTTGAAATTTAATAATTTTGAATTGATTTAAATCCAAACAAAACATTTAAAAAATGAAAGAAATTTAAATTAAAGCAATTGAGATTCCTTGAAATTTTAAAATTCTCCGTCCAAACATAATATAAAGGTATCTAACTTAATTACTCTACTTATTATAAGGAGCTTTATGCTCTAGTGAAGGCTTTACAAGTGTGGCAATATTATTTATTGTCCAAGGAGCTTGTGATCCATAGTGATTATGAATCTCTCAAGCACTTGAGGGGCCAAAATAAGTTAAATAAAAGACATGCTAAATGGGTAGAATTCATAGAAAAATTTCCTTATGTCAAAAAGCATAAGCACGGGAAGATTAATATGGTAGCCAATACTCTCTCTAGGAGACATACATTGCTATCCATACTTAAGACTAATTTGCTTGGCTATGAGAGTATTAAGGAATTGTATCTTGACGATGATAACTTCAAAGAGACCTATGAACTTTGTGCCAATTTAGCTAGTGGAGGTTTTTATAGGTATAAAGAATTTTTATTTAAGGAAAGAGATTGTGTATGCTCAAAAGTTCCATTAGGGAATTGTTGGTCAAGAAGCCACATGAAGGTGGTTGAATGGATCACTTTGGGGAGCTTAAGACCTTTGAAACCTTTAGTGATAACTTTTAATGGCCTCATATGAGGAAGGATATGCATCACATTTGTGAAAACTACTTGCTTTATAGATTGGCTAAATCTAAGGTGTCTCTCCATGGTCTACACACTCAACTCCATGTTCCTACTTCCCCTTAGGTGGACATTTCCATGGATTTTGTCCTTAGATTTTCTATATATATGGGTGGTCGAGACTCCATCTTTGTGGTAGTTAGAGTTGCAAATAGGTCAGCCCCGCCAATTGGATCAAGGAAAATGAGTTAGGCTGGCCTTGCTTGATTTTTGTACGAGTCAACATTTTTGTGGCTCGACCCAACTTAGTGACCCATCGGGTTGGACCAGTTTACGCCTAGTTACATTTTGCTTAAAAACCTAAATTTCTAAAGGATTAAAAAAATTGAGCCAAAATTGGCCTAGTTCATTTTAGGACAATTTTTTTGGAGCCTAGTCATACGAGCCCAACGGACCAAGCTAATTTGGCCTAGTTCTATTTGAACCAAATTTTTTTAGCCCAACCCAACCTGACTCGACCACCCTGGTGGGCCAACAGGCTAGCTTGAGGTTGAGCTCATTTTGCTAGCTATAGTGGTAGTAGATAGGTTTGCTAAGATGGCCTACTTCATAAATTGCCATAAGGTAGATGATGCTTGTCATGTAGCCAATCTATTCTTTATGGAGGTGGTGAGGCTTCATGGTCTTTCATAAGACCATAGTCTTATATAGGGACTCCAAATTTCTTAGCCATTTTTGGAGAACCCTTTAGAGCAAGCTTGGCACAAAGCTACTCTTCTTCCCTACTTGTCATCACAAACAGATGAAGTGGTGGGAGGAAGGGCTACCCCACATAGAGTTTGCATATAATAGAGGTAGTCAATACTACTACATCTCATTCTCCATTTGAGTTGGTTTATAGTTTTAACCCTTTAACCCCTCTTGATTTGCTACCTTTTCCGTATGTGTCTTCTAGCCTTAATGAGTTCATGAGAGGGCTCAACCTCACATAGAGTAAAAAGGTAGAACAATATGCTAAGAAAGCTAATAAGGGTAAAAAGGAATGGTTGTTTGAAGAAAGGGACCTAGTGTGGGTTCATTTTACGAATGAAAGATTCCCTACTTTGAGTAAATCTAACGTCCTTCCTAGGAGCGATAGGACTTTCAAGATCCTCCAAAGGATTAATGGTAATTCTTATGTGGTAGACATGCCCTAACAATATAGTGGTAATAATAATTTCGACATTGCTAACTTGTCTCTTTTTTGTACAAGTACCTAAACCCCAAATTTGAGGTCAAATTCTCTCCAAGAAGGGGAATATGCTAGTAGAGGACACTCAAGAGGGTTCTAAGACTAAGGATAGCACTGCACTTCAAGGCCATATGATAAAGGGTAGGATGAGGAGAATACTAAAGGAAGTACACAAGGAGCTAAGCCTCTTTCAAGGCCAAGGAAGGCCCAACTTTGTATACTTTGTTTGGTTGTCAAAATTTCCTTGTAAAGTATCATTTAAAGCATGTTATACTTTGTATTTCTTTTTAGAATAATTGTATTTTCTTGGCATAACTTTCAATTAGGCCCAAAATCCCATTTTAAGGAGTTTCCTTTAGAAACCAAGAAATTTGTCATTGATTATATGGCTTGATCACAAAATTGGGCCTTGTATGGTTTAATTGCATTTTAGGATGGCTTGGGACTTCTCTTAGCTTAGTTTAGGATTATCTTAATGCTAACTAGAGATTAGTTAAGGCCTATATAAGCTCCAAATGGAATTAAGCTAATCACTTTTAACATTGAATAGAATTATGAATTGCATTTTGTGAGAGATTTCTCTCTTTTCTTGTCCTGGAATAAGAATCCTAATTCTCATCAAATTTCCAAGATGCTTATGGTAAAACTCTTATCTAATCCCTAAGGGTTAGTGGTGAGTTCACTTCCAATCTCAATCCATATTCTAATTTCTTCTCCTTTCAATTTTTATTTCATGTAACCTAGTGTATTCTTGAAGCTTTTTTGTTTGAGAATGTTGATTGTGGATCTGAAGGTGTATCAAGAAGTGTGATTGAAATTCTTAGAAAAGACTCTTTCTATACTAATTTAGATAAGTGCAATTTTTGTACTCGTGAGGTTGTCTTCTTAGGCTTTATTGTTGGCTCCCATGGAGTTAAAGTAGATAAGGAGAAGGTAAAAGTCATTCAAGATTGACCAACACCTAAAACTTTGAGTGAGGTTAGGAGTTTCCATGGTCTTGCAAGCTACTATAAGAGATTTGTAAAAGACTTTAGTACACTTATATCACCCCTTAATGGAATAATTAAAGAAAAAGTGTTTGCTTTAAGTAGGAACAAAGTCAAGAGAAAGCCTTCCAAGCTTTAAAGGATAGGCTCACTCATGCCCCTATCTTAGCACTCTTAAACTTTGATAAATATTTTGCTTAGGAGTATGATGCTTTTAATGTAGTTATAGAGGTTGTTTTATTACAAGAAGCACACCCCATTGCATACTTTAGTGAAAAGGTTAAAGGTCTCCACCTTAATTATTCAACTTGTGATAAAGAGCTCTATGCTTTAGTGAAGGCCTTACATGTTTGGCAACACTACTTATTACCCAAGGAGTTTGCGATCCATAGTAATCATGAATCTCTCCAACATTTGAGAGGCCAAGGGGTAAATTAAATAAAAGGCATGCCAAATAGGTTGAATTATTGGAATAATTTTCCTATTCATTAAGCATAAGCAAGGTAAAATGAATATATTTGCAAATGCTCTTTTGAGGAGAGATGCTTTGATTTCCATGCATGAAACTAGTTTACTTGATCTTGAATGTTTTAAGGAGATGTATGAAAGTGATCTTGATTTTGGTGAGGCCTTTGCCTTGTGTGCTAATTCGACCAATGACATCTATTTTTGGCATGATGAATTTTTATTTAAAGAAAAGAGATTATGTGTGCCTAGGAGTTCCATTAGAGAATTACTAGTGAATGATGCACATGAAGGTGGCCTAATGAGTCACTTTGGGGAACTTGAGACTTATAAAGTGTTGATTGAGCATTTCTTTTGGCCTTACATGAAGAAAGACATACACCATATTTGTGAGAGATGCTTAGTGTATAGAATGGCTAAGTTGAAAGTTCACCCCATGGTTTGTATACTCCACTCCCTATCCCTACTTCCCCTTGGGTTGATATCTCCATGGATTTTGTACATGGTTTGCCTAGGTCAAAAGGAGGTAGAGACTACATTTTTGTGGTTGTAGATAGGTTTTCACATATGACCCATTTTATCCCTTACTATAAGGTTGATGATGTTTGTCATGTGGCCAACCTTTTTTGTAATGAGGTTGTGAAATTACATGGTTTACCTAAGACCATAGTTTCATATAGGACTTCAAGTTCCTTAGACATTTTTGGAGGACCCTATGGAGTAATCTTGGAACTAAGCTACTCTTATCTACCACTTTTCATCTACAAATAGATAGAAAAACCGAACTAGTGAACAGAACTTTATCCTAACTCCTTAGGTGCTTTGTAGGGAAAACTTTGAGATCTTGGGAAGAATAGCTACCACATATTGAATTAGCATATAATAGGGTAATTAATTATATTGCTTCTCATTCTCCTTTTAAGTTGGTGTATGGTTTTAATCCCCTATCCTCACTTGATTTGTTGCTTATAACTAATGTGTCTTCTATAATGAATGATGCAGGGCTTTCCAAAGCCCAATTTATTAAGAAGTTGCATAAGAAGGCTTGGTTACATATGGAAAGAAAAGCAGAACAATATGCAAACAAGCCAACATGGGAAAAAAAGAAAGAGTTTTCAAAGAAGAGGACCTAGTTTTTGTCCACACAAGAAAGGATAGGTTTCCTACCTTGAAGAAGTCTAAACTCCTCCTAAGGGGGATTGGCCTTTCAAAATCTTAAAAATAATTAATGATAATACTTATAAAGTTGACATGCCCCAAAAATATATGGGAAGTAATAACTTTAATGTGATTGACTTATCTCTTTATGATATAGGTATTCAAGCACCAAATTTGAGGTCAAACTCTCTTCAAGAAGAGAAGGATGATTTGAATATGGTAGAGTACGGTCAAAACCATCATGGGAGCTTGAATAACATGGAGACCACAGCCTTGGAAGGTCCCATGATAAGAGGGAGACTAAAGAAAATTCAAGAGGAAGTGTAAAGAAAGTTAAGCCTCCTTAAGTGATAAGGATCCAGTTGACACTAAAGAAGATCTAAGAGGATCAAGAGGTAAAGGATAGTCAAGAACTTAAAGGCCATACGACTAGAATAAGGCTAAGGAGATTACAAGAAGAAGTGCTTCAAAATCTAGGGATGCTCAGAAGCTTGGAGTACTCAAGCCTAAGCCTAAGCCCAAGCCCAAGCCCAAGCCCAAGCCCAAGCCCAACAATATACTCTATATAAGCTTGCTCCTTAACTTCTTAAAAGCATGTGTATTCCATTTAAGTCTAATTTGTAAGTCTTAGCTCAAGCCTCAAAGTACATTAAGGCTTAAGGCTTACTTGTTTGGCTATGTAAATAAGCTCAGTATAAGCTAGTCTAGGATAGTCTTGTAGCTTGTTTGGATAGAAAGATAAGATAATGTCCTAAATAAGCATGCCTAAGTGTGAGGAAAACTTATATATAGCTCCATCCACCCCTTGTAAATGATAACTTTGAATGAATGAAGAATAGCTTGTTGCCTTTGCAACTTTCAGAATTTATCTTTTTCTTATTTTGTACAAGAGCCTTCAATTCTTCCTAAGCTTTCAAGAGGCCTATGATGAATTTCATAATGCTTTTATCTTATTTAAGCTTTGTGTAAGTGGCGAGTTCCTTAATCCATTCCTTTCTTACTCACATTTTCTTGTTTCTTCCCCTTTGATCCTTTCCATTCTTTTTGGTAAGCTCCTACACTAGGAGGCTTGGATGTCTAAGACTCAAGAAAGATCCTTAGGAGTCATCATTAAGGGCTAAGGAGAGCCCAATACATGCCTACTTGTGTATACTTTTATGAAATACCAATTTGGCCTTGTTGAACTTGTTTTAGACATTTAAAACACTATAGTTAATTGGTGTTTACATGTAATTAGTTTTGGTTTGCTTGCTCTTAGTGACAAAAAATTCGATCACTAATTTTGTTGTCCATTTTTGGCTTGTGTATTTGTTGTGTTTTGGGCCTTGTTTTTGGGCTTTTAGATTAGGATTAGGATTAAATTAGGCTAGTTAATTAGTATTAACTCAACCTATATAAGGCTTGAATGTAATTAGCCTAATCACTTTGAAAATTGAATGAAACTTGCTTTGTAAGAAACTTGAGAGTTCTCTCTCCCTTATCTTGAACAAGAACACATTGTCATCAAGCTCCTATGGAACCTACAGTGAATTTCTGCCATTCTTTTCTAGTTCTATGAACTAGTGGCGAATCCTCATCCCTATCTTCTATATTTTTTCAATTTCTTCTTTCAATTTTTTAGTTCCTAAATTCTAAATCTAATTTTTGAATGGATTTTGTAGCTGTGTTGTTTGTGAATCCTTGGATTCATCACCACATGTTCTTGAAAGTCACTCCCTGGACTGGGGTTGGTAGAGTGCTCAAGTCTCATAAGCTTTCTCCTCGTTTTATTGATCCTTATCAAATAATAAAAAGAGTCAACATAGTAGCCTACCAAATAGTCTTGCCCCTTACTCTTGCAAATTTGCACAATGTTTTTCTTGTCTCTCAAATTCGTAATTAACTTCATGATCCTTTGCATATGATAGAGTTGGATGACTTGCACTTATGTAATAATTTGTCTTATGAGGCTTTTCCTTTGAGAATTGAGGATTGAAGAATCAAGCAACTGAAAGAGGAGGAAATTCCTTTGGTTAAGGTAGTCAAAAGAGGGACTTCCAATAGTAGTACCACAAAGTTGGAAGAGCATATGAGGATTTATTACCCGTAAATGTTTACATTAGGTCAATTTTTGAAGATGAAAATTCTAAAAGGAATGGGAGTTGTAACACTCATGTTTTTATCTTATCTATTTTTTATGTAAATATTGTATTTTATTAATTATTTTATAATTAAATAAATAATTTTTGGAAAAAATATGTGTTTGGTTTTTAATGGTTTTCATAATTACATAAATTAAAAAATAATCATTTGGGCATATTTTAATTAGAAACATGTTAGACCAATTTGGGTAAAAACCTGACCATTTTCTTAAGCATCAGAGTTGTTTCCTTGTGAATTAGTTTCTGACAAGAGTCATTTCTGCAATTAAGGGAGTAGAAAGTAAACCTCTAAAGGAAACCCCCAAAGGAACAAAAGGAAGAACCCCAAGGAATGTTTTTCTACTATCTAAGCTTATCTAGGGTTCCTTTACATAAGACATGTAGCAGAGTCATCCTTAAGACTCCAATGTTTTGTATGTTTTGGAATTATCTGAAGGGGATCAAACCCCTAGATTAGTTTGAGTTTGATATATGATTTTTGTATGCCCCAAAGGGATAACCTTTGAGTAATTGATTGAATATGTGCTATTCTTGTAAGTTAAGATTATGGATTCATGTTTGGCATATTCGAGGGTATTTGATTTGGGGATTTTCACATTTGATAATTTTTTATGCAATTATATGTTGTTTGCATGTGTTTTTGTGAGCTAAACTCATAGAAATTAGGAGAACATAGATTTCTTAAGGTTTTCCTCATTTAATTTGAAGGATTTGACCAATTTTGGTGTAAAAATCACAAATCATGATTCTACTCCCTATCACACTCACTAAGCGAAACCATGCATTTGCTGGGCGAGAACACGTCGAACACGAGGAAGTTCTGCATAAAATCCAAATTCTAGAACCTAGGATTTGGATAGTTCTTGATTGGAATCGCTTTCCTAGATCATCTTAACTCTACCTAGATCCTCTACACTTTACAAATGTTATGATCGTAACTGAAATTAGAAAAGGATAAAGAAATTGAAATAGAAAAATGGAAAGAGTTAAGAAATGGCTCGCCGTTGATTTTTGAGAGAAAATCAGATAAGAGAATTGAGATTCACCACAAGCCTCATAGAGAGCTTGATAAGAATAAAGTGTTATACTCCAAGAACAAACAAGAGTCACTCTCTCAATTGTGGAAATGCAAATATCATTCAAATTTGAGTCAAAATTGATACAATTCACCTAATGAATCCTACCCCTAGTAAGGGTACTTCTTAAGTTACATGCATTCACCTAGCGAGCCCTTGGCCTCACCCAATGAATGGAGCCATAAAGAGCTCCTACTATGTTTAGTTGCCCAACAAATACACCATTTTTCCAACAAACCAAGCCATAATGACTTCATTCCTAAAATCGTCACACACTCACCCAACAAGGGTCCATCCTCGCCCAATTAAAGGAGCCATAGAAAGCATCCTAAAAAATTCTCACTTATTTGCTCAATGAGTAGGATGTCTCACTCAGTAAATGAAGCCACAAAGAGTCCACACCCTCAACTCTTCCTAACTTTCTTAGCAAAGATACTTCTTCGCTCAACAGGTGGAGCCATAGAGAGCCTCTTTCACTCTCGCTCAGTGAAGTGCAAGACTTGCCCAGAAAATCTATGCATTTTTAGGTTCTCAAGATCCTCGCTCAGTGAGTAAGGCACTCGCCCAGTGAGCATTCAACAAATTCATATTTTCTCACTAAGTTACAAGGCTTTTCCTAGCAAATAAGGTACATGCTCAACGAGCCTTCAACATGTAAATGTGTTCTTGAGCTTTCGCCCAACAAGTAAGGTCCTCGTCTAGTAAAAACTCATAGTTTTCAAAAAAAATCTACCCAGAAATGCAAGGTCGCTCAATGATAATCTCCTCTCACTCAGCGAACCTTCAATAAAAATAAAATAAGGATTCACCTAGCGAGTCCAACAACTCACCTAGCAAAACCATATAACAAGAACATATAACTTCACTCAAATCATGAAAACTTTAACCAAACCAAAATGCAATCCAACCAACAACTCCAAAATGACATATAATCCATATCCAAATGTAAAAACAATAGCTTTTCTAACATACAACAACAATCTCATCAATAATTCATCATTTTCACCAAAAACTCAAACACATGATAATAGCTACTAAAGCTAAAATATATACATTTATGCATTACATACATACAACAATATATATAACCTCCTACAAACAACATAAAACAATAAAAATACACAAAAGATAGCTTTCCTTACTTGGTTGAAGATTAGGATTGGAAAACTTTAATGAAAGGGTTAAAATCTTGATCAACACTTAAGGAGACTTCAAACTTGAAGGAAGGTGACGAAAATCATAAAGCAAGATTGTAGAGGTGTTCTAGAAAATCAGCCAAATGGTGGCCTTTGCATGGATATATATATATATAGGGTTGGGAGGTGTAGGCTATTGTCCAATGGTTAATGAGATTTTGAAATCCATTGGTGATGCATATATGAATAGGCAAGTTCGTTTCTCATTTAGAGGCTTCAAGGAGGAGGAAACCCCTACACTTGAAGGACCAATGATAAAGGAAAAGGGCAAGAATTTTCAAGCAAAGAAGCAACAAGTTGGTCACACTCAAGAGGTAAGAGGAGAACCAAAAAGGGATGAGGACATTTCCCTTAGAAGGCCACGAGCAATGAGCTAAAGTGGACTTAAACGATATATCAACCCCTACACTTGAAGGTTTTATGATTAGGGGAAGGTTCAAGAGAATCCATGAGGAAGAAGCAACAAGTTGGCCACACTTAAGGGCCAAGAGGAGAGCCAAGAAGCCCAAGTTTTGTACCATGTGTCCAACTGCCTTTTAGGAAATGTTGAAAGCTGGAAGTACTCTATTTTTCCTGTGTTTTCATAGTATTTTAGGTGCCCTTCATATAGGATAGCATCGCCTTGTGCCAAATTCCTTTTCATATTGTTTTTCTTTGCTATTTTCGTTTTTCTAGAAATCCATCGCTAATTCCGTCTCCAAGTGCGCAGCTAAATTCGTTGCTAAACGATATGTGCATTTTGTTGCGTTTTTGGGTCTGTATCTTTATGGTCTTTGGTTAGTGACCTTAATTAGGATTAGGAGACTCTAATTAGGATTTAGGGAGGGCTATATAAACCTCCATTGTAATTAAACTATTCACTTTTTGATAAAATTGAAATTGTGGCTTGGCACTTTTAAGAACATTCTCTCTACTTTTGTCTTGAATACGAAATCCAATTCTTATCAAGCTTCCAAAATGTTTGTGGTGAATCTGTACAATCTTTTATCTAATTCTTAGGAATTAGTGGAGAGTCATCTCCAATCTTCATCCATTTTCTCCTTTTCTTCTTCTAAAGTTTCAGTCACTATGTTCATCACTAATTTTCGGCTACTACTTGAAACTAGGTCATGGTTGTGAATCCTATGGTGCATCAATTGGTAACCATAGCTTCCAATCATTGACTAGTAGTTGGATTCAAGTAGAAAAATGCAGCAAATTGAAGAAATCCATAGAGCTTTAGGCGAACTACAAGAGCTAAGTTCTACCTTCCATTTCTAGGTCAAATCTTCATTATTTTACCTTGTTCGTGTTAGGTTTTGTTTGCCTAAAATTCCTCTACATGTTTACAATTCAGATTGTATCAATTCCTAGTTTAGCTTGTATTTCCGACTTTCAGGGTTCTTATACATAGAATTCGGGGATTTTTTTATTTTACTAGTCATATGATGCATTCTAGTTGAATTTGTGAAATGTTTGAGCTTCTATGCTTCTCGCATATGCTTGAGACCTTGGAATTGAGTTAGTTTTCATCATTTCAGAAGTACAAACAAGCTATTCTGTATTTTCAAAAAATATTCACCATGCATTTGATGATTTTGCTTGAGAAATTGTGCTAGAAATAATGTAGAAGTTGCCAAAAAAATTGTAGACCAAAATATTTGTGAAAGAGTTCAAGAGAAAAACAAAAAGAGTATTCAACTGGATGAAATATTGCAGTAAAAACAGAGCATGACCATATAAAAACAAAAGAAAAAGTGTGAAAGAAAATATTATTTGAAGGTCCATTGGCAACAATAGTTACACACGAACTCTAGGAAATTAATGAACTAGTTTTGGTGCATTAATTATGGTGCATTCTTAAACGCAATGAACATTTATGTTTGAAATTAAAAATTAATTCCCCTGCATTTAATGTTTGTGTTTAGTCATGTTAAGCCTTCTTCTTTTATGTCTTTATTAAATTCCTTTTGAGTTTAGCTTCCTTTTCTTGTGCTTTTTTTGCTAGTCAATTTTTGGCTTGTCCTTGAATTTTCTTTCCTTTATTTCTCTTGAGAGTTTGTGGAAATTTGCTTGGCTTTCACTTGTAGCTGGCTTTTTTGATTTAAGATAGAGATTTTTTATTCAAGCTTAGAGTAAGAGTTGAGAGTTAAAAGGCAAGAGAGCACACTAGAGAAAAAGCCATAAGAGTGAGGAGTGACACTTAAGGAGCGAAGTGAGCTAGTGTTGTTTCCTTGGCTGAATTTTCTATTTTTGGTACTGCAATAGAATTGTGACTATAGGAGGTTTATTAGGTAGAAAAATAGTAAGGAAAGAAAGATGGAAGGGCCTAGTGTTGATTGGGGAAACTTATCCCCTAAGTCCAAGTTCATGATGAGCTACATTAGAGAGCTTGGGAAGAAATTAGACAAGGTGAGAAAAGGTTTGGATTCGGTGCAAAGGGACACACAAAGTGTCAATGCCGAAGTAAAGGCCTTAAATAAGGAAAAGGAGGAGAGGCCTAAAGTGATGTCCTTGCATGAGAGTAAAGGGAGCTTTGAGGGAGAAAAGTGTAATGAAGGTAGTAGGAGTTCATGGTCCTCCTTAGGAAAGAGGCATGAGAGACATGGAAGAGTGGAAAGGAATAGGAGGGAAAAAAAGAAGATAAAGACATGGGAGAAGAGGAGAGGAACCTAGGGAGGAAGACCTAAACATGTCTAAGTGCAAAACCCCTCCATTTTTGGGGAATTGCAAGCCAATAATTTATGTGGATTGGGAGCTCAAGGTTGAGCAAATATGGGCCATTTTAACATCCATGGCTGAAGGGTAGTGAGGCTTGTCACCATTGAGTTTGGTGACTATGCCTTGATATGGTGGACACAAGTGTTGGAGGATATAAGGAGGGGAGTTAAAGATCCATGTGAGAGTTGGAGAGATTTGAAAGGAATGATGAAGATATTTGTCCCACCTTCTTACACTAGAGACTTTCACAATAAATTACAAATATTATACCAAGGATCTAGGAGTATAGAAGAGTACCATAAGGAGATGGAAATGGACTTGATGAGGGCTCAAATTAAGGAGAGTGAAAAGGCCACAATAGCTCGATTTCTTCATGATTTAAATGTAGAAGATCAAGATGTTGTGGAGTTGCAACATTATAGAACCCTAGGTGAGTTGGTCCATCAAGCTATCAAGATAGAGATGCAAATTAGGAGGAGGTGTGCATCTAGAAAATCCTATGTTGGTACTAATGGATGGAAGGGAAAAGAGATAAATAAAGATAGGCCTAGGAAGGAGAAGAGCCTTAAGAAGGGGAGTGAACCTTCTCAAGGCCAAAAAGAGGTAGTCATCACCCTCACACCTAATATGCCTAGGATAAGCTCTATTAAGTATTTCAAGTGCTTAGGCAAAGGCCACATAGCCTCACAATATCCTAATAGGAGAGTCATGGTTTTGAGGGATAATAGGGAGGTGGAGAGTGAGAGTTGTAGTGAGAAACATTCTTCCTCTAGTGAAACCGAGACACTTAGTAATGATTCTCATTATGAGGGAGACCTTCTCATGTTGAAGAGGTTTATAAGAAACTTAGTTAAGGAGGAAACCAAGAGCCAAAGGGAGACTATTTTTCACACTTAAGGGCCAAGAAGGCCAAGTTTTGTATTAGGTGTTCAGCTACCTTTTAGGCAATGTTGAGAGCTGGAAGTACTCTATTTTCCCTATATTTTCATAGTATTTTAGGTTCCTTTCATATAGGATAGCATAGCCTTGGACCAAAGTCCTTTTTGAATTTTTTTCCTTGCTATTTTCGTTTTTCTGGAAATTTGTTGTTAATTTCATCTCCAAGTGCACAACTAAATCTGTTGTTAAACAAGAAGTGCATTTTGGTGCATTTTTGGGCTTGTATCTTTATGGGCTTCGGTTAGTGACCTTAATTATGATTAGGAGACTCTAATTAGGATTTAGGAAGGGCTATATAAGCCTTCATTATAATTAGACTAATTACTTTTTGATGAAATTGAAGTCGTGCCTTATGACTTTTAAGAGCATTCTCTCTACTCTTATCTAGAACAAGAAATCCAATTCTTATCAAGCTTCCAAGATGCTTGTGACAAATCTCTACAATCTCTTATCTAATTCTTATGAATTAGTGGAGAGTCATCTCCAATCTTCATCCATTTTCTCCTTTTCTTCTTCTAAATTTTTGGTCACTATGTTCATCACTAATTTTCAACTACTACTTGAAACTAGGTCATGATTGTCGATCCTAGGGTGCTTCAATTGGGTAAAGGGTATTGAAAAATTATAGGGTAATAAAGGATCTATTATCCAATTGATATTATGGGTTTTAGAGGCAAACAATGACTGGTGTTTAAAGGATTTCCTGGAACTTCAATCAGTCAATGTTCTGCCTCAAAAAATATGTTGTTGCACTAAAAGGTGTGCTAACAACACTGGTTCAACAAACCTCAATTGGAAAGTGTTTAAGGTTACTATTTATCAACTCTCGATATTTTACTCAACTCAAATAACTGGTATTAGGGAAAACTCGCCTCGATATACATGTTTTTGACTGTTCCAGTCATTTTAAAGACTTTTTCAAAAAATGCACAACACAACATTTTTTTAATTCTTTTTCAACCAAAATTAAATTTAATCATACTTTTAATTACTCAATCACTTCAGTTAATCACACACTAAAAACGTTGGTGTTACATAAGTTATTATTTGTTTAGTTTAATAATATTATACTATTTATTTACTAGTAGTAAATATATGTGCAGTTTTTATTCTCCATACATTTAAGTCATGCATAATATATTTTTTATACAAGAGGTTAAGTGATCTAGTGGTTAATTTCATCAACTTTAAAAGTATGAGGATTTGATTTGAGGAATTGAAACCATGAAAACTAAAATAACCTATTTGAGAAGTTGTAGGAGACTAAATACACTATTAAACCTATTTCCCTTTAGGCTTAAATATGCTTAGTCATCATAAAATGAGAGTTTTGATTTTTGTCTTTATAAAATTTTTCTTTAGTTTTCATTCTTCAAAAAGCTAAAATTTTTGTATTTGATCCTTACTACTTTGTAATACTCGTTAACCATTTATATTTTAATGGAAGGTGAAGTCATAATCTTAAATGACACTAACTAGTATTTTGTGGTATCATGTCAGCATGTGATACTTTTAAAAAAAATCTATAGAATAAATATTATTTATCTACCTTAAAATGAATATGAGGAACCAAAAATAGTAACTTTAGATTTTTAAAGTTTGAAAATAAAAGAGAATGATTTATAGAGACTAAAATCAACTTAAGATATATAGTATTAAAAGAGTATGACTTATTATTTGTTTAATTTTATAAGATTATACTATTTATTTACTAGTAATAAATATATGTGCATCTTTTTTGTTCTCCACACATTTACATCATATATAATATATTTTTTTATTCATACACAAGTTAAGTGTTCTTGTTATTAAATTCATCAACTTTAAAAGTACGAGAATTTTATATAATCAATTGAAACTATAAGGACTAAAATCACTCATTTGACAAACAACAATAAGGGACTAAAATCATAATTAAATGTATTCCTTTATAGTCTTAAATATGTTTTTAGTCATCGTAAAATGAGTGAGTTTTAATTTTAATCATTATAAAAAAAAATTCTTTAGTGTTCATCCTTCAAAAAGCTAAAATTGTTGTTCTTGGTCCTTACTATTTTGACACTCATTAACAATTTATAAGTTTAACGGAAAGTCAAAAGATCATCTAAAGTGACTCTTACTAATAATTATGATATCATGTCATTATGCAATACCTTTGGAAAAAAAATTTGACTCTTAAAATAAATGTTTTTTATCTACCTTAAATTGAATGTTATGGACCATAAAATAATAATTTTAATTTTTTGAGGATGAAAATTAAAGAAAATGTTTTACAAAGACTACAATCAAAATCTGCTCATTTTACATAATTAAAATAATTTTAGATTTTAGAGGGATGAAAAATAAAAAGATAAAATTTACAAAAACCAAAATCAAAAGTTACTTATTTTATAAGAACTAAACATATATTTAAATTTTTTATCTATCCCACTTTTCGAAGAAAGAGTTCATTTGATTATGACAATTTTGAAATTTTAAGACAATATTTATTACTATATGTTTTCAATTTGTCCTTATTTCTGGTTAATTAATTCTTAAATATTTCACTCACCGATCATAAATGAGGTAAAAATAATAGTGAATGTGATTATATTACGATGATAAAAGTAATTTTAATATAAAAAAAAGATATTAATCATTATTATATTATAAAATAAATAAACTATGCTAAAGATAACATATAATGCACAAGAAGGGGTTGAATTGTGTATATGATTTTAAGCATTTTAAAATCTTTTGCAACATATATAAGTCTGAAGCAAGGTTAAAAACAGACTGTCCAAAACATGCATAACAAAAACTAAAACGGAAGGATAGAAAGATAAACACAATTGCTTTCTCCTAATTTACTTTACAACTTAGAGTTACGTCTAGTCCTTTCAACTTTAAAAGATTTTCCACTAAGCCCAATAAACTTACAACAACTTCTATTCTTAATCTCTATAGACTCTACAATACTTGTAATTTACAATTCGGATTACAAGCAATCAAGTATTCTTTAATGATTAACTTCTTCAAGATATCTTAGAAAACAAAGAATTTTACAAAGGTTTAACTCACTAGGTGAGCATACAACTTTCAAAGCAAAGCTATAACTTTGTATAAACAAATAAACTTTAAGAACAAAGCTTGAAAGCAAAAATAGTTTTTTACACAATTACAAAATCATCATCCAAAGATGTTCAGAACACATGTAAGCGTTTGTGTTTTTGCACTTGTTTCTTTCATGTTTCTTGTCTTGTTTCTTCTCTTCGTGAATGCATATACAAACATTGGGAAGAAAACTATTGAACATGCATGAAGATAAAGATATATTTTCATTAAATGACAGAGATAGTGTTTTTGCAAAATTAACTCTCTACTTTTGTCTTCTATCAATGAGAGAGAAAAGGTATAGAAAAGCGTGCAAATGTATTTTCTTAAACTTGTTAGAGTAGTAGAATAGTAGAGACATACATTTTTCTTGTTGCCTATCTTGTGGATGTCTTGATCAGTACACTTCTTTATCATAGTTGACTTATTTTTTAGAGCTTATGAAGGTAAGTTTTGGTTCTTGAAAAATAGAGCATAAGAACAACATACACTATATAGGAAATTAATGTTACTGAATTTCATTCAACATCTATATTCAAATGATAAGAGAGATTAAGTATATATGTTATAATACAAGTTGTAAGACTCTTATAAGTCTTATATGAATGTTTGAAAGTATTAGACGTTTTTATCATTATTGGATGAAGTCCTCTATAGACAACATAATCTATTGACGACATGTCTCTTATGGATGAGAGTTCATAAGATATGTCTTTTGGATGCATATTCCTTTTGTTTGTGCTCCATGGGTTTGTATTTATGGTATCATTCTTCTTAAAAGTATGTATACTTAATCAAAAGATTAGTGATCACCCTTTAATCATAATATTTGTTTTCATCAAAATATACGAGTATTTGAATGCATTCATATCTTGCTCTAACATATGATACTTTGAAAGTAGACAAATTAAAGAAATTATTTTTTTATGAAAAATAAATACATATAATTATATCTTAAAAATAAAAAATAAAAGAAATCATTCAAAACTTTCAGAATTTAAAGAATGAAAAAGTTAATAAAAAAACATTCTCAAAAATTTAGAATTATTCTTAAAATAATAAAAACAATTGTTATAATTTTATGAAAGCACCAATTCCGATACTTGCAAAATTAGGATATACTTAACTAAAGGTTGGCTCAAAACATGAACCATGCTAAAGAAAGCAAAGCGGCATGTAACTCTCTAAGACAAAGACCTTTTATTATTATTATTATTATTAATTTGACAAAGACTTTTCATCCACCTGTAAAGTTTGACAAAAATTATTTTAAGTATATTAGTTATAACTCAACAACTTTTGAGTGTGTTAACAGAAAATGTTTTTGAAACAGATAAAATTTATTTTAATATTTTTTATATCTTAAAATCTTCAATTATCAGTTAAAGATAGTTTTAGTTAAAAGAAAAACGGTGTTTCAACTATTAATTTCTTGAATTAAACGTCTTTATCATTTATTTTAACAGTTGTTTTATTTTATAACTTATCTCATACTTTGTCAGGGTGAGATATATCTTACAATGATTTTATATATATTGAGATATTGTTTTTTAACATCTCTGAAGCTACGGGTTTTTTTTAATTACAATTATAAAATCTAAAATTATAGTGACAGTATGAATATTAAATTGTCTTTGTATAAAAAAAAAAAATGACGAGGATAATGTTTGTTTAAGTCTCGATAATAATGATGTAAAATTCTGTATGTTGACAAAAGCTTATTTCATCAAACTTTGTCTCTATACTTTGAATACCATTTTTTTTTCTTATTTATTTCATAGCACGCATTCAATTCAATATTCCCATGATTGAACCAAAGTTTAACTTTGATCTTGCAAAAGAACAAATTTTTAGCCACCGTTTACTCCAAGATAGAAGTTCATAGATAATCACTCATATAAATTGCTTAATTTTAGTTAAATTTAAACTCAATGGTATACAGTAAAATTTTAATAATATTAGAGTTTCAGGCTTTAATCCAATATATTGATGCGTGAATTTGTTTGAGTAGTTAAAATTTAGATTTAAGCTTATTTTGATCCAACATTAGTTTTCCAGAATGGACTTATACAGCTGACATGAATTGTCAACTAAAGAATAGCCTCAATATCTTATATAAAATTTAGTTTCTCCTTCTAAAATATAAAAAAGAAAAGTTTATAAAAAAAATATAAATAAGTTGAAGCGTATGAAAATTAGCAATTGCCTGTAAATAATATAAGGTAAATGTAAATCTTTGTTTTTTTTACAAAAAGTCAACTTTTCTTTTCTGTTGATCCCTACTTATTAGATCAGTTTGATGATATGGAGATAATTCAACCCAGAAAAAAAATACAGATTTTATGAGTAAAGCATTGAAAATCATTATTCACACAGCGCACTGAATTAAATACATATCGTTGGATAATTTTGGTAATATGTATAAAATATTAAGTTTGAGATTTATTGCATCTTTGTATTTTTTATTTTACTAAAAAAATTAAATATATTGTGTTGTAATTTTAATTTTAAAAATTTAATTAAATATGAATAAACAAATGAAGTATTATTAATAAAAAATAATATTTCTTTTAGCTAAAACAAATTAAGCTACAGTACATAGTGCACCATTTGTATCATAGAGGTACTGCATCTGCTTTTAATAAAAGAAGATTAACTAAGATGCTGAACGGGATTAGAGGTACTAATGTTTAAGAAGATTAACGGTATTAGAGGTAATATGAATTTCGCACACTTATAATCAATATTATTATAACGCCACCCCAAATATATCCGTACTGCATCGTGCTCAACCCAGTAGAGAATTTAAATAGTATATATAAGATTTTAAGTTTATGTTTTGATGTTGTCATTATATTTTTTATTTTACTAAAAAAAATAAGATTAATAAGAATAAAACATAAAAAAATGTTATTACAATAATAATATAATAATTTATAATCTAAAATAATGGAAAAATATTATTATAAAAAAGAAATAAATATAAAAAATATATATATTTAATTCTAGAAGTCTTTCTAAATGATATTCACACTCCCTCTAATTTTTAAAGAACACTCACCTCTCCTAAATAGTATTGAAGAAAGAATGTATGTGTCATTTTATTAAATCAAGTAGGGGTGTGAGTATCTCTTAATTAAAAATATAATGAAAATGCGTGTCTATTTAAAAATTAGAAGGGTGGGAATATTATTTAAGAAGACCTAAAAAGAGGTCAATACAATTTCTCTTAAATATAATAAAAAAATTACATATTAATAAATTATTATTATAATTATAATACTGAGTTTTATTTGTATGATAAATTAAAGCAAATGAGTAATTATAAGAATAATTAAATTTAATTTTAGTGGAAAATATTAATAAAAGATTGTATTGTATGTTTTTCGAGAAAAATTTTTAAAATGGAAAAAATGACCTAAGACATGTTTATTGAAGTAACAAATTTTCTAAAAGATGGATGACTGAGTTAAGAAGTTTATTTTGGTTAGTTAGTGTCAGTCATTCACATCTTATGAGCACAATTTGTTAAACCAATGTGAATGACATGCTTTTCGATACAATGACATACTTTTTCAAGATAGAACATTGATTGACCAAAAGTCTGAAAAAAAAAATCCTAAAACCCTCCCTAGACTCTAAAACCCTAGTACCCAAGAGATAGTCAAACCTTTTTTACCCTTTGGACAAAATAACCCTTATTAACCAAAGGATATTCAAATCTCATTGTACAATGGACAAAGAAATCCCTAATATCAAATGGACAATAACCCTAACCCCAAACCCTATATATGAAAAAACCATGGTTGAATTTCAAACTTTTACTCAATCTTTCTTTACTTCTCTTGCTCTGAAATTTCGTCCAACATCATCACCAAGCTTAGAGCACTATTGTTGACCAAGTTTCAAGCCTTTTCATTGAAGTTTTTCTATCCTTAAGTCTTCAATAAGTAAGAGAAGTTTGCCTTGTTATTTTGCATTTGAATATGCTATTTGATGCATGTATATGATGTTGTATACTTGGAATTGTATAAGTAAGAGCTGAGATGAGATTTACAAGCCATTTTCTTAAGTTTTAAGCTTTGCATGAAAATTTGAGTATGACAATGATCTCAACTTGCATGTCATTTTTGTTGATGAATTTATGTTTAAATGATTATATTATGTAGTTCTAGAGTTGTTGATGTGATTATATGATAATTTGGTTTGATTGTGATGAGTTTATATGAGTTTGCATGAATTTGTTTTAGGGTTTAATAATGTTGTCAAGCCATTATCAAAACCACTATATTTCCCTTCAGATCTGTAGCGTAGGGACTAACCTAGGTTGAATTTCTCAATGACACAATCTCATAATGTTTAATCCTATTACGAAGAAATCAAAATGAATGCAAGGGAGTTTTGTAATTGGAAACAAAATGTAAAATGCATAATTGAATATTGTATAACAAAATAACAAAATTGTGAAGAACCAATTCAAGGATCCAATCATGTTGAATTATCACAGTTCTAATATAGATGTAGATTCATATCAACTCAAAAGTTATTAAACAATCATCTAACATTTGTCTACACAAATTGAGGTCATAATCACAGTCCCAAATTAGCATGAATTTAAGCACAAGTAATTAGTTGATTTAGGTGATTGATTACCTAACCTCAACTAGATTGGATTAATTAATCCTAATCTAACATAATCTAAAACCTCAAGTAAAATCATAATCATGAAAATGAATCAAGAATTGGAAATAAAATAAGGTATACAATATAATTCTCAAAAAAGAGAGTTAAGAACTCAAACCTAACTAAAATCATTGAAATTTGAATTGATAGAGAAATTTAACCTTCCTTGGCAATCACCTCAAAAGTGTAGAACCTAAAATGCACAAAAAATCGCATGAGAGAAGAGAGAAGATTTGTATAAAGTGTAAAGCGTCTCTAAAGTGTTTAACCATTTTCTAACTAACTAAACTAACTAATACATGCCCTAAATGATAAGGAAGGTGCTCTAGATTAGAGACTTTCATAGCCAAAATACCCACCAATAAGAGATCCAAAATTGGGCTAAAATCACATAGGAAAGATCCAATAGAGTAGTTGTTGAGGCTACAACTTCAAGTGAACCTTTGACAACGAAGGAGCTCGAATTTGGTTGATCCCAAAATAGAAAATTTGTATATCTTCTTCTTAGCTTTCCATAACCACAAAAATTCTCCAATGTGAAGGTTTGTAACTCCAAATATGGCTTACACAAGACAACATCATAATGAAAAGTAAATCAAAAAATAAGCAAATATTAGCAACTAAATTCAATTAGGCCCAATAACTAAAGAGTAGAAAAATGTGTCAACATTAACCATAAAAAAATTTCAAATATGTCCAACATAAGTCACCATTAAATGCCTCAAAAGTGCTCTATCAAGGTTTCTCTAAGCGAGCTCATCATTCGCTAGGCAAGACCCTATTTTTTGAATTTTTATTGAAGATTTGCTGATTGAGAAGAGGCTCTTATTGAACATCTTGCACTTTTTGGTAGAATTTTAGAAAAATATGAGTCTTCATTGAGGGACCTAAGGGATTGCTGGTTGAAAGCTCAAAAACACATGAATTGTATGAGTGTTTGCTAAGCAAGTGGCTAACTTGTTGAGTGAATATAGGAAAAACTTAATGGGAAAATTGGAAAATGATGAACTCTGCTAAGAAAATCAAGTGTTCGCTAGGCGGGGATTTTGAGAACTTACAAATGCATGTTCTCATTGGGCAAGACTTGCATTTTGCTAAGCAAATAACTTAGAGTAAGATTGAAGGGCTATATGGCTCCTCTCACTAGGCAAAGGAACACCTTCGTTGGCTTGGCTCGCTAGGTGAATAAGGTATTTGTTGGGTGATTAAACTAGGAAGAAGCTCTTTGTGGCTCTAGTCGTTGGGTGAAGAGGATGCCTTGCTAAGCAACAACATGTATATGGTGTAGCGTTGACCTTATTTGTGAAGAATTTATTGTTGAACCATTTTTTGTTGTGATGATGATCCAACTTTCCTTGAGATGACCATGAAGAGATGGTACATACAAGTTATAGATATCTAAGTTGAGGAATTTAAAATTGATCAAGGATCATTGTTATTGTGTGCTTTGTAAGTTCGATTACAGACGCTAAAATGAGTAGGCATGTAAGTTGGGGATCACGTACTCTGATCATGATTCTCAACTAGTTCCAGAAAGTGATGTGAAGGTTCTAGGGACCTAGAGGATAGAATAGACGAGCGAATTCTATAAACCGTCAAGGTCATTGCAAACCTTAGGCCATGGTGAAGCCAATACCCATGAACATATATCTTGACTAGTTTTACTTGAAAACAACTTCCCATAGGATCATGTTCCACTTTCCCCCAATGATGAGTAGTATGAGTCTTGGGGGCTCTGTTGACAAAAGTTTAGAGATTGTAGGAAATGATTACTCAACTAATAGAGATCTCCATGAAGTAGTATATATATTTAGACATACCCACATACATACATACATGTATGAGTATATGTATTTGTTGTATGGAATGATATGGATATTGTTCAAAGTATAGGTGATTGGAAGTTAGTTAAAAATTAGTTAGTAATTAATTATTTTATATTTTCTATATAAACCATGTAATGTGTTGATGTATTTGACCTTTCTCATTTTATCAATACAATATACTTTTTGAGTTTTATATTGTTCTCTCAATTCTCTTTCCTCAAGGCCTGAACCATGTTTACTAATGGATATGTAGTGGTAGATGTGAATTGTTATATTTATTAGGAGTTGAGGCTCATTACTGAATGAATGTAGGGTCAATGTCCCAATTTTCATGTGTGAAAAACATGTGGTGAATGCTTGCTTTAAGATATAAAAGTATTTTAGAGTAAGCATACTTTTTTGTTTGTTTTGTGTGTTCACGACTATGATGACCTCAAATGGTGCGTTCGTGGAGAAGATGATGATGCCACCTTGGAGCTAGAATGCATACAGCATATTGAGGAGTCATGCGTACATAAGGCACTTTATCCTACACTTCAAAACAACCATAGTAGGTCTAGGAGGGGCTTAAAGGATTGACCACGTGCAACAGAGACTATGGTACAAGGGGAAGGTGATCGTGGAGTATATGTCGGTGAGCATTTTGTGGTTCACTGTCACATTTTTCAAGCACCTGAGCATCTAACTACCAATACAGGCCATGTGGAGTAAGCAGATGCACCTTATACAAGATGAGCTCACTAGGGACAACAACTGTCACCTTTCTTGCCCTAGTCCTTGTCCTTGTTGTTTTAGGACCACTCCTCTAGAGGCCCATGAGGGTGATAGAGCTTCTTCTTTGACATCTCCATGATAGAGCATTTTTTAGGCACTTAATAGTGACTTATGTTGGACATATTTGACATCATTTTATGGTTAATATTGACACATTGGTTGAGTCTTAGGTTATTGGACTTAATAGGGTTTAGTTGCTAATCTTTGCTTATTTTTGGACTTAATTTTCATTATGATGTTATTATCTTGTGCACTATATTTCAAGTTGCAGACCACCAAATTGGACAATTTTGCTGGCTTTGGAAAGCTAGGACAAAGATATACAACTTCTTTCTTTTGAGCTCAACCCAGTTCAACCGTCTTTAGTGCCAAAAGTCCGCATGAAGTTGAGGCCTCTGCACCCACTCTATTGGGTCTTTCTTTGTATATTCTAGCCCAATTTTGAGACCTTGGTTGGTGGGCCTTTGAGCTATAAATTCTGTTGGCCCAAACCACCTTCCTTGGCATTTAGAGCATGTAATAAATAGTAGTTGGTTAGTAAGGTTAAAGAAACGTTTTTAGATTTTACACACTTGGATTTTGGAGGTTGCTTGGATCACAAGTTTCTTCTCCGTACTCTCTCCTTTCTCCTCTTCTAGGTTTTCTTTGTGTTTTGTACTATGTTTTTTGTAATGATTGCCATGGAAGGCTAAGATCTCATCTCAATTTAAGGTTCCATGATTATGGTTAGGTTTGAGTTCTTGAATTATTTATTTATTATGCAAATTTTGTTATGTCTTTCTTTTCTTTCCAATTCTTGAGTTGTTATGATTTGCACCCTTATGTAAACTATGATAACAAAACTGCATGATTGGATCATTGGATTGGTGTTACATAATTTTGTTTTCAATTTTGTTTTGTTTTCTACATAATTATATTTTTTGCATAAATTTGTTTTATATACAAACCCCCCATTTTTGCATTCAAATTGGTCTCTGTTCAACAAGGTTAGACATTGCATGATTGTATCCTTAAGAGATTCGACCTAGGTTAGTCCCTACATTGCAAATAAAAGGAAAATCTAGTAGTTTTGATAATGTTTCGACAACATTATCAATCAATCACAGTGATCATTCTATTCTTTTTGTGTTCTAGTTATAGGGACCAACTCGAGTATGTGAGTTTTGTATCTCACCCCTAGTGTTTTGTTGATGTATATGCTTTAAGCATCTAGTTTTAGGCTCTCAACTTTAGTTTCCTTATGTTCGCCTTTTCTTTTGATGTACAGTGCTATGTAGCACAATCTCTCTTTGTAATCCGAAATGATGTTCTTTTGATGATGTGTCTAGGAACGCAAACTTTTGTAACTGAGCGTTGTAAATGGACTTAAGTGAATAACATTGTTTATATTTTCAATTGATGTATATGTTTATCTTTTGTATACAAGTGTATGTTTAAGTTTTAAGTTGATATGCTATGTCATCGCAAAAAGGAAAAAATTGTTCATTCTTTTCATAATCAAATTAATGTAAAGTTTTATTTAAAATAAATTTCTGCACATATAGTTTATGGTATTTAACAATTATAACGACAACAAGTCATTACAGTAATAATAAAAAAATAGCTTAAATATGTTTTTAGTTCCTCAAATTCAGATATTTTTGTTTTTCATTCCCCAAATTTAAAATTATTTTTTTTAGTCCTCAAATTTAAAAGTAGTTATTTTTAGTCCATTATGAAAAATGAAGTACAAATCATTATTTGGAACATGTATATTCGAAATAAAAAAAAATATCGTTAACCTTAAAGTTTTTCCTTCGATGTTCTTTAAATTTTAATTATAGACATAATAAATAATAACTTATTTTTTGTTTACCATATACGACAAGAAACTAAAACTAGTTATTTTAAAAAGTATAAGAACTAAAAAAAAATGTAATTTTAAATTTAAATAATAAAAAATAAAATTAACAAAAATTTAAGATATTAAAAACATATTTAAATCCAAACAATATTATAAAAAATAAAATATTTTAAAATATTAAAAATAAAAATATCGATACCCGTGAATCACATGAGTATCGAGTCTAGATATAATTAAATATGAAGTGCATACAGATATTACGAAGAAGGTTAATGAACTCATCTTTATTTTAAGCATTAAAATTGTTTTAAGAGATGATAAGGCAAACAAATTACTTGGACTTGTTTTAGCGTGTTATGTCAGTATCCCTAAAAATTTGAATCTGAGAGCACACAATTAAGTTAATTTAATTCAAAAAAATTATACAGTTAATTAATTAGTAATATTGATGTGATTTTTAGTATTATTATTATTAAAATTAATTTACATATATGATATTTTATAATTGAATGATAATAAAAAAAATTTTGCGACCGGTCATTACACCTTTTCTCTAAATAATCTTTAAAATTATAAAATGTTATTATAACATTAAATATTATTAAATATTATTAAGTATTAATCATTTCAACTTCTATTTGTATAATTTAAAAATAAAATAATGAATTTTAATAATTTTATAAATTAAATTCATCAATATTCATAATTTTAACACTTAATTTAATATATTATTATAAATTAAAACTCCTCAAAGATATAACTAACTTTAGATGCCGGTTTTTTCTTTAAATGTAAAAATTTTCTTTTTGGTAAAGATGACGTTTTATTAGACTAGAGGAGTATCTTTTGTAAAATGATCGGTAAAAAGACATAAAAAAAACTCTTTCAAATAAACCATTATTTACAAGAATAATTAAAAAAAATCAATATAATCTTTTCAAAAACAAAAAATTAAGGGGTTGTACAAGTTTT
The DNA here is from genome assembly GCA_025330945.1 of Mucuna pruriens. Lineage (NCBI taxonomy): Eukaryota > Viridiplantae > Streptophyta > Magnoliopsida > Fabales > Fabaceae > Mucuna > Mucuna pruriens. The sequence goes on from JAENHJ010000532.1 coordinate 2,375,049, forward strand.
TAATTTTCAAATACAATTTTCAAAATAAAATGTGTTTAGCTAAAATAATTAACACTCTACTAAAACAACCACCATCACTATCCTATCCTATTGACAACCACTACCACTCTACTGCCACCACCACTCCACTAGTAACACCATTATCACTATTAGTATTACTACAATTACCACAATGGGCATTGGTGGTCCGCCATCATCACTCTCATTGGCACCACCACTACCACCACCATTGATACCATTGCAACGTCACCACCACTCCCATCAACAAGTTCATCACCATTATTAATACCCCGTCACTACCACCATTGACACTGACAATCTGTCATCACCACCACTACTCTCATTGACACTACCTTCACTATTACCATCACTAGTATTGATAATTTGTCATCACCACCACAACCTTACCAATACCACCACCATTTGACCACCACCCCTACCAGTGCCACCACCATCATCATACTAACATCGTCGCCACTACCTTTACCACCACTAACATCGATGGTCTACCATCACAACCACCACTTCTACTAGTACCAACACTACCCTATTGTCATCGTCGCCACTACCACTACCACAACTAGCATCGACATTAGTGGTCCTCCATCACCACCACCATCACCCATCGACACCACCATTACCACCTTACTGACACCAACATTGTCATCCCCACTTTCACCAACATTGCTATCAGTACTAATACTACTGTCACTACCACTACTACCATTAGCATTACTACCACTATTGTTGGCAAAACAGTGACTCAATTTGACTTGATGGGCCAAGATGAAAAATCGAGTTAACTTAACTCGAAAACTAAATGGGTGCATTTTTTTGTAGCTAGCTGGGTAAGGTCAAATTTGCCAACAACTTTATATATATATATATATATATATATATATATATATATATATATATATATATATATATATATAATTTCTAAAGGAAAAAATAGGCCAAACTAAGCTCAATGTATTTTGGGGCAATAATTTTTGGGCCCCACTTGGCCTACTAGGCTAGGGCAATTTGGCCTTATTCCTCTTAGGCCATATTTTTCATAGCCTAGCCTTTAAGTCACCAAGTTAGCTTGTCAGGTTGCGCCTATTTTTCCAACCCAAGCTACCACCACCACCACCACTACTACCATTGGTACCAATATGTAAACACACTCTTAAATTAATTTTAATAATATAGAAAAAATTTCAAAAGTTAGTTTATTTTGAAATTAAAAATTAATTTTTAGAAAAAACTAAAACTAAAAATTGGTTTTACTTTTAAAAAATTTTGAAATTTGTAATTAAAAATCATTCCTAAACAAGCCCTAAGTTTTTGAAACATTTGATATGTGTAACGACTTGCATGTTTTATATTTACTAGTATATAGTGTAGTGTGTCATGGTTTGCACAGTAAAGGATAAAAAAGAGAGAGAAAGTAAAAGAGAAGAAAATAGATAAAATAAAATTAAAAGAAAAGTAGGTGCGCACCATCACAAGAGCTTGATGATTTTTATTTTATTATTAATTATTGATCACATGTAGATTTTTTTTATTATTGAAACAAAGAAACAAAGAGATCACCCTAAACTATCCTTTAATAGGAGATTGTCTAGAGTGAGGGATGAACCATTCTAAATATACATAGGTTGGGATTGTCTAGCCCCACAATTATAAGGAAGTGAGCAATAGAATTTGCCTCTCTAGTAATAAAATGAGATTGACCAATCTCTATTAGTGTAATCAAGCACCATCAACACTAGAATCCTATATTGATGAGATAAAAGACATGTTCTAGAGTTAATAATATCAATAACGTGAGTTATCTATTTCACAACAAATGTTATCACTACAAAAAAATTCATTTTTAGCTACCGAAAAAATCGGTGGCTAAACCTAAGAAATCGGTCGCAAAATATAATACTTGGTGGCTAAACCATTTAGCGACGGAAATAGCGACCGAATTTGGTCGGTGGGTAAAACCCTAGTCGCTAAACGCATTAGCCACCGAATAAGTTCGGTGGCAAAATTCGCGACGGAACTTTTCGGTGGCTATATGATTCGGTGGGTAATTGTATTTGGAAATTTAGCGACCGCAAATGAAAGGCTATTTCGGTCGCTAAAATCGGTGGCTAATATACTTCGAAATATAATATAATAAAGTTTGAGTTGCTGAAATCCGTCGCTATTTCGGTGGCTAAATCTAAAGCCTCATATTAGGTTAGCGACGGAACTAGAGACGGAATATTTCGGTCGCTACTCGAATCTGTTGGCAAGCGTGCGTAATGGGAAATTTAGCGACCGAAAATGAATGGCAATTTCGGTCGCTAAATTAAGGACGAAATTTAATTATTTAAATGATCGGTCGCTAAAATCGGTGGCTAATATATTTGGAAATATAATATAATAATGTTTTGGTTGATGAAATCCGTCGCTATTTCGGTGGCTAAAACTAAAGGTTCTTATTAGGTTAGCGACGGAATTAGCGACGGAAATACTTGGTCGCTAAAAATTTTCGATTTTTCTTTCTTATTTTTAAATTAGTAAACTATATATTATGAACCTGCCAAATATTTATCAATAATTACAAATTTAATCACACTATAAATAACATACAATAACAAATTTGAAATAAACAATTATGTATGAAAACATTAACAATTAAAAGTATCAAAATGATTACTAAATATTCAAAATCATAATAACTAAGAACATAATTATCCTAAACATTGTGAAAATAATTTTCTATTACATCATGTTAAAGATATCATCCTAAGCATTATCACCATGGCCATCACTATTATCTGGTGCAGTGGGGGGTGGCATAAGAGATTTCAACTGCAAGTGTTGTAGAATAAGCTGCATTTGTTGATTTTGTTGTCGTATCTGCTCACTTTGCTCCTCATGATTATTCAACAATTGCACCACTTTCTCCTCAACTGACTTCTCCTTAGCAGTTTTTTCCTTAAGTTCATTATTCAATTTATCAATTGTTTGACACATTTCTTCGATTTGTTGTACCATTGGCATGTCCATTCTATTAGTTGTAATGCATGTTGAATGCACGAACTTGTTGGTTAAACTCCCAAGTCCATATACATTTCCTTTTTTATTCTTACCTCCAACAATTTCTAAATAAATGTCATTGTCGTTGATTGGTACAGAATTGGAGTCATTTGCAGATGATGCTTCCTCTATGGTAGAGTTTTGGACTTCTTGTCGTCGTTGTTCATATTTAAGCTTCAAAAAAAAGTTGAATCTTGAATTAGACTTTTATTAATAGTTAATAAACTTTAAAGTAAAGTTAAAAAAGGTAAAAGATTGAATTTACCGCAAGTTCACGAGTTTTGTCATTGACCCATTTTCCAGACTTTAGTTTCTTGGTTTTCTCTACCACCTCCCAAGCAGTTGGCGGTCGTTGCAATTGTGTAGCCTACTTAAATTTAAAAATAAATTAAAATTATAATATAACCAATCAATTAAGTAAAATAAAAAGCAATTAAAATTACCATTTTTTCGTAATGAGCTGATGTAGATATAGATCCACCACAATATGCTGAGGCTCCTTTATTAACAGCTCGATTTGCCTTGTTAATCGACTTCTTATTCAGAAAATCTGTAGAAGACCAATGTTCATCCAAACTTGCTCGAACATTGGGTGGAATCCAAGTTGCACTTTGACCATTTCTAATCTTATTCATTGTATTTTTGTAAATGCATGAACCTTTTTTCTCAAAAATGACTATGATAGTTTTCTCTTGTGATGGATCCCAACTATACTCTTTCTGCATTAAAAAGTAATTAAGCAAAATGGAAAAAAAATGAACAATACAATTGAAATTGAACAAAAAATGTAAATTACCTTGAACTCTCCAAACCATAGGTCGCGAACTTCTTGTCGTACCTTCTTCCAACTCGGCCATGGTTCATCAAATTTTTGTTTGATGATTCGTGAGATCACACGTGTAGGACCATCGAATGGTATAAATCTATGGAGAATGATTTTGTAAATGTACATATTTGAAGAATGTTATTTAAAACATGAACTATTATAGTAAAATTGACTTACTCATTATTTATTACTTGAAGGAAAGGTCTTTGATCCAGTTCATGTTGAGGGTGTGGAGATGATCCTTCTGGTGTAAATGAATCTGGTAGTGTTGAAGGTGTGATTGCTTCGAGAGGTTGTGGTTCCTCTTCAACTATAGGAAGTATGGTATCTTGGTGAATGGGAATTGTGGACTCTGACGTTGAGATGTGATTGATGGAAGTGGGAGAGTTGATGGTAGGTTGACCTCTCCGACTAACACCACGACCTCTACCACGGTTAGGTGGTCTACGACCATCACTTGTACCTCTGTTTGCCATCTGTATGTAGTAATTATTGTATGTCACAATTAGGAGTAAAGATTAATAAATATAGTGAAATATAAAATGTTTAGGGTATAGGAAACTAATCGAACTTAGAAAATCAAACCTGATCGTTTTTACGACAGCAAAATGTGTCGCTTATCTTTCCCGTCATAATCACTACAAGTAATTGTTACAAACAATGGTCATACAAATGTAGAAATTAATTAATAGAACAAATGTTATTCATGTTATTGTATAAATTACCTAAGAGGTATCTGTATCATTTAAATCACTCTCACTTCCACTCTCAGTTGTTATGTATTCATCCTCGTCTTGTTCATCAAATTCAGTTTCATCTAATAATTGTGTGTCTACTTCTTCTCCACCACCATAAATGTCAGCAAGAGATTCATTAATGACATCTGAGTCAATATGCAATACTACTTGAAGCCGAACAGAGTCATCATCTTGGAACGGAGCCTCTTGCTCAATCTGAGATAATGTAGTATTAACAATTCTACTCCTTGCCTTTGTCTTGATTACAGCCAACCAACCGTGATGCCCCTCAGGATATGTTGTGTAATAAACTTGTTCAGCTTGTTGTGCAAATATGAATGGATCGTATGCTTTATTATATCTTCGTGTTGCCCGTACCTCAACAATCTCATATTTGTTATGTACTTTTGTTCCTATATTAGGAGTGTTATCAAACCAATCACACTTGAATAGAACTAACTTCATTATTGGGAAACTAGTGTACTCTAATTGAATGATATCAGTCACGTTTCCATAAAAGTCAGATTCTAATTGACCGTTAGTTCCTCGTACATAAACACCATGATTTATGGAATTCATGCCTTCACTCTAGTTAATTGTGTGAAATTTATATCCATTGATAATGTACATAGGCCATGATTCAACTTTTTTCTTAGGCCCCCATGCCAGATTAACCAATAACGAGTCTTGAATGTTATTTTCTGAATTTAGAACCTAAAATATTAAACAACCAACATACTATTATAGGGTGGACAATATGACATTTAAATAATATGAAAAAGTATTAACGTACATATTATTTGAACCATGTAGGAAATTTTGATGAAATTTCACTATCAATTTCAGCTTCTGAAGCTGTGGGATTAAGCTCTCGTAAAAACTCAGTATATATACTACAATGAAAAAGTATATTAATCATGCTGGTCAACATAACATGAGTAACATCTATAATTAGAAATACTTACTGTAAATACGGCTCAACATGTTCACAATTTAAAAGAACATATAAGTGAGCAGCTTGAAGGTCAACTTGGTCCAAAAAATATGATATGACTTTGCCACCTGGTCTTCCTGGGTAGTTAAAAATTGATATAGGAGGAGTGGATGAAGAACCTTCACCTGAATCAACATTACGAGGTATTCTGGTCCTTCTCGTTTCAATTTGATCAGGATAATAAAATGAGGCAAAAGTTGATGTCTCCTCCACCAAATAAGCTTCACAAATAGAAGCCTCTACCCTTGCCTTATTCTTTACTTTATTTTTTAGGGAATGTAGAAACCTGACAAAGAATATGAATCGACAATCTTAAGAACTATTGGTTAACATATATAACATAATGGCGTATAAATGATTAGTAGTTTTATACCTCTCAAAAGGGTACATCCAACGATATTGGACTGGACCACCAACTCTAGCCTCATATGGTAGATGAATTGGAAGATGCTCCATTGAATCAAAGAAGGTTGGTGGAAATATTTGTTCCAACTTACACAACAACACAGGTATATTACCTTCCATAACTGTTAGGTTTTCAACATTTAGTGTTGTCGATGTCAGTTCCCTAAAAAAGTAGCTAAGTTCAACAAGTGGGTTCCAAATATGTTTTGGTAATGAGTCGAATGCAATAGGAATCAACCGTTGCATGAAAACATGACAATCGTGACTTTTCATTCCATGTAACTTTCCTTGGTTAATGTCGACACATCTACCCAAATTAGAAGCATACCCATCTGGCAACTTTAGTTCTTTCACCCACTTGCAAATGGCAACTCTTTGAGATTTGTTGAATGCATAAGCTGCTTTTGGTTTGAAAAGTTTGACACGACCAATGTCTTTCAACTCAAGGTCTTTCCGATTGCATATTTCAGCTATATCCATTCGAGCCTTATATGTGTCCTTAGTCCTACCATTAATGTCCATCACAGTGTCAAATACATTCATAAAAACATTTCTCTCTGTATGCATGACATCAATGTTATGACGTAGAAGATGTGTGTTCCAATACGGCAACCTCCAAAAAATACTTTGTTTTTTCCAATTATGTTGAACACCATAACCAGGAATTTCTTGTTCTTCTTCTTGTAAGTCATATGAAAATGGTAAGTGTGCAACTCTCTTCCATACATCAGGACTAGACAACCGGGGAGGAGGATGTGATGTCTCAACACACCTTTTCTTGAAAGAATTATTGTTTCTTCTGTATGGATGATTGAGTGGGAGAAATTGACGATGACAATCAAAATAGGAGACTTTAGGACTGTGCTTTAGTGTGAATGCTTTAGTTCGTTCCATACATATGGGGCATCCAAGTCTCCCAACAGTGGTCCAACCAGATAACATCCCATAAGCTGGGAAGTCATTAATTGTCCACATCAAAGCAGCTTTCATCATAAAATTTTGTCTCAACGACACATCATAAGTTAGTATGCCATCATTCCACAATGTACACAACTCATCAATCAATGGCTGTAAGTAGACATCAATCTTGTGCTTTGGATTTGATGGACCTGGAATTAAAACTGTTAGAAACATAAATTCCCGCTTCATGCACATCCAAGGAGGAAGATTATAAGGAGTTAAGATAATTGGCCAACATGAGTAACTTTTTCCGTATTGACCAAATGGATTAAAGCCATCTGCACATAACCCTAATCTGACATTCCTAGGGTCTTTACTAAACTCTGGATGAAGTCTATCAAAATGCTTCCAAGCTTCGGCATCAGATGGATGACATAAGAAAGTTGGGTCCCTTTCATTATCACTATGCCATCTCATGTGCGATGCAGTGGATATTGAAGAGTACAATCTTTGTAGTCTTGGAATGAGTGGAAAATACCACATTTTCTTCACAGAAATATTCTTCTGAACCCCCCTCTTAGTGATTGATTTGTATCGATCAGTGTTACAAACAAGACACTTTGTTATGGTCTTATTAGAATTTTCATTATAATACAACATGCATCCTTTTGGGCAACAATCTATTTTCAAACAACCCAAACCCAAATTTTGAACCGACTTTCTAGCATGATACAAATTTTTCACCATTCTGTTACCTTCAGGCATCGCCTCCCCCATCAATTGGACCATACGATTAAAACACCCTTCTGACATGTTATAGTCTGATTTCAAGCTTAGAGCTGCCAAAGAAATTGACAATTCAGAATGATTATCACATCCTTCCCACAATAGTGCTTGTGCAGCTGTAAGCAAATCAAAAAAATTTTGAGCTTCAGGATTAGGATTTTCTTCCATGTTTTCTATATGTCCACCAATTGACGGTCCAGCATGATCCATGATTAACTGCTCATAAGGATTGAATTCTTCCCTTTGTTCACTACTTGCATAATATGAACCTTCAACCATCGGTGGAGGAAATTGTGGTAATTGCTCACCATGATTTGTCCACCAATAATAATTCGGCATAAATCCTTTTTCATAAAGATCATATCCCACTTCATCAACAAACTTGAAAACTAAACATTTGCATTTGTTGCAAGGACATCTTAGTTTTTCACCTTGTAACTGAAACTTTTCTTGAGCAATAACAAATTGTAAAAACTCATGTACTCCTTTAGTGAATTCATCCGTCCAACGTTTATTAGCATCTAACCTACGATACATCCACCTTCGATGTTGTGGAATATCCATATTTTTATGCGAGGTATAATAAACTGTATAAACAAACAACTTTCAATATATTTATAACTTTCTTATAATACAAATAAATTTCAATTACTTACTGGTTGCATATACAAAAAATACAGTACTAAAAAATTACAACAATACAAGTATCACATGATAGTTGATATATATACACATTATAAATAAATTATACTATAAAACCTACCTAACAACTTAGATTCAACTTGGATATGTCACTATTTTAGTAAATGCCTACCTCTAAACTCAAACTACAGTAACCAATTCCCTAAACCTATAAAGCTCAGTTTTTTTTTTCTTATTCTCCTAGTGTCTCAATAATAATAAGCATATATGCTACATTTTGAAAAAAAAGTAATAAGCAGACCAGTAAGTAATAACCATAAACATGAACATTTAAGATAGTAGATAAAAAAAGAAACAAAAACACATACGCTGCTTTGGGTCGCCTTCGGTTGTTGGGGTGGGTTGTGGGTGGTCGGCACAGAGCATGTCGGTCGCGCGGGGGGTGGTTGGCGCGCGGGTTGGTGGAACTCGGTCGCGGTTCACGGGCGGAACTCAGTGCGGAACTCGGTTGCGGGCGGAAACTCGGTGGGTTGGCGGAGGTCGGTCGGGCCGGGTTGAAACTCGGTTGGGGCGCGAGTCGGGACTCGATGGTCCGCGGGGTTACGCTCGGTCGCGGCCCGGGGTCAGAACTCAGTCGGCGCGCGGGAGCTCGGTTCACGGGTCACACTCGGTCGCACGCGGTTCGGTTGGTTCGCGGGTCATGCTCGGTCGCGGTCCGGGGTCGGAACTCGGTCGGGAGCTACGGAGCTCGGGGATGAATAGGTACGGTCGCGGAACAGAACAGTGCGTGGAAACTCGCCGTCGTCCTGTCTTGGTCTTGGCCTTGTTGTGGTCGGTCGGTTCTTGGTTATGGCGCTGGGGACTAGGTTGCGAAGCTTGGTAACCTTGGCAGTTCTGCGTAGCTGGGAACAAGGAGAAAACCTAAAGACTTTGTGGAGTGCGGGAAGTTTTGAGAAGGTAAGATAATTAATGAAGAAGGTGGGAAAATTTTAAGAAGGTGGGGAAATTTTGAGAAGGTGGGAAAATTAATTAATAAATTTTTAAAATTTGGAAAAATTAATTAAGAAGGTGGGAAAATTTTGAGAAGGTGGGAAATTAATTAATAAACTTTAAGAATTTGGGAAAATTAATTAAGAAAATGGCGAAATTTTGAGAAGGTGGAAAAATTAATTAATAAATTTTGAGAAGGTGAGAAAATTACTTAAGAATGTGGAAATTTTTGAGAAGGTGCAAAATTTATCTTAATTTTAATGAGAATGAGAAATTTTGGATAAATATAGTAATTATACTAACTTTACTTTATTTAAAAGATAATGACACTCAAATCATGTAAAATCAACTTTAACACCCTAATTACTTGTAATATATAGTCAAATCACTCACTTAATTGATAAATAACTACTAAACATACTATTATTTAGATAAATATAGTAATTATATTAATTTTAAAGAGAAATTTACTAACTTTACTTTATTTAAAAGATAATGACACTCAAATCATGTAAAATCAACTTTAACACCCTAATTACTTGTAATATATAGTCAAATCACTCACTTAATTGATAAATAACTACTAAACGTACTATTATTTGGATAAATATAGTAATTATATTAATTTTAAAGAGAAATTTACTAACTTTACTTTATTTAAAAGATAATGACACTCAAATCATGTATAATCAACTTTAACACCCTAATTACTTGTAATATATAGTCAAATCACTCACTTAATTGATAAATAACTACTAAACGTACTATTATTTGGATAAATATAGTAATTATATTAATTTTAAAGAGAAATTTACTAACTTTACTTTATTTAAAAGATAATGACACTCAAATCATGTATAATCAACTTTAACACCCTAATTACTTGTAATATATAGTCAAATCACTCACTTAATTGATAAATAACTACTAAACGCATTTTATTATTTGGATAAATATAGTAATTATATTAATTTTAAAGAGAAATTTACTAACTTTACTTTATTTAAAAGATAATGACACTCAAATCATGTATAATCAACTTTAACACCCTAATTACTTGTAATATATAGTCAAATCACTCACTTAATTGATAAATAACTACTAAAACATACTATTATTTGGATAAATATAGTAATTATATTAATTTTAAAGAGAAATTTACTAACTTTACTTTATTTAAAAGATAATGACACTCAAATCATGTAAAATCAACTTTAACACCCTAATTACTTGTAATATATAGTCAAATCACTCACTTAATTGATAAATAACTACTAAACATACTATTATTTGGATAAATATAATAATTATATTAATTTTAAAGAGAAATTTACTAACTTTACTTTATTTAAAAAATAATAACACTCATATCATGTCTTCTAAAATAAAAATCAATACACTGATTACAAAATATATACAATCAAACAACATATATAAAATTATAAATAAAACTATTATTTGCATAAATAATCAAATTATATATAATAAAAATAAAAAAATATTATAATTTCTTTAATTTTAAAAAATATATTTTTTATTTATCATATTCGATGACTAATTCAATGGCTAAAAATTTGTTTCATATATATATTTATTTTAAAAATCGGTGGCTAATTCCGTCGCTAAATAAACAGTTTTTTACAATTAAAAAATTCCAGTTTCCGTCGCTAAATCGGTGGCAAAAGCTACGTTATATAGGTTTTCAAACTTTCCGTCTCTAATTCGGTGGCTAAGAATCTGTTATATATATTTTTTATTTTTAAAATCGGTGGCTAATTCCGTCGCTAAATAAACGGTTTTAACTTTTCAAAAAATCCAGTTTCCGTCGCTAAATCGGTGGCAAAACTTATGTTATATGTTTTCAAAACTTCCGTCGCTAATTCGGTGGCTAAAAATCTTTTATATTTATGTTTTATTTTTTAAAATCGGTGGCTAGTTCCATCGCTAAATAAACGGTTTTTAACTATTAAAAAAATCCAGTTTCCGTCGCTAAATCGGTGGCAAAACTTACGTTATGTGTTTTCAAAATTTCCGTCGCTAATGCGGTGGCTAAAAATCTGTTATATATATATTTTTTATTTTTTTAAATCGGTGGCTAATTCCGTCGCTAAATAAACGTTTTTTAACTATTATAAAACCCAGTTTCCGTCGCTAAATCGGTGGCAAAACTTACGTTATAGGTTTTCAAAATTTCCGTCGCTAATTCGGTGGCTAAAAATCTGTTTTATATATATTTTTATTTTTTAAAATCGGTGGCTAATTCCGTCGCTAAATAAACGGTTTTTAACTATTAAAAAAATCCAGTTTCCGTCGCTAAATCGGTGGCAAAACTTACGTTATGGGTTTTCAAAATTTCCGTCGCTAATTCGGTGGCTAAAAATCAGTTTTATATATATTTTTTATTTTTTAAAATCGGTGGCTAATTCCGTCGCTAAATAAACGGTTTTTAACTATTAAAAAAATCCAGTTTCCGTCGCTAAATCGGTGGCAAAACTTACGTTATGGGTTTTGAAATATCCGTCGCTAATTCGGTGGCTAAAAATCTGTTTTATATATATATATTTTTTTAAAAAGATTATATTTTATTATTACAAAAGGAGTGCTTATTACTTTTTAGTACTTTGGGCTTGATAGGAGTGGTCCCTTGCTCCTACGTATCCTCAAGTGCAATGGAGAAATCAAAATCATGTAGTTCTTTGGGGTAGAAAATATTTATGTTGGATTTTGATTTTTCTCAGAGTTTTAAGATTTTCAAATTGTCGTAGTTCTTGCATCCTTAAATTGACATAGGTGTACACCCAAGTCAAACCATTATTTAGCTTCGATTCCTTATGCTAGAGGAGAGTTTAGAGACATCAAGTTCTCGCTACTTGTGCCTCAAAAATTTCAAGATTAATAGATATCACATTTTTGAAAACTTTTGAAGATTGAGAAGATGTTGCATCTAGTCAATCTTTTTTATAAAAGGCTTTGGACCTTGGAGCAAACATGGTTTAGAAAAAAAGGTTTGAGTATTCTAACTTGGGGTGCATCTAAAGGGGCGTCTAAAGCTCCATCATCTAAAGGGGAGCTTCTAAAGGCTATGGATGCATCCAAAGACGTCCAACATCTAAAGGGAGGCTAGGTTAGAAAGTAAATAAGTGGAAAGAAAGGGGACTGCTCAAATGGGCGTCCAAAGGACTTCAACGTCCAAAAAGAGTTGGGTATAGAGTGCGTCTAAAAGGATATGGATACTAGAAATGAAATTAGAGGAAATAATCCAAAGAATTGTGTAAAGAGTGTGTCCAAAAGGGTATGGCCACTAAAAATGCAATTAAAGGAAACAATCGAGAGGGTTGTGTTTGGTGCACATCCAAGGAGGTATGAACACGAGAAATGAAATTAGGGGAAACAACCTAGAGGGTTGTGTAAAGAGTGCGTTCAAAGGGGTATGGACGTTGAAAATGCAATTAGAGGAAACAACCCAGAGGGTTGTGTTTGAAGTGCGTCCAAAGAGGTATGAATACGGGAAATGCAATTAGGGGAACATCCTAAAGGGTTGTGTACAAAGTGCGTCCAAAGGGATATGGATGCTAGAAATGCAATTAGGGAATGTACAAAGACAACCCAAATCGTTGTGAATTTAATATTGGACTGATATATATTATAATAATATTGGACTGATATATATTAATCATTTAAGCAGAAAATTATGAAAATTGAAATTATGTGAATTTAATTGAATTTTTACATATACATTTTATGCTTTTCTAATTATAGAAATAAAATTATTTAAAATATTTTATTTAACAGTTTTTGTGATATTTTTTGCGTTATTCATATAACATTTTTATGATAAATTAAAATAATATACATTTAAAAACACCTTTTTACTTTATTTTCTCAATTAAAAAATTTAACAAAGATATAAATATATTCATATTCATGTCAAATACATTAACCTTGTGAAAAATGTGCAACATAGATATCTATTTGTTCAAATTTCTTTTTTGTATTATACTGAAAATACAAGCACGCGAAGAAGAAATCCTCTCGAGTCAAAATAACAATTTAACTTTTGGATACGCGAAGAAAAATAACAATTGAACTTTTGGATATAATTGATGTCTCATAACACTCTAGAAATCCTCTCAATGTCAAAAAATTAATTACATACTTTATCTCACTGCCATTCATTTTTCTTTTTCATTCATATTTGACGTTACAGTTTTCATAAAGTAAAACTTAGTTATAAGACCACCTAACCTCCACATCAACTGACATAAAATTATTTTAATTTAATTAATATTCTAAATATATTATTGTATTAAATATTTAAATAATTTTTTTATTATTTATAATGATTTTATCTTATTCGAATAAGATTTACTTACATTTTGTCTTTATAAAAAAATTATTTTTTATTATTGACTTAAATTTATTAAAATTATTTTTTATAGATTCTAGTTATTATTTAATAAATTTTGTTTATAATTTTATAATTCTTAATAAATTTTAAACAATAATTAAAATATTTTTAAAAAATGTGTTAAAAATAGATTGCTACCACTCAACTTTAATAAAATGAACCACACATATATCATGGTCAGTTGGCTACGTTTACTTCGAAGAACAAGAAATGTAATTATCTTTATCGTACACCACAGAAATTAGAAAGATGAGCAATGAAAACGACGGCGACGTGGAACAAGTCATAGTATAGGTCGCCCCCCTAATGGCAAAGGATTGTGACACGTGGACGTTCAAGATTTCACACACTCTCCTCAACTCCTTATAAATTCGGGTCACGCTTAGTTGAAACTCAATCCGGTGAGTGTAGTAAACTACTAACAATCTATTAGGTTTTGAGAATGTCTAGCTGTGGCAGTGGTAACTGTGGATGCGGAAGCAGCTGCAAGTGTGGCAGCGGCTGCAAGTATGGAATCGCTTTTTTTGGTTCTTCTTTCTAATCTGCTTGATTAGCGTTTAAAATTAATTTTTTTAAACTGATGTCCTAATATAAAATTTGTAATTGAAATTAATCTCCATAGGAAATTTACTTATGTTTAATAGTTTATAATTAGTTTTAATAAAATTAATTCTATTATTGCTTACTCAAAAAGGGATTTTCGAATTCTTTCTCCATGGAATCTTTTGATTGGTTTTTCGGATACCTTTTGATTGAGTTGCGTGAATTTTGTTAATTTATTGTTCTTACTGCACGGGTTTCTAAGGGTTAGGATTTGCAATTTTATCTGAGGCTAAGTTTTGCTTATATAGTGTCTTTGATCTCGTTTATTTTTTGTTAATTTATTATAGGGGAGATTTTCTGGGTATTTTGATTGGATGTTTTAGTACCTTTTTAACTGGAATATATGAAATTGGATGCTTTATTTTCCTCTCTACATGGTGCTCCTCTCTTTCAGACTGTGCTTTCTTTCACAATCGTTTCTCTTTCGAAGAAAATTTTTTCTGGATATTTTGATTGGCTCCGTAGGTAACCTTTTGGTTGAAGTTTATGAAATTCGATGCTTTATTCTTCTTTCAACATCGGTATTTAAGAGGGTAGAACTCGGCTATTTTTCGGACTCTGTTAAGCTTTCTGTGTTTTAGAATATATTAGAAAATTTTCTAAATAAATATTTATAGAAAAAATATTTTTTTAAATTAGAATAATTTATGTATAAATTAATCTCTATTATATTAGTTTTTTTTTAAAATTAATTTTAATTTATATATAAATTAATTTTAATTTAAGAAAAGTTAATTATTTTTATTTTTTCTAGAAATTTATTTAAACAGAATATTAAATTTGTTAGAGAAATTTTTTTCTGGGTATTTTAACTACCTTATTTTTGGGTATGTTGTTCATTAAATTGTCAAAAAAAATGTAACTTTCCGTTTCGTATTTTTTCTGCATGTATTTCCTCACATGATCTCATTAAAATTGACTTTCTGGGAAAAAAATTCCTGTCTCGAATGTCTCAGAGTTTTTTTTTTATGTATCTATATTTTTAATTAAATTCTCAAACACTTGTTTTTTCGAACCTTATATTTTTTTATTTTTCCTGTGCCACAGTTGCAACAAGTACTCTTCTGACTTGAGCTACGTTGAGACCACAACCACAGAGACTCTAGTTTTGGGTGTTGGTCCCGCTAAGGCCCAACTCGAGGGTGCTGAAATGGGTGTTGCAGCTGAGAACGGCTGCAAGTGTGGATCAAACTGCACATGCGACCCATGCAACTGCAAGTGAAGTGAAGATGTAAGCTTGAAGCAGAGATAGCCGCAATATATGTATCAACAATCCACACTTAATAATAAGTATATGTTGTGTTTGGTTCAATCCACATGGTTTGGAGTTTTAGAATAAAGTAGTCATGGCTCGCCTTTGCAAGTTCAAATGTTCTAGGATTTGTTGTGGGTGCTTTAAGCTATGGTTGCTTTGTGTTTGGTCAGTCTTATATAAATATGTAATTTGAATCATCACTCTGCTTATAAATGGAATACTATTGGTGTAATATGAATAAAAGGTTTGTTGAGTTACTTCATCATCAAGTAGGGCCTAGCGCCAATGGTGTTAAATTATTTTAAATATATTAGTGCGATTTGAAAAGATTGTGTGCGAAGAACTTTTTAAATCCTAAATTTCTTTTAGTTTGCTAGATTAGCATTGATTCCACATGTGAAGTTTAAAAAAAATATGTAAGTATAACTTGTTATTGTCACAAAAGTTGAATTGATTTCACATATATTTATCAAATTATCAGTAAAAAAATAATTATTTGGAGGAATAAAATAAAATAAGCGTAAAAAATAAACTTTAACATTAAAAACAAAAACAGAGATGTGTTAAAAAAAATGAGTTAAAAAGTATTCGAGAGGATTGAGTTGATATGTTGAATAATTATTTGGAGGAATAAAATAAAATAGGCGTAAAATAAACTTAACATCAAAAACAAAAATAGAGGTGTTAAAAAAAAAAGAGTTAAAAAGTATTTGAGAGTTGAGTTGATTTCTTGAATTTCTTTTTCATAATATCAAAGTTTATGTCTTTTCAGAAAATATTTTAAAAAAATATGCTGAAAAACAAGTGTATCAACCGATTTCCAAGCAGCAAGTTATGAAAGAATTAGTTGGGATATCAAAGTAAATGAATCTTTTAAAGCTAAAACTTTAAGTTATATTGTAACTCAATGTAAGACTTAATGTATATGTCTCTCTTGAGATATTATGAGACGAAGGTATTAATAATCTGAATGAATAAACACATGTATAATATCTATCAGGTATAATTCAAAATTTGTTGAAATAACTAAAAAGTTAGTTGGTTTATAGTTAGAAAGTTAGTTGAGGTTATTACTTTTAACTAATAGTAGTTATTTTTTACTAGTTATATAAGAAAGGCTAGTTATATTATTTTCAGTAACACATATTCATCAAATATACAATTCAATTCATTCTTTTATATTGTGAGTGACTGTTAACATGATATCAAAAATATATTTGAACCAGAACCTGTGAGGATTAAGAGAGCAAATATTGTTGACACCTGCCGAGAGAAACCCTTTCTTGAGAATCTTTTTATGAAAATTGTAACCTATGAGTGATTCTTCATTGTTTTTCACCATTATATCTATGGGTGTGGTGGCCGAGTGAAGTTTGGAGATCAAGAACGTGAGTAGAAGAGCCTTTGTGATTTTGTAGTAGTGTAAAAAAAAGTCGAAAAAGGATCAAGGTACAACATGGCTAGCTCAAGTAGTATTGTTCTAGGATCCTTACCTGCTTTTGATGGGAAGTTATTTGATAATTAGAGTCAAAATGTTGGCCATTTTTGGCTTCCAAGATGTGATAGAAGTGGTGACAATTAGGTTTGCAGATTCTGGCAAGAATGCAATTGAGGAGTAGATACTAGCCTTCAAACAACATCAAAAACTTGATAGCAAGACATGGTTTCTCATCTACGTGGGTGTCAATTCAAAGATATTCAACAAGATTTTCAATGGATCCACCTCAAAGGAAGCATGGGAGATTCTAGTGAAAACATATGGTGATGGAGAAAAGAACAAGAAGGTTACACTACAAACATTGCGAAGGCAGTATAAACTTCTTAGCATGGAGGAGAAAGAATCTATTACAGATTACTTTGACAGGATTCAAGAACTTGTCAATACCATGAGAGCTTACAAGGAGAAGATTTAAGATCAACAAGTGGTAGACAAAATATTGAGGTCTTTGCCACCATGATTTGATCATGTAGCTGTTGCAATTAAGGAGTCAAAAGACTTAGAAACTATAGAGATTGAAGAATTGCAACACTCCTTTGAGGTACATGAGATAAGGATCAATAAGAGAAGATCCACTCAAGAACAAACACTTAGGGCATGATCCAATTACAAGGGAAAAGGCAAAGGACCCTAGAAAGGGAATATGTCAAACACTAACCAAAAATACCAAGATCAAGGATCTAGTGAAATTAGTAAATCCTTTAAAGGAAAGAAAAATGACCAAGCATAGAAGCAAGACAACAACTCCAATAGCAACAAGGAGTGGAAGTTTAACAAGAGAAAAGTAAGATGTCACAACTCTCAGAAACTTGGTTATTATGCAAAAGAATGTTGGGTAGGAGAAGGTGTCAAGTACAAGCCCAAATAATTGTGCAAACTTGGCACAAGATAAAGGATCAGATTCTAAAGTTGTGATGCTCATGGCAACCACAAGTAGTGAATCCTCCAATGACACTTCATGATACTTGGATTCTAGTTGTTCCACTCATATGACAAGAAAGAGGAAATGGCTCATCAGTTTGGATGACTCATCAAAGATAAAAGTTTGATTTATAGTTAATAGTAGCCTAACTGCATAAGGCATTGGCAGAGTGGCTTTTAGAGACAAAGATGAAAGAGAAACAATCATTGAGGAGGTTCTATATATACCTCGCATGAAGACAAACTTGTTGAGTTTAGGCCAATTGCTGCATAAGGGATTTGTCATGACAATGGAGGACAATTGCCTCAAAGTGTTTGACAGAAATTAGAAACTTGTCATACAAGCAAATTTGTCTCAAAACAGGACATTTCAAATTAGAATGAACGTTTTGAAGCACCAATGCTTTGCAACCTTGGAGAATAAGGTGGAATGGTTGTGGCATCTTAGGTTTGGTCACCTCAATTTTAAGGACCTCCACCTACTCACAAACCACAAGATGGTTAAAGGATTGCCTCAGGTTGTAGTCTTTGAAGAGGTATGCAAAGAGTGTATTAAATACATGTAAGCTAGAGGAAGCTTCAACAGCTTTGTTCCAACCAAAGCAACTAAGAAGCTAGGGGTCATACATTTTGATGTTTTTAGCCCTATGCAGATAAAACTCCTGGAGGCAACAAGTATTTCACTTTATTCATTGATGATTTGACTTGGAAGATCTAGATATATTTTATTAAAAGGAAACGTGAAGTCGTAGATGTCTTTAAGAAATTCAAGTGCTTAGTTAAAAAGCAAAGTGGTTATCACTCAACTGGAGGTTACAAGCTCTATGAACCATGAAGTGGTCAAGTGTCTATTAGTAGGGATGTTATCTATGATGAGAATGGAAGATGGAATTGGAATTCAACCTTTAATGAAGCTCAATCAAGGATATTGTTAGAAGAACTCTTAGTTGTACCAACTGTCCATAAATATCATGTTGTAAGAATATCATGAAGGATAAGTCAATTACCATTACATTTGAGGGACTATGAGTTGTTTGAAGACTCAATAGTCAACTTAGAGGGAGAATTGGTTCACTTTGCACTTATAGCAAAAGCTGAACTTGTTGAATTTGACAAGGTAGTGACTAAGGAGAAGTGGTTGAAAGCTATGAAGGAGGAGATAAACTCTATAGAGAATAATCAAATATGGAAATTGGTGGATCCTCCTTCAAATAAGAAACCTATAGCACTAAAATGGGTCTATAAAGTAAAAATTAACCCAAAAGGAGAAGTGGTGAAGCACAAGGCCATACTTGTGCCAAAAGGATTTTTGCATAAAGCAAGAATTGATTATGGTGGAGTCTATGCACTAGTAGCTAGGATTGAAACTGTCAGATTGGTTGTAGCTATTATAACTAATACTAACTGGTTAATGCATCAACTTGATGTGAAGTTTTCCTTCCTCAATGGTCCATTAGAAGAAGAGGTTTATGTGCTTCATCCACAAGGATTTGTAGTTAAGGGTGAAGAAAATAAGGTGTACAAAATGAAGAAGGCATTGTATGGCTTGTTTAAGAGCTTGGAATACGAGAATTGATAGTTTTCTGTCTAACACGATCATAAAATGGACCATCTTGGAAATAGGTGAAGGGAAACTTGACTTTAATTGCGACCTGCTGGTAGAACCAAAGTTATCAAAAGCGTGACCTTAATTGTGGCCTGTTGGTAGAACCAATACTATAAAAGTTCTTTAACCTAAGAACAAAGGAAAAGTTCTCACAATAGAGAAAATACAAATGTTATTCAAATTCTGAATTCTGATTGCTTACAAGAGTTTATTTATAGGCTTAGCTAGGCAACCCTGAAGTTAAAATCCATTAATATTTTAATTGGCATTAAATCTCAATAGTTATAACTTCCCACTATAAAATCGTAACCGCTATAACTCCTCAATATAAAATCTCAACTACTATAACTCCCCATTATAAAATCTCAATCGCTATAACTGACTTTCCTATTTTTTTTTCTACCACCTACCAGTTACCAAAATTATTATGCGGAAATACATGTAAATAGATCCTAATTAATTACTTAGCCCAAATTACATGACAATGACGTTGGACTTTATTTGTATTCTTCGAGATGGGCTTCATTCTTCATCAACTTGCAATAAAGTGACCCATTTTGGTGCATCCTCTTATTCACTTTACTTTAAACTTTCCTTAATTCCCAAACATAGGCCTTGCAAATATTGCTTCCTCATTTTGGTTTTGGATCTAGTCATGGGACCTCTAATGTCATACAGATGGTCTTTGTCTTTGTCGGTTGGGTTTCTATCATTCCTTCCCTCTTCAAAAGGATTCGTCACCGAATCAAATTCCTCACCTACAACAAATAAAGATAAATTAGCAATATTCAAAGTAGAACTTACATTACCATATGCAGTTGATAAATCCAGCTTGTAGGCATTGTCATCGATCCTTTCTAACACTTGAAAAGTTCCATCTCCTCTTGGCTGCAACTTGTATTTTCTTTGAGTAGGAAACCTTTCTTTGAGCAGGAAACCTTTCTTTTCGCCTATGAACCCAAATGCAATCTCCAGGCTCAAAATTCATAACACACCCTTTATTTGCCTGCCTTGCAAATTGTTCATACCTCTTCTCAATGTTAGCTCAAACTTTGGCATGCAACTGTCTAACAAATTTTGCCTTCTCATTTGCATTATTAAGTGTTGGCCATTCTTTGATTTCCTTTACCTTTTATTCATCCACACTTATTCCTTTTGAGCTTACAACAAAACCCAAAAACGCAACAGATTCAAGACAAAATGAACACTTTTTGAGATTTCCATACAATTTATTTTCTCTCAAGACATTAAGAACAATATGCAAATGTTCAATATGTTCATCTAAAGTCTTGCTATAAATCAAAATATCATCAAAATAGACTGTTACAAATTTCCCAATGAAAGAATGCCAAACATGATTCATTAACCTCATGAAGGTGTTAGGAGCATTAGTTAAGCCACATGACATCACTAACCACTCATATAAACCATATTTTATTTTGAAGGTTGTTTTCCATTCATCACCTTCTTTCATACGAATTTGGTTGTATCCACTCTTCAAATCAATTTTAGTAAACACATAAGAACCAAACAATTCATCAAGCATATAATCTAACCTAGGAATAGAAAATCTATACTTTATAGTGATTTTATTGATGGCTTGACTATCAACGTACATGTGCCATGTTCCATCTTTCTTTGGAACCAAGATAACAGGAGCAGAACATGGACTAAGACTTTCCCTCATAAAGCCCTTTTGCAGCAACTCATTCACTTGCTTTTGAATTTCCTTTGTTTCCTTGGGATTTGTTCTATAGGTTGGTCTATTTAGAATTGAGAAACTAGGAACGAGGTAAATTTGATGCTCAATACCTCTTAAAGAAGGTAATCCATGAGGCACTTCATATGGAAAAACATTAGTGAATTCCTGTAACAAAGAATCAACTTCACAAGTTAAAGAAGAATGAAATTCATTAGTGAAATAACCATTCTTGTACATGAGTACAAGTAGTTTCTCCTTTGCTAATAATGCATTCTCAACCTCTTTTTTCTTTGCAAATGCACTCATTTTCTTACTTTTCTCTTCATTGCACTCAATTTCATGTTTTTCTTTCTTTTGCTTACTTTCACTCATATTTTCTTTTCTCTCTTTTTCTTGAATGCTCAATTTCTCTTCTCTCAACTTACACTCTCTTACTTTCTTTATTTTTATTTGGTCTTCACATACTTTCTTTGGAGACAATGAAGTAAGATTAATTTTCAGCTCATTGTAAATAAAAGACAAATAATTGGTATACCATTGTGAGTCATCTTGCGGTCGAGCTGCCATGGGCGGCTTAAAGGTATATGACCTGCCTCCATATGAACCAAATCACACAGTACTTCATCTTTGTAATTCTCAATAGCAAAAGGCACTGCAACTTGCTTGTCAACCTTTACTTCTCCAATATTACTACGCCATTGTAGCTTATAAGGCCTAGTGTGTTTGGCAATTTGCAAATTTATTTTCTCCACTATGATAGTAGCTACATTGGTGCAACTTCCCCTATCAATAATCATGCTACATACCTTATAATTTTATGTGGCACCTAGTATGAAAATTATGTTCACATTGCCACATGTCACTAGGCGTGCTCTTAGCACATAGCCTAAGGACAAGAATATCTCCATTTACAAGTTCAACAACTTCCACGTCGCTACAGTCCTCCAATGGTGGCATTTCATCATCACTTGAGCTCTCACTTTCTATTTCTCCATTATCCAACACACCCATTACTCTTTTATTTGGACTTTGAGAAGCAATATGTCCAACTCCTTAACACCTGAAGCACTTGATATCACGTGATCTATAGGATGTATTAGTGTCAATTTTACCTTTAGAAGGAGCATTTCAATATTTGGCCTTCACATATTCTTTATGGTTTGTAACAA
The DNA here is from genome assembly GCA_025330945.1 of Mucuna pruriens. Taxonomy (NCBI): domain Eukaryota; kingdom Viridiplantae; phylum Streptophyta; class Magnoliopsida; order Fabales; family Fabaceae; genus Mucuna; species Mucuna pruriens. The sequence continues at coordinate 2,397,551 of JAENHJ010000532.1, forward strand.
CTTTATTGTTCTTCCAATTTGATCTCCATGAAGAGCTAGAAGATGAAGCGAATTTGGAAGAGCCTTTAACTTCAATTGCTTCTCCACTTGAATTGCTTTGTGTAGCAAATCCTCTATCTCCATATAATGCTGCAACTCCACCACATCAACTATCTCCTTCTTTAAGCCTCCAATGAATCTAGCCATAGTTACCTCATGGTCTTCCTTCACATTGTCTCTAGTCATGACTACTTTCATCTCCTCATGGTAATTCTTCACACTCATAGAACCTTGTGTTAAACATTGCAATTTTCTATGCAAGTCCCTATGGTAATGGTTTGATACAAATCTTCTTCTCATGACAGACTTCATATCTTCCCATGTATGAATAGACCTTTCTCCATATCTACGCTTGTTAATCACAAACTGATCCCACCAAATACTAGCATAGTCAGTAAATATATCAAAATTTTACCTTTTTTCTCCTCTGAGTAGTTGTGACAATCAAACACATGTTCGACTTTTCTCTCTCACTCCAAGTATACTTCAGGATCATTCTTTCCTTGAAATGCAGGGATTGACATCTTAATATTACTCGAGTAATTGTCACATCTTGGTTCACCTCTTCTTCTCCTTTCATTTTCATTATGTCGTCCATCTAAATACTCCTCTTCTTCATGTTCATATAAAGGATTGCTAAACATGTTAAACACCTTAGAAATCGACTTGGATGTTGAACCAAAATCTTCTTCTTCTTTATCATTGTGTCGACTAGTAGGGCTCCTATACCTTGGTATAGGTTGTAAATCATCCAACCTGGCATTTAGAGCTTTGAATTCTTCTTGAAAAACCTTGACGACTAATTTGAGATCAACATCCCATTCCCCTTCTTCTCTACTCATGATTAAATTACTACAAAAATCAAGTTAGAAAGAAAAAAGATCCTCACACGAACACTCTCTCACGTGTTTACACTCAAATTATGTTGTAGTCACTCATGTATCACTCAATTTAGCCTTTTTTTTTGTCTCACTATTCTTTTCTTTTACCACTCAACTTTTCCTTATGAGCTCTTAAGTAAGAACCTTTAAGAATGATGCTACGCAGCAAGAAACAATAAGGATTTGGTAATTTGATATTTTAGAGAACAAGAATTAGCAAGAAGTAAGGAATTCTGGATTATTTGACATGTACAATAAAGGTATTGTAGATGCAAAGGGGAAAATATGACAAAAATTCAAACTTTTGTTTTTTGTTCAGATTTTGTTTTTTCTTTTTTTTTTTTGGATTGTAGTATGTAATGCAAAATAATAAGTTGACTACTAGCCAATTTTTTTATTATTTTTTTTACAATAAAATGGAACAAAACACAATAAGGCAACAAGTGCAAATGAAAGCTCAATGAAAGAAACAAAAGGGGATGAATAGACATGAACAAATAGAGTAAACCAGGATGAAAAAGTAGGAGCAATAACAAAAGAAATAATAGATTTTTTTTGACAGAAAAATTGAAAAAAATAAAGACGTAAAGGATAGAGAACACTTGATTTCAAGAAAAATAAAGACGTACTCAATCTCTATAACTCCCTACTATAAAATCCCAATTGTTATAACTCCCCAATATAAAATATCAACCACTATAACTCCCCACTATAGAATCTCAACCGCTATAACTAACTTTCCTATTTTTTTCTACCACCTACCAGCTACCAATATTATTATGCGGAAATATATGTAAATGGATCCTAATTAACTAATTAGCCCAAATTACATGACAATGATGTTGGACTTTATTTGTATTCTTCAAGATGAGCTTCATTCTTCATCAACTTGCAATAAAGTGACCCATTTTGGTGCAGCCACTGATTCATTTTGCTTTAAACTTTCCTTAATTCCCAAACTCAAGCCTTGTAAAGATTGCTTCCTCATTTTGGTTTTGGACCTAATCATGGGACCTCCAATGTCATGCAGATGGTCTTTGTCTTTGTTGGTTGGGTTTCTATCACTGTCTTACATTGACTTGAAGAAATGCACCTCAAAACATGGAGTTTATGTGAAATGCTGGAAAGATAATGTGAAATCAGTGAAACTAATTGTATGCTTACATGTTGATGACCTTTTGATTACTAGCAGCAATGAGGAAGCAATTGTCAATTTCAAAGGATATATGATGAATGAGTTAGAGATGAGTAACCTTGGACTCCTCTCTTACTTCTTAGGGATTGAATTTAAAATAACTTCGTATGGAACAATTATGCATCAATCCAAGTATGCAAATGATCTATTGAGGAGGCTTAATATGCAGTAAAACAATCCAGCAGGAACTAGTAGAGATTGGGCTTGTTTTAGAGAAGGAAACGAATGAATGACTGTTTGATCCTACTCACTACAGAAAGATAGTTGGATGCTTAAGATACTTGTGCAACACAAGGCCTGACTTGAACTTTAGTGTTGGGATAATCAGTAGATTCATGTAAGAGTCAAGACAGTCTCACTTGTTAACTGCAAAGAGGATATAGAGGATATTGAGGTTATGTGCAAGGGACAATTGATTTTCGAATCCTATTTCCAAAGGGTGAAGCTGATGTAGAATCAAAATTGACTAGATACTTTGAATCAGACTAGTGTGGAGACAAAAGTGATAGAAAAAAACTCTATAGGGTACATCCTCTTCTATGAAGGAGCTCTAATCTCTTGGTCCTCTACAAAAGAACTTGTAGTAGCATTATCATCTTGTGAGGCTGAGTATATTGCAGCTTCTGAATCTACATGTGAAGTAGTTTGGTTAGATGCCTTGATGAAAGAATTGCAAGTGAAAAATTTGAGCAAAGTAAAGTTGCTGGTAGATAGCAAATCTGTCATTGATCTTGCAAGGTATCCAACATCTCATGAAAGGAGAAAAGATATAGAAACAAAGTTCCACTTCTTGAGAGAGCAAGTAAGCAATGAGAAGCTGAAGATTGAGTACTGCAGAATTGAAATTCAATTTGCAAACATACTCACTAAGGCTTTGAAGCTAAAGAGGTTTAGATGTTTGAGAGATTCTATTAGAATTGTTTGTGTAAATACAACTTTGAATTAAGAAGTGTTAGAAATAATTTAATGATTGTCGAAATAACTGAAAAATTAGTTAATATATAATTAGAAAGTTAATTGAGTTTATTACTCCTAATCAATAGTAATTACTTTGTTACTAGCTATATAAACAAGGCTAGTCATATTATTTTTAGTAGCACTAATTCATCAAATATACAATTCAATTCATTCTTTCATATTACGAGTGATGGTTAACGATATCCAATTATTCTAAACTAAGTCAACAATGTGACACCTTTTATCCATTAGTTCAAGCTACTGATATCAATTCTTTAATTAATTATTATTAAGTAATTATAAGTATAAGTTAGTTATAATATTAGGAAGTTCAGTGGATTTTTTTCTTGTACAATTAATTGAAATTTCAAGTCATCGTAACATAATTACGCGTAAACATAATTTATACTATATACAAAAGAAGAGAATACAAATGACAACTTGAACATGTGTCAACATATCAGTACACTATTCAAATATTACACCTACTTTTAACTATTTAAGGAAAATAATTTTAATTTACAAAGAAGAAAAAAATTTAGCTCACAATTTAGAGGTCCACGTTCGTTTACAATAAAAAAGAAAAAAATATACAGATGATAGGCGTGGGGAAAACACAAAATATCTCCCCTTCTTAAAAGTTTAAACTGTCAAAGTGAAAAAGCAGAAAAGCAAATCGAAAAACAAAAAATGCATGTTTTCGTAAAAGAGTAAGAATTGTGCAGACCTCCATGTATGTCTAGAAGAGAGAGGTCTACATGGTCTTCGATTAGAACAAAATGAGCAGTGAAAGTAGAAAATTTTTATACTAAGGACGCAGCAGTAGGACACACCACACATTTTAATTAAAAAAACAAAAAAAAAATAAACAAAAAAATAATTAAAAAAAAAGAATGAGAAAGTTGGTAGGTCTTGATTAGTAAATACTAACTTCCGTAGATCTCAAATGAAAATTCCCTTTTGCAAAAGTCAAATCGTCAAGTACATCTCGATTAGCACAAATACAATTTTCGTAGAACAATGTAAAAGAATGAGTTTTGAATAGTTCATCCCTACATCGTAGGTGCAAATGAGAGAAAGATATATAGGTCTTTGATATGTGAAAGAGGAAAAACTGCATCACAAAAATAGAAGTTGTTCAAGTAAAAGGGTGTTAATGGGGCTTGCAGACTACCTAAATTTTCCAATTGAAGAAAGAAGACGTCAATCAACATGTACACCTATACATCAATAAGTATGTTAATACGTGGGCTATCTTATATTTCATATTTGAAATTTGAATTTTATTTCGATTTATGTTGGATTTGAATTTTAAAATTTTAAAAATGTACGTATGCGATACCTCTATATATATTGTGTTTATGACATCGCTGTACGCTTCGTGATAGAAACTAGTGCAACATAAAAACAGTAGCCACTGGAACAAAAAGAAAGTATATCCAAAAATAATAATAAGAAAAGTTAGTTGAAGATTCAAAGACAAATCATATATCACTTTGTAATTGCTAATTTGTTAAGTGTAGTTCAAGTTTTATCATAATTTTAAACTGTGTTTGTTAGTACCTTGGACGACAACACTTTGGATGATGACGCTTTAGACGATAGTGTTTTTGACGTTGGTGTATTGGAAGTAAATTGTTTTCATTGTTTTTCTACTTGTTTTTGTTTCTCATTAGTTTCATTTAATTTCTTAGAGTCTTTGTGTTGTCTTACATAAGTTCTTATTTGAGTAAGATTTCATTTCTAATACTTTTATTGCTTGTCTTCGTTTGACTTCTTTAGTTTTGTCAGAGTTTTCATCCTTTTATATTCTTAACAGTCAATGAGATATTATAACTTTCACTTGCATTTTTGAACTTGATTAGTAGAATCTAGTTTCTAGTTCAAGTCGTAGTTTGGGAGTAGAGTGGTAAAAGGCAAGAGTGCACATCATAAAAAAAGCCACCCTAAGAGTGAATACAGAGTGTAGATAGTAGACACTTAAGGGTGGTGAGATTTGCTTTGCTTTGCTTTAACTAATATATTGTTGTAGGTTTGTTTGTGTTTAAAAGTGCAAGTGTTATAAAGAAGGAAAAGATAGGAGATAGCAATGATGATATGATGAGTTATTCACCTAAAACCAAAAAGATGATGAGGCACATGAAAAGACTAGAGGATAAGTTAGAGAAACTGGGAGGAGGGTTGGAATTCATAGGATAGACACATAGAGTGTCAATACAAAGGTAAAAACCCTTAATAGAAGTAAAGGGAAGTTCGGTGTCTCCATGCATGAGAGTGAAATGAGTCATAGTGGGAGTCCCAACAACCCATCCAACAAGTCTCACAAGTCACACATAAGGGAGAGAAGTGAGAGGTTGAGGAGGGAAATGAGGCATGAAGAGGATGAACCTAGGAGAGAAAGAAGGTGCAAGAAGAACCTCAAAGAATGAGGAGATATGAAGAAGATCCTAGGAGAGCTCCTTTGGACCCACTGAAGAGCAAAATTCCACCATTTGTAGGAGATGGAGACATAGAGTCATATTTAGAATGAAAGATGAAGATAGATAAAATCCTTGCATGTTTTAACTATGATGAGTATGTAAAAGTGAGGATGGTTACCTACAAGTTTAGTGGATATGCTCTAGTGTGGTGGAACCAATGCATTAGACAAGTTAGAGAAGGTAGAAGAAGACATATACATACGTGATTAGATCTCATGCAAGATATGAGGTCGAGATTTGTGCTTGCTTCCTATGCTTGGGACTTGAACAATAAATTGTAGAGAATATACTAGGGGTCCAAAAGCATAGAGGAATATTTTAAGGAGATGGAAGAGCTAATGTTTTGGACTCTAATGAAGCCACTATGACTCGACTTTTACATGGTTTAAACAGAAAGATACAAGACGTTGTCAAATTATGTCATTATGCCTCTTACCTAGTGCACCAAGCAACTCGAGTTAAGTCTTAATAGAGGAGGCACCTAGCCTTAAAGAGAACCTAACCTAACAGTTCCCATAGTTGGAAGGGTAAGGAAAGAGAAAAAGAATGACTCAGAAAGGACAAGAGTCCAAAGAAGGGGAGTAACCCCAACTCATGACCAAAAGGGAGAAACTACCTCACTTAACTTGAGTTCTTTGTCCAAAAATAGTAACATAAAGTGTTCTTAGCGCTTAGGGAAAGGGCACATTGCCTCCCAATGCCCCAACAAAAGAAACATGCTTATGAGGGAAGATAGAAATGTGGAGAGTGAGAGTTCCTGTAAAGAATCCTCTTCCTCAAGTGAGGTTGAGTGTTCAAATGACTCGTCTCAAATGAGGATGATCTCCTCAAGGTGAGAAGGTTCATGAGTGCCTAGGTGAATAAGGACAGTGACTCTTAAAGGGAGAACATATTTCACTATAGGTGTCATGTTAAGGGAAAGCTTTGCTATATAATTATAGATGGTGGCAATAGTGTCAATGTGGCTAGCCTAAGGATAGTAGAGAAACTAAACCTCCCTACCTTAGTGCACCTGAGGCCTTACAAGTTGTAGTGGTTGAGTGGTAAGGGTGAAATGGTAGTGTGGATAAGCAGGTGTCATTGGCTTTTACCTTAGGAAAGTATAGTGACGAGATCCTATGTAATGTGGTACCCATGGAGGCTACATACATCCTCCTAGGTAGGTCGTGGTAATTTGATAAGAAGGTGACCCATTATAGCGTTACTAACAAAATTTCATTTGTACATATGGGACAAAAGGTGATCCTTAAACCTTGTCTCGAAGAGAGTTGAGTGAAGATCAATTGAAAATGAAAGTAAAGAAGGAAAAAGAACAAAAATAGCAGAAAGAAAAAAAGAAAGCTGAGAAGGATAAAAGAAAAGAAATAAAGAAAAATAAGAAGTAGAGTGATGTAAAAAAGTGTCCAAAAGAAAAAATTGTGAAAAATAAGAGAACAGAAGGAAAATAAGCATTAATAGTCAGTAGAAGAGAGATCAATAGAGTACTCTTAGCAAGAAGAGAGCCTTTATACCTGTTGACGTGACCTTAATCGCGCCCTTCGCGACACTCTTCTCTTTGTTGCTTTTTGCATTGTTCTTCTTCCCCTTTTTTTTATGCTTCCTCTTATGAAGAGGTATATTGAACGCTAGATTCACTTACTGACCCAGCACAAAGTCAGTGTCGACTCGATCAATCTGGGGAATTGATCGATTTGACACTATTTCGGATTGGAGTCGACATCAATGTTTGACAGTACATTTGGAACCTGAGATGGATAAGGCAAGTAAATGAACCTGAGGTCCGGGTAAGGGGTCGGTTACGCATGAGGATGGTACACCATCTCATCTACCTACCATCTGGTAGTTATCCTTATGACTTCGCGAACGACAACACAACCTTCATTCCATGCAACATGATTAGGTCAATAGTGGGAGTGGAAAAGTATGGGGTTTCGAACTTGACGAGAGTGTGCCTCTCACTCCTACATACCTCTCCTAGCCAAGAGGAATCAAAGTTGACGTAATTCTGTGGGTGCAAGGATTTAGACATTCCCTTGGGCGTCTTTCCCTAAACGAGTAACTGATGTGAGGGGACTTTCCTTTAGGTGCCCCCAAGAAAGTAGAGCTCGAGTCCTCAGATGATCAACTCGGCTGTTTGGAAACAGAAATCGGACTATCCCTTAGGCGTCCTTTGGCTGTGTGGATACAAGATAGGATGACTCGGATACATGCGTGTTGACTCGATCATGCTGAATGTAGCATGTGTGGGATGTTGGAGTTTGAAGAATAGACACGGGCAGCTCCTACTACCCGGTTTTAGAGTCAGGAGGTAGGATAGCACCCTTCTGAGGTGTAATGGGCCATATGTGTGCTGTCTATGAAATGAATAACGACTCGCCAGCCATCTGAGCTGTAGGATGCGATGTATATGAATGCGTAATGGCTCGCTGGCCATCTGAAGTGTAGTGCATGATGCTTATGAATGAATAATGGCTCATTGGCCATTTGAAGTGCAGCGCATGATGTTTTATGAATGAATAATGGCTCACTGGCCATCTGAAGTGCAACGCATGATGTTTTATGAATGAATAATGGCTCACTGACCATCTAAAGTGCAATGCATGATGTTTTATGAATGAATAATGGCTGACCGGCCATCTGAAGTGCAACGCATGATGTTTTATGAATGAATAATGGCTCACCAGCCATCTAAAGTGCAGTGCATGATATTTTATTAATTGGCGCAAAACCACACCTGGTATCTAGAGAGAAGGTTGATAGGACAGTTAGGGGATTCATGTAAGCATGCTTCAAGTTTACCATGACAATCACTTTGATGGGCTCTTTTTTGCTCCTTTGTTGTCTCCTTTCCTTTCCACCCCTGAATTATTCGCGATGAGGCCCTTTTATAGTATTTGGGAAAGCATTGAGGGCGTCCTTGATCATGCCACGTGGTTTCCTCCCATCCTTTTGATTCAATTTGTTATTACAGGCAATCTTGAGGGTGATATTTACTAGGCCTCTATGCTCGATCGGGGCACGTTCTTCCGTGATTCTCGGCGTGTTTACAAGGTAGTGGCTGACATGGCGTTTTTGCACATCCTCATTGGCGAGGATCGAGCAATCCATTAAACTGGTCTATAATTCGTTTCTCCTGTCGTGGCTTGATTAGAAACGTTACTTAATCGAGAGTATTCACGACCCTAATGCAGCACTGTAGAATTTCCCTTGCTGGGTCTTGTTTGTGTCGGATTGGGCTTCTCAGATCCGTCCTGTGTTGAGTTTTGAAAGATTTGTATTTAGCTTGGCAAAGCTTGATGGTGTTCCCAGTTAGGATTCATTATTGGGCTGTGAATTCCGAGACTTGCTACTCGTTAGGGAAATTTCCTCATGGACACTTTTGGGGTCTTATAGTTGCCCCCTCTTTATTTATGATCATCCAAGAGATTCTGGTTCATTGTAGGCTCGATTCAGATTTAGTTAGGCCATCCACGAAGCCCTTCTAATGATATCCTCGCAAGGGTTTATTGGCTACGTGTTTTCGTGCTGAAACGTTTCAGCCTCCTTGAATTGTGAAAGGTCACCTTCTCATTACCTTCGATGGGGCCCATTGCTTTGACTAGCGTGGGTTCGTGCTTTTAAACCGACGTTGTAATTCCCCTTGTCGCAAATGGTCGCACTTCTTGAACATGGACCGTTGCATCATTTCACTTCATCCTTGAATGCGTTTTTTCTTTTTCCACTTAAACGCATTCTTGACTTCGATGATGCATGAAGGCGCTGCTCAGCTTTCTATGGTCTGCATTTAAACCATTAGCCTGTTTAACACATTACCTCAAGTATAAATAGCCCACTTTGGGCTTCTGTTTCCTCATTCCTTTTCATCGGCTCTTGATCCTAGGGATCATGTTTCACAACCAGCTCCTTTGTTTCCCTTTGAGTTTTTGTTCCTGAGTCTGTGATAAGTGAGCGATGAGCGTGTAGTGACAAATGGACTATGCAAAGGGAACCTCTTCAGGTTCTAATACCACCATTGTTATTCCTATTGAGACCTTTGATTTGGGGCTTTTCCTAATACAACCATCCTTGTGCTGCGAGGGTTTCCATTGTGCTTTCGAAGAATAGATGACATCCATGGTTATGTCCATCATCGTCGAATCTAGCGTCTTGATGCAAATCAGATTTGACCGTGATTGACTTTCTTCTTTTGTCTCTGTCGTCTTCCTCTTCTTTGACAACAAGGTCTTCTTTCCCGGTCTTGAATTTGTCACTTCAAACCTTCCTGGGAGGGTGCCCCTACTTCTCCTGCACTTGGGGGAGGTCGAAAGGCCATCTTCTTGAGCGACCTCGACTAGTGTTTGTTATCACCCTCCTTGGGGAATCAAGACCAGGTGCTCCGCTACCCGCAATCGTCCTCTGAGTGGATAAAGTAGTTGTAGGAGTTGATCTGGTTCCCCTAAGATTTGCAAAGGCTTCTAGGAACGACAACTCCAAGACTTGCTTTGGCGACCACGATGCGATGGACCGAAACTATTTTTGCTGTTGTTTTCTGTTTTTCTTTTTGGGTGGAAAGCCACCTTCGTTTCTCTTTTCGGATGTAAGACCTTCGGGCATATCTCTTATTGATGAATAAAGTTGTTTCGTTTCGCTTAATGACTGTCTCTGTTCCTGATTAAAACTTAATGGCTAAAAGGAAACTTAGAGATAGGTAACCAAAACGAGTAACGTCCTTGAGACTTTCGTCAACCTTTGTGGGATTGAGGTTTCAAGCCATTATACCTTCCTAAGGCCAGATATGGAGTACCCAGCTTTGAGAACCTGTTTAAGGGCTTATCGACTCATTATGGATTCCCTGGGGAAGATTGACCTTAAGTCGTATCTCTTTCACCAACTGTTTGTTTCCCATTTATGAATTAGATATACGTGCAGAAATAACACGTGGCTTTTAAGGAATCAATAGAGCTCGTGGGATGATCTCTTCAAATCAGATATTTAAAAAATACAAGGGCCGTGCATGGAATAACGCATTTGAACCAAATGACGCCTCTTGGAAAACCAAGCCCGCGCGTGTGACAACGCGTTTTAAATCAAACGACACTGTCTTTGGGGCACCAAGTGCCATGTATGGGGCAACGTGATTTCAGGCCATTCATTTCCTATTGAATGCTCTTCATCATTTCTTTCGAAAAGGTGCCTCCTTTGTATTAATGAGACATGATTGTAACCCTTCGGCATTTAGCGCTTTGTTCTCGACTTCCTTCGCACGTCTTTTCATGAGTATAAATAAGAACTTTCTCTTTTGTCTTTTACCTTCTTCGCTCTCTTGTGTGTCAGAACCTTCTCCCGAAGCTTCCTTGACTTCTTTTATTGCTCATGGCGGGTCAATCTAAATGTAAGTCTCCGGTCCCTGTATCTTCTAAATCTTCTTCTTCTTTTCCTTCTGTGGAACCAATTCCGCTAGCGGTTGTGCCTAAGCTGATGGTACCCGCTGGTGTTCCTTCTCGCTCGATAGAGCATTATGAGGAATGGGTAAGTCTGGATGTCCTTAAGCATGTGTCAAAGGTAAAGCCTTCGGAGGTGGATAAGTTGGTTGCAAAGGGTACTTGGGTGGACCCATCTTCTGCCAATGATTTCATTATGTAGGCGCCTTTCGACGATGAGCGCGTTTGTCATGCGGCTCTAAAAGACAAGTATGATTTCATCTTCATGTACGAAACTGTATTTGAGGATTTCGGGATTTCAATACCCATCGATTTCTTTTATGCCGATGTCCTCCGGACATTAGGGGTAGCCCCTTCACACCTTCACCCTAATGGTTGTGCCACACTTAAGAGTTTTGAGACTGTTTGCCGAGCTCATTCAATTGAGCCTACGACCCCCCTCTTTTTCTCCTTTTATACTGCTCGGATAAGTCAAGGCGCCACCTGGGTGTCTCTTGCAGCCATGCACCGCATGAACTTATTTCGCCCCTACTTGGAGTCTTATAAGGGTTTCAAAACCTGTTATGTGAAGGTAATTTCCTTGAAGGATACTCCTCTTACCATGGATGGGGAACCGATACCCTGGTATTGGCGTATGCCAAACCAAGTACAAGGGTTGAGTTTGGAAGACTTGGGTGCCGAAGACTGAGTTAGTTAGGGCATCCTGAACCGACTTCCTCGTGGTGTGAATTGAAAAGAAGTGGTGGCGGCCTCCTTTGCTGATAACCCTACTCCTTTTTTGATAAGTAATCCTTTATTTTTGTGACTTGGGTCTGACTCGGCCAAGTGCCGAATCGCTTACACGTTTTTCCTCTCTTTCTGCAGCCATCTTCAAGTAGGCCGACTATGACTTGGGTGCTCTGATACGACGGAATCAGGCGGTTGTAAGAAGCGTGCCTGTCGAACAACCTGATGATCGTGCACCTCCCTCACCGGCCTCTCTGGCGCCTGTCGTGCCACAAGATTCAGTTCTCAAACCCGTATCGGCTTCTCCTTCTTCGTTGGGTCCAAAAAGGAAGGGTGCTTCCTCCCCTCGCTAGAAGGAAGCCAAAAAGGCAAAAACAACTAAAGTGGTTCCGGTGATGGTTCCTTCTCCGGATGAAGCTACAATTGTGAACGGGGGGGGGGGTTGTTTCGAAGGTCGAAGCCGCTTCTGAGGGAATGCCCTCTATATCTACCGGTCAGGGTGCTGCTGCTATTGTCGCCATTACGGACTCCTCTACCCCACTAGGTACCGAGTCTACCAGTCTAGTGGCGCGTTCCACCAGTTCTAGCAAAGGGGACTCGAATACTACCACGGGCCCTGTTGAAGCGGACTCTTTATGGGGGATGCGGTTGGATCCTTCTTCTTTGAAACTGGGGGTGAAGCTTGATGCTTGCGACCATGAGTCTCTACTTGCCGCAGGCCCAGGAGTTCACTAAAAGTGGCGGCGACTTCTTGTATTCGAGCGACAGTTGTTTTGAATGCCCTAAGACCAGCCTTTCTTCAAACAGAAAAGTTGGCTCGGGAAGGGCTATGGAGCCGTCAAGAGATGGCCAAGTTGCTAAATGATCTCGCAGAACTCAAACAGGCTAATTAGTGGTTATCAGAGGATAATGCAGCTCTGAAGAAGACTACTCATCAACTATCGATTGAGAATGGTTAGCTGAAAAAGGCCAACACCAAGTTGAAGGAAAGTCTGCTGAAGGCTCAGGAGGACCTATCCTCGTCCTAGGTTGTTATTGTTGAGGTAGACTTGTCAACGGCCCGAGTCACCATCGATTCCGTGAAGAAGGCTTTCGACGCCATGTCCAGTGACTTGAGTGCTGCATGCTTTGGAGTAGCGGAATTGGAGGCTGCGTCAGCAACGGATAAAGCCACCTTGGAGGCTCTGAAAGAGCATTTGAGGAAGGTGTGCGATGAGTGTGAGGCCACCTAGCGGAAGGAAAAGGAAGAAAAGGCCGAACTGAGGGAGAAGGCTGATAAGATCGAGGCCGAATTCGCTGACTTCGAGGTCGTCACCCTTGGCCGCTTGGACGAGTTGGAAAAGGCCATTTTGACCGAGCATGGCAATGGTTTCGCCAAGGCCTTGAGATAAGCCGCTTTGATCATGCCCAACGCTAATTTCAACCGATGTACCATTGCTCAAGATGTTGTTGATGGCAAACTTGTCTTTATTCTCCCACCAAAAGCTGATTAACCGCCTTTATTTCTTGTCTTTTTTCTTGATTTGTAATAGACCCATGCAATTTTTATGAAAGAATCTTCCGATGTTTTCCTCTTGTTGTCTTCCCTTTTCTTTTCGTGTGCTTTTTCTTTGCGGTTCTAAGTGTAGAATCTTGCTTTGAGGTGGGCCTTGGGGTGGAACCGAATGGAATTAGATTCATTGTACTAAGGTAGGCTTCGGCATGAGGCCTGATAAGATTGCATTCACTACACCTAGGTAGGCTTCGACACGGGATCGGATATTGAATTCATTACACTAAGGTCGGCTTCGACACGGGGTCGGATAGGATGGAATTCACTACGCTAAGGTAGGTTTCGACATAGGGTCAGATAGGACTGAATTCACTACACCTAGGCAGGCTTTGACACAAGGTCGGATAGCATGTCGAGTCCATGTCTAAGTCTGTAGGTACGGAGTCTTTGTCTGTGTCTGTGAGAAGTCTGTGTATGTACTGAATTTGTCTGTGTCGAGTTTGTATGTGCTAAATCAGTATATGCCGAGTTTGTGTATACAATTGAGTTTGTGTGTGTAGTCTGTAAGTGTATAGAGCAGCTACGTAAGTGATTTTCTTATGTTTTTGATTTTTTTTATTGTTATCTAGATCATTTCATTATTTTCGGTTAATTTTTTTTTCTATTACGTAGGATAATCCATTTTCTTCTTTTCTGCATAAATTTTTTTGTTGTAGTGACATTTTGTTGTTTCTGTTGTTTTTGTATTTGATTATGTTGATAACACGTGTGCATTCCATCCTGATACTAGTGCTGATTCTAATTCTTCTAATCTTGGCAATTCTGATATAGGTACTAATTCTAATTCTTCTGATCTTGGTAATTATGATACCGGTTCCGATCAAGATACTAGTTCTGACCTTGAGGGAATAAGCTACACATGCTATGATGTACCAACCATGTCGTCCTCGATATTTCGACTAAGAACAAGCCCAGTCATGCGAACATTATCAGTCTGAACTAACCCATGTGTTGCTTGAGTTTCATGATTTTGCAGGTAACACTTAACAATGTGACTTTAGGATATCTACTGCATCTAGAATAAGGAATGGGGGTAGCTGCTGTTGCCAATCAGAGATTGGAAAATAATATAGATGAATTGACCTCTCTTGTTAGACTGCAAGCCGCTAGAGAACACCATAATAGGCCACTAGTGCAAGAATATGGCATGGGGGGGTTCTATAGGACATCCGACCAATGCTTGTCCCATTTTGCACAAAATTGAATCGTAGCGATACCAAGCACCACCTTTCCGAAAATAGCAACAACTACCAATTAAGAAACCTGATAGTTGATGAGTCACAATTTATACATCTTTTAGACACCTAAGATGGATGTGTACACGACTATTTTGTTCTTAAGAATGGATTGTTAGCTAAGATTCATTTTATGGGCTTAAATATAGAGAAAATACAAATCTATGTTAATTGATTTCTTAGCTAAAGTATCACTCCTTCTTTTCTGCAGGTCAAGCCGAGTTGACCAGGGTCAACAAAAGGGGTCTCAGCCGAGATGGAGTCATCCTGCCCAGTCCGACTCCATCTCGGCCGAACCAGAGTCGTCTCGGCAGCCCATGCCTTGCAGCCCAGCAGCCTAGTAAAGAGTGGCCCAATTGTATTGACCACATCAGCTATCCAGCTCGGAGGCCACCTCACCTACCATGTCACTCCTAGGAAATCTACCATGTCACGTTATAAATCTGCACAGGGGTAGAATAGGATCTTCACAGTGTAATTCTGTTAGGATTCGTTAGGATTAGCATATCACAACTCGTGTATATATAGGAGGAGTTGTGCACTTTTTACACGTCTTTAATTCACTTTGATTTCATACTCAATATACCCATTTTCTCGCTCTCGCTCTCTCCATTTTCACGGTGGTACACGGTGCTCATTGGCGTTTCTCTCGATTGAGGAAGTGCAGGTCTGAGACTGGGAAGCCGAAGTCTGCTAGAGGGGACCGATCAGATTACCGACGCACTCTGGTGGAGCTGATCCTCAACGTTCAGGCTAACGGAGGTGAACCACCACCATCAACCATGGCGATCATCGTGGAAGATGGATTCATCTGAATTCAGGACCACTGTATTTGTATTCTATTTCTGTTAATCAATTTCATTCTGCAGCTCTTATCTCCATTCTCTTCCTCTACTTTAATTCATGATTTAATCCGCCATTGCAATTAAATTGTGAACAATGTTAAGCTAAGCCGATTGGAACTGGTTTGACTAATTTAGTAGGTAATCAATTGGCGATTGTTAACTGAGAACCTAAAATCAGCTCTGAACTTAATCCCTGCCAACTGATGAGGTAGCGATTGCATAAATCCTCGGTATGGCAATGGACGAACCTTTGGCGATTGCCATAAGAACCTTGGAGGCTGATATGGACTAAGAACTGGAGTGTGGAACCTGGACTGAACTTGGATTAATGGGATCGAATATGAACACAGTTATATAATAATAATAATAATAGATAACTAGTAATAGTAGTATATGTTTACTGCATTCTTAGTCTTAGTTGCTTTCTGCTTTACTTGCATTCCAACCCCCCTATTTATTGCTTTCTAAGACTAAGACAGAGATATTCCATCTCTGTAGCGTCTGTCTGCACTCAGCCGAGACCAAGCCGGATTGTCTCTGCCGAGATCATCTCGGCTCTGTCTCTGCCAAGAGCGACTCGGCCAGTACTGAGGAGAGTCAGTCAAAACTTTACTGCTTATATTCGATAGCATTTTACTTCACACTAAATCGCAACTGAGCACGCTGTGTCCTTGAGAAGAATGACCTAGGGTTGGCTATACTATAGTTAGCTTTAGTTATTTGATAAGTGCTCAAAACGACTGAAAAAGATGACCATTATCAAATTGGCGCCGTTGCCGGGGACACAAGTTCTTTTGTTTCTTTGTGTGCCAAGTTAAGTGAGGTCGAATCCTGAGTCTGTAAAGTGTGTCTGCCAAGTCAGTCTTGAGTCTTTTGAACTTGTCTATGTCCGTCTGTTTTGTTTATGGATCCTAAATAAAAAGCATGATTGACTATTATTTGTTTCCCTGCGTGAATTCACCGCTAAAAAAAAAGAAAGAAATCAAACATTTATTTCTGTAGCTACGTAGAATTGGCATTCTGTTTTGTATTCACTACTGTATCTTTCTTTCTGCATTGCATTCTTGCATTCAGCTGGTTTTTCTATTTTGCATTCTTGCTAGTTTAATTGCATTCTTTCTCTATGCCATTATGTAGTTCCATTAGTTAGTTAACTGATAGCTGTAGTTTCCAATTCTGCATTTACTATTTCAAGTACTATTTCTAATTCTGATTTTTCTGCATAATATGTACAATGCATGACTAGGAGTAGTACTAACCCATTGTATGCTTTTGACCCAGAGATAGAATTAACCTTACGTAGATTATGAAAAATTAGGAACCCTGCAGTAAATACTAGTATTAATATAGATTCTGCAACTGACTCTAACCAGTTTTACACTAACAGTTTTGTTTCTAGTTCTGACGTTTTTGCAGGATCAGGACGAATGGAGAATAACGATAGGACGTTGAAGGAATTAGCTACTCCAGACGTGGTGTATCAACCTTGGTGCATCCAATACCCACAGCTGGAGCCAGCTCAAACATATGAATTAAAGTCTTGTCTTATACACCTGTTGCCTAAGTTTCATGGTCTTGCAGGAGAAGACCCCTACAAACACCTGAAAGAATTCCATGTGGTCTGTTCTACAATGAGGCCGCAGGGGATATCGGAGGACTACATCAAAATGAAGGCATTTCCATTCTCCCTGGATGGAGCAGCGAAGGATTGGCGGTATCTTCAACCAGTGCTTTTCAACACTTGGGGAGACATGAAACGCACCTTCCTGGAGAAGTTCTTTCCGGCATCCCACACTACGTCCATCAGAAAGGAAATATGTGGGATAAGGCAGCATGCAGGAGAAACACTACACGAGTACTGGGAGAGGTTCAACAAACTCTGTGCCACCTGTCCACATCACTAGATCAGCGAACAGTTGTTGATCCAGTATTTTTATGAAGGATTATCGCTAATGGACAGAAGCATGATAGACACAGCCAATGGCGAAGCTCTGATGGACAAAACGCCAGCAACAGCAAGGCATCTGATCTCTAATATGGCAAGCAATACACAACAGTTTGGGATTAGAGGGCTAAATCAACCACGGATGGTGAATGAAATCGGTGCAGCTTCTAATCAGAGGTTAGAGAATCAACTGACTGAATTGACATCATTGGTGAGACAGCTTGCTGTTGGGCAACACCAACCAGCCATGGTAGCGAAAGTATGTGGCATATGTACTTCCATGGAGCACCCCACTGGTATGTGCCCCACTCTCCAAGAAACCGAGTCGGACCAACCAGAGAATGTTGGAGCCATAGGTGGATTTCAGTACGGGAAGCAACCGTATCAGAATCGGCCAATTGATGGCCAGCAGCATGGAAGACAGCCATTTCAGCCAGAACCGAATCAGGGACCATATGCAACTCAACAATTCAGATCCACATCGAATACCTATCAGAGGCAGGCTGGTTATCAACAACCGACTCCGCACTACCAAACACCACCTTTCCAACAACAGCAACAATAACAACAGTAGAGAGTGCCTACACAAGGCAACTTTCCATCTTTGGAAGACCTGATGAAGCAGCTTGCAACCAGCAACCTGGAGTTCCAACAATCTGTGAGCTCCAGCAATTTACAGTTCCAGCAGAACATGACCGCCACCATCCAGGATCTCAAAACGCAGATTGGTCAATTAGCCAATACTGTAAGTCAATTACAGTCAGCAGGATCCAACAACCTCCCCTCTCAAACCATTCCAAATCCGAGGGGGAATGCTAGTGTAGTGACTCTGCGAAGTGGAAAAGAATTACCCCCCTCCACACTGCAGCAGTTGCCGAGACCAGCTGAAGCCGACTCCGAGTCAAATGCCGACTTGCAGTCTCGGCCAGAGACAACCGTCCCATTGCCATTTCCATCTCGGACCACTTCGGCAAGGAAGGCAGAGTCGGATGAAGAATTGTTGAAGATGTTCCGCAAGGTGGAAATCAATATTCCACTCCTTGATGCTATTAAATAGGTCCCTAAGTACGCAAAATTCCTCAAGGAATTGTGTGTACACAAAAGGAGAAAAATAAAGGGGAGCAAGGAAATTGGAGGTGTGGTGTCGGCTCTAACATAGAATGAAGCAATCACTGTAGGTGCTTCAACTTTGCCAAAGAAATGCAGGGACCCTGGAGTCTTTTCGGTCCCATGCACCATCGGCGAATGCACTTTTGCCAATGCCATGTTGGACCTAGGAGCCTCAATTAATGTCATGCCCACATCAATCTACAGGTCCCTAAATTTTGGTGACTTGGAACCCATAGGGATGACCATTCAGCTGGCAAACAGGAGTATTGTCCGGCCCCTGGGAGTTCTCGAGGTTGTTCTCGTCCAAGTCAATGAACTAATATTTCCAGTTGATTTTTACGTGCTAGACATGGAGGACGAAACATCCGAGAAGGAATCCACCTTAATTCTGGGAAGACCTTTCTTGATGACAGCCAGAACAAAGATTGATGTGTATGCAGGGACGCTCTCCATGGAATTCGGTGACGCCTTGGTGCAATTCAATATTTTCGAAGCTATAAAGCACCCAACCGAAGACCACTCTCTCTTTGGCATTGATATACTTGATGAACTAGTTGACGAATATCTTCAACTAAATGGCAGTGGTGAAAACATTGAGGAGTATGCTGAGAATGATGACGAAAGCAGCTGCCCAGGAGTTATAGATGAAGAGGCCGACTATGAAGAAGTACAAGACCTCTCCAACTTTGAGGACAATCATAGTGATGTTGCTGACTTGGCCTTTGAAGTGGAACTGTCCGAATTGTTAGACCAAGTATGCAGCACAGAACACTCAAAGTATACAAATGCTGCAGAAAACAAAGTTGCTGAAGCTGAAAAGTCTTCCAGTGCACACTTAGCGACAATTTTTACGGCCGAGAATGAGTCGGCCAAAGGAGGTCGAGTCAAGGAAGAAGTGAAAGTCAACTCAGCTGAAGAGTCAAATAGCAAGGCCGACATGTTTGCCAAGACCGACTCGGCAACTGCAGACCAGACACAGGCTGAGGTAGAATTCATTGTTCCATCCGGATCCGACTTTGAAGGAGCGTTAGAAGCCAAGGCCGACTCCATTTTGACAACAACCAAAGTCGCGAAGCCGAGCCGACCGAGTAAGCCAAAGGCCGAAATAATGTTGGCACACCTGGTGCCGGATCCAGATCAAGTCGGCCATTCGGATCCAACCTCAGAAGCTGACAAATCTCCATCACCGCCACCACCCATAGAATTAAAAATTGTCGAGTCACCTGAAATATGCCGACCTGAACAAGGAACAACAACTCCCGGTTATTATTGCTAGCAATCTCAACCAAGAACAAGAAGACAAGTTGTTGGAGGTTCTCAGGTAACATAAGAAGGCAATAGGGTGGAAGCTAGCAGACCTTCCTGGCATAAACCCCTCCATTTGCATGCACAGAATATTAATGGAGGAGGAAATCAATCCCATAAGGCAGCCGCAAAGAAGACTGAATCCGACACTCTTGGACGTGGTTAAAAAAGAAGTTACAAAGCTCCTTTCTGCAGGGATCATCTACCCCATCTCGGATAGCCAATGGGTGAGCCCTGTGCAAGTGGTGCCAAAGAAGTCTGGGATGACTGTCATGAAAAATCAGCAGGATGAGCTGGTACCAACAAGGATTCAGAACAGCTGGCGAGTGTGCATCGACTACAGAAGATTAAACCAAGCAACTCGCAAGGATCACTTCCCTCTGCCTTTCATTGAATAAATGCTTGAGAAATTAGCAAGGAGATCCCATTACTGCTTTCTTGATGGATTCTCAGGCTACATGCAGATACATATTGCGCCTGAAGACCAGCATAAGACAACCTTCACCTGCCCATTTGGTACCTTTCCGTACACACGCATGCCATTTGGCCTCTACAATGCTCTGAGTACATTTCAACGTTGCATGATGAGCATCTTCTCGGACTTGTTGCAAGACTGCATGGAGGTATTCATGGATGATTTCACGGTGTATGCTGACTCATTTGAAGCATGCCTGAATAATCTATCAAGGGTGTTGAAGAGATGCATTGACACAAATCTCGTGCTCAACTTTGAAAAATGTCACTTCATGGTGACTGAAGGAATAGTGTTGGGCCACCTGGTATCCAACAGAGGTATTGAAGTGGATAAGGCTAAGATAGACATCGTATAATCCCTTCCAAACCCCTCTTTCGTGAGGGAGGTTCGCTCATTTCTAGGACACGCAGGCTTTTATAGACGATTCATCAAGAATTTTAGCAAACTTGCCCTGCCTCTGTCCAGG
The DNA here is from genome assembly GCA_025330945.1 of Mucuna pruriens. NCBI lineage: Eukaryota > Viridiplantae > Streptophyta > Magnoliopsida > Fabales > Fabaceae > Mucuna > Mucuna pruriens. Next base: position 2,418,182 of record JAENHJ010000532.1, read on the forward strand.
CTGCTACAGAAGGATGTGGAATTCAACTTTGACCAGCCCTGTATTGAAGCATTTCAGGAGCTGAAAAATAGACTCACATCCGCCCCCATTCTACAAGCACCAAACTGGGACCTGCCATTTGAACTAATGTGTGATGCATCCAATTCGGCATTAGGAGCTGTTCTCGGCCAGAGAGTTGGAACCGGCCTCCCAGTGCAGGTAATTGCCTATGCATCTCGAACTATGGACCCGACCCAGCAGAATTACACAACAACTGAGAAGGAACTATTAGCAATTGTGTTTGCCCTGGACAAATTCCGCCCATACCTTCTCGGCTCAAGGATCATTGTGTTCTCTGATCATGTGGCTTTGAGATACTTGTTGAAGAAGCCTAATGCCAAGCCAAGACTGATTCGGTGGATGCTTCTCCTTCAAGAATTCAACATAGAAATCAGATATAAAAGAGGTGCTGAGAATTCTGTAGCTGATCACCTAAGCAAAATTGAAAAAGAAAGCGAACTGATGCCTATCCGAGACGAGTTTCTAGATGAGCACCTATTGCACATAAATTCGTCTCCACCATGATTTGCTGACATTTATAATTTTGTGGCAGCATCTCGGTTTCCACCAGAGGCATCTCGGGCATACAAAGATAAACTCCGAAGCGATGCCAAATACTATATTTGGGATTATCCCTATCTTTGGAGATTAGGCAGTGACAAAGTCATTCGCAGGTGCATTCTTGATGCCGATACCAACTCGGTCCTCCAGTTCTGTCACTCGGCACCTGGAGGCGGTCATTATGGATCCACTCAGACTGCCAGGAAAGTACTAGATTGTGGCCTCTATTGGCCAACTATCTTTAGGGACGCGCATGAATTCGTCTCCACCTGTGAGAAATGCCAAAAAGCAGGAGTGGCCATGAACATAAGGCATGAAATGCCCCAACAATCCATCTAATTCTTTGAAATTTTTGATGTTTGGGGAATAGATTTCATGGGGCCATTCCCAGTCTCTAATGGCTACTCATACATTCTGCTGGCCGTGGATTATGTATCAAGATGGGTAGAAGCCATTGCCACCAGAACAAATGATGCAAGAGTGGTTGCGGACTTTCTGAAGTCCAATATTTTCTGCAGGTTCGGTGTGCCAAAAGTGCTCATAAGTGACCAAGGCAGTCACTTCTGTAACAGAGTCATGGCTTCCATTCTCCAAAAATATGGAGTAGCACACAGAATTGCTACTGCCTATCACCCCCAAACAAATGGCCAAGTAGAAGTGTTCAACAGGGAAATCAAGAAAACATTGCAAAAGATGACCAATCCCAGCAGGAAGGACTAGAGCCGCCTCCTTGAGGATGCTCTTTGGGCACATAGAACTGCATACCGGACACCTTTAGGGATGTCTCCCTATAGGATTGTTTTCGGTAAAGCCTGTCACCTTCCTGTGGAGCTAGAACACAGAGCATACTGGGCTGTTAAGCAGTGCAATCTAGCCTATGACCAAGCAGGAGAGCAGAGAAAATTTCAGCTGCAAGAGTTAGATGAACTCCGCTTGGAAGCATATGAAAACTCTAGGATCTACAAGCAGAAAATCAAGCGATTCCATGACTAGCAGATCCTGAGAAAAGAATTCTGAGTTGGCCAGAAAGTCCTCTTGTTTAACTCACGCCTCAAGCTCATTGTAGGTAAACTACGTTCTAGATGGGATGGGCCTTTTGTTATTACTAATGTGTTTCCCCATGGTGCAGTACAGCTAAAAGACGAACACAGTAACAGAACCTTCCAGGTCAATGGGCATTAGATTAAGCCATTCCATGAAGGTCCAGCGCCTATCACTCATGACATGGAGATAATATCATTGATGGAACCAGCATCACTAGATGACCCTACCTCGCATTGAGGACAATGCAGATTTTAAGTGTGGGGGGGGATAAATATACAGTCATTTCAATTGCTATGTCTTATTTATATTCCCATCCTCTTGAACTCTGCTAATTTTAATTTTTGTTTTGTTAGTTTTAATCACTTTGTTGTTTTCCTTCAAATTGCAGTGTTTCATTTTATTTTCTGTCATGTTTTTCAATAAAAGCTGCCCAAGCCGAGTCCATGCCGGTTCTGTGCCATCTCGGCCTGATCTGGAACATCTTTGGCCTGGCAGGGTTTCAATTCTGTCATTTACTTTCAAGCTCTCCTCCTAAACAAAATTTCAAAGTGGATTGTCAAAAATAAAATTGTTTTGAAAAGAATCTTGAATTGACTTCTGTAGGTTTGAAAAAGACAGTAGGAGTAACTCTGCAACTTTGGCAAGAGATTTCTCTAGCTTGAGGGGAATGAAACTTTTGTGCTCTAGTCAGTAGTTGACTGAGAATCTAAAAAGGAAACCCCCTATGTCAGAGCAGATACAACCTGTGTGAGATTTTGAGCCTTGTAAATATTGATGGCTTACATCTTGCCATTTCTTTTTTTTCTAGTGCGATTTTTGCATTCATGATAACTGAATATTCTACATTTTGCCTCAACTCTCTGGATACAACTATTCTCTCATCCAGGAATGACATGATCTAGGCCCTGCTTCTTATGAGACCTAAGCCAAATAAAGCCTACCTGAACAAATGTATCTGTTGCTTTTCCCCATTTGAGCCTAATCTAACCATTCTTTCTGACAGCTCACTACAAGCCAAGGCCAGAAAAACCATGAATTAACCTCACCCTATGGAAGTAGAGGAGCTTTGGAATTGTTTTGGGAGTAAGTCATGATCAAGTATGGGGGAAATCCAAGAAGCAAAAAGTTGTTCAGCACAATCCAAGGCTCACAGAGCAATAAAAGAATAAAAGCGAGTGAAAGAAAGAAAAGGAAAAGTGGAGCAACAGCTGAAAATCTGAGCTGAAACGAATAAAGAAAGAAAATAGCTGCATAAACGTGTGTAATATGGAAAAGAAAAGGAAATGAGCAGGTAGCAGCAAGAAGGAGAAATTGGCAGCATCCTGGGTTACCCTCAGGCTGATAAAAGCTATCTCCCCATCACTCCTCTCTTCCTCATGGGTCCTAAAACTAGTCTTCCCATATTTTATCCTACCTATGACCCAGCCTTGCTACAAGCCGAAAAGAAGTCCTAGTGATCATAACTGTTGTGTTTTTGCAGGTGTAAAAAGAGAGCTTTGTCAAGGTGTGGTAATTTCAGTTCCAAGAATGTTGAGTGTAAATACAAGCCTAAGCACGAGAGAAGTAGGGAAATAAGTTGCCTAAATAAAAGCTCTATCACTCTTGGTTGCCTTCTCTGGTTTGCAGGTCACGAATCCGCCTAGGCATAGAAGGAATAATTTTCAGATTGTTAGAGTATCTTGATCCCAAGGTGAAGGAGTGTCGACTCTGTCTCGGTTGAACTAAAGGAAACCAAGTGAAAATTTCTTTTCTATCTTTAAAAACTTCCCTTGTTGATTTCCATTTTATTTTGCCCAGGAGTGCAAATGGGTAAGTGTGGGGGTCTGATGAGTCACAATTTACATCTTTTAGACACCTAAGAAGGATGTGTACACGACTATTTTGTGCTTAAGAATGGATTGTTAGCTAAGATTCATTTTATGGGCTTAAATATAGAGAAAATACAAATCTATGTTAATTCAGATTTCTTAGCTAAAGTATCACTCCTTCTTCTACAGGTCAAGCCGAGTTGACCAGGGTCAACAAAAGAGGTCTCAGCCGAGATGGAGTCATCCTGCCCAGTCCGACTCCATCTCGGCCGAACCAGAGTCATCTCGGCAGCCCATGCCTTGCAGCCCAGCAGAAAGAAAGAAAGAGTGGCCCAATTGTATTGACCACATCAGCTATCCAGCTCGGAGGCCACCTCAGCTGCCATGTCACTCCTAGGAAATCTGCCATGTCACGTTATAAATCTGCACAGGGGTAGAATAGGATCTTCACAGTGTAATTCTGTTAGGATTCGTTAGGATTAGCATATCACACGTCATGTATATATAGGAGGAGTTGTGCACTTTTTACACGTCTTTAATTCACTTTGATTCCATACTCAATATACCCATTTTCTCGCTCTCGCTCTCTCCATTTTCACGGTGGTGCACGGTGCTCATTGGCGTTTCTCTCGATTGAGGAAGTGTAGGTCTGAGACTGGGAAGCCGAAGTCTGCTAGAGGGGACCGATCAGATTACCGACGCACTCTGGTGGAGCTGATCCTCAACGTTCAGGCTAACGGAGGTGAACCACCACCATCAACCATGGCGATCGTCGTGGAAGATGGATTCATCTGAATTCAGGACCACTGTATTTGTATTCTATTTCTGTTAATCAATTTCATTCTACAGCTCTTATCTCCATTCTCTTCCTCTACTTTAATTCATGATTTAATCCGCCATTGCAATTAAATTGTGAACAATGTTAAGCTAAGCCGACTGGAACTGGTTTGACTAATTTAGTAGGTAATCAATTGGCGATTGTTAACTGAGAACCTAAAATCAGCTCTGAACTTAATCCCTGCCAACTGATGAGGTAGCGATTGCATAAATCCTCGGTATGGCAATGGACGAACCTTTGGCAATTGCCATAAGAACCTTGGAGGCTGATATGGACTGAGAACTGGAGCGTGGAACCTGGACTGAACTTGGATTAATGGGATTGAATATGAACACAGTTATATAATAATAATAATAATAGATAACTAGTACTAGTAGTATATGTTTACTGCATTCTTAGTCTTAGTTGCTTTCTGCTTTACTTGCACTCCAACCCCCCTATTTACTGCTTTCTAAGACTGAGACAGGGATATTCCATCTCTATAGCGTCTATCTGCACTCAGTTGAGACCAAGCCGGATTGTCTCTGCCGAGATCATCTCGGCTCTGTCTCTCCCAAGAGCGACTCGGCCAGTACTGAGGAGAGTCGGTCAAAACTTTACTGCTTAGATTCGATAGCATTTTACTTCACACTAAATCACAACTAAGCACGCTGTGTCCTTGAGAAGAATGACCTAGGGTTGGCTATACTATAGTTAGCTTTAGTTATTTGATAAGTGCTCAAAACAACTAAAAAAGATGACCATTATCAATAGTTCATCTTCGTTGGAAGAGTTGATGATGCAGCTGACAACAAATAACATGAAATTCCAAGAGGATATGTGTTCTACACTACAGGATTTGCAAATACAAATTAGAGAATTAACCACCATGGTAAATCAACTACATTTCAAGAGATTTGGACATAGTCCTTTTTAGACCATCTCCAGTCCACCTGACGAAAATATGAGTGACATAATTGTGAGAAGTAGCAAGGAGCTACCACAACAACAATCAGTTAATTTGCATTATGAATTTTTTGAAATTCCAGATTCGAAGAATTCTATTACTAATTGTGATTACACCTATACTAATTTAAGTAAGTGTTTTAATTGTGTAGAAATTAGTATTGATATTAATGCAGATGTAGGTGCAGGATTTATAGCTAATTCAGAAGGGGTAGTAGTACAACATCCATTGTCGTCCATAGCGTAGCCATTGCAACCTTCAGTAGTCACAACTGCTGTGCTGGACTTTGGTGACTATGTGGTTGCTGTTTTTGACTCTATTGAGATGGCTAAAGTTACTGACTCTGTAGATGATGTTTTTGACTTTGCTGAGATGACTAAAGTTTATGCCTCTATAGAGGATGTTTCTGACTCTACTAAGACGGCTAAAGTTGCTGACTCTGTAGATGATGTTTTTGACTCTGCTGAGATGACTGAAGTTTCTGCCTCTATAGTGGATGTTTCTGACTCTACTAAGATGGTTGAGATTGCTGACTGTATAGGTACTATTTCTGACCTGGCTGATATGGTTGAGGTTGCTAACTCTGTGATTGATGTTGCTGACTGATGAGCGGGTTTTTAGTCATCTTACGCGCATCAAATAGCTAACTCTAGGTCGATTCTCTCAAAGACATAGTGGGTTTAATTGTGACTAAGTGTGGAATCCATAGAATTATGCAGAAACCGCTAAATGTTGTGAAATATCGACTTACTATCGGTCGGCTTAAGTGCGATTGGGATGATCTCAGTGGGAGACTGACTAGAACTACCGATATGATTCCGGCTTAGACAGACGCTATGGAGTCGGATTGGACTCGGTCTCGGACCGGGAAGAACAGTAAATAGGGGGGAGGTTTTGTGTTTAAGTGCATAAAAATAAACTAAGTACTGAAAGTAAACTAAACTACGCTCAACTAACTATTGTACCAAATCTGAATTCAACACACAATCAGTATACAGATTCTTTACTTAAGATTATACTCTGAATCAACCTTAGATTCTTACGACAATCGCCAAAGATTTGTCCATTGCCATATCGAGGATTTACACAATCGCTACCTCATTAGTTGGCAGGGAGTATGTACTTGGTTTATTTTAGGTTCTCTACCTAACCAGATTATTAAACTAGTTCCAATCGACCCTAGTCTAATGTGATCTACTTCTGACAGTGTGCAATCTCGGTAAAGTTAAAGCAGATTAAAAGCATAGGAATTATAATCAGAAGACAAAAATGCAAACATCTTATATTATTGAAAACAAACTTGAGTACAAGGTGAGAAATTCAGAGTTTCCAAAGAATCTACCTTCCACAACGATCGCCTTGGAAGGACGGTGATAGTACACTACTAATGGCCAAACGTTGAGGTTTTTGTTCATTGGAGGGCGTCGGCTATATCGAGCAATCACCTTGGACAGCTTCCCGCTTCCCAAATCCTGGTCCTATACCTCCTTGATTGAGAGAGACACCTTACTGAAGCTTCGTGTACCACCATGCTAGCTTCGAACTTCTACAGTTGTTGACGATGCTAGGTCTAGAATTCCACTATTTTTCCACACCGAAGACGTGGCCTAGCATGCTTTATTTATACACAAGCTGGGTAGTTGCGGCGCACCGTAATCCTAACAGATTACGAATTTGAATTACTGATTGCAGATTTCTCAATCCTAGGAGATTACAGATTCACTGATCCTATCATAATCATATCTTCATTGCAGATTCCTAATTTCTATCATAATCATATATGTATTACAGATTCTTTAATTCTAGCATAATCATACCTGCGTTACAGATTCCTTAATTCTAGCATTATCATATCTGCATTACAGATTCCTTAATTCTAGCATAATCATATCTACATTACAGATTCCTTAATTCTAGCATAATCATATCTGCATTACAAATTCCTTAATTCTTGCATAATCATATCTGCATTCTTCCCGGAGTGATTTTAGCCATTGAAGTCGGTTTTGGCGGGAAGGTTAGTCTGGCCAGGACCGCTTCTTCTAGGCTAAGACGCTTCAATTGGGTCGGAACGCTCTTTGCTGGGCCGAGACATCCTTAGCTTTGGCTTGCAAAATAAATCCACTCTTTTATTAGTTAAAATCCTCATTTTAGCACAAATTTATATTTTCCTATTTCTAGGCCCATAATTTGAATCTTAGCTAAGATGTGATTCTTAGTTATCAAAGAGTCTCAATAATATCCATCTTAAGCTCTTGTGAGGTGTATAAAATATGACTTATCAAACCCCCACACTTACACTTTTGCACTCTTGGGCAAAATCAGAATTGGATCATTCAAGGAAATTTGAAAGAGGAAATATGTTTTCCAATGAATTTCTCAAGTTTGACAAAACAGATTAGGCAAGCATTTATCCTAGGCCCCAAACATTCAAACATTTTATGAAAGTTACTTTCTCCACATTCAAGGCAAATGAGCAACCTACAAACATTAAAGAGTAATCGAGAAGTGACTAAGCTCTCTCAGGACATATTCTCTCAATCTCTCAAGTGTTTAGGTTTGTATATACACTCAAACATCCTTTGTCAACTAGCACGACCAAGCTTTGACTATCCTCTCCTTTCACACCTTCAAAAACACATGCACAAATGATCAATAGGACTTTTCAGGCTTGTAACGTGGCTTTGGTAAGGTAGGTTTCAGGATGGTAGAGTGAGCTTTAATAACCAGAGGTGCAAGAGGAGGAATGGGGAATTAATCTATAAGCACGAATATTATCTCCTTCAGACACTACCAGTTTCTTAAAATCGTCTTTGTTCACCGCCCTACTTTTCCCTTTGTATTTTTCTCTTTCTTTTTCTCACTTTTCCTTTCTTGTAGCTTTTGTGTTGCAATCTCACTTGCAATCTTTTCTTTTTGTTTCCGCTGCTTTTTCTTTCTTTTCATATCCTTTTCTTTTCTTTTCATCAACCTTTTTTCTTGACACACTTACTCTTTTCCAAATATACCACTCTCGCAATGCCTCCAAGTGTCACCCCCACATTTATTCAAGACCTATTCCCAAAAAAATTCCAAAGCTCCTTTGTTCCCTAAGGTTCAGATTGATCATGGTTTTTCTGGTTTTAGGCTTGTAATGAGCTGTCATATCAAGAAACGATTATAAGCTCAAAGGGGTAACCAAAGGAGTTATTCACAAGGTAGGCTTTATTTGGCTACATAGCATTAAAGATAGATGACCTAGATCATATTATTGATGCGTATGAAACCAGATGTATCTAGAGAGTAAGGAAAAACCTAGAGTAACCAGTAACATAGATGCAAAAATCACACAAGAAAGGAAAGAATGAAAAGATGAAAAGTCATCTATACAAGGCTAGAAAATTCTCACACAGGTAATTGCTCTGTCACTAATGGTTCATCTTTTCAGTTTTTCACTTACTCACTGCCTAAGGATGCAAAAATTTCACTCCCTATCAGGTTTAAAAACCTCTCATCCAGGGCCATGCACTACTTCATGCTGTTTTATCTTACTCAAAGAAATCCATTCAGAAATTTTCAAAATATTTTTCTCAGTAATTGGAAATCCGAAATCAGAAGTCAGCTAGGAAAAATAAAATAAAACGAAAATGGAAACCAAAATTGAACAAAACCGAAGTTGGTCAGGACCCGGCAAAAATGGAACTAGAGCTGACACAGACTCAAGAAAAATAAAAATAGAAAAACCAGAATAAAAAAAAAAGAAACAAAATGAAATAAAATAGGAACGAAATAAAAACAAAATAACAAAACTAAAATCAAAACAAAACGAAACAAACCGTCACCCTCCTACGAAACATCCCCCTACACTTAATTGATGCATTGTCCTCAATGCAAAGCATGTGTGCAAGGGAAGGGGTGAAATAAGAACAACTGCTTTTAGGGTGGAAAGAATGTGCAAAATCTGATATCCAGTATTTTTGCTCCGCTCCCGTTGTCTACAGCTTGGGGGAGCTTTCTCCTCATCCATTTTGATAGTTTCAACATGATATCCTCTAGTAGCTTCTCTGCAATATTGCCTATAACTCCTGCACTAGGATTAGTGCCATTGCTGCTTTTCACATACAGAGAAGATTTAGTTAATTTAGTACAGGTATACTCACAATTAACAGAATTCTTAAAATCCATATTTCTAAAAAATTTAAAGTGTTTAGTCAATTCAGAATGCAAATTTACTAAGGCATGGAATGGCTGCGTTATGGATGACATTGGTATTGATTCTATTGCTGGTGAGCAAAGTGAAGAGGTTCATTCATGGATTCTTAACTCGGCTGCTAGGAATGGATTCGGCTTTTCAAATGTAGAGTCGGATGGTCGCTTGTCATCTCAGTTATCCACGTGTAGATGCGGCTACCAGATATAGTCTCAACATCCATCAAGTTGTGGCATTGGCTATCGAGGAAACATTTGGACTTTGCTTGATATCGGTTTCGACCACCCGAACTAGACGTGGCTGCTGTCTGATTGCTTGATTGGCCGGCTTGGCCTAGATTTGGTAAGTGGTGTGCTGAATCAGCAAGCATTGGTTCATGAGCCAAGCAATTATTAACAGAATCTGACACTTCAGTCCCAGAATCGAAAACTTTAGTTATATCGGCACTGTTAGATTTATCAACCACATTGTCAAAGTTGGACACGTTAGCCATAAAATCCGACATTTCAGGCATATCGGCAAAAGCAGAAATATTGACCCTAGAGTTGGTAACCTCAATTATATCAGCAAGACTTGAAACCTCCATCATAGAGTTGGCAACTTCTAATATATTGGCATGGTCCGACATAGAAACTATAGAGTCGGCCATTTTAGTCATATTAACACTATCCGACTTGTCAACCAGAGAATCAACATCCTCGACCCTATCAGCAAAAGCATTATCAACATTAGCATATCTGGGATCGGCCATCTTGGCATCAGCACACATGGGATTAGTAATGTCAGCATTAGCACATGCGGGATCAGCTATCTTGACCCTAGTAACTTGGTTCGAAATCTCATCTGATGTCATATCAGTAAGATCAATAACATGAGTCGTAGAATTTGCAATCTTAACCACATCAGCTAGATCAGAAATAGTTGGCACGCAGTCGTCAATCTCACCCATCTTAGTAGAGTCGGCAGCATCAAACATGGAGTTTGCAACACTACTGGAGTCGGCAAAGCCTGGCATAGTGGTCGAATTCTTTGAATCTAGATTTCCAAAAAATCCATATTGCACTTTTAGTGATTGTTATTGCGGCAACTCCAAGCCACTCATCACAGTTATGTCACTCATATCCTCTTGTAGACTAAGAATGGCTTGGGAAGGAACTTGTCAAGAATCTTCGAATTGTAGCTGATTTATCATAGTCGTCAATTGACCAATATATGCTTTCAACTCTTGCATTGTGGCATTTATATTTTGTTGAAATTGCATGTTCTTTTATTAAAACTACATGTTATTTTGTTGAAATTGTTGCACCAGATCTTCTAGAGAAGGTGAACTATTAAGCTGCTGCATTGGTTGTTGTGTGGCAGACACATTCTTTTGGAATTGAATGTTATTCATGGCCAATAGCTTGATTAAATCCTCTAAGGAACTTTCTTGTACCAGTTGTGGTTTGAATGGAGGTGGTGGTTCTTGCAAAATGGCACAATCATTGGGTGGATGTCCTACAGAACCACACATGCCGCATCCATCTATGTATCCTTTAAATCTCTGATTGTCAACAACAACAATCGCATTCATTCTTCTAGATGTTATGGATCCCTTATTGTCAAAATGGTGAGTGTTACCTGTAAAATCATATAACTCAGGCAACACAGTTGTTAGCTCAGATGGATAATTCTCGTTTGAACAGGCTCTATCCCATTCAGGATATTGAGGACAACACGGTTGATACATCACAACAACAATGCATAGCTTATTCCCTTTTCCATTGGATCCAGGAGCAGAATGATCAAGATCATAAGAATTAGAAACAATACTAGTATCAGAGTGCACAAGTGTTATTGACCAAATAAAAAAACAAAAGAGAAACAAAAAGCTAACCAACTGAAGAAAACAGAAAAATAGAAAAAAAAAATAACAGAAGTGAAACAGAAAAATTATAAATTTTTTTTGAAGAAAAATAAAAGTTAGAGTCAATTATGCAAGGTAAGTTAATGTTAGTTATGCAAAGAAGTTTAATGTTAGTTATGCAAGATAGAAAATCAATTATGCAAGATAGAAAATCAGTTATGCAGACAAGATAAAATCAGTTATGTAGAGATTCAATGAAAGGAAAACAGAGACAAACTCAATATGCTTAGACAAATTCATACTTAATAAGCAAAAGAAAGACTCTAAAAACAAACATAGCATTTTACAGACTCGGGATTCGGCTTAACTCAGATTTGGCACACAAAGACATAAAAGAACTTGTGTCCCCGACAATAACGCCAATTTGATAAGCGGGTATTTAGTCGTCTTACAGGCATCAAATAAAACTAAAGCTAACTATAGTATAGCTAACCCTAGGTCGATTCTCTCAAAAACACAGTGTGTTTAATTGTGACTAAGTGTGGAATCCAGAGAATTATGCAGAAACTGCTAAATGTTGTGAAGTGTCGACTTACTGCCGATCGACTTAAGTGTGACCGGGATGATCTCGATGGGAGACCGACTAGAACTACTGATATGATTCTGGCTTAGATAGACATGATAGAGTCGGACTGCATTCGGTCTCAGACCGGGAAGAATAGTAAATAGGGGGGAGGTTTTGTGTTTAAGAATAGTAAACTAAACTATGGTAAACTAAATACTGTACCAAATTCGAATTCAACACACAATCAGTTTACAGATTCTTTACTTAAGATTATACTCCGAATAAACCTTAGATTCTTACGATAATCGTCAAACATTTGTCCATTGCCATATCGAGGATTTACACAATCGCTACCTCATTAGTTGGCAGGGAGTATGTACTTGGTTATTTTAGGTTTTCTACCTAACCAGATTATTAAAATAGTTCCAATCGGTCCTAGTCTAATATGATCTACTTCAGACAGTATGCAATCACAACAAAGTTAAAGCAGATTAAAAGCACATGAATTATAATTAGAAGACAAAAATTCAAACCGCTTATATTATTGAAAACAAACTCGAGTACAAGGTGAGAAATTCAGAGTTTCCAAAGAATCCACCTTCCACGACGATCGCCTTGGAAAGACGACAATGGTGCACTGCTAATGGTCAGATGTTGAGGTTTCCGTACACCTGAGTGCGTCGGCTATACCGAGCGATCACCTCGAACAGCTTCCAGCTTCCCAAATCCTGGTCATGTACCTTCTCGATCGAGATAGACACCTTACTGAAGCTTCATGTACCACCGTGCTAGCTCGGAATGTCTATAGTTGTTAACGGTGTTAGGTCTAGAATTTCACTATTTTTCCACATCGAAGACATGGCCTAGCGTGCTTTATTTATACATAAGCTGGGTAGTTGGGGTGCACCCTAATCCTAACAAATTACAAATTTGAATTACTAATTACAGATTTCTCAATCCTGGGAGATTATAGATTCCTCAATCCTAGGAGATTACAGATTCCTTGATCCTATCATAATCATATCTGCATTACAAATTCCTTAATTCTAGCATAGTCATACCTACATTACAGATTCCTTAATTCTAGCATAATCATATCTGCATTACAGATTCCTTAATTCTAGTATAATCATATCTGCATTATAGATTCCTTAATTCTAGCATCATCATATCTACATTACATATTCCTTAATTCTAGCATAATCATATCTACATTATAGATTTCTTAATTCTAGCATAATCATATATGCATTCTTGCCAGAGTGATTTTAGCCAGTGAAGTCAGCTTTGGAAGGAAGACTAGTCTAGCCGGGAAGCTTCAATTGGGTTGGAACGCTCTTTGTTGGGCCGAGACATCCTTAGCTTGGGCTTGTAAAATAAATCCACTCTTTTATTAGTTAAAATCCTCATTTTAGCATAGATTTATATTTTCCTATTTCTAGGCCCATAATTCAAATCTTAGCTAAGATGTGATTCTTAGTTATCAAAGAGTCTCAATAATACCTACCTTAAGCTCTTGTGAGGTGTATAAAATATGACTTATCACTGACCTTACCGATATGACCGAGGGTGCTGATTCTATGTTGAATATTTCAGTCAATATGGCTGAGGTTGTCGATCCTGTGACTGATATTTCAAACCTTGTTGATATAGTTGAGATTGCTGATTCCATATGTGTTGATGCTAATTCTCTTGTTGGTATGTCGGGTGGTGTTAATATAGCTAAAATTGATGACTTTGTGGTTGATATGTCGGACAATGTTAATATGGCTGAGATTTCTGACTCTACGTTGAGGTTTTAGATCTTACTGATATTATTGAGGTTTCCAACTCTGTGGTCAACATTTATGATTTTTCTAATATGACTAAAATTTTGGATCCTGTGGCTAACGGGTCCAACTTGGCTAATCTAGTTGATAATTCTCACCTTGCTGATATGGCTAAAGTTTCAGATTTTGGAACTGAAGTTTGGAACTCTGTTAATATTTTTTCTACTGATGTGCTGGATTTCTACTGATGGCTAAACTCTTTGAATGATATTTTTGACCTTGCTAACATGGTTGATATGGCTTATTTTTCTTTTTCTTGCTTAGCCGACCTTGAAAGCAGATGTGATGGAGACACGAAGTGCTCCATTTGTGTAGAAATTTGCGTTGCTATTGCTGAAGGGCATGTAGGGGCAGAAGCGACAGTAGTGATAGAAACCGAGTTCACCTCCGGTAGCCAAAACCGCAAACAGGCAGAGGCTAAGTCTGTTCCTGGTAGTTGAGTTTGCCACCAAACAAAGGCTGATTCCGGTCTTGGTAACCAAGGCCACAACCAGTAGAGGTGTTCAGTAATAGGTGTTTTTTTTATTCTTTGTCTATTTTTATTGTTTTCTACTTTTGCTGTTTTTTTACTATGTGTTGTTTCTGCCTAGTCCATGCCAACACCGGTTCCGTTGCTGTAGGGTCTGTGCCGACTCCAATTCCGTTACGTTTTTCTTTTTTTCTTGATGTTTGTTTCATTTTTTGTGTTGTTTCCATTTTGCTTCGTTTTTCTCTTGTTGTTTTTCTGTTTTTCGATTGCTAAGAAAAATATTTTGCAAAGTTTAGATGGATTTCTTTAGGATGAATAAAACATGAGGAGGTAGTGCATAATCCTTGATTAAGAGGTGTCACAACTTGACATGTAATGAAATTTTTGCATCTTGCTACTCTCTTCTTTCTTGTATGATTTTTCATTTATGTTGCTAGATTACTATAGGTTTCACCTCGACTCTCTTTTATACTACTTGTTTCACATGCATTAATGACATGATCTAGGTCGTCTTTCTTCACAAGTTACTAGCCAAATGGACCTACCTTGCAAATAAAATCCCTTGTTTACCCTCTTTGAGCCTATATAACCATTTTTCTTATATTAGCTCATTACAAGCCCAAAAGCGGAAAAACCATGATCAACCTAAACCTTAAGGGTCAAAGGAGCTTTGGAATTATTTTGGGAGTAGGTTCCACATAAGTGTGGGGGTGGTACCTCAAGGCATTGCGAGTGGTACATTGAAAGATTTTGTGCCAAGTAATACTTGTATGTTGTGATAAAGGGTTGATGAAAAAGAAAGAAAGGGGTATGAAAAGAAAATGGAGGATGAGTCAAAGAAAAGAAAAGGTAGGAAAAGCAAAAAGGTTGAAAGGAAAAAAATGCAACACAAGGCTGCAACAGTACAAAAGAAAAATAAAAAGTAGGAAAAGAAAGAAAATAATATAAATGGAAATACAAGGAGTGTTACTTGAAATAAAATACTTGTAGTATCTTGGGGTTAGTCTCCATACTTATAGATTTATTCTCCATTGCTCTTCTCTCCCCTTTGGTTATTCAAGCTCACTTCACCTCTTATATATCCTACCTTACCCTAGCCACGTTACAACCCTAATAAAGTCCTATTGATCACTATTGCATGTGTTTTTAAAGTCGTAAAAATTAGAGGCTAGTCAAAATTTGGTAGTGCTAGTTAACATAGGGTGCTTGAGTGTAAACACAACCCTAAAACACTTGAGAGATTGAGAAGCACATACCTTGAGAGAGCTCTATCATTTTGTGGTTACTCTTTAATTTTTTTTTTGGTTGCTTGGTCACTTTAGATGTTGAAAAAGTAACTTTCATAGATTGTTTGGATATCTTGATTCTGGGATGAATGTATACTTAGTCTGTTTATCAACTCGAGGATTTCATTTGAAAATGCATCTTATTATCACAATCATTTGTTTTTCATTTCCTTGATCATCTTTTCTGATTTTTCCCAGGAGTGCAAAAGTGTAAGTGTGGGAATTTGATAGTTCGTATTTTAGACACCTAACAAGGTCTTAAGATGGGTATAATTGACGCTATTTTGTAGCTAAGAATCACATATTAGTTGAGATTCAGATTATTGGGCTAAAAACAGGGAAAATACAAATCTGAGCTAATTCGTGGATTTTAGCTAACAAAAGGGTTAATTCATTTTGCATGTAGAAACTAGATTTCTAGACCATCCCAGTTGAGGCGTCTCGAGTAGCTGAAGTCATCTTGGGCAACTGAAGGCATCCCGGCGAGTCATCCCAGCCAAACGAGTTCCCCTCCAAGCCAACTCCATCTCTAGTAGTTGAGTCCACTCTACATGTCGACTCCAACTCTAGTAGCCGACTTTTTCTCTAGTAGTCAAGTCGACTCTGCATGTTGAATCTGTCTCCACATACCGACTTGGTCTCTACGTGTTGACTCCATCTCCGCATGCTTGCTCCATCTCTGCATGTTGTGTTCGTCCCACCTATCCGGATCCGTCTCAGTAGCAAGACCGACTCCAATCCAACAATTCTGGCACGTGTTCATTTAGGAAGCCGTTAGTAGTTAGTTAGCCAGTTAATTTAGTTAGTTTGTTACGTAGTCAATTACTTCTGTTAGTTGTTAGTAGTTAGGACCGTTAGTTAGTTAGTGTAAACAACTAGTTAGTTAATCATGTGTATATAAGGAGAGTAGTAGCTCATTCCTTAGTTCGCATTCTTTTCTGATCAAATTCGACACGTATACTCACACATCCATTATTCTTGCTTCTATTTATCAGTGATCCATAATGCTTTAGTATGGTGTCCAATCGATCTAGTGGGTACAGGTTCAGAGTTTGGGTAGCAGCCGGTTGCTAGAGGAGATTGACCAGTTTAGCTGGCACACTCTAGTGGACTAATCCCTCTGTATCTGACCATCTTCAGTGAAACACTGTAGTTCTTCCATGGAAATCATTGTGTGAGGCTGAGTCCATAATTCCATATATCCACAACTCCATGTATCAATACAATAGTTCTATAGTGAATTAGTTTGCGTTTCTCTACTTTTCTGTTTGTGATTCTTGTTTTGTTTCTTTGTTCTTGCTTGTGTCATGATCATGCATGTGTAAGAATAGATCATGTTCGGTTAGGGGCCAATCGGAACCAATCTAGCAACTTGTTAGGTAATCGATAGAAAGTCTAACCATGTGCATAATCCCTTCTAACTCAAGGTCGTGATTGTGTAAGCCCTTAGTCGTCAATGGATGAATGTTAGGTGATCGTCTTAAGACTTAGGTTGGTTTGGAATCACATCCGTTATTGAGAACCGAAACTAATTGTTTGCTGATATTGCATTGATATGCTAAATATTTGTTTGTTCGTTGTTTGTTCATTCTTTCGCTAGCTAGTTTACTTTCTACATTTACATTGTAATTCAGATACATGCCAAAACCCCCTATCTTTAGATTCATTGTTTGAGTCTACATTTTGCATTTTCGTTTTCTACATAATCCTCTACTTTCCACACTAGGCAAACTGAATACATGTGTCCTTGAAAGATTCGATCTAGGTTGGCCCTATGCTATAAAAATCATAGGTAATCTAGTTTTATTTTGAGACTGCGTCAACAATAGTTATCAACACTCACCCTTAGCAAAAAGGTTGGCAAGTGCACACACACAATTCAACCTCTCGTTCTTATGTGTTTACCTATGGTACTTTAAGAAGGACCATTCAAAGGACCTACACCTACTATGAGGACTACAAGGGTTTTACCCAAAAAAAGAAAAGGAATATGGTCTTATTAGTTGAATCATAAGCTAAAGATGATGATGATGATGAACCCCTTTCTTCAAAGGTATCAAAGAAAAAGTATAAGATGGTGGAAGTGAAGGTAATATTCCTGTTGACCCTATTACTTTTCCTTCCATACCTAAGGGAAAAGAGTCAAGGCTCTCTCAAAAAGATTGTCCAAAAGATCCAAAACAACAAAAACCTTTTACCCAGTTTTAGAAAAAAACCTTGACCAAACACTAACCACATCATCACCTATTATTGAACCTACCGAAGAACCAAACACTTATACCCAAATAGAATTAATAAGAACAAGCCCAAACATTGGCCTAGAAACTTTATCGTCTAAACCATGTATGAAGACCACCCAAAAACCTAGTATGGTGTTGAAACCTTGGATCACAATCAACACATAATCAAGGAAAACCAAAAATCCGTCGAGAATGAGGAAACCAAATATTGCAAAAGAAAGAATGTATAAGATGGATCGAGGAAGGAGATGAACTCACCACTAATCTTATTCAATTAAATAAGAAAAGTAAAATTCGCTACAAATATCTTAGAAACTTGATGAGAACTAGGGTTCTTGTTCAAGAATAAGAGAAGAGAGAAAGTCTCTCACAAGTGCAATGCACAAGTTTATTCAAAGTCAAAAGTGATTAGCTTAATTACATTGTGAGTTTATACAGGTCTTCCCTAATCACTAATTATCAATAAGGTAATCCTAAACTAAGCTAAGAGAAGGCTAAAGCAGCCCAAAATGCAAGCAAGTCAAGAAATCCATTTTAGTCACAAAAGGCCTCATGGATAGAGACAAAAATTCTCAATCCCTAAAAGGAAATTCTATTTTGAGCCTTTGGACCTAAATACAAACTATACTAATGAAATACAAGTATATGGAGTGCACAACTTTGTTCTGTACCATATGCTAACTTCTCATATGTTGTTCGCGCATCTATAAAACAACATCAATGGAAAATGATAGAAGAAGAATCAGGTCACCCATACAACTTTACTTATAATTTTATAATATTTAATAAATTTTAAGTAATAATAAAAATATATTAAAAAATTGGATTACTATGAATCATTTTTAATAAAACGAACCCGATATATCATGGTTAGTTTGGGTACGTTTACTTCGAAGAGCATGAAATGTAATTATCGTTAACGTACACCACACAAATTAGAAAGAAGAGTAATGAAAACGACGTCGACCTAGAACAAGTCGTAGTATATATAGGCTATGCCCCTAATGGCGAAGGATTGTGACACGTGGACATTCAGGATTTCACTCACTCTCATAAACTTCTTATAAATTCGGGTCACGCTTCGTTGAAACTCATTACGGTGAGGTAGTAATTAGTGTGTGTGATCCTATTTTTTATTTTGAGAATGTCTAGCTGTGGCAGTGGCAACTGTGGGTGCGGAAGCAGCTGCAAGTGTGGCAGCAGCTGCAAGTATGGTTTACTTTTTTTTTTTCTTCTAATCTGTTTAATTAACTTTTAAAATTTTTTTTTAAACTTGTGTTATAATATTAAATTTGTAGTTGAAATGAATCCCCATATGAAATTTACTTATGCTTAAAGTTTTAGTTAGTTTTATTAAAATTAATTCTATTATTGCTTACCCAAAAATGGGATTTTCGAATTTTATTTCATGGAATGTTTTTGAGTGGTTTTCCGGATACCCTTTTGATTGAGTTGTGTGAATTTTGTTACTTTATTGTTCTTACTGCACGGGTTTCTAAGGGTTAGCATATGCTGTTTTTCTGAGGCTAAGTTTTGCTTATACAGTGTCTTTGATCTCTTTTTTTTTTTAATTTACTGTGGGGGAACTTTTGTTGATGGGATTTTTAGTTACCTTTTTGCTTTATGAAATTGGTTACTATTTTGAAGGTAGGCTTCTCCTTTCTTTCGGGCTCTACTTTCTTTCATAATCGTTTCTCTTTTAAGGAAAAAAGTTTCTGGGCATTTTGATTTGCTCTGTGGGTAGTGGGTACCATTTTGGTTGAAATTTATGAAATTCGATGTTTTATTCTTCTTTCAACATCGGTTTTAAGAGGATAGAACTCAGGTTCTCTTTGAGACTCTGCTTTTTAATGTCTTCTTTCAACATCGGTTTTAAGAGGATAGAACTCAGGTTCTCTTTGAGACTCTGCTTTTTAATGTCTTCTTTCGGTGTGTATTTGAAAAAGGTATTTTCTTTTTTTATGGCATTTTTCATTAAATTGTCCAAAAAAATGGTGCTTTCTGATTTATATTTTTTCTGCATAGATTTTCTTATATGATTTCACTATAATTGACTTTCTGGGAAAAAATTTCCTGTCTCGAAGAGTATCTCTTTTTTATTTCATGTATTTCTTTTATTAACTTTTATTTCTTTTTAACAAACCTTATATTTGTTGATTTTTCTTGTGCCCGCAGTTGCAATAAGTACTCTTCTGACTTGAGCTACGTTGAGAACACATCCACAGAGACTCTAGTTTTGGGTGTTGGTCCTGCGAAGGCCCAATTTGAGGGTGCTGAAATGGGTGTTGCAGCTGAGAGTGGCTGCAAGTGTGGATCAAACTGCACTTGCGACCCATGCAACTGCAAGTGAACTGAAGATGGAAGCTTGAAGCAGAGATAGCAGTATTATATGTATCAACAGTCCACACCTAGTAATAAGTACGTGTTGTGTTTGATTCGATCAACTCGGTTTGGAATGTTAGAATAAACTGGTGGTCATGGCTCGCCTTTGCAAGTTCAAATGTTCTAGGATTTCTTGCGGGTGTTTTAAGCTATAGTTGCTTTGTGTTTGGTTGGATTTATATAAATATGTAATTTGAGTCATCAATCTCTGCTTATAAATGTAATACTATGGATGTAATATGAATAAAAGGTTTGTTGAGTTATTTCGTCTGAGCATAGCTACAATATTGTTGAGTTATTTAAATATATTAGTGCGACTCAAAAAATTGCTGTGAAGAACTTCTTTAATCTTAAATTTCCTTTCTAATTTGCTAGATTAGCATTGATAAGACACGTAAAAAGTTTTAAAATAATATACAACTATAATTTATTATTCTCATAGAAGTTAAATTGTTTTCACATATATTTAATGAATTATTTGGAGGAAAAAAATAAAATAAGATGTGAAATAAACTTTTAACATTAAAAAACAAAAGAATAGATGTGATAGAAAAGAATGCTTAAAGAAGCATTCAATATGGTTGAATTGATTAGTTAAAATTGGAATCAAATTCTTTTTCGATTCACCTAAAACATTGTTATTTTACTCTTTAAAAAAAAAACAATTTCAAAATACAAAGTATATGATAGAATAATTTGTTACTCATGTTAATCTAGTCAGTAAAATATTTTCTCAAATTAATGGTAGTATTTACGTAACACGTTATTATATTCAATTTAGTTATTAAATTTAACCACTTATTATACTTTGGTTCTCAAGAGGAGAACCAAATTGTCATTAAGTTTTACATTACATATAACTTATTAGCTTAAACATCACTATTTTCTCTCATTTTCATTCCTTATCTCTCTCATCCTCTTCAATTTTTTCTCCCACTTTCATCTTTACTTTCACGTCCACCATCTACATTATCAAGTGCACCACATAAAATTTTATAACAGAGGCAAATGCAAGCCATAAGATATATTTTTTACTTTGACAAGAGTATTATAAAACTAGGTTTCAAACTAGATTCCTACACATGTTAATAGCGTAAATGAGTGAATTCAAGTAGAGTAAATTTATGTTTGACTTGTTAATAAACTTTAAAGATGATTCTTGAGTTTAACTTATCTTCACAACCAACGTGCTTTTTCTTGCATTGAAGCTCTTAAAACATAGTATATGAGCATAATCATGAAATAGAACAAATATATAATTAAAAGACGAAAGAGATTATGAATCAGAACTCAAATTCTAACTATATCTAATGAAGTCCTTGAATTTGTTAGAACCTTTAGCCTTCCATGACCACTTCCATAAAAAAAGATTAAAAAAAATGTGGAAAAGAAACTAATGTTATTTCTTAAATTCAAGTTGTATCATTCTCAATTACATAACTCCATATTCATAGGAAAAACACAAAATAAAGAAAAAGAATAAATCTTAAACAAATCTAAATCACATCCTTTAGAAAAGATAAGATGAGATCTTCATCTTTATAAAAGGAAACTAATCCTTTATTTTGGGCTTCAATTTCTCTAAAGAGATATAGTTAGGTTGTAGAGCAAAATCTTGTTAGTTATAGTTCTTTATTTATTTGGCCCTATCGATGTTTGAATTAATTATTGGTGTCTTCATGAAATTTGTAGATAAGTTTATCCTTGAAATTTAGGAACTTGTTTCGTGTCAATATAACTTCTACAACTTCATATATGCTTATAATACTGCACCCATGTTAAGTTGCCAAGACAAAACAACATCCTTGACTTTAAGCCCATATTTGTCAAGGTTAAGGACTGAATCAGATCACGACTCTTTCAAGAAAGGTGTAGATCTTTCTTTGAGCCTTCCATAGAAACCAAGATCTTCCCAATATTATTGAGGTTTTGAGGGTGGTATGTGATAATGATTTCTTTTTATTCGTTTTGAACTCTTATCAAATAACTAAAGTTAACTATAGCATAGTCAATCCTAGGTCATTCTTCTCAAGGACACAGTGTGCTCAGTTGTGGCTTAGTGTGAAGTGATGTAAAGTGTTGACTCTCCTCGGCACTAGCCGAGTCGCTCCCGGCAGAGACTAAGCCGAGATGATCTTGGCAGAGATAATCCGACTTGGTCTCGGCTGAGTGCAAACAGACGCTACAAAGATGGACTATCTCTATCTCAAACTAAAAAGCAGTAAATAGGGGGGGTTTGAATGTAAACAAAGCAGAAAATAAACTAAGACTATGAAGGTAGTAAACACATACTACTATTACTAGTTATCTATTATTATTATTATTTAACTGTGTTCATATTCAGTTCTGTCAATCCAAGTCCAGTCCAATTTCCACACTCTAGTTCTCAGTCCATATCATCCTTGGGAAGTCTTATGGAAATCGCCAAAGGTTCCTCCATTGCCATACCGAGGATTTATGCAATCGCTACCTCATCAGTTGACATGGATTAAGTTCAGAGCTGATTTTAGGTTCTCTATTAACAATCGTTTAAATGATTACCTACTGAATTAGTTAATCCAATTCCAATCGGCTTAGCTTAACATTGTTCACAATTTAATTGCAATCGTGGATTAAATCATGAATTAAAGGAGAGGAAGAGAATGGAGATAAGAAATGCAGAATGAAGTTGATTAACAGAAACAGAATACAAATACAGTGGTCTGGATTCAGGTGGTTCCATCTCCCACGACGATCACTATGGTTGACGGTGGTGGTTCACCTCCGTTAGCCTCAGCGTTGAGGATCAGCTCCATAGAGTGCGTCAATAATCTGATCGGTCCCCTCTGACAGACTTCGGCTTCCCAGTCTCAAACCTGCACTCCCTCGATCGAGAGAAACGCTAAAGCAGCACCGTGCACCACCGTAGAATTGAGAGAAATGTAAGTGAGAAAATGATATAATGAGGGTGTATCAAGAGTGAATTCCAAGACGCGTAAAAAGTGCACAACTCCTCCTATATATATACGAGCTGTGATATGTTAATCCTAACGAATCCTAACAGAATTACAATGTGAATTTCCTATTCTACCCCTATGAAGATCTTTCCACGTGACGTGGCAGATTCCCTAAGAGTGACATGGCAGCTGAGCTGACGCTGAGGTGGCCACCGAGCTGGGTAGCTGATGTGGTCAATACAATTGGGCTGCTCTTTATTGGGCTGCTGGGCTGCTCTTTATTGGGCTGCTGGGCTGCTAGGCATGGACTGCCGAGACGACTCTGGCTTGGCCAAGATGGAGTTGGTCTGGCCGGGACGACTTCATCTCGATTGAGACTCTTTTGTTGACCTTGGTCAACTCGGCTTGACCTGTAGAAGGAGTGACACTTTTTATTAGCTAAGACAGATTTGTATTTTCTTTGTATTTATGCCCATAAAACGAATCTTAGCTAACAATCCATTCTTAAGCACACAATAGTCTTGCAAACATCCTTCTTGGGTGTTTAAAAGATGTATAAATTATGACTCATCACACCCACACACTTACCCTTTTGCACTCCTGGGCATAATAGAATGAAAATCACTAGGGGAGTTTTTAAAGATAGAAAAGAATTTTTCACTTGGCTTCCTTTAGTTCAACCGAGACAGAGTCGACACTCTGTCACCCCGAGATCAAGATACTCTAATCATCTGAAAATTACTTCTTTTGTGCTCTAGGCAAATTCATGACCTGCACACCAGAGAAGGCAACCAAGAGTGACAAAGCTCTTATTTAAGCGAATAACTCCCTCACTTCTCTCGTGTTTGGGCTTTGTATTTACACTCAACATTCATATAACTGATATTACCATACTTTTGACAAAATTCTCTTCTTACACTTGTAAAAACACACACAGTTATGATCACTAGGACTTCTTTTTGGCTTGTAGCGAGGCTGGGTTATAGGTAGGATAAAATATGGGAAAACTGGTTTCGGGACCCATGAGGGAGTTAGAAGCAATGGGGAGCAAGCTTTATCATCCCGAGGGATGATCCAAGATGCTGCCAATTCCTCCTTCTTGTTGCTACCAGCTCATTTTCTTTTATTTTTCTTATTATACAAATTTATGCAGCTGTTTTCTTTCTTTATTCATTTCAACTCAGATTTTTAGCTGCTGCTCCACTTTTTTCTTTTTCTTTCTTTCTACGCTTTTATTCTTTTTCTTGTACTTTCGAGCCTTAGAGGGTGTTGAACAAATTTGCTTCCCGGAGTTTCCCCTACACTTTGGTCATGACTTACTCCCAAAACAATTCCAAAGCTCCTCTGCTCCCCTAGGGTGAGGTTAATTCATGGTTTTTCTGGCCTTGGCTTGTAGTGAGCTGTCAGAAAGAATGGTTAAATTAGGCTCAAATGGGGAAAACAACAGACACGTTTGTTCAGGTAGGCTTTATTTGGCTCAGGGCTCTTAAGAAAACATGGCCTAGATCATGTCATTCCTGCATGTAATAACAGTTGTATCCAGAGAGTCAAGGCAAAATGTAGAATATACAGTTATCATGAATGCAAAAATCACACTAGAAGAAGAAGAGAAATGGCAAGATTGTAAGCTATCAATATTTACAAAGTCTCAAAATCTCACACAGGCTGCATTTGCTCTGCCACAGGGGGTTTCCTTTTCAATTTTTCAGACAATCACTAACTAGAACACAAAAGTTTCACTCCCTTCAAGCTAGAGGGATCTCTTGCTAGAGCTGCAGAATTACTTCCTACTGTCTTTTTCAAACTTTCTGAAGCCAGTTCAAGATTCTTTTCAAAACAATTTTATTTTTGACACTCCACTTTGGAATTTCTGTTTAGGAGGAAAAATTAAAACAAATTGACAGAATTGAAAAACATGACAGATATTTAATAAAAACAAAATGAAATTAATCAAAATAAAACAAAATAAAATGAAACAACGTAATAAAACTAGCAGAACTCAGGAGGATGGGAATAGAAACAAGATAAAGCAATTGAAATGACTGTAACATTATCCCCCCCACACTTAAAATTTGCATTGTCCTCAATACAGGGCAGGGTCGTCTGGTGGAGATGGTTCCATCAATGAGATTATCTCCATGTCATGACTGATTGGCGCTGGACCTTCATGGAATGGCTTAATCTGATGCCCATTGACCTGGAAGGTGCGGTTACTGTGTTCATCTTTTAACTCTACTACACCATGGGGAAACACATTAGTGATAACAAAAGGCCCATCCCATCTAGAACAAAGTTTACTTGCAATGAGCTTAAGGCGTGAGTTAAACAGAGGGACTTTCTGTCCAACTTTGAATTCTTTTCTTAGGATCTGTTGGTCATGGAATCGCTTGATTTTCTGCTTGTAGATCCTGGAATTTTCATATGCTTCCAAGCGGAGTTCATCTAACTCTTGCAGCTGAAATTTCCTCTGTTCTCCAGCTTGGTCATAGGCCAGATTGCACTACTTAACAACCCAGTATGCTCTGTGTTCTAGCTCCACAGGAAGGTGACAGGCTTTTCCGAAAACAATCCTATAGGGAGACATCCCTAGAGGTGTCCAGTATGCAGTTCTATGTGCCCAGAGAGCATTCTCAAGAAGGCAGCTCCAGTCCTTCCTGCTGGGATTGATCATCTTTTGCAATGTTTTCTTGATTTCCCTGTTGAACACTTCTGCTTGGCCATTTGTTTGGGGATGGTAGGCAGTAGCAATTCTGTGTACTACCCCATATTTGAAGAAGGGAAGCCATGGCTCTGTTACAGAAATGACTGCCTTGGTCACTTATGAGCGCTTTTGGCACACCGAATCTGCAGAAAATATTGGACTTCAGAAAGTCCACCACCACTCTTGAATCATTGGTTCTGGTGGCAATGGCCTCTACCCATCTTGATACATAATCCACGGCCAACAGAATCTATGAATAGCCATTGGAGACTGGGAATGGCCCCATGATATCTATTCCCGAGACATAAAAAATTTCACAAAACTAGATAGGTTGCTGGGGCATCTCGTGCCTTCTGTTCATGGCCACTCCTGTTTTTTTGCATTTCTCGCAGGTGGAGACGAACTCATGTGCGTCCCGAAATATAGTTGGCCAATAAAGGCCACACTCTAGCACTTTCCTTATAGTCCGAGTTGATCCATAATGGCCGCCTCTAGGTGCTGAGTGGCAGAACTAGAGGACCGAGTTGATCTCGGCTTCCGGAATGCACCTGCGGATGACCTTGTCGCTACACAGTCTCCAAAGGTAGGGATCATCCCAAATGTATTACTTGGCATCGCTTCGGATTTTCTCCTTATGTGCCCGCGATGCCTCTAGTGGAAGATGAGATGTTGCCACGTAATTACAGATGTCGGCAAACCATGCTGTGACTGTCTGGATGTTTAATAGCTGCTCGTCAGGGAATTCATCTCGGATAGGCATCGGTTCGCTTCCTTTTTCAATTCTACTTAGGTGGTCTGCTACAGAGTTCTCAGCACCCTTCTTATCTCTGATCTTTAAATCAAATTCCTGAAGAAGAAGCATCCACCAGATCAGTCTCGGCTTAGCGTCAGGCTTCTTCAGCAAGTATCTCAAGGCAGCATGGTCAGAGAATACAGTTATCTTGGAATCGAGAAGGTAGGAACGAAATTTGTCTAAGGCAAATAGAATTGCCAAAAGTTCCTTTTCAGTTGTTGTGTAGTTTTGCTGGGCCGGATCCATAGTTCTGGATGCATAGGCAATCACGTGCACCGATTGGCCGGCTCTAGCTCTCCAGCCGAGAACAACTCCTAATGCCGAGTTGGATGCATCACACATCAGCTCAAATGGTAGGTCCCAGCTTGGTGCTTGTAAAATCAGTGCAGATGTGAGTATGCTCTTTAGCTCCTGAAATGCTTCTATACAAGGCTGATCAAAATTAAACTCCACATCCTTCTGTAACAGTCTGGATAGAGGCAAGTCTAATGCATTGAAGTTCTTGATAAATCTTTTGTAGAAGCCTGCGTGTCCAAGAAATGAGCAAATTTCCCGCACAGAAGCGGGGTTTGGGAGGGAAGTGATGATGTCTATCTTTGCCTTGTCTACCTCGATGCCTCTGTTGGAGACCAGATGTCCCAACACTATCCCCTCCGACACCATGAAATGAAAATTTTCAAAGTTAAGCACAAGGTTCGTGTCAATGCATCTCTTCAACACCTTAGACAGATTATTCAGGCATGCCTCGAAGGAGTCGGCATACACCGTGAAGTCATCCATGAACACCTCCATGCAATCTTGCAGCAAGTCCGAGAAGATGCTCATCATGCAGCGTTGAAATGTACTCGGAGCTTTGCAGAGGCCAAATGGCATGCGTGTGTACGCAAAGGTACCAAATGGGCAGGTGAAGGTTGTCTTATGCTGGTCTTCAGGTGCAATATGTATCTGCATGTAGCTTGAGAATCCGTCCAGGAAACAATAATGGGATTTCCCTGCTAATTTTTCAAGCATTTGGTTAATGAACGGCAGAGGAAAATGATCCTTGCGAGTTGCCTGATTCAATTTTCTGTAGTCGATGCACACTTGCCAACTGTTCTGAATCCTTGTTGGTACCAGCTCATCTTGCTAGTTTTTCATGACTATCATCCCGGACTTCTTCGGCACAACTTGCACAGGGCTCACCCATTGGCTATCCAAAATGGGGTAGATGATCCCTGCAGCAAGGAGTTTGGTGACCTCTTTTTTAACCACGTCCAGGAGTGTTGGATTTAGTCTTCTCTGCTGCTGCCTGGTGGGCTTGATTTCCTCCTCCATTAATATTCTATGCATGCAGATGGAGGGGTTTATGCCAGGAAGGTCTGCTAGCTTCCACCCTATTGCCTTTTTATGCCTCCTGAGGACTTCCAGCAACTTATCTTCTTACTCCTGGAGGAGGTTGTTGGAGATGATAACTGGGAGTTGCTGTTCCTTGTCCAAATAAGCATTCTTCAGGTGACTCGGCAATGTTTTCAATTCCATGGGTAGTGGCGGTAATGGAGACTTTACAACTTCTAAGTTTGGATCCGGTTGGCCGACTTGATCTTGATTTGGCACTAGGTGTGCTGACATTATCTCGGCTTCAGGCTGCTTCGGCCGGCTCGACATGTTGACTTCGGTTATAGTCGGATTGGAGTCAGCATCGGCCTCTTGCGCCTCTTTAGAGTCGGATCCGAATGGAACAATGAATTCTACCTCAGCCTGTGTCTGGTCTTCAGTTTCCGAGTCGGTCTCGGCAAACGTGTCAGCCTTGCTATTTGACTCTTCGGCCGAGTTGACTTTCATTTCTTCCTTGACTCGGCCTCCTCTGGCCGACTCGATCTCTACCGTGAAAATTGTCGCCGCTTGTGTAATTGAAGACTTTTCCGCTTCGGCGACCTTGATATCTGTATCGCGCGTACACTTTGAGTGTTCTTGGTTGTAGACTCGGTTTAACAATTTGGATAGTTCCACTTCAAAGGCCAAGTCAGCAATATCATTATGATTGTCCTCAGAGTTGGAGAGGTCTTGTACTTCCTCATAGTTGGCTTCTTCATCTGTAACTCCTGGGCAGCTGCTTTCATCAACATTCTCAACAGACTCCTCAATGTTTTCACTACTGCCATTTAGTTGAAGATATTCTTCAACTAGTTCATCAAGTATATCAATGCCAAAGGGAGAGTGGTCTTCGGTTGGGTGCTTCATAGCTTCGAAAATATTGAATTGCACCAAGGCGTCACCGAATTCCATGGAGAGCGTCCCTGCATGCACATCAATATTTGTTCTGGCTGTCATCAAGAAAGGTCTTCCCAGAATTAAGGTGGATTCCTTCCCGGATGTTTCGTCCTCCATGTCTAGCACGTAAAAATCAACTGGAAATATTAGTTCATTGACTTGGACGAGAACATCCTCGAGAACTCCCCGGGGTTGGACAATACTCCTGTTTGCCAGCTGGATGGTCATCCCTGTGGGTTCTAAATCACCAAAATTTAGGGACCTGTAGATTGATGCGGGCATGACATTGATTGAGGCTCCTACGTCCAACATGGCATCGGCAAAAGTGCATTCACCGATCGTGCATGGGACAGAAAAGATTCCAGGGTCTCTGCATTTCTTTGGCAAAGTTGGGGCACCTGTAGTGATTGCTTCATTTTTCGTCAAAGCCGACACCATACCTCCAACTTCCTTACTCCCCTTTTATCTTTCTCCTTTTGTGTACACACAATTCCTTGAGGAATTTTGCGTACTTAGGGACCTGTTTAATAGCATCGAGGAGTGGAATATTGATTTCCACCTTGCGGAACATCTTCAGCAATTCTTCATCTGACTCTGATTTTCTTGCTGAGATGGGCCGGGATGGAAATGGCAATGGGACAATTGTTTCTACCCGAGACTGCAAGTCGGCATTGTGCTCGGAGTCGGCTTCAGCTAGTCTCGGCAACTGCTGTAGTGTAGGTTGAGGTAATTCTTTTCCACTTCATAGAGTAACTACACTAGCATTCCCCCTCGGATTTGGAATGGTTTGAGAGGGGAGGTTGTTGGATCCTGTTGATTGTAATTGACTTACAGTATTGGCTAACTGACCAATCTGCATTGAGGTCCTGGATGGTGGCGGTCATGTTCTGCTGGAACTGTAAATTGCTGGAACTCACAGATTGTTGGAACTCTAGGTTGTTGGTTGCAAGCTGCTTCATCAAGTCTTCCAAAGATGGAGAGTTGCCTTGTGTAGGCACTCTCTGTTGTTGCTGTTGCTGCTGGAACGGTGGTGCTTGGTATTGCAGAGTCGGCTGTTGATAACCTGCTTGCCTCTGATAGGTATTCGGTGTGGATCCGAATTGTTGAGCTATATATGGTCCTTGATTCAGTCCTGGCCGAAATGGCCGTCTCCTATGCTGTTGGCTATCAAATGGCCAATTCTGACACAGGTGCTTCCCGTACTGAAATCCACCTATGGCTCCAACATTCTCTGGTTGGTCCGACTCAGTTTCTTGGAGAGTGGGGCACATATCAGTGGGGTGCTCCACAGAAGCACATATGCCATATACCTTTGTTGCCATGGCTGGTTGGTGCTGTCCGAACTGCTGTGTGTTGCTTGCCATATTAGCGATCAGATGCCTTACCGCTGCTGGCGTCTTATCCATCAAGGCTCCACCGCTGGCTGTGTCGATCATGCTTCTGTCCATCATTGACAATCCTTCTTAGAAATACTGGATCAGCAACTGTTCACTGATCTGATGGTGTGGACAAGAGGCACAGAGTTTGTTAAACCTTTCCCAGTACTCGTGCAGTGTTTCACCTGCATGTTGCCTGATTCCACATATTTCTTTCCCGATGGTCGTAGTTTTGGATGTCGAAAAGAACTTCTCCAAGAATGCGCGCTTCATGTCTCCCCAAGTGTTGAAAAGTGCTAGCTGAAGGTACAACCAATCTTTTGCTGCTCCATCTAGGGAGAATGGGAATGCCATCATCTTGATATAGTCCTCCGATATCCCCTGCGGCCTCATTGTAGAGCAGACCACATGGAATTCTTTCAGGTGTTTGTGGGGGTCTTCTCCTGCAAGACCATGAAATTTTGGCAATAGGTGTATAAGACCAGATTTCAACTCATAAGTTTGAGCTGGCTCCAGTTGTGGGTATTGGATGCACCAAGTTTGATACACCACGTCTGGAGTAGCTAATTCCTTCAACGTTCTATCGTTATTCTCCATTTGTACTGTTTCTGCAAAAACATTAGAACTAGAAACAGAATTGTCAGTGGAAAACTGGTTAGAGTCAGCAGCAAAATTTACACTACTACTAATATTTACTGTAGCGTTCCTAATTTTTCGTAATCTACGTAAGGTTAACTCTATCTCTGGGTCAAAAGCATACAATGGGTCAGTACTACTCCTAGTCATGCATTGTACATATTATGCAGAAAAATCGGACTTAGTATGATACTTACAAACACTAAACTACAACTACCAGATAACTACCTAAAAGGATGAACGTAAAAGAGTGCAATGTAGACGGAATGCAATGCAAAAAGAGAAAGATGCAGTAGTGAATGCAAAACAGAAAGCTAATACTAGTACTATGGAAATAAATGTTTGATTTCTTTTGTTTGTGTTTTTTTTTTTGGGCGATGAATTCACGCAGAGAAACAAACAATACTCAACATGCTTTTTATTTAGGATCCAAAATCTAACAGACATGCATGCACAAATTCAAAAGACTCAATAGACTAACTTGACAGACACACTTTACAGACTCGGGATTCGACCTTACTTAACTTGGCACACAAAGACACAAAGGAACTTGTATCCCAGGCAACGACGCCAATTTGATAATGATTTCTTTTTAGTCGTTTTGAACTCTTATCAAATAACCAAAGCTAACAATAGCATAGTCAACACTAGGTCATTCTTCTCAAGGACATAGTGTGCTCAGTTGTAGCTTAGTGTGAAGTGAAGTAACATAGAATCTGGGATGTAAAGTGTTGATTCTCCTTGGCACTGGCCGAGTCGCTCTCGGCAGAAACTGAGCCGAGACGATCTTGGCAGAGATAATCCGACTTGGTCTCGGCTGAGTGTAGACAGACGCTACAGAGATGGACTATCTCTATCTCAGACTAAAAAGCAGTAAATATGGGGTGTTTTGAATGTAAACAAAGCAGAAAATAAACTAAGACTATGAATGTAGTAAACACATACTACTGTTACTAGTTATCTATTATTATTATTATTTAACTGTGTTCATATTCAGTTCTGTCAGTCCAAGTCCAGTCCAATTTCCACACTCTAGTTCTCAGTCCATATCAGCATTGGGAAGTCTTATGGCAATCGCCAAAGGTTCGTCCATTGCTATATTGATGAGTCACAATTTATACATCTTTTAGACACCTAAGAAGGAGGTTTGCAAGACTATTCTGTGCTTAAGAATGGATTGTTAGCTAAGATTCATTTTATGGGCTTAAATACAGAGAAAATATAAATCTGTGTTAATTCAAATTTCTTAGCTAATAAAAAGTATCACTCCTTCTTCTGCAGGTCAAGCCGAGTTGACCAGGGTCAACAGAGGAGTCTCAGCCGAGATGAAGTCGTCCCGGCCAGACCGACTCCATCTTGGCCAAGTCAGATTTGTCTTGGCAGCCCATGCCTTGTAGTCCAACAGCCCAATAAAGAGCAGCCCAATAAAGAGCAGCCCAATAAAGAGCGGCCCAATTGTGCTTGTCCAGGTCAGCTATCCAGCTCAAAGGCCACCTCGGCGCCAGCTCAGCCACCATGTCACTCTTGAAGAATCTGCCACGTCATTTTGGAAGATCTTCACAGGGGTAGAATAGGAAATTCACATTGTAATTCTGTTAGGATATTTTGTAGTGTCATTTAGCTGCTCAGCTCGTGTATATATAGGAGGAGCTGTGCACTTTTTAGGGGTCTTTGAATTCACTCTTAATACACCTCATTTACTCCGTCTCCTCGCCCTCATCCTTCCAATCCTGGTGGTGCACGGTGCTGCATTGGCATTTCTCTCGATTGAGGAAGTGCAAGTCTGAGACTGGGAAGCCGAAGTCTGCCAGAGGGGACCGATCGACATCGACGCACTCTGGTGGAGATCCTCGATCCCTTTCAAAGCTAACAGAGGTGAACCACCACCATCAACCATGGCGATCGTCGTGGAAGATGGATTCACCTGAATTCAGGACCACTGTATTTGTATTCTGTTTCTGTTAATCAATTTCATCCTGCATTTCATATCTCCTTTCTCTTTCCTCTTCTTTAATTCACGAATTGAATCGCGATTGCATTTGAGACGTGAACAATGTTAAGCTAAGCCGATTGGACCTGGTTTAACTAATATAGTAGGTAATCATTTAACGATTGTTAATAGAGAACCTAAAATCAGCTCTGAACTTAATCCCTACCAACTGATGAGGTAGCGATTGCATAAATCCTCGGTATGGCAATGGACGAACCTTTGGCGATTGTCATAAGACTTCCCAAGGCTGATATGGACTGAGAACTGGAGTGTGGAAATTGGACTGGATTTGGACATACACGACTGGACACGAACACAGTTATATAATAATAATAGTAGATAACTAGTAACAGTAGTATATGTTTACTGCATTCATAGTCTTAGTTTACTTTCTGCTTTACTTGCACTCCGACCCCCCTATTTACTGCTTTCTAAGTTTGAGACAAAGATAGTCCATCTCTGTAGCGTATGTCTGCACTCAGCCGAGACCAAGCCAGATTGTCTCTACTGGGATCATCTCGGCTCAGCCTCTGCCGAGAGCTACTCGGCCAGTTCCGAGGAGAGTCAGCACTTTACATCTCAGATTCTACTCCACCTTACTTGACACCAATTCACAACTGAACACACTGTGTCCTTGAGAAGACTGACCTAGGGTTAGCTATTCTATAGTTAGCTTTAGTTATTTGATAAGCGCGTAAAACGACTGTAAAAACGCCCAACATCAAATTGGCATCGTTGCCGGGGACACAAGTTCTTTTGTGTCTTTGTGTGCCAAGTTAAGTGAGGTCGAATCCCGAGTCTGTAAAGTGTGTCCGTCAGGTCAGTCTATTGATTCTTTTGAATTTGTCTGTGTTTGTTTTCTACAATAATATAGCATGCTGAGGGTGTGTTAAAACCCTGTGGTGTGAGTTTCACTACTAAAAAAAAAAAAAAAAAATCTGTCTGTTAATATAGCAATATCCTTTTTACGATACATTTGTTCTAACTTTTCTATCTAACTTTTCTCTTGTACCATTTATTTTGTTCTTATCTACTGATCAGCACAACTAACGACAATTTTCTGTAATTTTTTTTTACGATGCATGACTAACTGTAAATTTTTCTGCATAACTGATTTTTACTTTCTGCATACTTGATTCTGTAATTTATGTTCCCTTCTATTTCTCCATCTTATATTTTTCTATTTTCCTGTTTTTAATTCTATTTTTTTTGTTGTTTCATTTTTCCAATTCCAATTCCATTACTTTTTTCTGTTGTTTCATTTTTCTTTCTAAAATTCAATCTTGTTAATAACGCATGTGCATTCTGATTTTGATAATTTCACTCTTAGAGGGGAATAGTTGCACGCTAATGCCATGATGTATCAACCATGGTTTCCCCTATATCCCAAATGGGAACAAGCTCGATCGTACGAACAATATCCAATTGAGCTAACTCCTGTGTTGCTTGAGTTATATGATTCTGCAGGAGGCATTCATCCTTCTAACACTATGGGAGTCACAACATTTAGAGGAGAGAATGGGATAACTGTTGTGAACATTCAGAGATTAGGCAGCAACATAGATGGATGTGGTATGTGTGGCTCTGTAGGACATCAAACCCATGATTGTCCCATTTTGCAAGAACCACCACTTCCATTTACACTGCAGCTGAGGGTCATGAACAAACAAAAGGGGAGTTCCATGGGGAACTGGACCGACCACATGCCCATAAGCAACACGAACTCCCACAAAGAAAGGTGCACCACATTGCAAGAGCTACAGGAGCTGCAAAAACAAGTTGCTGAATTGACTGCCACGGTGAACCAGCTACACTTTGAAAGGTTTGGGTGCAGTTCTCCTCAACCCATCGCCAATCCGAGGGAAGAAGATATGAGTAGCACAACCAGACAAGATGGCGAGGAGCTACCACGATCCGTTCATATACAATGTGAATCCTCGGGAAATCCGGATTCAGAGAATTCAACCATTGTGCCAAGCCCTACCAAGTCCACACCTGTTGCTACTGATTCTATTGCGATGGCTGAGATTGATGACTGTGCTCAATCCATTGTCCAGAATTTAGACCAGGTTCCTGGGGTCGAAATAGCTGATCCTGCAAGTGCTGATGCCGACGTTACTAAGCCTAAGTGCACTGATGCCAAGATTGCTGATCTGGGATATGCTGACACTGATTTTGCCAAAGGAGCTGAGGACATTGCTTCTATAGCTGATGAGTCGGTCGAGAATAAGCCGACTCCCAACCGCCGAGATTCGACAAAGACCGAGACAGATTCGACCAACCAAGCGCCGAGTCCTGATCGAGTCGGCCAAATGAAGTTGAGGCGAGACGAAACCGACTTGCCCAAGGAGACATGGGTCAAAGCCGACTCCATCTCGGACAATAGAACCCGAAAGCGAGTACCACCCAAGTCTGACTCGAGTGGAGATATGGAGGCCGAGTCAGTCGGCAATATCCAATGCAGAATCCGGGCAAATGTCGAAAGGATGCTGAATCGGCCAACTCTACACTTGAAATGGTCAATCCAGTTTCGGCATCCGAGTCCAAAGTTCACCAGAAAGGGCGACAATACATGTTTGGTATTTATAAGCACCTAGATCCAGACTGAGCAACAGGAAGAACTGCACCAAGATGAGAAGAGACCAAGAAGCCTGTATAGCTACTTGATCAAACATTTACCAATAAGTCTTCTGCTCCAAGAGTCACTAATAGGCATCATGTGGCATTTGGCAAGATGGATGAGGAGAAAGCTTCCCCAGGCTATCATCAACAGGAATGGAGCAAAAATGATAGAAATCAGATTTTGCACGTTCTTTCCACCTTGAGAAAGAATATTGTCATTTTGTAAAAATAAATAAATAAATAAATAAAATAATAATAATAATAAATAAAATAAATAAATAAATAAATAAATTTGAGGCCACAGATGAGTCGGCCACTGAAGGCCGAAAGCAAGAAAAGACTCATGTTAATTTGGCCAGGTAACAAAGAGATAAGGCCGACACGAAGCCGAGACCCTCTCGGCTAATAAAGACAAGAAGCAAGCAAGAACTACAGTCTTGTTCCATCTGGATCCGTCGTCATAGCTGAACAAAAGGCCGAGTCAGACTCCATTTCGGCAAGAACTATTCCAATGAGAAGGAGTCAGCCACAGTTGCCAAAGGCCGAAATCATGCCGGCACACTTGGTACCGAGTCGAGACCAAGTCGGCCTGACGGATCCGAAACCAGTACTTGAAAAATCTCCATTACCGCCATCACCCATGGAACTATGATCATTGCCAAATTATTTGAAGGCGCATGGAGGTCATTTTCTAATGGAACTAGATTCATCAGATAGCATACCTCAACTCCGCTCCACTATCCTCTCTCTGGTCATAGCATGCATTGCGGACAATGCAAATTTCAAGTGTGGGGGGGGGGATACTGCTGCAGTCTTCTAAGCTTGCTGCATTCTATCCACCATGTTTTATCTTGCTTTAATCGTTTTGTTTTGATTGCTTTGTTTTGATTTTCTTTTGAGTTTTTGTCAGCATTTCCCTTTGTTTTCAATAAAAGTTGTCCAAGCCGAATCCATTCCAGCTCTGTGCCATCTTGGCCGGATCCGTAGTGACTTCGGCCTGGAAGGATTTAAATTCTGTTATTTCATTTTTTGTTGATTTTCTCCTAGCAGAATTCTAAATTGGATTGTCAAAATAATTTTGTTTGAAAAGAATTTTTAATTGGCTTCTGAAAGTTTGAAAAAGGCACTAGGAAGTAATTCTGCAACTCTAGCAAGAGATTCCTCTAGCTTGAAGGGAATAAAACTTTTGTGCCCTAGTCAGTAATTGACTGAAAAACTAAAAAGGAAACCCTCTGTGATAGAGCAAAAATACAACCTATGTGAGGTTTTGAACCCTTGTAAATATTGATGGCTTACATCTTGCCATTTCTCTTCTTCTTCTAATGTGATTTTTGCATTCATGTTAACTGTATATTCTACATTTTGCCTTAACTCTCTGGATACAATTGTTCTCATATGCAGGAATGACATGATCTAGGCCATGTTTCTTATAAGCCCTGAGCCAAATAAAGCCTACCTGAACAAATGTGTCTGTTGTTTACCCCTTTTGAGCCTAATGTAACCATTCTTCCTAACAGCTCACTACAAGCCAAGGCCAGAAAAACCATGAATCAACCTCACCCTCGGGGAGCAGAGGAGCTTTGGAATTGTTTTGGGAGTAAGTCATGATCAAGTGTGGGGGAACTCCAGGAAGCAAAAGGTTGTTCAGCACCCTCTAAGGCTTGAAAATGCAAGGAAAAGAATAAAAGCGAGTGAAAGAAAGGAAAAAGAAAAAGAGGAAGCAGCAGCTGAAAATCTAAGCTGAAACGGACAAAGAGAGAAATAGCTGCATAAAATTGTATAATAAGAAAAAGAAAAGAAAATGAGCTGGTAGCAGCAAGAAGGAGGAATTGACAGCATCCTGGGTTATCCCTCAGGCCGATAAAGCTTACTCCCCATTGCTCCTCTCTTCCTCGTGGGTCTTGAAGCTAGTTTTCCCATATTTTATCCTACCCGTGACCCGGCCTCGCTACAAACCGAAAAGAAGTCCTAGTGATCATAACTGTGTGTGTTTTTGCAGGTGTAAGAAGAGAGATTTGCCAAAGTATGGTAATATCAGTTCCATGAATGTTGAGTGTAAATACAAGCCCAAACACGTGAGAAATGAGGGAGTTATTTGCCTAAAAGAGAGCTCTGTCACTCTTGGTTACCTTCTCTTGTTTGCAGGTCATGAATTTCCCTAGAGCATGGAAGGAGTAATTTCTAGATTGTTAGAGTATCTCGATCTTAGGGTGAATGAGTGCCGACTCTGTCTCGGTTGAACTGAAGGAAGCCAAGTGAAAAATTCTTTTCTATCTTTAAAAATTTCCCCATGTTGATTTTCATTTTATTTTGCCCAGGAGTACAAAAGGGTAAGTGTGGGGGTGTGATGAGTCACAATTTATACATCTTTTAGACACCTAAGAAGGAGGTTTGCAAGACTATTCTGCGCTTAAGAATGGATTGTTAGCTAAGATTCATTTTATGGGCTTAAATACAGAGAAAATACAAATCTGTGTTAATTCAGATTTCTTAGTTAATAAAAAGTATCACTCCTTCTTCTGCAGGTCAAGCCGAGTTGACCAGGGTCAACAGAGGAGTCTCAGCCGAGATGAAGTCGTCCCGGCCAGACCGACTCCATCTTGGCCAAGTCAGATTTGTCTCGGCAGCCCATGCCTTGCAGTCTAGCAGCCCAATAAAGAGCGGCCCAATTGTGCTTGTCCAGGTCAGCTATCCAGCTCAAAGGCCACCTCAGCGCCAGCTCAGCCACCATGTCACTCTTGAAGAATCTGCCACGTCATTTTAGAAGATCTTCACAGGGGTAGAATAGGAAATTCAAATTGTAATTCTGTTAGGATATTTTGTAGTGTCATCTAGCTGCTCAGCTCGTGTATATATAGGAGGAGCTGTGCACTTTTTAGGGGTCTTTGAATTCACTCTTAATACACCTCATTTACTCCGTCTCCTCGCCCTCATCCTTCCATTCCTGGTGGTGCACGGTGCTGCATTGGCATTTCTCTCGATTGAGGAAGTGCAAGTATGAGACTGGGAAGCCGAAGTCTGCCAGAGGGGACCGATCAGATTACTGACGCACTCTGGTGGAGCTGATCCTCAGCGCTCAGGCTAACAGAGGTGAACCACCACCATCAACCATGGCGATCGTCGTGGAATATGGATTCACCTGAATTCAGGACCACTGTATTTGTATTCTGTTTCTGTTAATCAATTTCATCCTGCATTTCATATCTCCTTTCTCTTTCCTCTTCTTTAATTCACGAATTGAATCGCGATTGCATTTGAGACGTGAACAATGTTAAGCTAAGCTGATTGGAACTGGTTTAACTAATATAGTAGGTAATCATTTAACGATTGTTAATAGAGAACCTAAAATCAGTTCTGAACTTAATCCCTACCAACTGATGAGGTAGCGATTGCATAAATCCTCGGTATGGCAATGGACGAACCTTTGGCGATTGTCATAAGACTTCCCAAGGCTGATATGGACTGAGAACTAGAGTGTGGAAATTGGACTAGATTTGGACATACAGGACTGGACACGAACACAGTTATATAATAATAATAGTAGATAACTAGTAACAGTAGTATATGTTTACTGTATTCATAGTCTTAGTTTACTTTCTGCTTTACTTGCCCTCCAACCCCCCTATTTACTGCTTTCTAAGTCTGAGACAGAGATAGTCCATCTCTGTAGCGCTTGTCTACACTCAGCCGATATCAAGCCAGATTGTCGCTACCGGGATCATCTCGGCTCAGCCTCTACCGAGAGCTACTCGGCCAGTTCCGAGGAGAGTCAGCACTTTACATCTCAGATTCTACTCCACCTTACTTGACACCAATTCACAACTGAACACACTGTGTCCTTGAGAAGAATGACCTAGAGTTAGCTATACTATAGTTAGCTTTAGTTATTTGATAAGCGCGTAAAACGACTGTAAAAATGCCCAACATCACATACCGAGGATTTATGCAATCGCTATCTCATCAGTTGACAGGGATTAAGTTCAGAGTTGATTTTAGGTTCTCTATTAACAATCATTTAAATGATTACCTACTAAATTAGTTAAACCAGTTCCAATCGGCTTAGCTTAACATTATTCACAATTTAATTGCAATCACGGATTAAATCATGAATTAAAGGAGAGGAAGAGAATGGAGATAAGAAATGCAGAATGAAGTTGATTAACAGAAACAGAATACAAATACAGTGGTCTGGATTCAGGTGGTTCCATCTCCCATGATGATCGCCATGGTTGATGATGGTGGTTCACCGCTATTAGCCTGAGCGCTGAGGATCAGCTCCACCAGAGTGCGTCAATAATTTGATCGGTCCCCTCTGACAGACTTCAGCTTCCCAGTCTCAAACCTGCACTCCCTCGATCGAGAGAAACGCCAAAGCAGCACCGTGCACCACCGTAGAATGGAGAGAAATGTAAGCAAGAAAATGATATAATGAGGGTGTATCAAGAGTAAATTCAAGACACGTATAAAGTGCATAG
This sequence comes from Mucuna pruriens, assembly GCA_025330945.1. Lineage (NCBI taxonomy): Eukaryota > Viridiplantae > Streptophyta > Magnoliopsida > Fabales > Fabaceae > Mucuna > Mucuna pruriens. Next base: position 2,458,003 of record JAENHJ010000532.1, read on the forward strand.
CTCCTCCTATATATATACGAGCTGTGATATGCTAATCCTAACGAATCCTAACAGAATTACAATGTGAATTTCCTATTCTACCCCTATGAAGATCTTTCCACGTGACGTGGCAGATTCCCTAAGAGTGACATGGTAGCTGAGCTGACGCTGAGGTGGCCACCGAGCTGGGTAGCTGATGTGGTCAATACAATTGGGCTGCTCTTTATTGGGTTGCTGGGCTGCTAGGCATGGACTGCCGAGAGACGACTCTAGCTTGGCCGAGATGGAGTTGGTCTGGCCGGGACGACTTCATCTCGGCTGAGACTCTTCTGTTGACCTTGGTCAACTCGACATGACCTGTAGAAATCTGAGTTAACACAAATTTGTATTTTCTCTGTATTTATGCCCATAAAATGAATCTTAGCTAACAATCCATTCTTAAGCACAGAATAGTCTTGCAAACATCCTTCTTGGGTGTTTAAAAGATGTATAAATTGTGACTCATCAATATGTGATAAGCTTCTAGTCCCTTCGAGTTCGTCCATATATTGGTTTTGTCTAATGAACAAGTTCTTATGTGTTTGATGTCTCAAATGCATCTACTGGTTCAATTGTGTCTATTATTTTCTTGTCAGATGATCCTATCTATAGATCTACAAAGTCATCTTTAAGATATGATAGTCTCTTTTCAAAGGTTAGTCCTTTATTAAATTTTACATGAATGGATTCTTCCACAACTAAGGGTCTTGAATTAAAAACTCTAAATGCCTTAGATGTGTTTGAACAACCAAGAAAGACACATTTATCAACCTTGGAATCAAACTTTCCAAGTTGATCTTTAGTATTGAGTAAGAAACATTCACATCTAATTGGATGGAAGTGAGAAATGTTAGGTCTTCTTCCTCTTTATAATTCATAAGGAGTATTATCAACCATGAGTCTAATCAATATTTTGTTTTGAACATAATATATAGTATTTACTACCTCTACCCAAATGTGTTTAAGAAAAGAGTTTTTACAAAGCAAGATTTTTGCCATTTCTTGCAAATTTCTATTTTTCCATTCAACTACTCTATTTTGTTGAAGAGTTCTCCATGAAGAGAAGTTGTGAAAAATTCCATTCTTTTCACAAAATTATTTGAACTTAGCTTTTTTAAATTTCTTTCTATGGTTACTTTCTATACAAATACCTTTTTCATTTTGAACTATTTTATAGAATTTATCGAAGACTCACAAGACTCATGTTTATGGCTTAGAAAGTATACTTATGTATGTCTTGAATAGTCATCTATGATAACAAAACCATACTTTTAACCTCCAATACTCAAAGTTCTTTTAGGTCCAAACAAATACATATGTGATAATTCTAATGGCCAAGAAGTGGAAACAATATTTTTGGATTTAAAAGATGTTTTGATTTATTTCTCTTTCTAATATGCTTCATTGAGAAGATGAGTTTTCCAAGAAATTTCAATCAAACCTTTTACCAAATGCTTTTTATGAAGTTTTGAAATATGTTTCTAGTTTATGCCCAAGCTTTTTGTGTCAAATCCATCTTTCATCTTCATTAGAAACTAGACATGTTACCTTTTGGTTGTGTAGATCTTCAATTAATCTTGTAAACATTATTGTGTATATTACCAGTAAAAAGAATATTTTCATAATTTTTTTTACTACAATCCATGTGTCCTTGTTGAAGGATATTATATACCTACTATCGCAAAATTGAATTATGCTTAGTAAGTTGAATTTTAGACCTTTCAACATATAACACATTATAAATGGTAAGTAGAGATGATTTACTCGCTTCACCTATACCAATAAATTTTCCTTTGTCACTTACTTTAAAAGAGACTATTCCTTCATGTGGTTTGAGGTCTAGGAACATAAACCTTTCCCCTATCATGTGTTGTGAAAAGTCATTGTCTAATGTTCAAGCCTAGTTGAAATCCTTCCTTTCACCAACCAACAAGATATCAAATAAGAATAATATGAGATTTGGTACCTATATTGTCTTGGACCCTTTGATGTTAGTTTCAATGGTCATTTTAGATCTCTTATTCTTGTCATATCCTGGTCCATCTTTATCAAAGGGATGTCTTCTATTATTTAAAAGAATTTTTAGTTTAGAATATCCACTTACAAAGCTAGCTAAATCTTTCTTAAGAAAAGCAATTTCTTTCTTCAATTTTTCAACATCATATGATTTATTTGTCTTAGTAAAGTTTTTAGTTTGGATTTCATGGAATTAATGATCTTAAGCAACTTCTCTTTCTCTTCCTTGAGTATATTGTTTTCAGAAATCATTTCTTTCCATCTTTCTTTGCATTTCTTATTCTCAAGAGTAATCATATAAGATTTTGCTAAAAGAACATCATAAGGTATTTCTTCATCCTCTAATAAGGATTCGTAGTTACTAGATGAAGTACTATATGAACCGGACATAGATTTTACCTCATTTATCAATTAAACTTTTTTTTTATTTAAATGTCATATTTTTTTGAGCTTTGGACATTCTACTTTTATATGTCTAGGTTTCTTGCTTTCAAAGCAAATGGTGTCTTTTTCTTCTTTTGTGTACTTATTGTACTTGTCCCTTTTCTTGAAAAATATTTAGATTTACCTTTTTTCCAGCATTTGTTTCAATTTCTTTGAAAGTAAAGACACCCTATTGTCTATTGATTCACTGGAAGTTTTCCCTAATCCATCAAACTCTTCCTTGTCTACTTTGAAAGCTTTAAGTCATTTACAAGTCCCTTATGTTTTATCGATACTTGTTTCTCCATACTTCAAAGCAATAGGATCCTATGTGATGAGTTTTTCTGTTTTCTAAAGGTGTACTTCATGGATTTTAAGAGCTACTAATAAGTCATCCAAAGTTAGTGTCTTCATATTACATGCTTCTTGGATGGTTGTACTCTTTGGTTCCCATACTATTGGAAGGCTATTGATATGAATATGGACAAGCACTCAAGGAACACTTAGGAGAGCACCAAGGACAATGAAAGTACTGAACTACAAGGTCCATGACAAGGGGTAGGATGAGGAAATTGCAACAAGAAGTGTAGAAGGAACTAGGTCCCTTTCAAGGCTAAGAAAGGCCCAATAAAGGCCCAACTTTGTACATTTTGTTGGCTGACAAATTGGACTTGTTTAGCACCTTGTAGGATGTATAAATTCTGTATTTTCATTGTAGAATTTTTTTTCATAGTATAGCTTGCTCTTGGGCCCAAAGACCCAAAATAGGACCTTCTCCTTAGAAACAACCAATTTGATCACCAATTTCATGTTGTGTGCTTGTGACCGAATTGAGCTTGGTTTCCTTATGGGTTGGATTAAGGCCTTGTCTTAGCTTAGTTTAGGATTAGCTTAGTGCTAATTAGTGATTAGGGAATCACTATGAAAGCCCGAAATGTAATTAGGCTAATCACTTTTTTACATGAAATAAAATATTGCTATGCACTTGTGAGGGGCTTTCTCTCTTCTCTTATTCTTGAACAAGAACCCTCATTCTCATTAAGTTTTCAAGATTCTTGTGATAAATCTCTACTTCTCTTATCTAATCCAATAAGATTAGTGGCAAGTTCATCTTTTTCCTCAATCATTTCCTATTTTCTTCCCTTTGCAATTTTAGATTCTATCTCCATGGCTTTTTGATTTTCCTTAATTGTGTGTCAATTGTGGATTCAAAGTTTCATCAAGTGGTACTTGGAGCTTGCAATTATCACATAAGTGCTGGATTTTTACACCTCCATTGTAGCATTTTCATGGAGGATTCCTAGGGTTTGGGTGAAAATGCTATTGAAACACTATCAAAATCACTAGATTTCCCTTATATTTGTAATGTAGGGACTAACCTAGGTCAAATCTCTCAAGAACACAATTTTGTAATGTTCTAGTCTTGTTGAATTGGAGCCAAATTGAATTCAAAAGGGGGATTTGTATGTATAGAATAATTATGCAGAATTATGCAAAACAAAATTGGATGTAACAAAATTATGGAACAAAATTATGGAACAAAATTATGGAACACCAATCAAAGGATCCAATCATGTAGTTTTGTTATCATGGTTCTAATAAGGGTGAAAATTCATATCAACTCAAAATTCACTAGACAATCATCTAGCATTTGTCCATACAAATTGAGATCACAATCCTAGTCTCTAATTAGCATGAATTCAAGTGCAAGTAATTGGTTGATTTAGGTGACCAATTGATTATCTATCCTCAGTTAGATTGGATTAATCAATCCTAACCTAGCATAATCCAAAACCTCAAGTAAAATCATAATCATGAAAATGGGTCAAGAATTGGAAAGAAAAGAGAGGCATAGCAAAATTTGCATAAGAAAGATTCAAGAACTCAAACCTAACCACAATCATGGAACCTTGAATTGATAAAAGAATCTAGTCTTCCATGGCAATCACCAGAAAAAAAAGTTGTACAAGCACAAAGAAAATATAAAAGAGAAGAGAGAATGGAAAGGAAACTTGTGATCCAAGAAACCTCCAAAACAAAAGTGTGTAAAATTTGCAAAGTTTCTAACCAAATTCTAACTAACCAACACTAACTAATACATGCTCTGAATGCTAAGGAAAGTGTTCTGGACCAAAATTTTTCATAGCCCAAAGGTCCATTGGTAAAAATCCAAACTAGAGTCAGAATATATAAAGGAAGGACCAATAGAGTAGGTGCATAAGCCCCAACTTCAAGTGGACTTTTGACACTGAAGGAGGTCTAACTAGGTTGATTTAAAAAGATAAAAGTTGGTGTAATTGGTTTGATTCCAAAAGATAAAATTTGTATATCTTTATCTTTGCTTCCTAGAGCTACAAAAATTGTCCAATTTGGAGGTCTATAGCTCCAAATATGGCCTGCACAAAACAACAACATCATAATGAGAATTAAATATAAAAAATAAGTAAAAATTAGAAACTAAACCCAATTAGATCCAATAACCCATAACTCAACAAATGTGTCAATATTAACCATAAAAAGATTTCAAATATGTCCAACATGAGTCACCATTGAATGCCTAAATAATGCTCTATCATTGGGAACACTAAACAAGTAAGTGCAATTTCATGTTTTTTAGCTTCAATCCATGGTTGTTTTGCTTCTAATTTGTTAGGTTTTGTTTACCTAACATGTATCTACCTTCTCACAATTCAGATTTGAAGAATTCCTACCCTAGTTCTTGATTTTATTTCTAGGGGTCATGTTTGAAATTTTGGGGATTTTGATTTACATGTTCTATGATGTTGACTAGTTGAAATTCTTGTTGTATCTTATGTTGTTGGATGTCGCCTATGCATAAGTTTATGAAATAAATTGTTTGGTTTAAATTCTTGATACATATAAGGTTTTGTACTATGTATGTTTATGAAGTTCACACCAAGTATTTGATGAGTTGTTTTAGTGATATGCACATTAGTTTTTGATAAGAATTCTTGTGGTCTAGTCTTGAAAACAAATTGTGGACTAAATGTGTTGTTGAGAGAATTACAAAAGTGGAAGAAAAAGAATGATTAATGGCAATAAAAAATGCAGTAAAAATAGAGTATAGTCATATAAAAACAAGTAAGAAAAGCAAAAGAAAAAAGTTAGTGGAAGGTCCCAACAAAAAACAAGTGATACACCTAGTTTCTAGAATTCTAGTATAACAAGTTTTTGTATATAACTTCATATTGTGTTGTATAATTCTTTTCGATAGAAATGTGTATTTGTATTCCTCTTTACTTTTCAGTTCCTTTTCATTTCATTTGAATCCTCTTAATTGTCTCATTAAATTCCATTTGAGTTTCACATCCTTCTTAAGCTTCTGTTGATTGTCTTTCTTGAATCTTCATTAGTAGAATAGTATTTTTGTGCAAGCCATAGAGGAGATTCCTTTAGTGGAAAAATTAGAGAAAGAGCCGCAAAGTGTGAAACACAAGTGAGGAGTGGTGAGGTTTGTTCCTTGTTTATCTATAAGTTTTTGTGTATTATTATGAGGTTTAGTTGCTGTTATAAGTGAGTGGAGGATGAAGGAAAACACCATGGGGGAATCTAGTGAAGAAATGAAGTGCTAGTCACCCAAAACTAAGATGATGATTAGGCAAATGAAGAGGTTAATGGACAAATTGGGGGAGAGGCTTGGGAGGATGGAAAAATAGAATTAAAAGGGATTAGATTCAGTAAAGAAAGACACTCAAAATGTCAATGCAAAAGTATAAGCCTGGAGTAGAGAGAAAGAGGAGAATGGGCAACCTTCCATGCAAAAGAGTGAGGCTAGTCATAAAGAGGACCATGTGAGTGGATCTTCTAGATCTCATAGAAGCAATTACATGGACATAATAAGAGGGTAGAGAGAAATGAAAAGGATAGGATGGAAAAGAATGAAACTAGGATGGATGAGCTAGAGAGTGTGAAGTGCAAGATTCCCTCTTTCTTAGGAGAGAACAAGCTAGATGCCTACCTAGATTGGGAGCTGAAGGTAGAAAAATTGTTTGAGTGCCAGGACATTAGTGAGAACTTAAAAGTGAAATTAATCACTTTAGAATTCAGTGGCTATGAATTAGTTAGGTTGTACCAAGTGATGTATGATGTTAAGAGGATTTTGAAGCCCCATTGTAACACTTAGGCCGAATTGAAGAAGGAGTTGAGAGAAAGATTTGTGCCATCCTATTATGCTAGAGACCTTTATGTTAAGTTAAAAAGATTATATAAGGGTCTAAGGGTGTAAAGGAATATTTTAAAGAGATAAAAATAAGTATGAGGATGGCTTAAATAGAGGAATCTCAAGAGGCCATGATGATTAGGTTCTTACATGGGTTAAATAGGCAAATCCAAGACATAGTGAAACTCCACCACTATGGTTCTTTAGAGGATCTAGTCCATCAAGCCACTAAGGTCAAATTCTCTCCAAGAAGGGGAGCTTGATGTGAATATGGACAAGCACTTAGGGGGCATTCAAGAGAGCATCAAGGACAAGGAGAATAATGCACTACAAGGTCCTATGACAAGAGGTAGGATGAGGAGATTGTAAGAGGAAGTGCAAAAGGAACTAGGCCTTCTTCAAAGCCAAGAAGGGCCCAATGAAGGCTCAACATTATACAATTTGTTTGGTTGTCAAATTGGCCTTTTTTAGTACCTTGTAGGATGTGTAAATTATGTATTTTTAGTTTAAAATATTTTTTTTTTCCTTAGGATAGCTTGTTTTTAGGCCCAAAGGTCCAAAATAGGACCATTTCCTTAACAAGCAATTTGGTCACCAATTTCATGTGGTGTGCTTGTGACCGAATTTAGCTTGGTTTCCTTATAGGTTGGCTTCGGCCTTGTCTTAACTTACTTAAGATTAACTTAGTTCTAATTAATGATTAAGGAATAAATATGAAATCCTCAAATGTAATTAGGCTAATCATTTTTTACATGAAATAGAATTGTTATGGACTTGTGAGAAACTTCCTTACTTCTCTCATTCTTGAACAAGAATCCTAAGTCTCATCAAGTTTCCAAGATGTTTGTGGCAAATCTCTACTTTTCTTATCTAATCCAATAGGTTAGTGGTGGGTTCATCTTCTTCCTCAATACATTTTTTATTTTCTTCCCTTTGCAATTTCTAGATTCCTCTTTCTCTATGGATTTTTTATTTTCCTTATTTGTGAGTTTATTCTGAATCCAAAGTTTCACCGACTATTAAGAATCTTTATTTGTTTTGCACTTTTGAAAGCTCATGTACCAATGACTTGAGTCCATTTAGAATTGTTTTGAATCTTCCAAACATTTCATCAATGGTTTTGTCTTCTTTCATGACAAACATCTCATAATATCTCATAAGAGTTGCAACTTTCATCAATGGTTTTGTCTTCTTTCATGACAAACATCTCATAATATCTCATAAGAGTTGCAACTTTTCTTTATTAGACATCTTTTATTCCTTCATATGTGATTTAATTGGCATCCCACATATCTTTTACTATTTGGTAACTGCAAAATTTGTTATATTCAATTTTTAATAAAGCACAAGTAGTAATATACCTTGCTTTTGCATTAAGTTGAAATGTGTTAATATCATCCTAAGTGTATTCAGATTCAAGCTTGTTCACAAATTTGTCACTATGAGTTATGATCTGCCTGACATTGTATTAGGTGGATTCGATATACATTTCCATATGATCTCTCTAGTAATGATAGTCCTTTCCTATGAAGGTCAGAGGCCTTGTTAAGGAGGCTCCTTTATGTATAAACTAAGCTCTAATATTTTCCATAAGGATTTATTTTATCTATCATTACAAAGTGCTTAACGCATTAAAGGTTAAACTCCAATACCAAATTGTTAGATAAAAAGAATACAAAAGAGGGGGTTGATTTGTGTTACATAAAAACACTTTGCAATTTTTTTTAAGATGTGTCTAATGGGTCAACAAGTTGATCTTTAATAGTAAAACCTTTTAAGAATGAGAAAAATTTCTTTTTAACACGTGTACTGAAAATAAAAGAGAAAGAAAGATAACCAAACATATCTTTTTATACTAGTTCATTTATTAAAAGATTATGTTTAGTCCTTGGCAATCCTACCAAGATTTTCACATAAGGAAGATCCCCACTTATAGAACAACCACAACATAAGCCAACCTAAGCTTACCCAAGTATTCTTTCTATTCTCTCTCCAAGCAATATTCCCTATGTATTCTTTCAATCTCTTCTCTATGCAATATACCCCTAGTATAATTTACTTAAAGCCTCTCTAGGCTTTAACCTCTTTACAAGATAAAAGGTTTGTTTTAAGAAATATGACTTTCAGCATCTGATAAGCGGGTTTTTAGTCGTCTTACTCGCCTCCAATAAATACTAAAGCTAACTATAGTATAGCTAACCTAGGTCGATTCTCTCAAGGACACAGTGTGTTCAGATTGTGCTAAGTGTGAAAATTAGAGTTGATGCGAAAAATATCAAGTGTAGAATGCCGACTTGCTCTCGGTAGAGATGAATCCAACACGGTCTTGGCTAAGCGTAGACTCGGACGCAACAAAGTCAGACTGACTCGATTTCGGACGCGACGGAGTCCGACTAACTCAGTCTCAGACTCTAGGAAGCAATAAATAGGGGGGTTGTGTTAAGTGCATAATAAACTAAGTACTACGAGTGAACTAACTATGCTAAACTAATCTACTGTACCAATTTGGAAATCAACACATAGTAGTTTACCATTCTTGCTTAGAATTATACTCCTATTTAACCTGAGATTCTTACGACAACCGCTGAATGTTTGTCCACTACCATACTGAAGATTTACACAACTGCTACCTCGTCAGTTGGCAGGGAGTATGTACTTGGTTGATTTTAAGTTCTCTACCTAATTAGATTATTAAACCAGTTCCGACTAGCCGTAGTCTAACGTGATTTACCTCTAACAATGTTAAAGTAGATTAAAGCGCAAGGATTAAGATCAAAGAATAGAATAGCAAACTAGTTGTGTTATTGAAACATAATCGAATACAAAGGTGAGAAATTTAGAGTTCCTAGAGAATGCGCCTTCCACAATAACAGTCAATGGAAGGACGACAGTGGTGTATCAATGATGGCCAGATGTTGAGATTTTCGTCCACTAGAGTGCGTTGGTTGTACTAACCGATCACCTTTGATAGCTTCCAGCTTCCCAAATCCTAATCTTGTACCTCCTCGACTGAGAGAGACACCTTACTAAAGCTTAGTGTACCATTCTGCTAGCTTGGAATGTCTATAGCTGCTGATGGTGCTAGGTCTAGATTCTACTGAAATTCAACACCGAATACGTGGCCTGGTGTGCTCTATTTATACACAAGCTGGCCAAATCTAATCTCACAGAATCACTAATTCCTTGATCCTAGCATATTACAAATTTGTATTATTGATTACAGATTGCCAATCCTAGGAGATTACAAATTTGAATTACTTATTAAAGATTCTCAATCCTAGAAGATTACAAATTTGAATTACAGATTCTTAATCATAGGAGATTACAAATTCCTTGATTCTAGCATAATCATATTTTCATTACAGATTCCTTAATTCTAGGAGAATCAAATCTGCATTACAGATTCCTTAATTTTAGCATAATCATATCTGCATTACAGATTCCTTAATTCTAGGAGAATCAAATCTGCATTTTAGATTCCCTAATTTTAGCATAGTCATATCTGCATTCTTGCCAGAGTGATTTTTGCCACTGAAGTCGGCTTGGGCCGAGATGCTCCTTTGGGTCGAGATGCTCTCCGGCTTCAGGCCTACAAAACAAGTCCAATCTTTTGTTAGTTAAAATCCTTATTTTAGCACATATTTATATTTTTCCTATTTGTAGGCCTATAATTCGAATCTTAACTAAGACAGGACTCTTAATCACTAAACGGTCTTAATAATACCCATCTTAAGCCTTTGTGAGGTGTATAAAACATGACTTATCAGACCCCCACACTTACACTTTTGCACTCCTGGGAAAAATCAGAATTGAATCATTCAAGGAAATTTGAAAGAGGAAATATGCTTTCAAATAAAATTTTCAAGTTTGACAAATAGATTAAGCATGCAATTGTCCCAGAATCTAGATTTTCAAACAATCTATGAGAGTTACTTTCTCCACACCTAAGGCAAATAAGAAACCTGCAAACATTAAAGAGTAACCAAGAAGTGACTAAGCTCTCTCTCAGGGCGTATTCTCTCAATCTCTCAAGTGTTTAGGATTGTGTATACACTCAAACATCCCATGCAACCGGCACTACCAAACCTTGACTAGCCTCTCCTTCTGCACCTTCAAAATTACATGCCATCATGATCACTAGAACTTCTTGTCGGCTTGTAACGTGGCCAAGGTTAAGGGTAGGATACAGGATGGTAAGTGAGCTTTAGTAATCATAGGGAAAGCAGGAGCAATGGGGAATGAGTTCGCAGCATGAACGGGATCCCCTAGGACACTACGGTTCAATTAAGAGCATTCTTTCTCACTTCTTTTCTTTCCTTTTTTCCATTTTTCTTTTCTTCTTTTTCCCACTTCTTGTTTTGCAGCTTTGTGCTATATTTTTGCTGCAACTTATAACTTTTGGCTGCTTTCTCGTTCTTTCTTTCATCCTGCACTTGTTTTTCTTTCTTTTCTTTTTCAACCCTTTTCGGATGTACTATTCTTGCTATATCTCTAGGTGCCTCCCCCACACTTGAACGAGACCCACTCCCAAAACAATTCCAAAGCTCCTCTGCCCCCTAAGGTTGAGGTTGATCATGGTTTTTCGACTTTGGCTTGTAATGAGCTGTCATATTAGAAAAAAATGGCTATTCAGGCTCAAAGAGGGTAAGCAAGGCATAAAATTTACAAGTTAAGTCCATTTGGCTCGGGGCTTAATATAAACATGGCCTAGATCATATCACTCCTGCATGCGAAACGAGATGTATCCAAAGAGTCAAGGCAAAATCTAGAGTAACCAGTCATCATGAATGTATATATCACACAAGAAAGGAAAGAATGACAAGATGTAAAGCCATTATGTATGCAAGGCTCAAAAATTCTCACACGGATGGTTGTTCAATCACTGAAGGTTCCTCTTTTTTAGTTTATCAATCACTCAATGCTCAAAGATGCAGAAATTTCATTCCTTGTCAAGTTTGAAAAATCTTTCCTTTAGGGTCATGCACACCTTTTTTTGCTTCATTTTACTCAAAGAAAATAATTCGGTATTTTTCAAAATAGTTTTCTCAGTAATATTGGCAATTAGAAATCAGCTAAGGGGAAAACAAAACAAAAATCAGAATTAAATGCAAGATATCAGACAAGGCTGAAGTCAAATCGGATTTGGCCGAGATGGAACCGGAGTCGGCATGGACTCGGCTTGGACATCTTTTTATTTAGATCAAGGGAAAATGACTTGAAAAAAGATTGTAATCAAAAGAAAAGAAACAAAATGAAATAGAACAGGAACGAAATAAAAACAAAATAACAAAACAAAACCAAACAAACCGTCACCCTCCTACGGAACACCCCTTCACACTTAAATGATGCATTGTCCTCAATGCAAAGCATATGTGCGCAAAGGAAAGGGTGAAATAGAAAGACTATTTTTTTTAGGGTGGAAAGAATGTGCAAAATATGATGTCCAGTATTTTTGCTCCGCTCCTGTTGTCTATAGCTTGGGGGAGCTTTCTCTTTATCCATTTTGATAGTTTCAACATGATATCCTCTAGTAGCTTCTCTATAATATTGCCTATTCTCCTACACTGGGATTAGTGTCATTGTTGCTTTTCACACACAAAGAAGATTTAGTTAATCTAGTACAAGTACACTCACAATTAACAAAATTCTTAAAATCCATATTTCCAAAAAATTCAGAGTGTTTAGTCAATTCAGAATGCAAATTTACTAAGGCATGGAATGGTTTCGCTATGGATGACACTGGTATTAATTGTGCTGTTGGTGAGTGAAGTGAAGAAGGTTCATTCGTGGATTCCTGACTTGGCTGCCGAGTGTGGATTCGACTTTTCGAATCTAGAGTCGGATGGTTGCGTGTCATCTTAATTGTCCATGTGTAGATGCGGCTACCGGATATAGTCTCGACATCCATCAAGTTGTGGCATTGGCTACCAAGGACACATTCGGACTTTGCTTGATATCGGTTTCTGCTTTGATTTCCCGAATTGGCAAGTGTTGGTTCATGAGCCAAAAAATTATTAACAAAATTCGACACTTCAGTCCCAGAATCTAAAACTTTACTTATATCGGCATTGTTAGAATTATCAATCACATTGGCAAAGTTGGACACGTTAGCTACAAAATTCGACATTTCAGGCATATCGGCAAAAGCAAAAATATTGACCCCGGAGTCGACAACCTCAATTATTTCAGCAAGACTCGGAACCTCCATTTGGGGTTAGTAATGTCAACCTCGGCACATGCGGGATCAGCTATAGTAACTTGGTCTAAAATCTCATATAATGTCATATTAGTAAGATCAATGACATCAGTCATAGAATTTGCAATCTTAACCACATTAGCCATATCAAAAACAGTTGGCACGTAGTTGTCAATCTTAGCCATCTTAGTAGAGTCCGCAGTAACAAGTATGGAGTTGGCAACACTACTGGAGTCGGCAAAGCCCAACAATACTAGTATCAGAATGCACAAGTGCTATTGACCAAATAAAGGAAAACAAAAGAGAAACAAGAAGCTAATCAACTGAAGAGAGAAAAAAAAATAATAGAAATGAAACAGAAAAACAGAAAAAAAAAATTGCAGAAAAATAAAAGTTAGAGTTAATTATGCAAGATAAGTTAATGTTAGTTATGCAAAGAAGTTCAATGTTAGTTATGCAAGACAAAAAATTAGTTATGCAAGGAAGTTCGATGTTATTTATGCAAGATAGAAAATTAGTTATGCAGACAAGATAAAATCAGTTATGTAGAGATTCAATGAACAAAAAATAGAAATAGACTCGGTCAAAAGAAAACAAATACAGACTCAACAAACTCGACAGACTCCATTACTCTATGACTCAAACGACAGACACAACATTCCACAAACTCGAGATTCAGCTTAACTCAGTTTTGGCACACAAAGACACAAAAGAACTTGTGTCCCCGACAATGGTGCCAATTTGATAAGCGGGTTTTTAGTCGTCTTACTTGCCTCAAATAAATACTAAAGCTAACTATAGTATAGCTAACCTATGTCGATTCTCTCAAGGACACACTGTGTTCAGATTATGCTAAGTGTGTAAATCAGAGTTGATGTAGAAAATATCAAGTGTAGAATGCCGACTTGCTCTCGACAAAGACTGGTCCGATTTGGTCTCGGCAGAGACGAATCCGACACGGTCTTAGCTAAGCACAAACTCGGACGCAACAGAGTCAGACTGACTCGGTTTCCGACACGATGGAGTTGAATTGACTCGGTCTCGGACTTTGGGAAGCAGTAAATAGGGGGGTTGTGTTTAAGTGCAGAAAATAAACTAAGTATTGAAAGTGAACTAACTACGCTAAACTTATCTATTGTACCAATTCGAAATCAACACACAGTAGTTTACCATTCTTGCTTAGAATTATACTCCTATTCAACCCGAGATTCTTACGACGATCGTCGAACGTTTGTCCACTGCCATATTGAGGATTTACACAATCGCTACCTCATCAATTAGCAGGGAGTATGCACTTGGTTGATTTTAGGTTCTCTACCTAACTAGATTATTAAACCAGTTCCGACTGGCCCTAGTCTAACGTGATTTACCTCTAACAATGTTAAAGCAGATTAAAGCACAAGGATTAAAATCAAAGAATAGAATAGCAAACCAGTTGTGTTATTGAAATAGAATCGAATACAAAGGTGAGAAATTCAGAGTTCCTAGAGAATCCGCCTTCGACAACGACCGCTAATGGAAGAACGGTAGTGGTGCATCAATGATGGCCAGATGTTGAGGTTTTCGTCCACCGGAGTGCATCGGCTGTACCAAGTGATCACCTTTGAAAGCTTCCAGCTTCCCAAATTCTGATCTTATACCTCCTTGATCGAGAGAGACACGTTATTAAAGCTTCGTGTACCACCGTGCTAGCTTGGAATGTCTACAGCTGCTGACGGTGCTAGGACTAGATTTTGCTAAAATTCCATACCGAAGATGTGGCCTGGTGTGCTTTATTTATACACAAGCTGGCCAAATCTAATCTCACAGAATCATTGATTCCTTGATCCTAGCATATTACAAATTTGAATTACTAATTACAGATTGCCAATCCTAGGAGATTACAAATTTGAATTACTGATTATAGATTCTCAATCCTAGGAGATTACAAATTTGAATTACAGATTCTCAATCATAGGAGATTACAAATTCCTTGATTCTAGCATAATCATATTTGCATTAGAGATTCCTTAATTCTAGGAGAATCAAATCTGCATTACAGATTCCTTAATTTTAGCATAATCATATCTGCATTACAGATTCCTTAATTCTAGGAGAATTAAATCTGCATTTTAGATTCCTTAATTTTAGCATAGTCATAGCTGCATTCTTGCCAGAGTGATTTTTGCCACTGAAGTCGGCTTGGGCTGAGATGATCTCAGCTTCCAGGCCTGCAAAACAAGTCCAATCTTTTGTTAGTTAAAATCCTTATTTTAGCACAGATTTATATTTTTCCTATTTCTAGGCCCATAATTTGAATCTTAACTAAGACAAGACTCTTAATCACTATACTGTCTTAATAATACCCATCTTAAGCCTTTGTAAGGTGTATAAAATATGACTTATCGGCATCCTACAAACGAATGTATTCTATGAAGTGAGGCTTAGTACTTTCTATGAAAAGAGAGACTAAGATTACAATTTGAATGCTTTTTCATACACTAAGCATCTTGTAATAACCTTTCAAGTCTTGGATATATATAGGATTTGTAAGCAAAAAGTGACCATTGTAGAAGCTTGAGAATCCTTCTTCTATGTTTCAAAACTGAGTTTTAGAGACATTAGAGAGTTTAATGCATGCATTAAATGTTTTTCATGAGCTAATTACCTTTATATGATAAATAAGCGTTCTTATCTTTGTCTTTTCAAAAGTAGTCATGCAACTCTAACTATACTTTGGTAAGAAGATATGGTGATTAAAGACCTTGACAAGCATGTCTTTACGTAATGATAACTTATGATTAGCTTATATTATTTTTAATGTGTAGCACATCTTTCCTAAAAATTTATACAATGAGATTGCATGAAATAATTCATATAAATGACTTTTTAATGAAAAATTATGTTTTTGTGTCATGTGGTTTATTTGATGATCCTAGCATCTGATAAGGTCAGACACATCTAATAAGGTCAGACACATCTAATGTGCTTGAGTTATTTTCAGAATATTCATTTTCTTTTAATAAAACATGATTATTTGATTAATTTGATTGTAATATACTTCAAAATACTTGAGGGTGTAACAAGATGAATGATCAAACATGCTAGAGATAAAAATTTCTCCTTTGGGTTGTTTTGTAGCTCTCTATTTGGATGGAGGAGGAGAGGAAATTGTAAGTTGATACAAAAGGAGATCAAATGTTGTTAGAGATATGGTTTGTGATACCTTTTACTCCAAGATCTAATTACTAATATTAAACAATTAAAAAGATAAATACAACTTTTTGAAACATCGTATGGCTTGTTGGTAACAATTGAAAACTTGTGTTATAAAATGTCTCCAAAGAAAGCAAGGGCAAAAGATTCACACATCCATAAACTGAACATCCATTGGAATCTTAACATAAACTGCTCAAAACATAAACATCCTACTGACCCTCCAAAAGGCCAACCCAACTACTCAAGTATTAAAAACATATATGTAATTAAATCAAAACAACATGTTCAACCCTAATGTCACAATCCCATCAGAGCTGATAAAACTCAATAGAAGGAACATAAAAGAAGGAAACACATAAGCATCACTTCTCACCTTGTACTTGCTTGACTTTACCTGCAAATGGTGTTCAACCCAAACAATAACATAAGACATTGCAAGAGGAGTGAGAATACATCTTACTACTATTAAGACAACCTTGACAAGGCCAAGTAGCATGCACACAATAATAAACACAGTACATCACAAGCATCCTCAATGAATATTATGCACATTCTATGACAATATGTATCCTACGCAATACTCCAGATTCATGTGCTAGCAACTCTACTCAGAAAAGTAGGCTATAAGCAACACTGCTAGACTTCATTTTTGGAGTTAGCCATACCACGCTAGCATGATATCCTTCAATAGCACGTCAGGATCTATTCAGCTTGTACTATGTGCCTCGGCTTGTCGGATCAAGCATGACCATTGGGGTTTCTGTATCAATTAGCCCCTTGTAGGTCTAGTGACCTTACTGTTTAGCTCATGTCTACTTTCTTTCACTTCAATTACAATATATGATGAATGTCACAATAATTCATTTCTCATAAGGACCATACTCGCCTTCCATAGGCTAGGTACCTTATCTCACAACCCAAACAGTAAGTACCATCCTTGCCCACCAATAGGGCTAGTTTGCTCACCTAACAAGGGTCATCCAG
This sequence comes from Mucuna pruriens, assembly GCA_025330945.1. Lineage (NCBI taxonomy): Eukaryota > Viridiplantae > Streptophyta > Magnoliopsida > Fabales > Fabaceae > Mucuna > Mucuna pruriens. The sequence continues at coordinate 2,475,018 of JAENHJ010000532.1, forward strand.
GTTCCTTTCCTACCAACTCTTGGCCTAGTAAGTTTGTTTGATAACCACTCATCTTTACTCATTTTCACATATCTCAATCCTCGTGTTCATTCTTATAATGCAATAACATTATTTCTAAATCAAGTTATATCACAAAAGAACAACACACAAAAGCTCTCAAAACACACTCCTCTAAGGCTCACATACAAGGTAACCTACTTCATAAGTTCATTTTTCACTTAGCAAATAAAGACTCTAGGGTCGTATACCCACTTTTGCTTACCAAAGTACAACCCTTGCTCAGCGAACACTCAAGACAGAGGGTACCTAATGATTCATATTTTAGACATCTAATAAGGTCTTAAGATGGGTATAGTTAACACTATTTTGTGGTTAAGAATCACATATTAGTTAAGCTGCATATTATTGAGATAAAATGAGGGAAAATACAAATTTATGCTAATTTGTGGATTTTATGCTCACAAAGAGGTTATTTCCTTGTGCAGGTTGAATCTAGAGAAACAGAGCTTCAATTAGGACTATACTGGCTGACCTTTAGAGTCCCACTCACCCAACTGAGACCGAGTCCCCACTCTGCTAAGCCGAGACCAAGTCCTCTCGACCATTCTAGCGAAATCGAGTCTGACTTTGTCTCTAGCAAACGACCCCTGCATGTTGACTCCCTCCACATGTCGACTCCACTCCACATGTCGACTCCATCTCCAACAACCAACTTCGTCTCCACTAGTCGAGTCCACTCCGCATGCCAACTCTGTTTCCATCAACCGACTCAACTCTACATGGCGACTCGGCATTCCGACTCTATCTTTGCCTACTGAGTTCATCCCAACCATTTGAATCTATCTCGGCAGCAAAGCTGAGCGAACTGTACTCCAACAAATTCGAGCACGTGATCATTTAGGAAGTAGTTAGTTAGTTAAGTTAGGTATTTCAATTAGCTGTTAGCTGTTAGGTTTTTAGTTAGTTAGTTGTTAACTGTTAGTTAGTTAGCCAAAACTTGTATAAAAGGAAAATAGTTAGCTTGTTCATGCGATTCGTTCCTACGTTCAATCAATACGTTGTTTGTGTGCTCAAAGTGTAGAGTTTCGTAGGTCACTTGGAGGAAGATTGTTCAAGGAGGCAGATTTATCTTGTTGTACCTTCTCTGGTGTAACTCCACTCTTTGTTACTCTGTCTTTCCTTCTTCTCGTTGTATGTTGCATGCTTCCATGGCAACAAAGATGGAAGGCTGACGTAGTTTGTTAATTCAAGGTTTCCGCAATTATATTGGTTTGAGTTCTTTATCTTTCTATATGTGATTCCTGTATGTTCTAATTCTAATTGTTGCTTTGTTTCATGATCATGAATGCGTGAGAATTGGTTCATGTTAGATTAGCATATTGATTAATTCCAATCTAATATTAGGTAATCGATTGATAGCTTAAAATCAACCATCGTGCTTGAATCTATGTTAACTAGGGGCCGCTATTGCACACTCAATAGGCATGGATGAATGTTAGATGATCTTTTAAAGGAACTTAACCTTAGGTTGGTTTGGAATTGCAACCTCACTAAGAACCATGATAACCAATGGCGGGACAGAACCCTTGGATTGATGTTATAAATAATTGTTGCTAAGTCATTTTGTTAGTCTACTTTCTATTTTTCCATTTACTTTGTAATTCCGACTCTCAAGACAAAATCCCCCCTGTTCTTTATTATTCCTGAATTCCAGTATTTCTACACAATTCTCTACTCTCTAAGCTTAGTTATGACTAATGTGTGTCCTTGTGAGAATTGACCTAGGTTAACCTTTATGCTATAAAAAACCATAGGAAATCTAGTATTTTGATGGTGTGTTGACAACATCATCAAATTGGCGTTGTTGCCAAGGGTACATTCTATTGTGTCTGTAGTGTGCCAAGTCTGTGTGTACCGAGTTTGTATGTATCGAGTCTATATGTGCCGAGTCTGTATGTGTCGAGTCTGTATATGCCGACTTTGTTTGTGCCGAGTTTGCTTGGGTCGAGTCTGTTTTGGCGAATCTGTATGTGTCGAGTCTATGTGTGTGAATATGTCATGTGCTGAGCCTGTATCTTATACAAGATTGAGTCTATGAGTATATAGAGTATCTGTGTGAGTAATTTTCTTTGTATCTGCTCATCTTTTGTAATATTGTATATTCAATTCATTTTAGTAATTTCCATTTGTTTTTCTTACGTATAATAATCCATTGTTGTAGTGTATGACTAGGAGTAGTTCTAGTAAATTGCATGCTTTCAATCTGGAGATAAATAGAAAAATGCATAGATTAAGAAACTCTAGGAGTAAGGAAGTAGATAATAATAGTAGTGTTAATTATAGTAATTCTGTATCTGATTCTGTTAATAGCATTTACACATCTAATCCGATTAACAGTTCTGATTTTCTTATTTTAGTAGTTATGATACTAATTCTAACTCTAACTTTACTATCAATATATCTCATCCTAGTCCGGATACAATGGAGAATAATGACAAGACCCTTAAGGAGTTGGCTACACCAGATGTTATGCACCAACTATGGTGCATTCAATATTCGTAGTTGGAGCAAGCTCAGTCATATGAACTAAAATCCGGACTAATCCATTTGTTGCCAAAATTTCATGGTCTTGTAGGTGAGGATCCCTACAAGTACCTGAAGGAGTTCCACGTGGTGTGTTCTACCATGAACCGCATGGAATCTTGGAAGACTATATCAAGATGAAAGCATTCTCGTTCTCTCTAGATGGAGCCACCAAGGACTGGTTATATCTACAACCGCTACTATTTAATACCTAGGGGGACATGAAGAGGATATTCTTGGAGAAGTTCTTCCTAGTGTCCAGCACAGCAACCATTCAGAAGGAGATTTATGGCATAAGGCAACATTCGGGTGAAACATTGAACGATTATTGGGAGAGATTCAATAAGCTATGTGCAACCTGTCCGCATCATCAAATCAATGAGCAATTGTTAATCCAATATTTCTATGAGGGGTTGATGATGATGGATCGAAGTATGATAGATGCAGTAAGCGGTGGAGCATTAATGGACAAGACCCCAACAGTAGTGAGAAATCTGATCTCCAACATGGCGAGTAACACTCAACAGTTTAGGACTAGAGGGAATGCCGGGTTTAGAGGGGTAAATGAAGCAACTACTATGGATAGCCAAAGATTGGAGAACAAAATAACTGAACTAACATCCTTGGTAAGACAACTAGCTATCGTACAACATCACACAAGTCCATCAACAAAAGTGTGTGGCATCTATACATTTGTGGAGCACCCAACCGTTGCGTGTCCCACATTACAAAAGCCAAATAATGCTGAAATTTTTGGATTAATTGCTGGACACTGATGAGTCACAAATTATACATCTTTTATGGGCCTAAGAAGAGTGTTGCAGGATTATTTTGTGCTTAAAAATTGAGTGTTAGCTGAGATTCATATTAAAGACCTAAAATTAAAGAAAATACAAATCTGTGTTAAATTGAACGTCATAACTAATAAAAACTCTTCTTCCCTTCTTCTGCCGGACTAAGCCGACTCCACCTTGGCTAGGAGAGTCATCTCGGCCGAGCCCAATCGCCCACTGAAGAGCAGCCCAATAAGCAGCGGTCCAATTGCGTCATCCACGTCAGCAATCCAACATAGAGGCCACCTTAGCTCCAGCTTAGTGATAAGCTCATTTTTAGTCGTCCTAACGCGCATCAAATAACTAAAGCTAACTATAGCATAGTCAACCCTAGGTTGATTTTTCTTAAGGACACAGTGTGCTCAATTGTGATTCGGTGTGAAGCGAAATGATGTAAAATCTAAGGTGTAGAATATTGACTCATCTCGGCAATTGGCCGAGTTGCTCTCGACAGAAATTGAGCCGATATGGTCTCGGCAAAGACTTATCAGGCTTGATTTCGGCTCAATGCAGAGTTGACGCTACAGAGATGGACTATCTCTGTCTCAGACTCGTCAAGCAGTAAACAGGGGGTTTTAATTGCGGAAACGAGAAAAAGTAAATGAATGCAGAGAATAAATGTAGGACAAGGATGCTATTGATACAATATAACTACTATTGCTATTACGTTGTAACTATGTTCGTGTTCAATTCCGTTAATTCAAGTCCAGTCTAGATTCCTTACTCCAGTTCTCAGTCCATGTCAACCTTGGGAATGCTTATGGCAATTGCCACAGGTTCGTCCATTACCATACTGAGGAATTACGCAATCGCTACCTCATCAGTTGGTAGGATTAAGTTCGGAGCTAATTTTAGGTTCTCTATTAACGATCGTTAAATGATTACCTACTAAATTAGCTAAACCAGTTCCAATCGGCTTAGTTTAACTTTGTTCATGGTTCAATTGCAATCGCGGATCAATTGATGAATTAAAGAAGAGGAGAGGAACAGAGTTAAGAAATGCAGAATGAAATTGATTAACAGAAAATAGAGTACAAACGTAGTGGTCTGAATTCAGATGGATCCATCTTCCACGACGATCGCCATGGTTGATGGTGGTGGTCCACCTCCAGTAGCTTGAGCGTTGAGGATCAGATCCACTAGAGTACGTTGGAATCCTAAGCGGTCACCTTTGACTGAATTTGGCTTCTCAGTCTCACGCCTGTACTTCCTCGATCAAGAGAAACACCAATACAGCACCGTGCACCACCGCAAATGTGGAAAACGAGAGCGAGATAATGGATTTTAATGAAAATGTGTAAAGAATGAATTCAAAGACTCCTAAAATGTACACGACTATTCCTGTATATATATGAGCGCACGATCCACGATGTCTAACAGAATTACAAAAGTGGATTTCCTAATCTACCCTTGCGATGCGCGCTGTTGGTTACTCTAGGAGTGACGCGGCATCTGAGCTGGAGCTAAGGTGGCCTATGTGTTGGATGGCTGACGTGGAAGGTACTATAGGGCCACTTCTTATTGATCTGCTCCCTTATTGGGCCACTTCATTGTGTGGATTGGCCTGGACGAGATGGAATCGGCCTGGGTCCTCCTGTGTTGGACTTGAGATGGCTGGACCTATACGAAAAGGAAAATCAACTAAAATTCTTAAATTAGCACAGTTTTGCATTTTCTCTATTTTTAGATTCCTAATATGAATCCCATCTAATATTCATTCCTTAAGTGCAAAATATGCTTGCAACGATCCTTCTTAGGTCCAAGATAGGTGTATAGTTTGTGACTCATCACTCAGTTGCCACATCATTCCTGGAGAAACTTGCAACGCAAGTTATGCAAGGGTAGATTAGGCAATTCACCATGCAATTCTGTTAGGAGTTAGTTAGCAATAGTTAAGCAGTCACAGTTGTGTATAAATATGAGGAACTGTGCACTGTTTCATGGTCTTTGAATTCACACTCTACGCACATTCACTATCTCCATTAAATCGCTCTCATTTTCTCCATCTACGGTGGTGCACGGTGCTGCATTGGTGCTTCTCTCGATCAAGGAGGTGCAGGTCTGAGACTAGGAAGCCAAAGTCTATTAGAGGGGACTAATTAGGATTTCTAACACACTCTAGTGGATCTGATCCTCACCGCTCAGGCTACTGGAGGTGAACCACCACTATCAACCATGGCAATCGTCGTGGAAGATGGATCCACCTAAGTTCGGACACTATGTTTGTAATCTGTTTCCTACTAATCAAATTTTATTTTGCAATTCTAATCTTTGTTTCCTTCCTCTTCTTTAATTCACAATCTGAATCGCGATTGCCCTTGGAATGTGAATCATGTTAAACTAAGCTGATTGGAACTGGTTTGACTAATTCAGTAGGCAATCAACTAATGAATGTTAAGTGAGAACCTAAAATCAGCTCTGAACTTACTCCCTGCCAACTGATGAGGTAGCGATCGCGTAATTCCTCGGTATGGCAATGGACGAACCTTTGGCGATTGTCATAAGAATTCCTAAGGCTGATATGGATTGAGAATTGGAGTGAAGAAATTGGATTAGACTTGGATTAATGGAACTGAACATGAACACAGTTATATCATCATAATAATAATAATAGTAATATTCGTAATAGTAGTATATTTTCTCTGCATTCATAGTTTCGTTTACCTTCTGTTTTACTTGACTCGCACCCAAAACCCCTTTGTTTAATGCTTTCTAAGTCTAAATGGAGTTATTCTAACTATGTTGCATCAAGTCTGCAACCAGCCGAGTCCGAGTTTGATAGGTCTCTACTGAGATCATATCGGCTCAGTCTCTGCCGAAAGCAACTCGGCCAGTGACTGAGATGAGTCAACACTCTGCACTCTAGATTCTGCATCATTTTATTTCACACCAATTCGCAGTTGAGCACACTATGTCCTTGAGAAAATTCGACCTAGAATTGACTATACTATAGTTAGCTTTAGTTTATTTGATGAACGGAACACGACTAAAAACGCTCTTATCAAATTGGCGTCGTTGCCGGAGACACAAGTTCTTTTGTGTCTTGGTGTGCCAAACTAAGTGAAGTCGAATCTTGAGTCTGTAGAGTGTGTCTGTTAAGCAGTCTATTCAGTCTTTTGGATTTGTTTGTGTCCATTTTCTAGACTTTGGATCCTGAATAATAAAGCATGCTGAGTTTGTATTTAAATTTCTACGTGAATCACTACCTAAAACAAAAAAAATTAAAAAAATTTGCTTTTGCATTGTATTCAATTTCTGTGTTGCATATTGTTAGCATTTTGTTCTGCATTCATTTCTGCATTACATAATTGACTTGCATTTTTATTTACATTGCATACTTACAGTTTTATTAGGATTAACTGATAATTGTAGTTTACTATTCCTGAATTCACTGATTTAACTTTAATTTTCCTGCATGATTTTATAATGCATGACTAGGAGTAACACTGACCCCTTATATGAATTAGATTCTGAATTGGAACTAATTTTGTGTAGATTAAGGAAGGCTAGGAAGATAGTAGTAAATAATAGTAGTAGTTCTGATCTTGTCATTTACTCTAACCAGTTGTCTATTAATATTTCTGCTTCTAGTTCTAACATTCTTGCAGAGTCAGGTCAGATGGAGAACAATGATAGAACATTGAAGGAGTTGGCTACACCATATATGGTGTATCAATCGTGGTGCATCCAATATCCACAGCTGGAGCCGGCTCAAACTTATGAATTGAAGTCTGGTCTTATCCACTTGTTGCCTAAATTTCATGGTCGTGTAGGAGAGGACCCCCATAAGCATTTGAAAGAATCCCCGTGGTCTATTCCATAATGAGACCGCAGGGGATTATGGAAGATTATATCAAGATGAAGGCATTCCCGTTCTCGCTTGACGGAGCTGCAAAGGACTGGCTGTACCTTCAGCCAGCACTTTTCAACACTTGGGGAGACATGAAGGGCACCTTTCTGGAGAATTTCTTTCCGGCATCCAGAACTGCATCCATTCAAAAGGAAATATGTGGGATAAGGAAGCATACAGGAGAGACTCTGCATGAATATTGGACGAGATTTAATAAGCTCTATGCCACCTGTCCACACCATCAAATCAGCGAACAACTGCTGATCTAGTACTTTTATGAAGGATTATCAATGATGGACAGAAGCATGATAGACACTGCTAGTGGAGGAGCATTGATGGACAAGACACCAGTAGTAGCAAGGCACCTGATCTCCAACATGGCAAGCAACACATAGCAATTCGAAGTCAGAGGGCCGAATCCATCTCGGATAGTGAACGAGATTGGCGCAGCCACCAACCAAAGAATGGAGAATCAGCCAGCCGAATTGACTTCATTAGTGAGACGACTCGCTGTTGGGCAACAGCAACTCGCCATGGCAGCAAAGATCTATGGCATCTGTACTTCCATGGAGCACCCTACTGATATGTACCCCACGCTTCAAGAAATTGAGTCAGACCAACCAGAGAATGTTGGAGCCATAGGTGGATTTCAATACGGGAAGCAGCCGTATCAAAATCGGCCATTTGATAGTCAGCAGTATGAAAAACAGCCATGTCAACTAGGACCGAATCAAGGGCCTTATGCAGCCCAACAATTCGGGTCCACACCAAACGCATATGAGTGACAAGCAAGTTATCAACTGCCGACTCCACAATATCCAACGCCACCTTTCCAACAATGACAACAACAGTAGAGAGCGCCTACTCAAGGAAATTCTCCATCTCTGGAAGACCAAATGAAGCAGCTTACAACTAGCAACCTAGAGTTCCAGCAATCTGTGAGCTCCAGCAACATGCAATTCCAGCAAAATGTGACCGCCACCATCCAAAACCTCAAAATGAAAATTGGATAGTTAGCCAATACTGTGAGTCATTTACAGTCGTCCAGATCCAGCAACCTTCCCTCACAAACCATTCCAAATTCGAGAGGAAATGCCAGTGTAGTCACCCTCAAAAGTGGAAAAGAATTAAGCCAACCTACACTGCAGCAGTTGCCGAGATCGACTGAGGCCGACTCTGAACCAAATGCTGACTCACAATCCTAGCCAGAGACAATTGTCCTATTGCCATTTCCAACCTAGACCATCTCGGCAAGGAAGCCAGAGTCAAATGAAGAGTTGTTGAAGATGCTCCGAAAAGTGGAAATCAATATCCCACTCCTCGATGTGATTAAATAGATTCCTAAGTATGCAAAATTCCTCAAGGAATTGTGCGTACACAAAAGGAAGAAGATGAAGGGGAGTAGGGAAATTGGAGGTGTGGTTTCGGCCCTAACAAGAAATGAAGAACTCACTACAAGTGCCCCACGAGTACTGCCAAAGAAATGCAGAGACCCTGGAATCTTTTCTGTCGCATGCACCATTGATGAATGCACTTTTGCTGATGCCATGTTGGACTTGGGGGCCTCAATTAATGTCATGCCTGCATCAATCTACAGAGCCTTGAATTTTGGTGATCTTGAACCCACAGGGATGACTATTCAACATGCAAACAGAAGCATTGTTCAACCCCTGGGCATTCTCGAAGATGTTCTTTTCCAAGTTAACGAGCTAATTTTTCCAGCTAACTTTTATGTGCTAGACATGGAGGACGAGACATCTAAGAAGGAATCAACCTTAATTCTGGAGAGACCATTCCTGATGACTACCAAAACAAAGATTTATGTGCATGTCGGGACGCTCTCAATGGAATTCGGTGACACCCTGGTGCAGTTTAATTAATATCTTTGAGGCCATGAAGCACCCCACCGAGAACCATTCACTTTTTGGCATTGACATGATTGAAGAACTAGTTGAAGAATATTTTCAACTAGGCGGCTGCAGTGAAGACATAGAAGATTTTGCTGGAAATGCTTATGTCACCTATTACTTAGGGTCCATAACAGAAGAGGCCGGCTATGAGGAAGTACGCAATCTCCCTAACTCCGAGGACAACAATGATGACATTGCTGACTTGGATTTTGAAGTTGAATTGTTTGAAGTGATAGACCAAGCATGCAATCATGAAAACCTAGAATGTGTAAGTAATGCAGAAGTCAAAGTTGCCGAAACTAGCAAGCCTTCATCTGCACAACTGGCAACGATTTTCACAACTAAAGGCGAGTCAACTACTGAAGGCCGAAACCGAAAAATGACTAAGGTCAACTCGGCCAAGCAAAACTGAGACTGAGAAGAGAAAAAGGTCAACTCAGCCAATGAAGGTCGAGAACAAGGAAAGACCAAAGTCAACTCGGCCGAGATGCTAAGAGACAAAGCCGACATGATTGCCGAGACCATCTTGGCCAATGAAGACCAGAAGCAAGTAGGAGTTGTATTGACTGTTCCATTCGGATCCGATCCCAAGGCTGCACAAGAAGCCGAGTCCAACTCCAATATGAGTGAAATTGAACAAACCAAGAGGAGTTGGCCAAAGCAGAAAAAGGTCAAAATCATGTCGGCACACCTGGTGCCGAGTTCAATTCAAGTTGGCCAAACGGATCCGAAGCCACTAATTGAAAATTCTCCATCCATACCACCACCCATGGAACTTAAGCCATTGCCAATTCATCTTAAATATGCCTACTTGGACAATGAACAGCAATTCCCAGTTATTATTGCCAATAACCTGTGTCAGGAGCAAGAAGATAAGTTGTTAAATGTCCTAAGGCAACACAAGAAGGCAATTGGATGGAAACTTTCAGATCTTCCTGGCATAAACCCATCCATCTACATGCATAGTATATTGATGGAGGAGGAAATCAAGCCCATAAGACAAAAGCAACGAAGACTGAATCCGACAATCCTAGATGTGGTCAAGAAAGAGGTCACCAAATTCTTGCTGTATGAATCATCTACCCCATCTCAGATAGCCAATGGGTGAGCCTTGTGCAAGTTGTACCGAAGAAATCTGCGATGATTGTCACAAAGAACCAATAGGATGAGTTGGTGCTAATGAGGATTCAGAATAGCTGGCGAGTTTGCATTGACTACAGAAGATTAAACCAGGCAACTCACAAGGATCACTTTCCTTTGCCTTTTATTGATCAAGTCCTGGAAAAGCTATTAGGGAAATCCCATTACTGCTTTTTGCATGGCTCCTTAGAGTAGATGCAAATTCATATTGCACCTAAAGATCAACACAAGACTACCTTCACCTGCCCATTTGGCACCTTCACGTACACCCACATGCCATTTGGACTGTGTAACACTCTGAGTACATTCCAGCATTGTATGATCAGCATCTTCTCGGACTTACTGCAGGATTGCATGGAGGTATTCATGGATGACTTCACCGTGTATGCTAACTCATTTGAAGCCTGCCTGAGAAACTTATCCAAGGTGTTGAAGAGATGTATTGACACCAACCTCGTGCTTAATTTTGAAAAGTGTCATTTCAAGGTGATTGAGGGAATAGTGTTGGGTCATCTAGTATCCAACAAAGGCATTGAGGTGGATAAATCGAAGATAGACATCATCACCTCCCTTCCAAACCCCACTTTGGTGCGAGAAGTTCGCTCCTTCCTGGGACACGCAAGCTTCTTCAGAAGATTCATCAAGAACTTCAATAAACTCGCCCTGCCACTGTCCAGATTGCTACAAAAGGATGTTGATTTCAATTTTGACCAACCCTATATTGAAGCATTTCAAGAGCTGAAGAACAGATTCTGTAAGCACCAAACTGGGACCTGCCATTTGAATTGATGTGTAATGCAATCAATTCAGCATTAGGAGTAGTTCTCGGCCAACGAGCTAAAGTCGGCCAACCTGTGCATGTAATTGCCTATGTATCTCGTACCATGGACCTGGCCCAACAAAACTACACAACAATTGAGAAGGAGTTGTTGGCAATTGTATTTGCCTTAGAAAAATTCCGTTCATACCTTCTCAGCTCAAGAATTGTTGTGTTCTCTGACCACGCTGCCCTAAGGTACTTGTTAAAGAAGCCTGATGCCAAGCTGAGACTGATTTGGTGGATGTTTCTTCTTAAAGAATTCAACATAGAAAACAGAGACAAGAAAGGTGTTGAGAATTCAGTAGCAGATCACTTGAGTAGGATTCAGAGGGAAGAAGACCTCATTGATAAGCTCATTTTTAGTTGTCTCAACGTGCATCAAATAACTAAAGCTAACTATAGTGTAGTCAATCCTAGGTCGATTTTTCTCAAGGACATAATGTGCTCAATTGTGATTCAATGTGAAGCGAAATGATGTAGAATCTGAGGTGTAGAGTATTGACTCATCTCAGCATTGGCCGAGTTGCTCTCGGCAGAAACTGAGCCAATATGGTCTTGGTAGAGACCTATCCGACTTGGTTTCGGCTAAGTGCAGAACTAATACTACAGAGATGGACTATCTCTGTCTCGAACTCGAAAAGCAGTAAATAGGGGGTTTTAATTGCGGAAATGAGGAAAAGTAAATGAATGCAAAAAATAAATGCAGATATAAGGATGCTACTGATACGAGATAACTACTATTGTTATTATGATGTTACTGTGTTCGTATTCAATTCCATTCATTCAAGTTCAGTCTAGATTCCTTACTCTAGTTCTCAGTCCAGGTCAGCCTTGGGAATGCTTATGGCAATTGCCACAGGTTCATCCATTACCATACTGAGGAATTACGCAATCGCTACCTCATCAGCTGGTAGGGATTAAGTTCAGAGCTGATTTTAGGTTCTCTATTAACAATCATTAAATGATTACCTACTACATTAGTTAAACCAGTTCCAATCAGCTTAGTTTAACTTTGTTCATGGTTCAATTGCAATCGCAAATCAAATCATGAATTAAGGAAGAGGAGAGGAATAGAGACAAGAAATGCAGAATGAAATTGATTAACAGAAAATAGAGTACAAACGCAGTGGTCCAAATTCAAGTGGATCCATCTTCCATGACGATCGCCATGGTTGATAGTGGTGGTTCACCTCCAATAGCTTGAATGCTGAAAATCAACTCCACCAGAGTGTGTTGGAATCCCAAGCGGTCACCTCTGACAGACTTTGGCTTCTCAGTCTCAAGCCTGTACTTCCTCGATCGAGAGAAACACCAATGCAACACCATGCACCACCGTAAAATGGAGAAAAGCGAGAGCGAGATAATGAACTCAATAAAGATGTGTAGAGAATGAATTCAAAGACCCCTAAAATGTACACGAATATTCCTATTTATACATGAGCGCGCGAACCACGATGCCTACCAGAATTACAAAAGTGGATTTCCTAATCTACCCTTGCGATGCATGCTGCTTGGTTACTCCAGGAGTGATGTGGCATCTACGCTGGTGCTGAGGTGGCCTTTGTGTTTAATGGCTGATGTGGAAGACGCAACTGGGCCGCTCCTCATTAGGCTGCTATCTAGTGAGCTGCTGGAAATTGGGCCTGGCCAAGATGGAATCGGCCTGGGTCCTCCTATGTTGGACCTGCACTAAAAGGAAAATCAGCTAAGATCCTTGAATTAGCACAGTTTTGTATTTTCTCTATTTTTCGATTCCGAATATGAATCCCAGCCAATATTCATTCCTTAAGTGCAAAATATGCTTGAAACGATCCTTCTTAGGTCCAAGATAAGTGTATAGTTTGTGACTGATCAAACCCCATACTTTAACCTTTTGCACTCCTGGGCAAAATGAAATGAAAATCAACAAGGGGATTTTTAAGGTTGAAAAGAAATTTTTCAATTGACTACCTTAAGCTCAACCAAGAAAAATTCGGTACTCATTCACCATGGGATTGAGATACACAAGCAATCTAAGAATTACTTCTTTAGTGCTCAAGGCGAATTCATGACCTGCAATCAAAAGAAGGTAACCAAGAGTGATAGAGCTCTCACTGGGTGAATAACTCTCTCAACCCCTCAAGTGTTTGGGTTTGTATTTACATTCAACATTACATGGAATTGGTATTACCATAATTTGACAAATCTCTCCTCCTACTCTTGCAAAAACACAAGCAGTTATGATCACTAGGACTTCTTTTTAGCTTGTAGCAAGGCTAGGGACACAGGTAGCATACAATGTAGAGATTGGTTTCAAGACCCGTGGGGAAGAGAGGAGCAATGAGGAGTAAGTTTCATCAGCATGAGGGATGTCCCAGGATGATGTGGTCTCTTTCTATGTTCAATTGCTCACTTCTTCCCTTTCTTTGAATCTTTTCCATTTCCTTACTTTTCTGATCAACTATGTAGCTTTGTTGTTTTCTTTTGAATTGACTCAGCTTAGATTTTCCAGCTACAATTTTTTTTTTACCTTTTCTTTTTTTTTCTTTCGCTTGCTTCTCTTTTCTTTCTTGTAATTTTGAGCCTTTAGAGAATTCCACTCAGATTCTGATTCCTGGAGTTCCCCCACACCTGATTATGACTTACTCCTAAAACAATTCCAAGGCTTCTTTGCTTCCTGAGGGTGAGGGTTGGATCATGGTTTTTCCGGCCTTGGCTTGTAATAAGCTGTCAGAACAATTGGTTAATCAGGCTCAATAGGGGTAAACAAGGGACAAAATTTTTTCAGGTAGGCTTTATTTGGCTTCGGGCTTCATCAGAAACATGGCCTAGATCATGTCATTCCTGCATGTGAAAACAGTTGTATCTAGAGAGTTAAGGCAAAATGCAGAATACACAATTATCATGAATGCAAAAATCACACTAGAAAAAGGAGACTGGCAAGATGTAAGTCGTCACTATTTACAAGGGCTCAAATTCTCGCATAGGTTATTATTTTGCTCTATCACTGGAGGTTTTCCTTTCAGTATTCAGTAAACCACTGCCTAAGGACACAAAAGCTTCACTCCCTTCAAGCTGGAGAAATCTTTTTTCAGAGTTGCAGAATTACTTCCTATTGTCTTCTCAAGCTTCCAAAAGTCAATTCAAAAATCTTTCCAGCTACAATTTTTTCGATCGTCCAATTCTGGGATTCTGCTAGGATGAACATGATAGAGGTCCAAAACAAAGTCTGAAACAATTAAAAATCACGTTTGGCCGAAGTCACTCCGGATTCAGTCAAGACGACATAGAATCGGATTGAATTCGGCCTCAGTAATTTTTATTGGAAAAGACTATAAAAGAAGGGAAAATGACTCGGGAGGAAAGAAATTAAGTTCAAACAGACTAAGGAAACGCAACATAAGTGCAAACAAGTGCAAACAAAACAGAACAAATAAAATTGAGTCAGGCTGAAAGGTGTGAACATTATTAGAGTTTCAAAGTTTCAGTTTGCAGCCTCAGAGGGCCGCAACGATGCTCCCCCGCCCCCCCACACTTGAATTCTGCATTGTCCTCAATTCCTTATATGATTGAGAGGGGCTGGCAGACTAGGCTTAGGTTGTGCCATCTGGTGGAGCTGGTTCCATTAGTGAGATGATCTCCATTTCACCTGTAATTGGTGCTAGACCTTCATGGAATGGCTTGATTTGATGCCCATTGACTTGGAAGGTGCGGTTGCTCTGTTCATCCTTTAATTGCACTACACCATGGGAAAATATGTTAGTGATAACAAAAGATCCATCCCATCTAGAGCGAAGCCTACCTGCTATGAGCTTTAGGCGTCAATTAAATAGCAACACTTTTTGGCCGACTCGGAAGTCTTTCCTCAGGATCTGTCGATCATGGAATTTCTTGACTTTCTGTTTATAGATCTTGGAATTCTCATATGCTTCCAAGCGGAGTTCATCTAACTCTTGTAGTTGGAATTTTCTCTACTCTCCACTTTGGTCATAGGCCAGATTGCTCTGCTTCACAGCTTAGTAAGCCTTGTGCTCTAGTTCCACAAGAAGATGACAGGTCTTACCGAAGACAATCCGATAGGGAGACATCCCTAACAGCGTTCGATATGCGGTTCTGTGTGCCCAAAGAGCGTCCTCAAGTAGTCGGCTTCAATCCTTCCTACTGGGGTTAGTCATCTTTTGTAGCATTTTCTTGATTTTCCTGTTGAAAACTTCTACTTGGCCATTTGTCTTGGGGTGGTATGCTATAGCAATTCTGTGTGCCACCCCATATTTCTGAAGAAGATAGGCCATGGCTCTATTACAGAAGTGACTGCCTTGGTCACTTATGAGCGCTTTTGGCACACCAAACCTACGAAAAATGTTGGACTTCAGAAAGTCCACAACTACCTTTGCATCATTGGTCCTGGTGGCCACGGCCTCTACCCATCTTGATACATAATCTACGGCTAGCAGAATGTATGAATAACCATTGGAGACTAGGAATGGCCCCATGAAATCTATTTCCCAGACATCGAAAACTTCACAAAATAGGATAGGTTGTTGGGGTATTTCGTGCCTTCGGTTCATGGCCATCCCTGCTTTTTGGCATCTTCTGCAAGTGGAAACGAAATGATGAGCGTCTCTAAAAATAGTAGGCTAGTACAGGCCATTGTCTAGCACTTTCCTAGCAGTTCGAGTTGATCCATAGTGGTCGCCTCCAGGTGTTGAGTGGCAGATCTAGAGGACCGAATTGATCTCAGTATCAGGAATGCACCTGCGAATAACTTTGTCGTTGCATAGTCTCCAAAGGTAGGGATCATCCCATATGTAATATTCGGCATCACTCTGGAGTTTTTCCTTGTATAGTCGGGATGCCTTAGGTGGGAACTAAGATGTTGCCACATAGTTGCAAATGTCGGCAAACCATGGTGTAGACGCCTTGATGTGCAGAAGCTGCTCGTTTGGGAATTCGTCTCGAATAGGCATTGGTTCGCTTTCTTTTTCAATCCTGTTCAAGTGGTCAGCTACAGAATTCTCAGTGCTCTTCTTGTCTTTGATTTCTATGTCCAATTCTTGGAGAAAAAGCATCCATCGAATCAGTCTTGGTTTGGCATCCGGCTTCTTCAACAAGTATACTAACGCAACATGATCAGAGAACACAATTATCTTTGAACCGAGAAGGTATGAGCAGAATTTGTCCAGGGAAAACACAATTGCCAAGAGTTCCTTCTCATTTGTTGTATAATTCTGCTGAGCCGAGTCCATGGTTCTGGATGCATAGGCAATCACGTGCACTGATTGGCCAACTCTAGCTCTTTGGCCGAGGACAGCTCCTAATGCCAAATTGGATGCATCGCGCATCAGTTCAAATGGAAGGTCCCAATTTGGCACTTCCAGGATAGGGGCGGATGTGAGTCGGTTCTTTAGCTCCTGAAATGCTTCAATACAGGGCTGGTCAAAATTAAATTCCACATCCTTCTACAGCAACTTGGACAGTGGTAGGGCAAGCTTGCTGAAGTTCTTGATGAATCTTTTGTAGAAACCTGCATGTCCAAGAAAAGAGCGAACTTCCCCACATAAGTGGGGTTAGGAAGGGAGGTGATGATGTCAATCTTTGATTTATCCACCTCAATGCCTTTGTTGGAGACCAGGTGTCCCAACACAATTCCCTCAGTCACCATGAAATGGCACTTTTCAAAATTCAGCACAAGATTAGTGTCAACACATCTATTCAACACCTGGGATAGGTTGCTCAGACATGCTTCAAATGAATCTACGTACACCGTGAAGTCAGCCATGAACACCTCCATGCAGTCCTGTAGCAAATCCGAGAAGCTACTTGTCATGCAACGTTGGAATGTGCTCGGTGCGTTGCACAGGCCAAATGGCATGTGTGTATACGCAAAGGTACCAAATGGGTAGGTGAAGGTGGTCTTATGCTGGTCCTTCGGTGTGATGTGTATTTGCATGTACCCTGAGAACCCATCCAGAAAGCAGTAGTGGGATTTCCCTATAAGATTTTCCAGGACTTGATCGATAAAAGACAAAGGAAAATGATCCTTGCGAGTTGCCTGGTTTAATCTTCTGTAATCAATTCAGACTTGCCAGCTATTCTGAATTCTTGTTGGTACCAACTTGTCGTGTTGATTCTTTGTGACGGTCATTCTGGACTTCTTCGGTACCACTTGCACATGGCTCACCCATTGGCTATCCGAGATGGAATAGATGATGCCTGCAGCAAGTAGCTTCGTAACTTCCTTCTTGACCACGTCCATGAGTGTCAGATTCAGTCTTCTTTGCTGTTGCCTTATGGGCTTGACTTCCTCCTCCGTCAAGATTCTGTGCGTGCAGATGGAGAGGTTTATACCAGGAAGGTCTGATAGCTTCCACCCTATTGCCCTCTTATGTTGCCTTAGGACCTCCAGCAACTTGTCTTCTTGCTCCTGGTGGAGATTGTTGGTGATGATAACTGGAAGTTGTTGCTCCTTGTCCAAGTAGGCATACTTCAGGTGACTCGGCAATGGTTTCAATTCCATGGGTGGTGATGGCAATGGAGATTTTTCAGTTAATGATTTCGGATCCATCTGGCCGACTTGATTTCGACTCGATACCAGGTGTGCCGACATGATTTCGGCTTTTGGCTGCTTCGGTCGACTCGACTTCGTGGCTTCGATTCTTGTCGGATTGAAATCGGATCTGGATGGAACATTGATTTCCACTCTAGCTTGTGTTTGGTCTTCATTGGCCAAGACGGTCTTGGCGAGCGTGTCAACCTTGCTATTTGACTTTTCGGTCGAGTTGACTCTTATCTCTTCCTTGACACGGCCTTCTTTGGCCGACTTGATCTCGGCCGTAAAAATGGTCGCCAATTGTGCAATGGGAGACTCTTCAGTTTCGGCAACTTTGACTTTTGCATTGGTTGTACTCTCTGAGTGTTCCTGGTTGCAGACTTGGTCTAGTAATTTGGTTAGTTCTACTTCGAATTCCAAGTCGGTAGTGTCATCATGGTTATCCTCAGAGTTGGGAAGGTCTTGTACTTCCTCATAGTCGGCCTCTTCATCTGCAGACCTTAGGCAGTTGATCTCATCAGTGCTTTATGAGTCACAAGTTATGCACCTTTTATGGACCTAAAAATAGAGAAAATACAAATTTGTGCTAATTCAAGGATCTTAGCTAACTCTTCTTTTCTTGCAGGTCAGTCGAGATGTTCTCGGGTCCATCATGAGAAGACTCAGCCGAGATGAAGTCGTCTTGGCCAAGACCGACTCCATCTCAGCCAAACCAGATCAAGCTAGGCTTCATGGCCCACCAGCCCAAGTAGTTGCAGTCCAATAAGGAACAGCCCAAAGATGCTATCCACGTCAGCTATCTAGCTCAAGGCCACCTCAACTCCATCTTAATTGCCACGTCACTTCTGGAGAAGCTTGCAGCGCAAGTTACGCAAGGATAGAATAGGCAATTCATGTTGTAATTCTGTTAGGAATCGTTTGGAGTAGCAAGTCACAACTCGTGTATATATAGGAGGAGCTGTGCACTTTTTAGGGGTCTTTGAATTCACTCTCAACACACTCTCATTATATTCATTTTCTTCGCTCTCGTTCTCTATCATTGGTGGTGCACAGTGCTGCATTAGTGTTTCTCTCGATCGAGGAGGTGCAGGTCTGAGATTGGGAAGCCAAAGTCTGTCAAAGGGGACTGATTGGGAAGCCAAAGTCCCCCCTGTTTACTGCTTTTTAGTCCGAGACAAAGATAGTCCGTCTCTGTAGCGTCTATCTACACTCAGCCGAGACCAAGTCAGATAGATCTCTGCCAATATCATCTCGGCTCAGTCCCGAGAGCGACTCGGTCATTGCCGAGGCGAGTCAATACTCTACATCTCATATTCTACGTCATTTCACTACACACCAAATCACAATCGAGCACACTGTGTCCTTGAGAAGAATGACCTAGGGTTGACTATACTATAGTTAGCTTTAGTTATTCGATGCTCGTTAAGATGACTAAAAATGAGCTTATCAGTGCTCCCAGCCAACTTCTCAATGTCTTCCCTACTGCTATTTAGTTGAAAGTATTCTTCAACTATTTCATCAAGTAGATCAATGCCAAAGAGAGTGTGGTCTTTGGTTAGGTGCTTCATCGCTTCTAAAATGTTAAATTGCACCAAGGTGTCACCGAATTCCATCGAGAGCATCCCGGCATGCACATCGATCTTAGTTTTGGCCGTCATCAGGAATGGTCGTCCCAGAATTAAGGTGGATCCCTTCCCAGATGTCTCATCCTCCATGTCTAGCACAAAAAAATCAGCTGGAAATATTAGCTCATTCACTTGGACCAGAACATCTTCAAGAACTCCCTAGGGTTCGACAATGCTCCTGCTTGCAGGCTGAATGGTCATCCATGTGGGTTCAAGATCACCAAAATTCAGGGACCTGTAGATCGATGCGAGCATGACATTAAATGAAGCTCCCAAGTCCAACATGGCGTCAGTAAAGGTGCGGTCGTCGATGGTGCATGGGACAGAAAAGTGATGAGTCATAAATCATACACCTTAGGTGGACCTAAGAAGAGTGTTAATAAGCAATTCTTGTACTGAAAAGATGAGTGTTAGCTAAGATTCAGATTAGGAACCTAAAAACAAAGAAAACACAATTTTGTGCTAAATCAAAAGGTATTAGCTAACTATCCTTTCGTTGCAGGTCCAGCCAACACTCTCAGCCATCCAAGAAGGACCAGACCAATGGAGTGGTCTAGTGACCAGGCCAACTCCGTCTCGGCCAGGCTGAGTCGCTCAGCCCAGTGGCCCAACAAGCGAACTAGCCCAATGAGGAGCAGAGCCTAGTGGCACATTCCACATCACCTTGGAAGTAGCTTGCAATGCAAGCCATAACAAGGGTAGAATAGGGATTTTGCTTTGTAATTCTGTTAGGGACGTTAGCTTTCGTGCCTTGTATATATAGGCGAGACTATGAACAAATCGAGGTCTTTGAATTCATTTTCTACACATCTTCATTAAGATCATTATCTCTCTCTCGCTTTTCTCCATTTACGGTGATGCACGGTGTTGTAGTTGTGTTTCTCTCGATCGAAGAAGTACAGGTTTGAGACTAGGAAGCCGAAGTCTATCAGAGGGGACCGCTTGGGATTCCAACGCACTCTGGTGGATCTGATCCTCAATGCTCAAGCTACTGGAGGTGAACCACCACCATCAACCATGGCGATCATCATGGAAAATGGATCCATCTGAATTCAGACCATGGTGTTTGTATTCTATTTTCTGTTAATCAATTTCATCCTGCATTTCCTGCCTCTATTCTTCTCCTCTTCCTTAATTCATGATTTAATCCACGATTGCAATTGAACCATGAACAAGTTAAACTAAGCCGATTGGAACTAGTTTAGCTAATTCAGTAGGTAATCATTCAACGAATAGTTAATAGAGAACCTAAAATCAGCTTTGAACATAATCCCTACCAGTTGATGAGGTAGCGATTGCGTAATTCCTTAGTATGGTAATGGACGAACCTGTGACGATTGCCATAAGAATTCTCAAGGCTAACCTGGACTGAGAACTGGAGTAAGGAACTGGGACTATACTTGAATTAATGGAATTGAACACGAATACAGTTATATCTTAATAATAATAGTAGTTATCTCATATCAGTAGCATCCTTGCATCTGCATTTATTCTTTGCATTCCTTTACTTCTACTCGTTTCTGCAATTAAACCCCCTTGCTTACTACTTTCCGAGTCCGAAGCAGAGATAGTCCATCTCTAGCGTCAGCCCGCACTTAGTTGAAACCAAGTCGGACAGGTCTCTATCGAGACCGTATCGGCTTAGTTTTTGCCGAGAGCAACTCGGCCAATGCTGAGATGAGTCAGTACTCTACACCTCAGGTTCTACGTCATTTCACTTTGCACCGGATCACAATTGAGCACACTGTGTCTTTGTGTGCCAAGCTAAGTGAAGTCAAATCCCGAGTCTGTAGAGTGTGTTTGTTGAGTCAGTTTGTTGAGTTTTTGAAATTGTCTATACCTGTCTACTTGCGCGATAAAGCATGCTGAGTGTCTGTTAATTTTTCTGCGTGAATTCACCGCCAAAAAAAAACAAAAAAAAAAATAAAAACAACAAAGTATTTGTCTCTGCATTGCATATTGTTAGCATTCTGTTTTGCATTCTTGTAGTTTTATTAAATAATTGACCGATAGTTGTAGTTTACTATTTCTGTGTGTACTAATCTAATTCTAATTTTCCTGCTTTAAGTCTGATTTTCCTGCATAATATGTATAATGCATGACTAGGAGTAGTATTGACCCATTGTACACTTTTGACCCTGAAATAGAAAAAGCATTACGTAGATTAAGGAGGACTAGGAATCTAATAGTAAATAATAGTAGAAGTTCTGATTCTGTCATTAACTCTAACCAGTTTTGTACTGACAATTCTGTTACTAGTTCTAACATTTTTGTAGAACCACGACAGATGGAGAATAATGACAGAACATTGAAGGAATTGGCCACTCCAGATGTGGTGTATCAACCTTGGTGCATCCAATACCCACAATTGGAGTCAGCTCAAACATATGAATTGAAGTCTGGTCTTATACACCTATTGCCTAAATTTCATGGTCTTGCAGGAGAAGACCCCCACAAGCATCTGAAGGAATTCCATGTGGTTTGCTCCGCAATGAGGCCATTGGGGATATCGGAGGACTACATCAAAATGAAGGCGTTTCCATTCTCCCTGGATGAAGCAACGAAGGATTGGTTGTACCTTCAACCAGCACTGTTCAACACTTGGGGAGACATGAAACGCACATTTTTGGAGAAGTTCTTTCCGGCATCCAAAACTGCATCCATCAGGAAGGAAATATGTGGGATAAGACAGCATACAGGAGAGACTTTGCACGAGTACTAGGAAAGGTTCAACAAACTCTGTGCCACCTGTCCACACCATCAGATCAGCGAGCAGTTGTTGATCCAGTATTTCTATGAAGGACTCTCAATGATGGACAAAAGCATGATCGATACAACCAGTGGAGGAGCTCTGATGGATAAAACGCCAACAGCAGCAAGGCATCTGATCTCCAATATGGCAAGTAATACACAACAGTTTAGGATCAGAGGGCCAAGTTAATCTCGGATGGTGAATGAAATCGGTGCAGCTTCCAACCAAAGACTGGAGAATCAGCTAACCGAATTGACATCATTGGTGAGACAGCTCGTAGTTGGACAACACCAACCAGTCATGGCAGCAAAAGTTTGTGGCATATGTACTTCCGTGGAGCACCCCACTGATATGTGCCTCACTCTTCAAGAAACCGAGTCGGACCAAACAGAGAATGTTGGAGCCATAGGTGGACTTCAGTATGGGAAACAATCGTATCAAAATTGGCCATTTGATAGCCAGTAGCATGGAAGACAACCATTTCAGCCAGGACCGATTCAGGGGCCATATGCAGCTCAACAATTCGGATCCATACTGAATACATATCAGAGACAAGCAGGGTATCAACAGCTGACTCCGTAATATCAAGCACCACCTCTCCAGCAACAACAGCAGCAGCAAAGAGTGCCTACCCAAGGCAACTCTCCATCTCTGAAAGACCTAATGAAGTAGCTTGCAACCAGTAACCTGGAGTTCCAACAATCTGTGAGCTCCAGTAATATGCAATTCCAGCAGAACATGACCGCCACCATCCAAGACCTCAAGACGCGGATTGGACAGCTAACTAATACTGTGAATCAATTACAGTCGGCTAGATCTAGCAACCTCCCCTCTCAAACCATAACAAATCCGAGAGGAAACGCCAGTGTAGTCACTCTTCGAAGTAGGAAAGAACTACCTCAACCTACACTGCAGTAGTTGCCGAGATCAGCTGAAGCCGACTCTGAGCCAAGGCCTGACTTGCAGTCTTGGCTAGAGACAGCTGTCCCATTGCCATTTCCATCTCGGACCATCTCGGCAAAGAAGCCATAGTCAGATGAAGAATTGTTGAAGATGTTCCAAAAGGTGGAGATCAATATTCCACTCCTCGACGCTATTAAACAGGTCCCTAAGTATGCAAAATTCCTCAAGGAATTGTGCATGCACAAAAGGAGAAAGATAAAGGGGAGTAGGGAAATCGGAGGCGTGGTGTCGGCCTTGACCAAGAATGAAGAATTCACTGCAAGTACTTCACGAGCACTGCCAAGGAAGTGCAGAGATCTTGGAATCTTTTCTGTCTCAGGCACCATTGACGAATGCACCTTTGTCGATGCCATGTTGGACCTGGGAGCTTCAATAAATGTAATGCCTGCATCGATCTACAGGTCCCTGAATTTTGGCGATCTTGAACCCATAGGGATGACCATTCAACTTGCAAACAGGAGCATTGTCCAACCCCTGGGAGTTCTCGAGGATGTTCTCGTCCAAGTAAAAGAGTTAATATTTCCAGCTGATTTCTATGTGCTTGACATGGAGGATGAGACATCTGGGAAGGGATCCATCTTAATTCTAGGAAGACCATTCTGGATGACAGCCAGAACAAAGATCGATGTGCATGTCAGGATGCTCTCGATGGAATTCGGTGACACCTTGGTGCAATTCAACATTTTCGAAGCAATGAAGCAACCAATCGAAGACCACTCTCTCTTTGGCATTGACTTACTTGATGAAATAGTTGAAGAATATTTTTGGCTAAATAGCAGCAGTGAAGACATTGAAAAGTTCGCTGGGAGCACGGATGAGATCAACTGCCTAGGGGTCGCAGACGAAGAGGTCGACTATAAGGAAGTACAAGACCTTCCCAACTTTGAGGACAACCATAGCGATATTACTGACTTGGACTTCGAAGTTGAATTGTCTGAATTATTAACCTAAGTCTACAACCAAGAACACTCAGAGTGTACAAATGATGCAGATGTCAAAGTCACTGAAACTAAAGAGCCTTCCATTGCACAATTGACGACCATTTTTACGGCCGAGATCAAGACGGCCAGAGAAGGTCGAGTCGAGGAAGAGATAAAAGTCGAGTCGAGGAAGAGATAAAAGTCAACTCGGCCACAAAGTGAAATAGCAAGGCCGACACGCTTGTCGAAATCCTCTCGGCCAATAAAGACCAGACTCAAGTTGGAGTAGATATCAATGTTCCACCCAGATCCGACTTCGAAGCTGCACAAGAAGTCAAGGCCGATTCTAATCCGACAAGAACCGAAGCCACCGAGTCGAGCCGGCCGAAGCAGCCAAAGGCCGAAATCATGTTAGCACACCTGGTGTCAAGTTAAAACGAAGGCGGCCAGACGAATCCAATCCCATTAATTGAGAAACCTCCATCCCCACCACCCATGGAACTGAAACCGTTGCCGAGTCACCTAAAGTATTCCTACTTGGACAAGGAACAGCAACTCCAAGTTATCATCGCCAACAATCTCCACCAGGAGTATGAAGACAAGTTGCTAGAGGTCTTGAGGCAACATAAGAGGGCAATAGGGTGGAAGTTATCAGACCTTCCTGGCATAAACCCCTGCATCTGCATGCATAGAATCTTGATGGAGGAGGAAATCAAGCCCATAAGGCAACAGCAAAGAAGACTGAATCTGACACTCTTGGATATGGTTAAAAAGGAAGTCACCAAACTTCTTGCTACAGGGATCATCTACCCCATCTAGGATAGCCAATGGGTGAGCCTTGTGCAAGTAGTGCTGAAGAAATTCGAGATAACTATTATGAAAAACCAGCAAGATGAGCTGGTACCAACAAGGATTCAGAATAACTAGTGAGCCTGCATAGATTATAGACGATTAAACCAGGCAACTCGCAAGGATCATTTTCCTTTGCCTTTTATTGATCAAGTCCTGAAAAAACTCGCAAGGAAATCCCATTACTATTTCTTAGATGGTTTCTCAGGCTACATGCAAATACACATCACACCGGAGGACCAACATAAGACCACCTTCACCTGTCCATTTGGTACTTTTGCATACACACGCATGCCATTTGGCCTATGCAACGCACCGAGCACATTCCAACGTTGCATGACAAGTATCTTCTCGAATTTGCTACAGGACTGCATGGACGTGTTCATGGATGACTTCTCGGTGTATGCAGATTCATTCGAAGCATGTCTGAGCAACCTGTCCAAGGTGTTGAAGAGATGTATTAACACAAACCTCGTGCTTAATTTTGAGAAATGTCATTTCATGGTGACTGAGGGACTCGTGTTGGGACACCTGGTCTCCAACAGATGCATTGAGGTGGATAAATCAAAGATTGACATCATCATCTCCCTTCCTAACCCCACTTCTGTGCAGGAGGTTCGCTCTTTTCTTGGACATGTAGCTTCTACAGAAGATTCATCAAGAACTTCAGCAAGCTTGCCCTGCCACTGCCCAAGTTGTTGTAGAAGGATGTGGCATTCAACTTTGACCAGTCCTGTATTGAAGCATTTTAGGAGCTGAAGAACTGACTCACATCTGCCCCTATCCTACAAGCGCCAAACTGGGACCTACCATTTGAACTGATGTCCGATGCATCCAATTCAGCATTAGGAGTTGTTCTCGGCCAAAGAGCTGGAGTCGGCCAACCAGTGCATGTGATTGCTTATGCATCCAGAACCATGGATTCAGCCCAGCAAAACTACACAACAACTGAGAAGGAACTGTTGGCAATTGTGTTTGCCCTAGACAAATTTCGTTCCTACCTTCTCAGTTCAAAGATAATTGTGTTCTCTGACCACGCCGCGTTGAGATACTTGCTGAAGAACTCTAATGCTAAACCAAGACTAATCAGGTGAATGCTTCTTCTCCAAGAATTTGACATAGAAATCAGACAAGAAGGGCGTTGAGAACTCTGTAGCAGATTACCTGAGCAGAATCGAAAGAGAAAGCAAACCAATGCCTATCCGAGACGAATTCCCTGACGAACAGCTGCTACACATCAAAGCATCCACACCATGGTTTGCCGACATCTGAAATTACGTGGCAACATCTCAATTCCCACCTGAGGCATCCTGTCTATACAAGGAGAAACTTCAAAGTGATGCCAAATATTACATATGGCGTGATCCCTACCTTTGGAGACTATGCAGTGACAAGGTAATCCGCAAGTGCATTCCTGACGCTGAGATCAAATCGGTTCTCCAGTTCTGCCACTCAGCACCTGGAGGCGGTCACTATGGATCAACTCGGATTGCCAGGAAAGTGCTAGACTACGACCTATACTTGCCCGCTATTTTTAGAGACGTTCATCAAATCGTCTCCACCTGCGACAGATGCCAAAAAGCAAGAATGGCTCTGAACTGACGGCATGAAATGCCCCAGCAACCTATTCTGTTCTGTGAAGTTTTTTATGTCTGGGGAATAGACTTCATGGGGCCCTTCCCAGTCTCCAATGGCTACTCATATATCCTACGGGTCGTCGACTATGTGTCAAGATGGGTAGAGGCCATTGCCACCAGAACCAATGATGCTAAGGTAGTAGTGGACTTTCTGAAGTCCAATATTTTCTGCAGGTTTGGTGTGTCGAAGGTGCTCATAAGTAACCAAGGCAATCACTTCTGCAACAAGCCATGGCCTCTCTTCTTTAGAAATATGGGGTGGCACACATAGTTGCCATAGCATACCACCCTAAGACAAATGGCCAAGCAAAAGTTTTCAACAGGGAAATCAAGAAAACACTACAAAAGATGTCCAACCCCAGCAGGAAGGACTAGAGTCGACTCCTTGAAGCCGCTCTTTGGGCACACAGAACCACATACCGAACGTCGTTAGGGATGTCTCCCTACCGGATCGTCTTCGGTAAGACCTACCATCTTCCTGTGGAACTAGAGCATAAAGCTTACTAGGCCGTCAAGCACTACAACCTGGCCTATGACCAAGCAGGAGAATAGAGAAAGTTCCAACTACAAGAACTCGATGAACTTTGCTTGGAAGCATATGAGAACTCCAGGATCTAAAAGCAAAAAGTCAAGAAGTTTCATGACCAGAAGATCCTGAGGAAAGACTTTCATGTTGGCCAAAAAGTGCTAGTGTTCAATTCGAGACTTAAGCTCATAGCAGTTAAGCTTCACTCTAGATGGGATAGACCTTTTGTTATCACTAACATATTTCCCACTGGTGCAGTTCAGTTAAGGGATGAGCATACCAACAGCACCTTCCATGTCAATGGGCATCAAATCAAGCCATTCCATGAAGGTCCAGCGCCAACCATAAATGACATGGAGATCATTTCATTGGTGGAACCAGCTCCACCAGATGGCACAACCTAAGCCTACTCGGCTAAACCCCTCTCAATCTACTTTATGCATTAAGGACAATGTCGGATTCAAGTGTGGGGGAGTGGCCATCTGAGACCACAGAGCAAGTTGTCATTCCTATCTAGCTCTAACTTTCTTCTTACTTACTTTTTTGTACTCTCTTTTTACTTATTTTTCTTTCTTTAATTTTCCCATCTTTCATTATTTGAATTTTCTGTTTACAAGTCCTTTATTTCAATAAGAAGCTACCCAACCGAGTCCATCCCGACTTTGTACCGACTTGATTAAAGCCGAAATCAAAAGAGAGAAGAATTCCTAGTTGAATTCGGAAGTTTGATGAAACAGTGGGGCAGTTCCTCCAATCCTGGGAAGAGGTGATTCTTTCCTGAAGGGAATCAAACCTTTGTGTCCTAAGCGATAAATGACTGAAAAATGGGAAGAGGAAACCTCTAGAGTGAAGGAGAAAAAGTAACTCGTGTGAGAATTTGAGCCTTGCAATAGTGATAGCTTACATTCCTGCCATCTTTCTTCTTCTTGAGTGATTTGCATGCATGATAATTGCGTATTCTGCATTTTGCCTTAACTCTCTGGATACAACTGTTTTCACATGCAGGAATGACATGATCTAGGCCATGTTTCTGATAAGCCTCGAGCCAAATAAAGCCTACCTGAAAAAAATTATGTCCCTTGTCCACCCCCATTGAGCCTGATTAACCAATTGTTCTAACAACTTATTACAAGCCAAGGCCGGAAAAACCATGATCCAACCCTCACCCTCAGGGAGTAGAGGAGCCTTGGAACTGTTTTGGGAGCGAGTCAAAATCAAGTGTGAGGGAGGCCTAGGAAGTAGAATCTGGTCAGAAGTACCTGAAGGCTCAAAAGAAAAGACAAAGAAAAGAATCAAATGTAAGGAAGGAAAAGGAAAGTATATATAGTAGGAAATGAGCAGTTGAGATAATTAAGCTGAATCAAACAAAAACAACAAGCTGCATGAATACAAGAAGAAAAAGAAAGAAATGAAAAGGAAAGGCGAGCAAATTAAGATGGAAGGAGACCACAGCAATCGAGACTGTCCTCATGCTGATAAGACTCACTCCCCATTGCTCCTCTCCTCCCCACAGGTCATGAAGCTAGTTTTCCTGCATTCTATCCTACTTGTGACCTTAGCCTCGCTATAAGCCGAAAAAGTCCTAGTGATCATGACTGTTTGTGTTTTGCAGGTGTAAGAGGAAAGCTTTGACAAGATATGGTAATACCAATTCCATGCAATGCTGAGTGTAAACACAAACCGAACACTTGAGAAAACTAAGAGAGTTGACTGCCCAAGTAAGAGCTCTATCACTCTTGGTTACTTTCCCCGGTTTGTAGGTCATGAAGGCGCCTTAGGCCCGAGGGGAGTAGTCCCCCGATTGCATGAAACATCTTCAGCCGGGATGAAGAGAAGCCGACTCTGTCCAGTCAAATTGAGGAAGTCAACAAAGGAATTTCTCTCCGCCAACCCAAATCTCCCTTGTATAAAACATTTTATTTTACCCAGGAGTGCAAAAGGCTAAGTGTGGGGGTTTGATTAGTCATAAATCCTACACTTTAGGTGGACCTAAGAAGAGTGTTAATAAGAAATTCTTTTACGGAAAAGATGAGTGTTAGCTAAGATTCAGATTAGGAACCTAAAAACAAAGAAAACACAATTCTGTGCTAAATCAAAAGGTATTAGCTAACTATCCTTTCATTACAGGTCCAGCCAAGACTCTCAACCATCCAAGAAGGACCAGACCAAGGGAGTGGTCTACTGACCAAGCCAACTCCATCTCAGCTAGGCCGAGTCGCTCAGCCCAGTGGCCCAACAAGCGAAGCAGCCCAATGAGGAGGGAGCCCAGTGGCACATTCCACGTCACCTTGGAAGTAGCTTGCAGTGCAAGCCATAACAAGGGTAGAATACGGATTTCGTTTTGTAATTCTGTTAGGGACGTTAGCTTTCGCGCCTTGCATATATAGGCGAGACTATGAACAAATCGGGGTCTTTGAATTTATTTTCTGCAAATATTCATTAAGATAATTATCTCGCTCTCGCTTTTCTCCATTTACGGTGGTGCACGGCGTTGTAGTGGTGTTTCTCTCGATCGAAGAAGTACAGGTTTGAGACTGGGAAGCCGAAGTCTGTCAGAGGGGACCACTTGGAATTCCAATGCACTCTAGTAGATCTGATCCTCAACGCTCAAGCTACTGGAGGTGAACCACCACCATCAACCATGGCGATTGTCGTGGAAGATGGATCCATCGGAATTCAGACCACGGTGTTTGTATTCTATTTTCTGTTAATCAATTTCGTCCTGCATTTCCTGCCTCTATTCTTCTCCTCTTCCTCAATTCATGATTTAATCTGCGATTGCAATTGAACCATGAACAAGTTAAACTAAGTCGATTGGAACTGGTTTAGCTAATTTAGTAGGTAATCATTCAATGATCGTTAATAGAGAACCTAAAATCAGCTCTGAACTTAATCTCTACCAGTTGATGAGGTAGCGATTGCGTAATTCCTCAGTATGGTAATGGACGAACCTGTGGCGATTGCCATAAGAATTCCCAAGGCTGACCTAGACTGAGAACTGGAGTAAGGAACTGGAGTAAGGAACTGGGACTATACTTGAATTAATGGAATTGAACACGAATACAGTTATA
The DNA here is from genome assembly GCA_025330945.1 of Mucuna pruriens. Taxonomy (NCBI): domain Eukaryota; kingdom Viridiplantae; phylum Streptophyta; class Magnoliopsida; order Fabales; family Fabaceae; genus Mucuna; species Mucuna pruriens. The sequence continues at coordinate 2,505,026 of JAENHJ010000532.1, forward strand.
TCTTAATAATAATAGTAGTTATCTCATATCAGTAGCATCCTTGCATATGCATTTATTCAATGCATTCCTTTACTTCTACTCGTTTCTGCAATTAAACCCCCTTGCTTACTGCTTTTCGAGTCCGAGACAGAGATAGTCCATCTCTAGCGTCAGCCAGCACTTAGCTGAAACCAAGTCCGACAGGTCTCTGCTGAGACCGTATCGGCTTAGTTTCTACCGAGAGCAACTTGGCCAATGCCGAGACGAGTCAGTACTCTACACTTCAGGTTCTACGTCATTTCACTTCACACCGGATCACAATTGAGCACACTGTGTCCTTGAGAAAAATTGACCTAAGGTTGACTATACTATAGTTAGCTTTAGTTATTTGATGCCCGTGAAGATGACTAAAAATGAATTTATCAAAAAGATTCTAGGATCTCTACACTTCCTTGGCAGTGCTCATGTCGTACCTGCACTTCATTTTGGGTCAAGGCTGACACAACGCCTCCAAATTCCCTACTCCCCTTTATCTTTCTCCTTTTATGTATGCATAATTCCTTGAGGAATTTTGCATACTTAGGGGCCTGTTTAATTGCATCGAGGAGTGGAATATTGATTTCCACCTTTCGAAACATCCTCAACAATTCTTCATCTGACTCTGGCTTCCTTGTTAAGATGGTTCGAGATGGAAATGGCGCTGGGACAGTTTTCTGCCATGGATGGTTGGTGTTATCCAACTACAAGATATCTCACCAATGATGTCAATTCGGTTAGCTAATTCTCTAGTCTTTGGTTGGAAGCTACACCGATTTCATTCACCATAGGAGGTTGACTTAGCCCTCTGATCCCAAACTGTTATGTATTGCTTGCCATGTTGGAGATCAGATGCCTTACTGCTACTGGTGTTTTATCCATCAAAGCTCTTCCACTGGCTACATCGATCATGCTTCTGTCCACCATGGATAGTCCTTCATAGAAATACTGGATCAACAATTGCTCGCTGATCTGATGGTGTGGACAGGTGGCACAAAGTTTATTGAATCTCTCCCAGTACTCATGTAGAGTCTCTTCTGTATGCTGCCTTATCCCACAGATTTCCTTCCTGATGGACGCAATTCTAGATGCCAAAAAGAACTACTCTAGGAATGTGTGCTTCATATCTCCCTAAGTGTTGAAAAGCGCTGGCTGAAGATACAGCCAGTCCTTCGCTGCTCCATCCAGGGAGAATGGAAACGCCTTCATTTTGATGTAGTCCTCCGATATCCCCTACGGTCTCATTGTGGAGCAAACCACATGGAATTCCTTTAAATGCTTGTGAGGGTCTTCTCTTGCAAGACCATGAAATTTAGGCAACAGGTGTATAAGACCAGATTTTAGTTCATATGTTTGAGCTGGCTCCAACTGTGGGTATTGGATGCACCACGATTGATACACCACATCTGGTGTAGCCAACTCCTTCAATGTTCTGTCATCATTCTCCATCTGTCCTGGCTCTGAAAAAAATGTTAGAACTAGCAACAGAATTGTCAGTACACAACTGGTTAGAGTTAATGACAGAATCAGAACTTCTACTATTATTTACTACTAGATTCCTAGTCTTCCTTAATCTACGTAAGGTTTTCTCTATTTTGGGGTCAAAAGCATATAGAGGGTCAGTGCTACTCCTAGTCATGCATTGTACACATTATGCAGAAAAATTAGAATTGAACCAGTACTCACAGAAACAGTAAACTACAACTATTAGTCAATCACCTAGTAAAACTTAAAGAATGCAATGTAAGAAAAATGCAGATCAACTGTATGATACGAAATGAATACAAAACAGAATGCTAACAATATGAAATGCAGAGACAAATATTTTATTATTGTTTTTTATTTTGTTTTTTTTTACGGTGAATTCACGCAGAAAAATTAATAGACACTCAGCATACTTTTATCACTCAAGTAGAAAACAAATTTAAACAATTTCAAGAACTCAATAAACTGACTCAACAAACACACTTTACAGACTCGGGCATCAAATAACTACAGTTAACTATAGTATAGTCAACCCTAGGTCGAATTTTTCTCAAGGACACAGTGTGCTCAATTTTGATTCAATGTGAAGCGAAATGATGTAGAATTTGAGGTGTAGAGTATTGACTCATCTCAGCACTAGCCGAGTTGCTCTCGGCAGAAACTGAGCCGATATGGTCTCGGTAGAGACCTATCTGACTTGGTTTCGGCTAAGTGCAGAACTGACTCTACAGAGATGGACTATCTTTGTCTCGGACTCGAAAAGCAGTAAATAGGGGGTTTTAATTGCGAAAATTAGAAAAAGTAAATGAATGCAGAAAATAAATGCAGATATAACGATGCTATTGATATGAGATAACTACTATTGTTATTATAATGTAACTGTGTTCGTATTCAATTCCATTTATTCAAGTCCAGTCCAGATTCCTTACTCCAGTTCTCAGTCTAGGTCAACCTTGGGAATGCTTATGGCAATCGCCCCAGGTTCGTCGATTACCATACTGAGGAATTACGCAATCGCTACCTCATCAGTTGGTAGGGATTAAGTTCAAAGCTGATTTTAGGTTCTCTATTAACAATCGTTAAATGATTACCTACTATATTAGCTAAACTAGTTCCAATCGGCTTAGTTTAACTTTGTTCATGGTTCAATTGCAATCGCAAATCAAATCATGAATTAAGGAAGAGGAGAGGAACAGAGACAAGAAATGCAGAATGAAATTGATTAACAGAAAATAGAGTACAAACGCAGTGGTCCAAATTCAGGTGGATCCATCTTCCACAACGATCACCATGGTTGATAGTTGTGGTTCACCTCCAGTAGCTTGAATGCTGAGGATCAGCTCCACCAGAGTGTGTCGGAATCCCAAGCGGTCACCTCTGACACACTTCGGCTTCTCAATCTCAAGCATGTACTTCCTCGATCGAGAGAAACACCAATGCAGCATCGTGCACCACCATAAAATGGAGAAAAGCGAGAGCAAGATAATGAACTCAATAAAGATGTGTAGAGAATGAATTCAAAGACCTCTAAAATGTACATGACTATTCCTATTTATACATGAGCGCGTGAACCACGATGCCTACCAGAATTACAAAAGTGGATTTCCTAATCCACCCTTGTGATGCGCGCTGCTTGGTTACTCTAGGAGTGACGTGGCATCTACGTTGGTGCTAAGGTGGCCTTTATGTTGGATGGCTGATGTGGAAGACACAACTAGGCTACTCCTCATTGGGCTGCTATCCAGTGAGTTGCTGGAAATTGGGCCTGGCCGAGATGAAATCGGCTTGAGTCCTCCTATGTTGGACCTGAGAGCCTTGGCTGGACCTACACTAAAAGGAAAATCAGCTGAGATCCTTGAATTAGCACAAGTTTGTATTTTCTCTATTTTTCGGTTCCTAATATGAATCCTAGTCAATATTCATTCCTTAAGTGCAAAATATGCTTGCAACGATCCTTCTTAGGTCCAAGATAAGTGTATAGTTAGTGACCCATCACTCATGCCTATCAAAGACCAATTCCCAGATGAGCAATTGTTGCACATCAAAACGTTTACACCATGGTTTGTCGACATCTGCAATTATGTGGAAACTTCTCAATTTCCATTGGAGGCATCTCGGCTCTACAAGGAAAAACTCCAAAGAGATGCCAAATACTACATATGGGATGATCCCTACGTTTGGAGACTCAACCATGATCAAGTTATTCATAGGTGCATTCCTAACACCAAAATCAATTCAGACCTCCGGTTCTGCCACTCAACACCTGGAGGCAACCACTATGGATCAACTCAGACTGCCAGGAAAGTGCTTGATTGTAGGCTCTATTAGCCCACTATTTTCAGAGACGCTTATTAGTTTGTCTCCACCTGCGACAAATGCCAGAAAGCCGGAATGGCCATGAACAAAAGGCATGAAATGCCCCAGCAACCCATCTTATTTTGTGAAGTTTTTGATGTTTGGGGTATTGATTTCATGGGCCCATTCCCAGTCTCCAATGGCTACTCGTATATTCAGTTGGTCGTTGACTACGTTTCAAGATGGGTAGAAGTCATTGCCACCAAGACCAATGATGCAAAAGTAGTTGTGGACTTTCTAAATTCCAACATTTTCTGCTAGTTTGGTGTGCCAAAGCGCTCATAAGTGACCAAGGCAGTCACTTCTGCAATAGAGCCATGGCTTCCCTTCTCCACAAGTATGGGGTGGTGCATAAAGTTGCCACAGCATATCACCCCAAGCAAATGGCCAAGCAGAGGTTTTCAATAGGGAAATTAAGAAAACGCTACAAAAGATGACCAACCCAAGTAGGAAAGACTGGAGCCGACTCCTTGAGGATGCTTTTTGGGCTCACAGAACTGCATACCAAACACCGTTAGGGATGTCTCCCTATCAGATTGTCTTCAGTAAAACCTGCCACCTTCCTGTGGAGCTAGAGCACAAAGCTTACTGGGCTGTCAAACAATGTGATGAGTCATATTTTATACACTTTATGTGGGCTTAAGATGGGTGTTGTTAAGAATATTTAATGATTAAGAGTCTTGTGTTAACCGAGATTTGAATTATGGACCTAAAAATAGGAGAAATACAAGTACGTACTAAAATAAGATTTTTAACTAACAAAAAGATTAAGACTTATTTTGCAGGCCCAAGTCATCTTGGCCCAAGTCATCTCGGCCCAAGTCATCTCGGCCTAAGCCGAGAACATCCCGGCCAGTCCAGCACTCCCAATCAAGCCAACATCAGTGACGAAAATCTTGCCTAAAATCACCCCGGCAAGATGCAGATATGATTTGTTAAGATGCATATATGATTTGTTAAGATGCATATATGATTTGTTAAGATGCAGATATGATTTGTTAAGATGTAGATATGATTTGCTAAGATAAAGGAATCTGCAATGCAGATATGATTTGCTAAAATTAAGGAATTTGAAATGCATATTTGATTATCCTAGAATTAAGGAATCTGTAATGTAGATTTGATTATCCTAAAATTAAGGAATTTGAAATGCAGATTTGATTATCCTAGAATTGAGGAATCTGTATTGCAGATATAATTATGCCAAAATTAAGGGATTTGTAATCTCCTAGGATTGAGAATCTATAATTCAAAATTGTAATCTCTTAGGATTGAGAATTTATAATCAGTAATTCAAAATTGTAATCTCCTAGGATTGAGAATCTATAATCAGTAATTCAAATTTGTAATATGCTAGGATCAAGGAATTAGTGATTCTATGAGATTAGATTTAGATTTAGCCAGCTTGTGTATAAATAAGCATGCCAGGCCATGTCTTCAAGTGTGGAATTTTAAGCAAAATCTAGAGCTAGCGCCGTCAGCAATCGCAGACACTTCAAGCTAGTACAGTGGTACACGAAGCTTCAATACGGTGTTTCTCTCGGTCGATGAGGTACAGGACTAGGATTTGGGAATGTGGAAGCCTTCAGAGGTGATCGCTCGGTATAGCCGACGCACTCTGTTGGACGAAAACCTCAACGTCTGGCCACCATTGGTGCATCACTGTCGTTCTTCCATTGGCGATCGTCGTGGAAGGCGGACTATTTGGAGACTCTGATTTCTCACCCTTGTATTCGATTTGGTATTCAATAATATAACTGGTTTGCAATTCTGTCTCTTGATTATAATTCCTGCACTTTAATCTGCTTTTAGCTTTGCCGTGACACATTGTTAAGGGTAGATCACGTTAGACTAGGACCGATCGGAACTAGTGTAATAATCTGATTAGGCAGAGAACCTAAAATCAGCCAAGTACATACTCCCTGCCAACTGATGAGGTAGCGATTGTGTAAATCCTCGGTATGGCAACGGACAAACGTTCAACGGTCGTCGTAAGAATCTAAGGTTGATTCGGAGTATAATTCTAAGTAAGAATGGAAACCTTTTGTGTGTTGATTTCCGAATCGGTACAATAGTTAGCACAGATTAGTTTAGCATAGTTTAGTTTACTTTCAGCACTTAGTTTATTTTCTGCACTTAAACACAAACCCCCCCCCCTTATTTACTATTTTCCATAGTCCGAGACCAAGTAAGTCCGACTCCGTCGCGTCTAAATCACTTTTGGCCGAAACCATATCGGTTCCTTGTTAGCCGAGACCGGATTGCCGAGAGCGAGTTGACCTTAGTGTCGCCGAGGTCAAGTCGGCATTTCATAACACTTAGCGTTTTCTGCAAAACTCTGATTTTTACACTTAGCACAATCTGAACACACTGTGTCCTTGAAAGAATTGACCTAGGTTAGCTATACTATAGTTAGCTTTAGTAATTATTTGAGGCGTGTAAGACGACATAAAAACCTGCTTATCACAATGCAATCTGGCCTATGACCAAGCTGGGGAGCAAAGAAAATTCCAACTACAAGAGTTAGATGAATTCCGCTTGGAAGCATATGAGAATTCCAGGATCTATAAGCAGAAAGTCAAGAAACTCCATGACCAACAAATCCTAAGGAAAGACCTCTGAGTCGGCCAGAAAGTACTACTATTCAATTCACGACTAAAGCTCATAGTAGGTAAGCTTCTCTCTAGATGGGACGGACCCTTTGTTATCACTATCATATTTCCCTATGGTGCAATGCAACTAAAAGATGAACAAAGTAACAGCACCTTCTAGGTCAATGGGAATCAAATCAACCCATTCTATGAAGGTCCAGCACCAATTGCAAATGACATGGAGATCATCTCACTTATGGAACCAGCTCCACCAGATGGCACAACCGAAACCTACATCGCCGGCCCCTCTCAATCATATCAGGCATTGAGGACAATGCGAAATTCAAGTGTGGGGGGGCACTGTTGTGGCCATCTGAGACTGCAGAATCTGAACCTTAAATTTAGCTTAAATTTTATGTTGATGTTGTTCAAACCTGTCATTCTGGCTCAATTTTTGTTTGAATCTCTATTTTATTTGTTTCTGTCTTTGTTTCAATTCTCCTTTGAGCCATTTTCCCTTCCTTCCCTGTTTTCAATAAAAGTTGTCCAAACCAAGTCCTTCCAGACTCTTGTGCCATCTCAGCCAGATTCAGAGAGACTTCGGCTAGATAGGGTTTTAATTGTATTTTGTTTTCTATCTTGTTTCCTCCCAGCAGAATTCCAAAATTGGATTGTCGAAAAAAATAATGTTTTGGAAAGAATCTTAAATTGACTTCTGGAAGTTTGATGAGATAGTAGGAAGTAATTCTATAACTCTAAAGAGAGATGGCTCTTGCCTGAAGGGAATGAAACTTTTGTGCTCTAGGAGTGATTGACTGGAAATTGAAAAGGAAAACCTTCTATGATAGAGCAAAATAACCCCTGTGAGAATTTAAGCCCTTGTAAATGTTGATGGCTTGCATCTTGCCATTCTCTCTTTTCTGGTGTGATTTTTGCATTCATGATTAACTGTGTATTCTACATTTTTCCTTGACTCTCTAGTTACAACTGTTTTCACATGCAGGAATGACATGATCTAAGCCATATTTCTTATGAGCCCTGAGCCAAATAAAGCCTACCTAAAAAATAAAATTCTATCCCTTGTTCACCCCCTTGAGCTTGATCAACCATTCTTCCTAATAGCTCATTACAAGCCAAGGCCAGAAAAACCATGATTTAACCTCACCCTTAGGGAGAAGAGGAGCCTTGGAATTGTTTTGGGAGTAAGTCATCATCAAAGTGTAGGGGAAGTTCCAAGATGTAGAATCAATTCAGAATCTTCTAAAGTCTCAAAAAGGAAAGAAAAGAAGCGAGCGAATGAAAGAAAAAGAGAAAAGTAGAAAAACGGCTAAGAATTCAAAGCTGAAAACAAGGAATTACAGCAAAGCTGCATGAATATTAGAAAAGAAAGAAAAAGATAAGATAAGAAAAAGGGAGAGAAGTGAGCATATAAAAGTGGAATAAAGGAAAGAGATCACAGCATCCTGGGTTGCCCCTCATGCTGATGAAGCTTACTCCCCATTGCTCATCTCTTCCCCACGAGTTCTAAAACCACTTTCCATATTTTATCCTACTTGTGTCCCTAGCCTTGCTACAAGCCGAAAAGAAGTCCTAAGGATCATGACTACTTGTGTTTTTGCAACTGTAGCAGGAGAGTCTTGTCAAGGTAAAGGAATGCTAGTTTCATGCAATGTTAAGTGTAAATACAAACCCAAACACTTGAGAGACCGAGAGAATACTTGCCCAAGTGAGAGCTCTATCACTCTTGGCTACCTTTTGTTGTTGCAGGTCATGAATTCGCCTTGAGCACGGGAGAAGTAGTTTTCAGATTGTTTGAGTATCTTAATCTCAGGTTGAATGAGTGCCAATTCTATCTCGGTTGAACTTAAGGAGGCCAAATCGAAAAAAAAATTCGTTTTTATCCTTGAAAATCTCCCTTGTTGGGTTCATTTAATTTTGCCCAGGAGTGCAAAAGGTTAAGTGTGGGGGTCTGATGAGTCACAAATTATACATCTTTTAAGGACCTAAGAAGAGTGTTGTAAGATTATTTTGTGCTTAAGAATTGAGTAATAGATAAGATTCATATTAAGGACCTAAAATTAGAGAAAATATAAATCTGTATTAAATTGAAGGTCTTAGCAAATAAAAAGTCTTCTTCCCTTCTCTGTAGGACTGAGCCGACTCCACCTCAGCCAGGAGAGTTGTCTCGGCCAGGCCCAATCGCCCACTGAAGAGCAGCCCAATTGCGTCATCCACATCAGCAATCCAACACAAAGGCCACGCAGCTCCAGCTCAGCTGCCACATCATAACTGGAGAAGCTTGCAGCGCAAGTTACGCAAGGGTAGATTAGGCAATTCACCATGTAATTCTGTTAGGAGTTAGTTAGGAATAGTTAAGCAGTCACAGTTGTGTATAAATATGAGGAACTGTGCACTGTTTCAGGGTCTTTGAATTCACACTCTTCCCACATTCACTATCTCCATTAAATCGCTCTCGTTTTCTCCATCTACAATGGTGCACGGTGCTGCATTGGTGCTTCTCTCAATCAAGGAGGTGCAGGTTTGAGACTGGGAAGCTAAAGTCTGTCAGAGGGGACTAATTGGGATTTCCAACACACTATGGTGGATCTGATCCTCAACGCTCAGGCTATTGGAGGTGAACCACTACCATCAACCATGGCGATCGTTGTGGAAGATGGATCCACCTGAGTTTAGACACTGTGTTTGTAATTTGTTTCCTACTAATCGAATTTTGTTCTGTAATTCTGATCTCTGTTTCCTTCCTTTCCTTTAATTCATAATCTGAATCGCGATTGCACTTGGAATTTGAATCATGTTAAACTAAGCCGATTGGAATTGGTTTGACTAATTCAGTAAGCAATCAACTAATGAATGTTAATTGAGAACCTAAAATCAGCTCTGAACTTAATCCATGCCAACTGATGAGGTAGCAATCGCATAATTCCTCGGTATGGCAATGGATGAACCTTTGGCGATTGGTATAAGAATTCCCAAGGCTGATATGGACTAAGAACTGGAGTGAAGAAATTGGACTGGACTTGGATTAATGGAACTGAACATGAACACAGTTATATCATAATAATAATAATAATAGTAATATTCGTAATAGTAGTATATTTTCTCTGCATTCATAGTTTCGTTTACCTTCTATTTTACTTGACTCGTATCCAAAACCCCCTTGTTTAATGCTTTCTAAGTCTGAACGGAGTTAGTCCAACTCTGTTGCGTCAAGTTTGCAAACAGCCGAGTCCGAGTATGATAGGTCTCTATCGAGATTATATCGGCTCAATCTTTGCCGAAAGCAACTCAATCAGTGGCCGAGACGAATCAACACTCTGCACTCTAGATTCTGCATCATTTTGTTTCACACTAATTCGCAATCGAGCACACTATGTCCTTGAGAAAATTCGACCTAGGGTTGACTATACTATAGTTAGCTTTAGTTTATTTAATACACATTGAGATGACTAAAAATAGAGTTTATCATTGGCCAATTGAGTCCGACATCAGCAAATAAATTTTCCCCACCTCATTCACCACCCACTGAACTGAAGCCATTGCCAGATCATTTGACGTATGTCAACCTGGATGACCACCAGCACTTCCCAGTTATAATAGCTAACAATCTCCACGAGAGTAAGAGGAGAAGTTGCTGAACGTCTTAAGGAAGTATAAAAAGGAAATTGGGTGGACGTTATTAGACCTTCCTAGGGTCAACCCCTCCATTTGTATGCATAAAATCCTATTGGACGAAAAAGCCCGACCAATAAGGCAGTAGTAGAGACAACTGAACCTGACCCTCCTAGACGTAGTCAAGAAAGAAGTGATGAAACTACTTGTAGCCAGGATCATCTATCCCATCTCTGAAAACCAATGGGTCAGTCTGATACAGGTAGTTCCAAAGAAGTCTAGGATGACAATGCTGAAGAATCGGCAAGACGAGTTGGTGCCAACATAAGACTACCTTCACTTGCCCATTCGATACATTTGCTTAAACCTGGATGTCGTTTGGCTTGTGCAATGCTCCGAGTACATTCCAGAGATGTATGATCAGCATCTTCTTGGATTTATTGAAGGATTGCATGGAAGTCTTCATGGATGACTTCACTGTATATGCCGAGTCCTTTGAAGCATTTTTGGAAAACTTGTCTCGTGTGTTAACTAGATGCATCAGAAAAAACCTCGTGCTTAATTTTGAAAAGTGTCATTTTATGGTTATCGAGGGAATTGTATTGGGACATCTCATATCCAGTACAGGGATTGAAGTCGACAAAGCTAAAGTCAAAACTATTACTTCTTTGCTTAACCCTGCCTTTGTGCGAGAGGTTTGCTCATTTCTTGGACATGCAGGTTTCTATAGGCGTTTCATCAAGAATTTCAGCAAGATTCCACTTCCCTTGTCCAAGCTGTTGTAGAAATATGTGGATTTCATCTTCGATTAGCCCTGCACAGAGGCGTTCCAAGAGCTGAAGAAGTGACTTACATCAACACCGATTCTCCAAGCACCAAACTAGGAGTATCCATTCGAGCTAATGTGTGACGCATCCAAGTCAACACTAGGAGCCATCCTAGGCCAAAGAGTCAACAAGTAGCTACATGTCATAGCATATGTGTCTCGAAAAATTGATCCGGCCTAGATAAACTACACCACTACAGAAGAAGGAGCTGTTGGCAAGTGTTTTTCCTTAGTCAAATTTCTTTCTTATTTGCTTGGCTCCAAAATTATCATTTTCTCTGACCATGCAACATTGAAGTTTTTGTTGAAGAAGACAAATGCAAAACTAAGACTAATTGGGTGGATGCTTCTCCTTCAAGAATTCAACTTGGAGATTAAAGATAAGAAAGGTGCGGAGAATGCAATAGTAGAGCACCTGAGCCGAATTGAGAGAGGATTCGACCCACTTCCGATTTGAGATGACTTTCCTGACTAGCAGATATTTGTAATTTCCTCATAACATCTACGTTTCCACAAGGAGCATATAGAGCATACAAAGAAAAAATTAAAAGTGATGCTAAATATTACATATGGGATTATTCGTATCTTTGGAGACTCTACAGTGACCAAATCATTTGCAAGTGTATTCTAGATCCCGAGATCCAATCGATCCTCCATTTCTGTCATTCAGCATCTAGAGGCGGCCATTATGAATCAAGTTAGACGACTCGAAAAGTGCTCGACTATGGATTTTATTGGCCTACCATTTTCTGAGACGCTCACCAATTTCTCTTAACTTGTGAACAATGTCATCGAGTAGGAATGGCCATCAACCGAAGGCATGAAATGCCCCAATAGTTGATTCTATTTTGTGAAGTTTTTGACGTGTGGAGTATTGATTTCATGGGACCATTCCTTATCTCCAATGGAAACTCTTATATTCTTCTTGTCATTGACTATGTGTCAAGATGGGTGGAAGCTAAAGCCACAAAGGCTAACAATGCTAAAGTTATTATGGATTTCCTAAAATCCAATATTTTTTGCAGGTTTGGTGTGCCAAGAGCGCTTATCAATGACCAAGGGAGTCACTTCTGCAATTGAACGATATCCACCTTACTCGAGAAATATAGGGTAATGCACCAAGTTGCCAGTGCTTATCATACCCAAACCAATGGTCAAGCTGAGGTATTCAATAGGGAAATTAAGAAACTTTTGCAAAAGATGACAAATCTCAACCGGAACAACTGAAGCCAACTCCTAGAGGATGCTCTTTGGGCCCATAGGACAACATACCAGACTCTGTTAGGAATGTCTCCCTACTGGATCATTTTTGGTAAAGCATGCCACTTGTTGGTTGTGATCGAATGTCGAGCTTACTGGGCAGTCAAGAAGTGTAACATGGCCTATGACCAAGCCGGCAAAGAAAGGAAACTTCAATTGTAGGAACAGGAGGAGCTGTGCTTGGAAGCATACGAAAACTCTCGGATTTATAAGAAATAGGTAAAGAAATTCCATGATAATAGGATCTTGAGAAAGGAGTTTAGAATCGGCCAGAAAGTAGTATTGTTCCACTCCCAATTAAAGCTCATAGTCGGTAAGCTCCGTTCCAGATGGGACAGTCCATTTGTTATTACTAATGTCCTTCCTTTTGGTGCAATATAATTAAGAGACAAAGCTAATAACAAAAATTTCAAGGTCAATGGGCACTAGATAAATCCTTTTCATGAAAGTCTGACACCGATGGTGGGTGAGGTGGAAAGCATCTCTTTGATGGAACCGGCCCTCCCAAAAGACACACCTTGGGAAGAATTTCCCCATCCCCTTATATTCATATGTTTGCATTGAGGACAATGCATCATTTAAGTGTGGAGGGAGGTGTAGTGTAGCTGGGAGTAGTTGTTTTTGTTTTGCTTATTTACGCTTGTATGTGTTGTATTTTATCGATTCTAATCCAACTTCAACTCTAGATGTGTTTGTTATTTTTATCAAGTCTGTGCCAACTCCAGTTCCGTGATATGTCGGGTCCACACCGACTCCAGTTCTGTTTTTCTTTTTCATTTTTATGTTTCCATTTTTCTATATTTTTTGTTTTTTGTTTTTTGCTTTTTGTTTCCGTTTTCAGTTTTTCTATTTCTTTATTTTTCTATTTTTTGAGTGTTGAGAAAATGCTTTGCAAAATTTAAATGGATTTCTTTAAGTTGAATAAAAGATGAAGAAGTAGTGCATAATCCTGGATAAGAGGTTTTCAACTTGACATGGAAGGAAATTTTTGCATCTTTAGACAATGAGTGACTGAAAAATTAAAATTGAAACTATTATTGATAGAGCATTTAAACCGTGTGAGAAGTTGAGCCTTCTATATAATAATGGCTTTCATCTTACCATTCTCTTCTTTCTTATGTGATTTTGCATCTATATTGATAGATTACTCTAGGTTTTTCCTTGACTCTCTTTTATACTTCTTGTCTCACATGCATTAATGATATGATTTAGCTCTTCTTTCTTATAAGCTACTAACCAAATAAGACCTACCTTGCAATGAATCCCTTGATTAACCTCTTTGAGCCTATATAACCATCTTTTTTTTTATATGGTAGCTCATTATAAGTCCAAAAGTCGAAAAACCATGATCAACCTAAACCTTGGGGGTCAAATGAGCTTTGGAATTGTTTTAGGAGTAGGTTCAACATAAGTGTGAGGGTGATACTCCAAGGCATTATGAGTAAAAGGTACATTGAAAAAGTAGTTTGTACCAAGTGATACTCCTATATTGGGGAAAAAGGATTGTTGAAAAAGAAAGAAAAGGGGGTAAAAAGAAAATGGTGGATGAATAAAAGAGGAAACGGAAAAAGCAAAAAGGTTGCGAGTAAAATGCAACACAAGGCTGCAAGAATACAAAGGAAAAATAAAAAGTGAGAAAAGAAAGAAAAATATACAAAGGAAGAGGTAGAGCATTGGAAGTTACGTGAAATATTTAAAATAAAAGACTTGTAGTATCTTAGAGTTAGTCTCCATACTTATAAGACATGTTCCCCATTTGCTGCTCTCTCCCTTTGGTTATTGAAGCTCACTTCACTTTCTTGTATCCTACCTTAACCCTAGCCATGTTACAATCCTAACAAAAGTCCTATTGATCACTATTGCATGTGTGTTCAATTTGTAAAAATTTAGAATCTAGTCAAAACTTAGTAGTGCTAGTTAACATAGGGTGCTTGAGTATAAACACAACCCTAAACACTTGAGAGATTGAGAGCACATACCTTACGAGGGCTCTATCATTTTTGGTCGCTCTTTAAATTTTTGTTATTTACTTGTTCACTTTGGATTTTGAGAATGTACTTTCATAGATTGTTTGGATATCTTGATTCTAAGGTGAATGTATACTTAGTCTGTTTATCAACTTGATGATTTCATTTGAAAATACATTTTATTCTCGCAATCAGTTGTTTTTCATTTTTCTTTGATGATTTCTTTCGATTTTTCCCAAGAGTGCAAAAGTGTAAGTGTGGGGGTCTAGTAATTCATATTTTAGACACCTAATAAGGTCTTAAGATGGGTATAGTAGACTGCGTTATAGCTAAGAATCGCATATTAGTTAAAATTTAGATTATTGGGCTAAAAATAGGGAAAATACAAATCTATGCTAATTTGAGGATTTTAGCTAACAAAAAGAGTAAACTCATTTTGCAGGTCAAAACTAGAGTCCAAATGAAGTTAGTCCAGCCAAGACTAAAGTCGTCCTAGCCAGATGAAGTCGTCCTGCCTAGACGAGTTCCTCTCCAAGCCGACTCCATCTCCGCAAGTCGACTCCGTCTCCAGTAGTCAAGTTCAATTCGTATGCCGACTCTGTCTCCAATAGTCGAGTCCAATCTGCGTGCCAACTTCGACTCTAGTAGCCAACTCTAGATGCTGAGTCTTCTCATCTATCTGGATTCGTCCTGGAATCAAAGACCGACTCTGCTCCAACAATTTCGAGCATGTGATAATTTAGGAAGTAGTTAGTTAGGTAGTTAAGTCTGTTATTTTAGTTAGCTGTTAGTTAGTTAGTCAGTTATTTCTGTTAATTAGTTAGTGTTCAGTTAGTTAGTTAGTTAATTAAAAAGTGTATAAAAAGGGATGCATAACTCATTCATGGAGTTAGACAATTGAGTTGGACAATTGTATCGTTCAGTTCACACACACCTACACACATACACTATCACATCCTTTGAACAGTGTTTCACGGTGCTTTAGTATGGCGCCTAGTTGATCAAGTGGATGCAGGTTCAGAGTCTGGGTAGCGACCGATTGCTAGAGGAGGTTGACTAGTTTAGCTGGCACACTCTGGTGGACTAACCCCTCTATATCTGGCCATCTTTAGTGGAACACTATAGCTCTGCCATGGCGATCACTATGGGAGGTTGAGTCCATAATTCCATGTATCAATACAATAGTTCTGTAGTAAAGTGGTTTGTGTTTCTCTACTTTTCTATTTGTGATTCCTATTTTGTTTCTCTATTCTTACTTGTGTCATGATCATACACGCATAAGAATAGACCATGTTAGGTTAAGGGTCGATCGAAACCAATCTAGCAACTTTATAGGTAATCGATAGAAAGCCTAAAATCAACCATGTGCGTAATCCTTGCTAACTCAAAGTCGCAATTGTGTAAGCTCTCAGTCAGCAATGGACGAATGTTAGGCGATCGTCTTAAAACTTAGGTTGGTTTGGAATCACATGCATTATAAGGAATCGGAACCAATTACCTGCTAAACCATTGGATTGATATGTTAAATATTTGTTCATTGTTTGTTTGCCCTTAATTTCGTAGCTCATTAGTTTACTTTCAGCAATTACTTTGTAATTCCAACAAAAACCCACCTGCCTTTACATTTGTTGTTTGAGTTTGCATTCTGCATTCTCGATTCTGCATGATTCTCTACGTTCCACACTAGGCATCACATGAATACATGTGTCCTTGAGAAATTTGACCTAGGTTGACCCTATGCTATAAAAATCATAAGTAATCTAGTTATTTTTTATATTTGTGTTGACAACTAAAACACTTATCACTAACCCAACCAAAACTACAAGGCAAGCTAATCCTAAATAAAGCCCAAAGTCCTTCTCGATCTAGCAACCAAATTAGCAATGAAAAATAGCAACATACTAGTGAATGAAATGCGTTTGCAATGGAAATGGGTCTGAAGTGGGCCTTCAGCCCAAGGCTTAAGCTATACTATGAAAATACACCTACTCTAATACAAAAATAAATGAAAAGTAATATATACAAAAGGCTACACAAGGTTAATTTGGAAACTGAACAAATTATACAAAGTGTGTCCTTCTTTGGCCTCTCCTTAGCCTTATAGGATGGTCAATTCTTGTTGCACTTCTCCTTGAAGTTTCTTAAGTCTTCCCTTAGTCATTGGACCCTCAAGTGCAAGAGTTTCCTCCTCCTTTAAGCCTTCATGAAAAATATGACCATGACCCTCCATATATGCATTAGTTATGCTCTAAGGTAAATAATATTAAGATTCAAGTAAGGCCTCAAGATTGGCTAACTATAGCTAATTTGAAGTATCATGGCTATAAGTTTGATATGTCAAAGATTTCTCAATGGCAAAATTATGATAGCAATTAGGCTCTCACTATGATGGTTAGACCATGGGGTGAAATTACGTACTATTATAAATGTAGGTAATTTAATAATTGAAGATAGACTACTACATTACACATATGCACAAATTTTAATTCCACGTGTGAGATATTATGCAAATTACTTAAGGAAGACATTTGTAGACTTTGGGCCATTAAAGAATAGATTGCTATCAACTAGCCACATAACATATGCCATTACATGAGCATGCATAAGGCCAAAGAACTAATGTCCCTTCCTTATTGTATATTGGTAACAAAGATTTTGGAATATCATGGAATTGATGGTGTTGATGAGGGTGAGATCACACCAGACTCATATAATAGATTCAATGTTCATATCTTGACCAGTATGAACATTAAACACATTAATAAAGGCTGGCAATATGGTAATGAAGCACAACATCATAAACAAAAAAAATGTAAAAGAGAAAATGCACAAGTGGGTGTTGGAACATACAATGGTGAACAACCTTAACCATCCTAGGTAAATCCAAATAATGATATTTTGAATCACATATACGGTGACATTCAAAGTTTACAATAAGGACTGGATAATTTAGCTATCACGGTGCGTGAGATATATACAAAGATGAACCAAAGATTCAAAGAGCTTAATAGACATTTTGAAGGATTAGAACAATTTTACCAACATCATCCACCTCCATATCCATTGTTGATTGATGTTTACCTTATCATTTTTAGTTGTTGAACCTATATTTGGTACTTTTCGACTTTATTTAGATATGTGGATCATTTTCATGTATTTTATGAACATATTACTTTTATTATTGTTGTGAAATATTTATTAATAATTACTAAAATGTAAACTTAATCAATTAAATTATACCATAATGATATATTTCATATATTTATAATTTGATCTTAATCGATTAGAAAAACTACATTTTTGGAACTACTATCTAATGAATTATAGAGTTCATATCAAATTTATCAAGCTAAAATTAATTTATATATTAAAATTAATTTTTATTCAATTATAATATAACTCTCTAGTTACCAATAATCAATTTTATATATATATATATTACAATATAAACACTGAAATGAATTTAATCGATTATGATTTACGTTTAATTAATTAAATATAAGTCTATGTAATTTTAAAATAATTGATTATACAATTGATCGATTAAATTCTCCGCAATTTCGAAATAATTGATGACAACTAATATTTAATCGATTGAATCTTATATAACTTTAAAATAATTAATTAAAATTTATCTAATCAATTAAATAATTTTTTTTGAAATTTTAAAATAATCGATTATATTTATATACAAAGATAAATTAAAAATTGATATATTTTTATATTTTATTTTATCTTTTAAAACAACTTTACAATTTTATTTTTTTTTATTTAATTTCTATCAAACAACTTAAATTTCCTTATGTTTCTTACGTATTGCTCACTATACTATTTCTTTCCACTCCACTCCATTCATCATCACTCTACCGTACCCAAAATAAAATCTTGAGGACTAAAATCCACATATACAATATTTGAAGAATAAAAAATATAATTAAGTCTATATATTAATTCATATCTATAAATATTAACTTTAATATTAGTGTATATCTTTATTACTATATATTATTAATAGTAGTATATATGTTTAGTATTTACTTATTTTAATATTATTAGTATATATTTATTATTATTAATTTTAATATTATTAGTTTATATAATTTTAGTATTATTTAATTTAATAATATTAAATATATGTACATTTTTTTCGTATTTAATTTAGCATTCCATCAATCATATGTCGGAAAAAAAAATATACAAGAATATAAAATTTAGATAAGATTTTTAATAAAACTAACCCAATGTATCATGGTTACGTTTCCTTCGAAGAGGATGAAACGTAATGATCACTATTGGACACCACAGGAATGGGAAAGTGATGAAAACGAAGCAGACGTGGAACAAGTCCTAGCATAGGTTATGCCCCTTAGGCAAAGGATTGTGACACGTGGACGTTCAAGATTTCACACAAACTCCCACCAACTCCTTATAAATTTTGGTCACGCTTCTTCTTGAAACTCATTCCGGTGAGTATTGTAAACTACCAATCATCGTTTCTTTGTTCTGCATCAGTGCGTGCGATTCTATTTTTAGATTTTGAGAATGTCTAGCTGTGGCAGTGGCAACTGTGGGTGCGGAAGCAGCTGCAAGTGCGGCAGCGGCTGCAAGTATGGAATCGCTTTTTGGTTATCCTTTTAATCTGCACGATAAACTTTTAAAATTACTTTTTAAAAACTTATGTTTTTATATAAAATTTGTGTTGGAAATTAATTTAAACATGAATTTTAAGTCTGTTATTGCTATCTCACAAATGGGATTTTCGGTTTTATTCATGGAATGTTTTGATTGGTTTTTCAAATACCCTTTAGATTGAGTTGTGTGAATCTTGTTACTTAATTTTTCTTACTTCAGAGGTTTCTAAGGGATAGGATTTGCTGTTTTATGAGTCTTAGTGTTGCTTACACAGTGTCTTTGATCTCCCTCTTTCATCTTTTGCTATTTTATTAGGGGGAATTTTTCTGAAACTACAAGGGTTTTCAAGGGTAGGGTTCTCCTTTCTTTCACAATCGTTTCTCTTTCCAAGAAAAAATTCTGGGTATTTTGATTGACTCCGTGGGTACCATTTTGGTTGAAGTTTATGAAATTCGATGCTTTATTCTTCTTTCAACATCGGTATTTAAGAGGGTAGAACACGGCTTTCAGTGAGACTGTTTTGCTTTCAGTGTCTTTTTTTGTGTTAGAGAAAAAATCTTCTGGGTATTTTAAGTACCTTATTTTGGTAAGTTCTTCATTAAATTGTCCAAAAAGATAGAACTTTACATTTTTTATTTTTTCTGCATCGATTTCCTCATATGATCTCACTAAAATCGACATTTCTGGAAAAAGTTTCCTGTCTCGAAAGTATCAAAGAGTATCCCATTTTATGAAATTCCTTTTTATTCAATTTTATTTTTCCACTTGTTTTCATTTTTTGAATACAAAAAGAGCCTAAAGGCCTCCCACTTGTTTTCATGAACCTTATGTTTGTTGATTTTTCTTGTGCCGCAGTTGCAATAAGTACACTTCCAACTTGAGCTACTTTGAGAAGACAACCTCAGAGACTCTAGTTCTGGGAGTTGGGCCTGTTAAGGTGGAATTGGAGGGTGCTGAAATGGGTGTTGCAGCTGAGAGCAGTGGCTGCAAGTGTGGATCAAACTGCACTTGCGACCCATGCAACTGCAAGTGAAGTGAAGATATAAGCTTGAAGCAGGGATAGCTGTAATATATGTATCAACAATCCACACTTAATAATAAGAAGTATGCGTCGTGTTTGGTTCGATTGGTTCGATCAACTCGGTTTGGTGTTTTAGAATAAAGGGGTAGTGGCTCACCTTTGCAATTTCAATTGTTCTAGGATTTGCGGGCGTTTTAAGCTATTCTGACTTTGTGTTTGTTCGGTCTTATATAAATAAGTAATTTGAATCATCAATCTCTGATAATAAAATGGAATACTATTGATGTTATATTAATAAAAGGTTTGTTAAATAAGTTGAGCATACATAATTATCGAGATAAACAAAATTATTATTAACCATAATTTTTTTAAAAATATTTAACATAATTATATATTTAATATTTAAATTTAAAATTATTGTAGAGCTGGATAACACAATAATTGAACAGGGTTCGGGCTACACTCGACTGGGCTTGTAGATGCACAATGCAGGCCAGCCTGCTCTAATTCAAGAGTTTGAGTTTCCTTGCTCCTAAAGCAGGGCCACAACGTGAGGTTGGCTTCACAGAGCACCCACCACTTCTTACTCTTGACAGTGGAGGGGGTAACAGGCCACGGTACTAATAGCCCATAAATAGCCGGGTATGCCAAGCTCCTGAACCATTATTTAAAAAAAAAATACCAAAAAGAAAACTCAAAACTATTAAACTTAAATTAGTTGACTCATGCATTTACTGGTGTATTTAAATATATTAGTTCGGCTAAAAAAAATTGCGGGTCTTACCTTTCGAATCCTAAATTTCCTTTCGAGTTTGCTAGATTGCCATTGATATGACGCATGAAGTTACAAAATAATATATAACTAAAATTTATTGATTATTATCACAGAAGTTAAATTATTTTCACATATATTTAACGAATTATCAGTAAAAAATAATTATTTGAGGGCAAAAATAAAATAGGCTGTAATTAAACTTTTAACATTAAAAAACAAAAGCAGACATGTGTTTATTGAAATAGACAAAGAAATATACTCGTGTAATAAATATGTTACTAGCAATAAAAAAAAAAATCAATCCTATAAAAGGATATTAAGGCCTACTTGACGGATAGGATATATATATATATATTCTTTTCATATTTTTTTATAGTTACAATTATAGTTATTTAATAAGATTTTTCCATATGAAAATGTCATTGGAAATCACTGTTTTAGAATACAAAAGGTTTTATTTAATATCTCCATATTAATATGCTATTAAATTTAATGAACTATATTAGATTTTAGTGGTAGTCTTACATATTTAATATAGTCGTAGTTTTTTAATAGAAAAATACTTATAAAAAGATTAACTTTATTGTTACAGTGTAATAAATTGACTTCTCTTTCGATTAATTTAATAATTTTTCTAATAGATAATGGTAAAGATATTTATATTACTCAAAGATATTGATTTAAAATAATAAACTAAAAGATTAAAGGTCGGAGATCTTACATTGATTAGTGGGATGAGCACCTTTAACCTTTTCACTATAGTATGCAATAAGGTGTTTTTGCAAATCGGGTATTCTTGCAACAAAACAGTCTCTATCTTATATTAGAGGCATCACACCCCAACTCAAAAGACTTAGTAAAGTTTGAGAGTGCTAGGATGGGGCATGAATGAGTCTATCCTTCAAGGCTTTGAAGGCTCTCTCTTCACTCTCCTTACATTTAAAACTAACTTTCTTTTAATTATTTCATTGAGGAGAGTTACAAATGTACTAAAGTCTTCCACAAACCCCTAATAAAAACTAGCAAACCCATGGAAACTCCTCACCTTACTCACCGTCTTAGATATGGGCCATTCTTAGATTAACTTAACCTTCTCCTCATCTACCTTGACTCCATGGAAGCCAACTACAAAGCCGAGGAAGACAACCTCATGAGTACAAAAGGTATATTTTACTAAATTAGCATGAAAATAAAGGTTACATACACACAAGAAGGGGGTCGAATTGTGATTGTGTGTGTGATTTTTGAAAGCGTTTTGCAAAAACAAAGGATATATAACAGAATTTTAAATCACCGTTGAAAAAAGTCCAAAGAACTGTAGTAAGTAAAAAGGGTAAGGTAAAAGAGAAATGCATACAAAATTTATACTAGTTCACTTTTCCAATAGAGATACGTTTAGTCCCTTTAACACGAAGGATTTTCACTAAGTCCAACTAACTTATAGACAAGTATTACCTATTCAGGTATATCCCTTGTAATCTACCTGATTACAAGTAAATCCAAGTATTTTTTTGCACTTAACCTTTTTATGCTATCTCAACAACTATACAGATTTTTTACAAAAACTAACTCACATAGTGAACATATAGCAATGCAAAGCATAATCACTTAGCTTTGCTTCGCAAAGTAAGCTTTACAAAGTTTTTACAAAATGTTGCCCAAAAGCATAAGAGTGTATATTGTGTAAGTTTGTGTCTTTGTGTGTACATTTCTTTCAGCTTGAACAATCCCTTTTTATAGACACGTAGAATGCAAACGTTGCTTCTGCATGTGGAGTGGTTACCTTAGCATTAAATGCCAAAGATTTGCTTTTCATTGTACTTCTGCAATGACTCCTATTTTCTGAAGATAGAGAAAAGTTGTGTCAAAGAAAGTTGTTTTTCTCTGAACTTGATATGTTGTCTTCAGTTAATAAGGGTAGAAGCTTCTTTTTGGTTCCTTCTATACGGAGTCATAATTTGAGCTTCCTTTTATCAGACTTGACTTGTAATAATGAAATATTTAGAGTAGCTCTTTGTCAATCTGAAACCTAACACTTTCTCAACATAAAGCATTAGGTGAAACAAAAATTTGAACATTGAGTCATGATTACAAGCTCGTATATGAAGGAAAGATTTCATGTGATAAAGATACATATTTTAAATAACTCTTTATGCTTGAATAGAGATATTTCCTCAATTGAATAGTACATTCTTTCTATTTTGGATTACCTCTTCTTTTGGATGCCAAAAACATCTTTCGACAACAAGCTTGTCTTTGGACAGCAAGCTCATATTTGGATAGCAACTACCGGTTTGGACGACAAGCTTCTCTTTTGGACACACATATTAAAACTTATATAATTCTTAATGGACGTGTAACAATCTTCAAGACAATTAACTTGCTATTCTTTTGAAAGCAATAAAGTACTTGTTAAATATAAAATATCATTATTTAATCATAATGTTTGTTATCATCAAAACTCTTAGGTTGTTTTGGACGCATAAACTTATGTTCCAACAATCTCCCTTGTTTTATAATGACAAAAATTATGTTAAAGAAAAAGATATTTAACAAATATACAATTAAGTACAAAAATTATTTTAGGCTCCCCAGAGTTATATAATCATCATATATTAAGTTTAGAGCTCCCTCTTAGCTAATGGGTTAAGCAAATCAGAGCTTAAACGAATTAGAGCATAAAAGGCTTATACAAGGATCAAAGCATACGTAAAAGATTATCATATTAGATAAGAAAATATGATATTAGAGCATATGTAAAAGAATATCATATTAGGTAAGAGCATATAAAAGAACATATTTGGGATCAAAGTATTATATGATAAAATCAAAGCATATAAGCCATTTAAAAGAAATTGAAACATCATATGATAAAATGTAGAACATATGTATTAACTGATAGTATCTTTCTCCTTTACTTTTTCTCCCCCTTTTTTATTATCAACAAAAAGGATAGGATGAGAAACCATCAACTTAAAAAATAGTAAAAGAAAATAAAGAAAAACATGAGAAAGAAAAGGTTTAAGGGTTTGAAGGGGTGGGGATTTTTGTTGTTGTTGTCAATCATTGGAAGCTTGGGATAGATCCTATCTGGTTGAATTAGGACCTTGGTGGAAGGCTTGATGACCAATAACGGTGGTGTGAAGTGTTGGGCTCTCAACTCAGAGTTGGCTTCAATAAGCTTAAACATTAGAAGATCTTTTGGATTTGCAAAGAAGCCACGAGTCAATGTGTCCAAAGGTGTGAACTTTAATTCTTAGGGAAAGACTTGGATTTTGATGGACTCAGTTATTTTGCTTCTACAAAAATCTTCTCCTTTATCGTTAACAGGAATGTAGTGTTGTTGAGCTCCAAGATGGTTAACATTTATGGATGGATATGTGATGAGGTTGGGGAAGGTTTTTCTATGATTATGGATGAGTGGTAAGGGTACATAGAGAGGGCCAAGCTAGTTGGATATTTAGTTAGGGGTATGGATTAAGGAGGTGAGTATGTGGCTAGGTGAGGGTATTTCTGTATTGGTAGGAAGGTTTCATGTTTTGGTTGTTGAAGGAAAAGAACAGGCTATTCTTTCCTTAACTGAGAGGTTGGATCAGTTGGGTCAATGGTGTCCATAGGCATATGGACAACAAGTTGTATAGGTAAAAGAGGGCTAAAGTGTAAGGATGAATTGTTTGGGTTTTTTTGGAGGGGTTTGTTTTCTGGTAAGGTTTGAGGTGTTTGAGAAAGGGTGTTCAATTATGGTGGTTGGTTCAGGGTCAATGTTTTGTGAAGATGAAGGGATAAAAGAGATAGGTGTAAGTGAAGTAGGTTTATGATGGTGATGTTAGGGTATGTATTTGTAACATTTTCCTTTTTGGATTGTGGCAAAGACAATAGGATTTGACGACTTTGCACCATGGGGCTCTTCAACTAGTGCTTTCCTTTTGGTCCTTATGGCCAAAGGGATATCATCATCAGCTTCTTCTTCCACCACTAAAGGTGGTCTGGTATCAGCAATTACCTCTTCATCAATGTTTGAGGTAAGTAGGACCAACTTCCTCTTCTTGACAAAAGCTCTAGTGGTCTTGGTGGTTGGGGCCATGCGTTTGGACATTGGCTTTTTGGACGCTGGATCTCTGGATGCTACTGCCAACACAACTTTTGTTGGCTTAACATCAACAGGTGCTATCAATTTCATTATATCCAGTTTCACAGGGATGATATTGTTACAGCCAAATCTCTATTGTTTGAATGAGTGGCCATACTTTGCCTATTCATCAATAGGTAAGGCATAAAAGGCCTCCATCACCTTCTAATCTAAGAAGATTTTGGTTATTAGAGCCGAGTGTGTCATATGATTCTTCTTGACTCATTTACCCTTCAAGTTTATTCTTAAGTATGCAAAAAAGCAAACATGGGAGGTTGAATTTTTTACCATTCGCCATATGGAATAGGGCAAATAAGTGAATATCTGAAAGGTGGTCCTTTGAGCTAGCCTTATGAAGGATGCCCTTGTTGAGCATCTATTGGAAGATGTGTGCCTTGTCGTGCATCTTGTTTAGGGCACAAGGCCCTTTAGCATACCTTTCCTACTCGTAGGAATACCAATCCTAACATCAATGCCCAAAACTTTGCCATAGAAGGAAATTTCATTTAACTTACAGTTGGTCCAAAATTCTTTAATCAACATTGGACACATCACCTATTCATGGCTGAAGAAAGGAAGAATTCCACATGAGGTTAACTCAATATGAGGTCAATCCCCATATCTGCAAGGGTTGGGATGTCGAATAAGTACTCTATTTATACAACCAAGTCACTAGGGTTTGTGATTTTGTCTTCCACGAAGGAGCTCAAAAGGTTGAGGTTGCAAGTCAGTATTGTGAGCCATTTTTGTGGGTTAAAGGTAGGGTTTAGAGAGAAATACCAAGAACTCAAAAAGAAAGCGTGCAAGCAAGTAGATTTTTCAAAAGCAAGAAGATGAGAAGGCTTTGTCAGTAAAATAATTTCAAAAAACCCATTTAAATATAATAGTAATAAAAGCATTGATGGTTAAAACTTAGTCATTAGGGATTTACAATGGTAAAAAACATTTTATATAACAGATAGTTAAAAATGCATTTACTCAACAAGTAAAAGAGAAAGTTACTATAATGCATGGACGAACATGGTATGGATGAACATGGTATGGAAGAACATGTTTTGGATGCACATACTATGGACACAAATGCTATGGATGCCTAAGCCACATGAACTTTAAATTTAATTCCATAAAGAATGTTGTTGGAGATATTATAAATATTTGATAAGATATGATAGGTAACTCATTACGAGGTTACAAACATCCAAATATCTTATTAGACTAAGAGGTTACAAATATCTAAATATCTCATTAGGAGATCGTGAATATCACATTTTATCTACAACGATTATCTTTTATATTTTCTATTATTCATAAGTAGCCTTTACCATATAAAAAGGATATTAGAAATTGTATTATTCAATTCAAACAATACAAAGTTTTATTTACTTTCAATATGGTATCAGAGTGATATCATCCTTTTGACCTATTTTGTCACTTATTCAATACGATTTCACCGAAAAACGCATCAGAATCCGCTGAAAGTGAAATATCCAACAGGTCAAGGTCCTTTCTTTGACTCAATAGCAACAATAGTGATCCTTTCTTAGATTCTCGTATCGGTGTTGGAGAAATGAATGCTTTAACAATTAAGATGAATATGGAGGTTGCTTCCTCTAGTAAAATTGCTCCTAGAAAGTACAAATATCGTATAAGAAACATCAAATTGTTTGGGATAGATTTGTCCCATGGTAATGTTGCTGTTGTGATGGTATATTTTGTTCAATGTGTTTTAGGACTTGCAAGGTTGGTTGTAAACTTTTACTTAAAAGATGATTTCCATTTGGACCTTGCCGAGGCTGTTTTGATTTCTAGTTTTTCTGCATTATCGTGGCTCGTCAAACTTTTGTATAGGTTTATTAGTGATTCTGCCCCCATCTTTGGTTATTGAAAAGGGTCATATCTAGTTTTATCAATGTTGATCAATGCGCTCTCATGGAGTTTGATGGCTACTTTTGTTGACAACAAATATAATGTTGTTTTTTGCATACTTCTTGAATCTTTCCCTATTGCCTTCTCGAATGTTATTATAGATTCAATAGTTGTAGAGAGGGCATGCAATGAGTCACAAAGCACCTAAGGATCTCTTTAGTCTTTATGTTGGGGTTCTTTGGCCTTTGAAGGAATTGTGAGCTCCTACTTTAGTGGATCTTTGTTGGATACATATGGAGTAAGGTTTTTTTTCGACGTCACAACATTGCTTCCATTGTTAGCACCTACAATTGTTATTCTTGTAAAAGAACAACCTATGTTCAGTACAACAAAAGGGGAAAATATTCCTTTTGCCAGGCCAGAGTTTTTAAAAAGTTCAAAATAGAGCATTGTTCAGGTTTGAGATTTTGTGTGACAGCCTAGTGTTTTTCTTCTTACTTAGTTTATTTCTGTAGCAAGCAACTCTGTAGTCTGACTCTACTATGTTCTACTTTACCACAAATTCTCTTGGTTTTACCCCTATGGTTTTGGGATATGTCAAGTTTATTACCTTGATTGCATCTCTACTTGTATTGGCCATTATAATGAATTTATGAAGAATTGTATTTCGCTATTAGTTCTCAGCACATTCCTTTTGGTGCATCTCCACAAGATGTGTAGATTGAGCATTGACACCTATAATGATTTTTTTTTCGCTACAAATTCATATCTTTCTTTTTCTTTTATCTTTAATTTTCCTTTCTATTTTATTTTCCCTAGAAATTTCATTATACAAACCTTATATGAATCTTCTTCTTTCTCATTGGATTTTTCAATTTTGATCTCTTCTTTCACTCTCATAATAATGTGAATGCATAATTAATATGGTAAGCCATCAACATTGATGTTACACAAGGGATAATACAGATAGAATCAAAACAAGATTTATTGTGCACACCAACGATTTGATGAAATGTTTTGAATTCACTTTGGCTTTTGAACCATAAGTTTGGTAAGTTGCGGTTGTGGTTTCTACATTGTTCATGTGGTGCTTGTGAAATTTTCTTTTTCAAGACAGATTTGCATTGCAATGGTTTCTTGCAATTTTCTTTGATGAAAGCTTCTCTATATGGTGGTTAAGTATCAGTTTAAGCTTCTACCAGAAATGATTACACATTGATATATTTTGCTTCTATTTTGAGTGGTTAAGCATTGTATTTGGCTTTTGCTCTTGATGGTTAAACTTTGTTGCTTCTACTATATAGTGGTTTTGTTCTTGGTTTGTTTTTGAAGCTTCCAAATGTGGTTTTTAGAAAGTTGGACTTTTTTTTGCTTGCAAAGAAATTTCTCTTTGACTAATGGACATTCCAGCTATTTTGGCTAAGCTATATTTCTACCAACTTCTCTAGCATCCTTGAGTTGCCTTTCAAATCATTGTTTTTTTTAGAACTTAATTTTTCTTTTCTCTTTATTTGTAGGGAAATAAAACTTTCTTCTTGTAACAAGTTGAAAGCTTAGTAAGCTTCAACTTGAGAGGGAGTGTGGGAAATATTATAAATATCTGATAAGATATGACAGGTAACTCACTAAGATGTTACAAACATCTAAATATCTCATTAGGTTAATAGGTTACAAATATATAAATATCCAAATTATCCCCCATGATAGTTAAAGATAATATTAATACCTTTTTCATTTTGAACATGTTTATAGAATACAAAGAAGAATTTAAAAGACTCACCCTTGTGGGAAAGGAACATAACCCAAGTCCATCTAAAATAGTCATAGAGTACTATTAGTCCATAATTTTTTCACCTAATTAGGCAGTTCTAGTAGGTCCAAACAAATCAATATGTAACAATTCCAGAGGTCTAGAAGTAGAAACAACATTTTAGACTCAATAGATCCTCTGACTTATTTCCCTTTCTCACAAGCGTCACATAACAGATCAACTTTGTACACAAGGCTTGGTAGAACTCTCACGAGGTTATGCTTTTTCAACTTGGATATAAGTCTCAAGCTAGCATGACCAAGTTTCTTGTACCACATCCATTGATCATCATTTATGGACATCAAGCATGTTACGTTTTGATTAGTTAGGTCTGTCAGATCAATCTTATAAAGATTGTTCTGTCTCTTAGTAGAAAATATTATAGAACCATTACAATTTTTAACTATGCATTCTCCTTTGTTAAAGGATATATCATATTCACTGTCATATATTTCTTATGCTCAGTAAATTGTATTTTAATCCTTCAACAAACCAAATAATATCAATGGAGGGAAATTGATGCTTACTAATGCTTACTACACCAACAATCTTACCCTTTTGGTTACCTCCAAATGTAACCCATCCTCCTTTCTTTGGTCTCAGGTCTTTGAACATAGGCTTTTCTCCCATCATGTGACATGAGCAGTCATTGTCCATGTACCATGATTGGAGTTTCATTCTTGTTGTTAAGTAGATTTGCAATAGGAATTATCATAGATTTTCGTATCCAAATTTTCTTGGGTTCTTTTTTGTTAGTCCTTGAAGGTTTGGACATTCCTTTTAGATGCTCTCTAGAGTCAGATGACTTGTGTCAAAACTTTCTACAATTTAAACAATGAATATTTTTTGTTTATCCTTTTTTATTTCCTTTTTCTTTTCAAACACTAAGCCAAATTTGTCAAATGGAAGTCTACTCTATTTGAGAAACTTTTCCAAATTTTCTAATCCATTGACAAATTTGGCAAGACTTTATTTAAGATCAACTACTTCTCTTTGAAGTTGTTCGTTTACTTCAAAATTATTGATTTTAGGTAAGTTTTTGGCTTGTTCTTCTTTTAAGTTTTCATTTTCTTTCTTTAGGACATCATTTTCTTTCTTCAAAGAGTCAAACTCTTTGGATAGTTTTGAAACTTTATTTTACAGTTCTTTGTATCCAATAGAAAGAGTTGAAGAGTCTACCCAAACATGTTTTTCCATACCTGCCATATGATCTATAATCTTGCTATCTATAGAAATCTAAGACAAAGATCTAAAACTTTCCTCTTTTGAGTTCAAACTAGCTTGCACTCTTAAGTGCCAAAAGCTCATATGAAAGTAGCATCACTGCAAGGTTGAAAGGCTTCTTTGTTTGGCTATGTAGTTAGTGTAGTCTTTAGCTTTGTTTGGCTAGCTTGATTAGATGGTTCCTTGCATGGATGAACATGTAATCCAATGACCAAACAAACCCTTGAGGCGTGAAGCCAAGCTTATAATAGGATTCACCCATCCCTTGTATCCATAACTTTGAATGAATGAATTTATAGTTGCTTTGCAACCTTGAGAGTTTATCTTTATCTTGTTTTGTACAATATCCTTCAATTCTTATCAAGCTTTCAAGAGGCTTGTGGCAAATCTCATCATGCTCTTATCATGCTCAAAGCTTTGAGTAAGTGGCAAATTAATACAATCTGAATTCCAAAGCTTAAGCTCTTGATCGCACTTGATTGGAATCGCACTCGTGGATGGTCTTAACTACACATGGATCCTCTACTAATCACAATTGTCATTGTTATGCAAAGAATAAGAACAATATTTAGTATATTTTCAGAGTAAAGTAATCTCAAAATTTAAAGATAGGATAAAGAGAATCAAAAATAGAAAATGGATAGAGTTTAAAAAGGGCTTGCCACTGATTTCAGAGAAATCAGATAAGAGAATTGAGATTCGCCACAAGCCTCATAGAAAACTTGATGAGAATTAAGTGTTATAATCCAAGAACAAGATGAGAGTAACTCTCAATTTCTAAACAACAAATATTATTCAAAATGAACCAAAGTTGTTACAAGGAGCCTAAGATCAACTATATATACATGTGAAAGGCGCATAAGGCATTCAAGTCAGCCTAACTAGGCCTTGGGCCACAATTGATGAAAGAACTCTTGGAAACCTTCCATCTAAGATGCACCTAGTGGTCATGTGTCTATAAGTGTGAAGCTCCATCAAGTGTCCAAAGTACTCCAGGCATTATCCCAGGCTTAGAGTTTCCTTGAGGGCTTAGCGTCCAAAAAGGACATGGGCCAATAGGTGCATCCACCAAAGGGCGCCTTCCATTGTCCAAAGGCAATCTAGGTCCAAAGGAGTGTCCATAGGACCCAGCGCCCATACGCATCGTCCAAATAGAGTCCAACAATGTTCCTCGTCCAAAAGGCTTCAAAGGCCCTCATAAGGCTTCATATGTCCAACAGAGCCCATTGTCCAAAGCATGCGTCCAAAGACGCTAAATGTGTCCAAAAGGCATTGAACATCCAAAGGCTTAAACAAGACCCTCCTACTTATTTCAAGCTACATATAGAAAACGTACATGCTCCTAAACTATGTGAGGATATTCACAGTACATAAACAAAGATGCTTTGGATACCCCTTGTCCTCTAAGGAGGTCTGCATTCTTATGAATGTCAACTTCTACCTTCTTCAATCCACCTCGGGTTAAGGGTCCCTAAAGAGTTTTAGCTGCTTAATGCTCAATGTCCTTATTATGTTCTTCCTAGTCCCCCTGATTCTTATTAGACTCCCTCTTCTTGAAAAGAATTTATCCTCAAATTTAGGTCATCCATACCTACAACAAAAGGAGACAAGTCAAAAATATTAAATGTATTATTGCCACCATATTCTTGGGGCATATCTAGGACATAGGCATTGTCATTGATCCTTTTTAGCACCAGGAAAGGTCCATCCCCTCGTGGAAATAGTTTGGACTTCCTCAAGGTAGGGAACTTCTTCTTTTGAAGGTGGACCCAGGCAAGGTCACCTTCTACAAATGCTTTTCCCTTTCTGGCCCTATTAGCTCTTTCAGCATATCTCTTACCGTGTCTTTCCTTTAATGTTTAACCATGGATTGGGCCTTAGAAAGGCCTTTAAGATTTGCTATGGATGGTACATGCAAAGGTACTAAGTCCAAAGGTGACAAAGGCTTGAAGTCATACACTAGCTTGAAATGTGTGCGAGTTGTTGTCTTGTTAACTACCTTATTGTAAACAACTCAATATAAGGTAGTCAAGCCTTCCATATCTTCATATTTTTTCCCACAAAGCACCTAAACAATTATGACAGTGTCTTGTTCACCACTTCTATTTAGCTATCCATTTGATGGTTTATATATTTGAAGACAAGCCTCTCACGTGTGATTTCTTTCTATATATATATATATATCCATTGATGGTTTATGAGAATATATGTTTTGGCGTAAGCTTACACTTATGGTTTTCACATATGTATGTGATTGTGATATCTCAAATGTAGTGTTTGTTAGGAGCAGATATCAAGGCAACCACAAGTCGAGAGTACCCGACACATGCCCTAAGCACAAATGCATGTGAGCCCCTTCAACATTAGCTTAAGATATATCACTATAGGCACCAATAAATCTTGGACGATTAACCTAAAGCTCTAGAGGGCTTGGTATTAGGGAGAGCTCATGCTTTTCTATGCATCAATCGTCATTGCCCTATTTTTCATCACCATCTATATGTTTCTACAGATTTAGTTGTTGATTCAGGCGATGTGGAGAAGACCCAACCACCTTACTTGATCCCAAATGATCGGTGATAACAATCAATACCCATCTCGATCAGGTCCTTATCCATGTTGTAAAGCTACTCCTACTAATGTTTGACTAGAGGATGTATCGCCTTCAGCCCCTACTTTGTAAAAGTAGTGTTTTCAATGTTATCAACCATTTATGGGTGTGTGTGTAGTATATTTCGCCCCTTTTTTATGTATAAGTTGTCGTTCTAGGTAGTTATGTAGATACCATCATCTTTAATATTTTCTTTTTTTTGAATTAATGATGCAAGTATCATGAGACACGTGCTTTTTGTATTAATTATGAATTATGATATGTATATTTTAATAAAAAGAATGTGAGACACATATTTTTATTTCTCTCTTCATATATTTCCTATCTCCCATGTATTTTCACTCCTATATATGAGGAAAAATATGAAAGGAAAAAGTGAAAAAAAGCAATAAAGAATAAAAAGTGGGGTGTTTGTTTTATTATTTGGTATGAGAGAAAAAAGAAGGAAAAAGAAAGAGAAAAGAAAAAAACATATTTGTAAAAATGATACAAATACCCTTAAAGAAAAAGTGACATAAAAAGAATATAAATATAAAAATAAATATTACAAAATTTAAGATAAATTTAAAATATTTATTTTATCTATTAATAACAAAATAAAAATGTAAAAAAAGGAAAATTACTTTTTATAAGTGAATGCCTATATTATATAATAAAAAATAATACAATAAAATAAAAAATAATATAATAAATTATACAATAAAAAAGAAAAAAATAAATTTATGGGAAAAATAAAATAAATAAATAAAAACTGAAGATAAATTTAAAGAAAAAATTAAAAATATCAATAAATATAAAATTATTTTTATTCTTTCAAATAAAAATAACAATTTTATTTATATTTGTTGTTATAATAAAGAGTATAGTAGTAATTTCATTAACTTTAAACTTTATTATTTTTCTTTTCAAATTAGAGAGAAAGAATTTTGGTGCGGGACTTATGACATTTTTTTTCTCTCCCGCTTTCTTGTGTGTTAGAGAGAGTTATATATATGTATATATTTTTTTTTTCCTTTTTGACAAAACATAGGTGTAGTTTTACTTGTATGTTTTTTTATTATTTTATAATTAAAATTAGAATTTTACTTCAACAATCTGCCTTAATCTTTAATAAAAATATTTGTTATGTATATTATCAAAGTGAAACTCTAATTTTGATTAGAAAATAACATTAAAAAAGTTAGAGAATTACATTTAAATATTATATTTTTCTTTCATTTCTCTCTTTTTCATCCTATTTGGAACGGTGGAAAAAAAAAACGAGAGATAAAAAATTTTAAATTTTGAATAGAAAAAAATAAATTTTATTTTCAAAAACCAAAATTTTCTCAACTAAACAAAAGAAAAAACATCCTAATCCATTTTTGTTTTGAAAACTATTTATATTTGTTACGTGTCTAATTAAAGTTTAGGTTAAAATATAATTTTAGTCTCTCCTTACATTTTGTTTCAGTTTGAATCTGTAAATTTAAAAATCTCATTCACCAAACTAATTATTCTATTAATTTATTGTATTAATTTTGTCAATTTAGTGACATGGACAATATTTGAAAAATGTCATTTCAGTCGAAATTAACATTATTAGGGGAAAAAGCTTATAAAATGACCATTTTAATCTAACATAGACGTTAGACACTAAAATACTAATGTTGTGTTTGGTAAAGGGGAGAGGAGTGAAGTGGAAAGAAATAAAGTGAAATTTTAATTATTTCGTAAAAATGAAATAGATAAAAAATAAAGTTGTAAAATTATTTTAAAAGATAAAATAAAATATAAAAATATATTAATTTATAATTTTATCCTTTTATATAATGGCATATGTATATAATATATACATCTAATCATTTATTTATATATATATATATATATATATATATATATATATATATATATATATATATATATATATATATATATTAATCAATTAGTATTATATATATAATTGATTAATGATTCAATTTTAATATATTAAATTGATTTTAGGTTCATAAAGTTATTCTAGACTATGTAATTAATTACATAGTAATTCCAAAAATATAATTTTTATAATTCATTAAAATCAAATTATAAATATATGAAATATGTGATTATGATACAATTTAATTGATTAAGTTAAATTTTAATATGATTAGTTCCTAAACATCACTTATTATTTCTTTATCAACATTTATTCCATTATTGAGCATTTGTTCTTCATCCAATTAGTCATAATTAATATTATTATATAAGTCTATTTCATCGAATCATCTAAATCCATAAAAAATACATATAAATATCAAATAACATAATTCCTCTACTATTAAAATTTACTTAACTTTTTTTAATTAATTATATTAATTAAATTCTACGATATTAATATGTCGTTTTATTCTTTAAATATTATATAAATTTTTTCTATTATACACAATTAAAAAACCAAACAAAAAAATATAACCATATGATCAATGTATAAAAAAGTTATAAACAATATAAAAATTACTAAAACTATAATATTGTTAGCAAACATATAAATAATAAAAATTAACAATTTTAATTAATTATGTATAAACGTATATATATAGTCTTTTTTAGCATAAAAGAATTTTTTTAATTACAGAGTAATTTTTATTTAAAAATTAAAATATATGTATATAACATTGTTTAACATAATATAATAAATTTTAATTCTATATTTAGTTATTTACTATCACCTTATATTTAAAATATCTTTTTTTAAAAAAATTATTTTTAACATAATCAAATTTTAATTATATAATGATTTTAATTTAAAAATAAAAAATACATATATAATATTTTAAAAAATAAAATAATAAAACTTTAATTATATAATTAATTTAAAAAACATATAAAATATTTATTGAATATAAAAAAATTTATATGAAAATTAATTATATAATATAAATTTAAAAATATAATAATTATATATATATATATATATATATATATATATATATATATATATATATATATATATATATATATATATTCGTTATCAGTTACAAATATATATTCGATTATATACATTCGTAATCACATTCCTAATCGATTACGAATATATATAATCATTCGATTATAATTAATTATATTAATATATTTTAAATAATAATAATAAATTATTTTTAATCTAAATTAACATAAATATTAATATTAATATTATTTTTAAAAATTAATTATATTATATAAATATTCGTTTATATATTTAATATTTTTCATATTAATAGAAAATATTTAAACAGATCAAACCAATCAATAGTATAATTAACAACTAAAAATATATTCTTCCTAAAAATTTAATCTAAACGAACAAATTTCAATTTTATTATAGAGAAGCAGATCCAAAATTTATTCTAAACAAGTAGATTCAAAAATAAATATATAATGTTAAATATATAAATACATTATCAAAATATAAATACATAAAAATATATAAATATATCAAAATATATAAATAAAATATATCAAATTTTTATATCTATATTATATTAAAAGTATATATAAAATATCAAATATATAAATATATTAAAAACATATAAACAATATATTATAAAATAATGTATTAGGAAACTAAATTAGATAATCGATTAGATAGTTAATTTAATTTATTAGATTATTTATATATATAATTGATTAGATAGATTAAGTTTATTGATTAGAAAACTAGAATAATTGATTGTGGATACGAATAGTTGATTATATATAATCGACGCACGCTATTAAATATCAAAGAGTAATCAATTATATATAATTAGTGTGTGGTTATAAGTATGTATAATCAATTATATATAATCGGTGTACAAAGGATAATTTTGTAGTATGAAATTGTTTGCTCATTCATTGTTTCTCCGCTCCCCTGTTTCTTCCATCCCAAACAATGTTACGCCTTTTCGTCTTCGTCCATCATTCCTTTTTTGCGTCTACAAATAGGCTGAAGAGTAAAATTTTTTAAATTTAAGCCAATAAATTGAAAGAGAAACAAAAGTAAATTTTTGCTTAAATTTTATTTTTAAACAATAATTTCTCATTTTTTTAAAAGAATTTAAATATATTTTAATATCTTAAATTTAGGTCAATTTCTATTTCGTTTCTTAAATTTAAAATTATTTTTTGTTTATAATGATTTTAGTCTCTTGGTAAACGTTGCTAAGGACATTATTATATGGTAATTAAAATAAGTCATAAAATAATTTAAAATTTATAATATTCAATTTAAGTCTAAACATGATTTATATTTAGTTTAAGACAATTTTTGTGGAGAAACTAAAAGTAATTATTTTTAAATATAAAAATTTAAAAATAATTTTAATTTAAAGAAAATAAAATTCACCAAAATTTTGAAAAATAAAAAACAATTAAATATTTTTAAAATTAAATATTTTTAAATTGTTGCATTGCTCCGTTTTATCTGTGGATCCTCGGGAAAAGGAACTTCAACACTGCCACCCGCCTCGTAAAAAGAGTAAGACTTAAGACGAGTGATTAAAGCGACCTCAACGTGGGATGCGAAGATGGCTGGCTGGGATCGGTTTTGGACCGGCAAGTGATGATGACACGTGGACGGATGATATTTCACGTTCTCGCCCTCAGCCCCGTTATAAATTAGTCACGGATCCTTCATGAAACCTCGTTCCAGTCAGTGTTGTAGTCATCACTGTTCTACGTCATTCTTGTAGTTTGTGTGTTTGCATCTGAGAATGTCTTGCTGCGGTGGTAACTGTGGGTGCGGAAGCAGCTGCAGATGCGGCAGTGGCTGTGGAGGGTAAGTTTTTTTTTTTTTTTTTTTCCTTAACGCTTTGGGTGTTTCGTTTGTTGGAGATGAGGATTTTTTTTTTTTTTTTTTTATTTTGTCTGAGAAAGTTTGCTTTTGGGATTTTGACAGGCTTTTTGGGTACCTTTTTGGCTGATTTTCAAGGAATTCGATGCTTTATTTATCTTCCAACATGGGTTTTTACTTTTCAAGGTTCTGTTTGCTTTCAGAGTCTTTTTTTTTTTTCCTTGGCGGTACAAATTATTTGGCTATTTTGATTGGCTTTCTGGATACCCTCTTGGCTGAGATGTCTAAAAGATTATACTTTTTTTTTTCTTTTTACTTGAACGACTCTTGGGAATTTCCTGAGATATTGATTTCCGGGAAATGTTTTGTGTCCCTTAAGGCCATGTTTGGTCTGGTGGATTTAAGGAAGAAGACAAATATACCACTTCATTTTTTTTCTTCTTTCGCTTTATCTTATATCATACAGAGAAAAAAAAATGCAGTTATCCATATTTTCTTTCCACCAAACTTACCACTTCCTTTCACCTTACGTTATTTTTAGGTGTATACTCTTTAAAGTTAAGTTTCCGGCAAATTTTTTTGTCTCATAAAGACTCTTTTTTATTAATGATGCAGCTGCAAGATGTACCCAGACTTGAGCTATGGAGAGAAGACAACTACAGAGACTCTGGTTTTGGGTGTGGCACCTGTGAAGGACCAATTCGTGGATGGTGAAATGGGTGTTGCAGCTGAGAACGGTGGTTGCAAATGTGGATCAAACTGCACTTGCGACCCATGCAACTGTAAGTGAGTTGCGGATGAAGGTTTCAAGCAGAGATGGTTCTTATCCGCTTAATTAGTAGAAAAAATAATAGTTGTGTATGTATGCACATACTGTTATGTGTGTGGATGTGGGTGTTTGTTTTGTGTGGTATGGTGTTTGATGCAACACCCTTTTGAGTCATGGCTTGCCTACAGCAAATTCACTTGTTCTATGTGATTTGTTGTATCTCTATCTATGGTAGCTTTGTTATCTGTTAGGATGGTTTGGTGTAAAGAATTCTCAGTCTCTGCTTGTTAATGGAAAGTAATATATTATGGAAAGAAAAGTCTTCTTACTTCAGCCATTTCCCTCTCTTTTTCTTCGCTTTCACATGAAGGATTAGTGCCTTGGTGACAAAAGATGTTAAAGCAAATGAAGTCAAAATTAACACGGCAATGATAATGATACATGCCTGATATTTTCTCTAACTAGATAATGAACTGGTGAATGACGTTGCAAGTGATAAAAGTGGCGTGGGTAGGAAGCAAGTGAATTAATGAAGACCCACAATTTTTTATTCGACGTCGTTATAATGGACCCCTTATGAGTTCTGCTTTTGCAGTGGTAGATCAACTTTTTTTTCTTTTTTTTGGCCTTATTGTTGCTGCAGCTTCTCTATAGACTCAATTTATTTTTTAGTTTCGTATGGGTTTCTTCTCAATTATTGTTTAGAGACTGACGCAGCCATGATTGCAGACTTGGCGTGTTACAACTTTTAACTTCATATCTATTCGAGGTGAAATATAACCTGAACAAAAAAAAAAACAAAATGATATTTACGTCACTTAAAAATCTTCTTATAAATTAAGCGTTTTTAATTTTTTTTTATCTTTTTATGTTTCCTTTTAGTTTTTAGCTTTTGTTAATCTTTCTATTTGTAGTCTCTTTCGTTTAAGGTTATTTATTAGGAAATGAGGTGATTAATAGAGGTTGAAAAACAGTCTTTCTATAAATTTATAATATAAAAATAGATTATTTATTGATACTATAAATTTTATATGAGCTAAATTTATCGATGAATCATATATAATATTATTATGTAGGCTAAATTTATTAATTTTTATAATATTTTTTAAAATCATATCGATACTAATTTATATTTCGTAACGACGGAAAAAAATAGTATGAATTGCCTAACATGATAGTAAAATAAAAATTATGAAATTTTAGAAGGGTAAAACAACATAAATAAAAATTTGTGTATT
This sequence comes from Mucuna pruriens, assembly GCA_025330945.1. NCBI lineage: Eukaryota > Viridiplantae > Streptophyta > Magnoliopsida > Fabales > Fabaceae > Mucuna > Mucuna pruriens. Next base: position 2,544,001 of record JAENHJ010000532.1, read on the forward strand.
TATTTAAGGTGAAATCTTATATGCTTTGAATTGGAACATTTTCCGAAGAAAAAAATTAGTTACCAAAAAAATTAATAACAAATTTATTTTTGAGAATTAATTTGTATAAATAAATTTTTAACAACTAAAGCAATATAATAAAAAAAATTTAGTTAAATTCTGTATTTATTTAAAATATTAGCTTATTGAAGAAGTAAAATATTTCAGGGTCCTTTCTTAAAAAAGTACTTGATAATTATAAGATTTTATTTTCATAATAACCTTTCAATTAAAGAAATAAACACTAATAAAATTTTCACTGTCTTCTACTGATTTACACTTATACATACTATTAGGTATAATCTCGGAATTAGATTTATTTAGACTAAATCTTGAATTTGGTTTAAGTATCATCATCTCGGAATTAGATTTATTCAGAGTAAATCTTGAATTTAGTTTAAGTATCATCTGAGAAATAGATTTATTTAGAGTAAATCTTGAATTTGGTTTTATGAACGTATCTAGTAGCAATTTAACTTTTAAATTTTATAAAATTAAAAAACAAAATACGTAAATTGTTCATCACGTTAATTTTTTTATCAAACCATTTTGTTAAATGTAACATAGAACGTTATGTGTAAATCATCTTGATATAAGATGAGATTAAATTAAAACTTTAAAAAATAATTCACATATCTTATTTAAATGTGAGTAATTGTTGAAGATTTTTATTTAATTCCTTACTATTTTTACATCAAATAAATAAATAAAAAACAACAACCTTTCAAATCTCCAATGCAATAAAATAATGAGATGAAACCACGGGATAAAATAATAAAGAAATTAATAAAATCACAAAATAGAGGTGATCATTTAACAATTCAAATGATCAATTAAAAAAATGTTATTTATCTTTTTCGATACAATATGTCATCAACCTAAATACTTAAATATCATCCTTTGTAACGACGTGGAGTTGACATAACTAATAAATAACTATAAAACTATTCTAAGGGTGAAAGATTAACTTCAATAAGGTTTTGAGTTAATTTAATTCAAAAAGTAGTAACTAATTTTATTTTTTTTGTGATATGCGACAACGGGAAAGCATAGAGCATATTATACAACAACTAATCTTGAATGTGTATTATATATATATATATATACACACACGCACATACACACATTCCTAATTATAACAATTTTGGATTATATAAAAAAATTGTGTTTTTTGACACTTACAACATAAAAAAAGGAACATGAAGTTAAGGACTAAACATTTACCAAAACATCAAAAGAGATACATCAAAAAAATGAGGAAATGGATACACAAAACACCCAACTAAACTAGCCCATAAACAAAACAACATAGTAATGAGATTACTAAGGTGGCAATAGTGGTGCAGACGATGAAGCTTCAATGTCACCCTCGACTCTCAAAGGCACAATTCTAAAACGATGTGAACAAGGGTCAGGATTGTTAGAGTTGTGGCATTGGTTCACTACCAACTTTGATTTAGTTATGTTGGTTGGGCAACTCCACATCATCAATATTGGTAAGAACATGTCCGCATAGGTGTGGAAGGTGACCATGAATCTCACAACACTGATAAGGACATACTCTATGCTCACCTCCTCTCAATACTACACCTATTGACAATCATGGTCAATCCTTCATGCCCTACCCGAGTGCACCCAGGTGTCCTAGAACTAGATGCAAAAAAGCCCTATGTAAACTTGAATATGAGCGATGCTTGGAAATCTTGATCGTCTTAGTAGCTTCAGAATCTACTCCTACAAACCTGATCAATCAAACCTAACTACATTTTAGTAGATTGGGTTGGGTCATTGAGTTAAGTTTAATTTATTTTGGTTGATTCAATTATAATTGGATCAAATGTAAGATTCATGAATTTCAAATCGATTAAACAACCCAACTTGATTTTATGAATGAGTTGAATTAATTATGTGTTTCATTTTAAATTTTTTTTATAATATATTATTATTTTATTCAATCAACCCAATTATTTGACGTAAACTAACTCAATTAAGGCCTAGTTAACTTAGATTGAGTGCTTAATAAAAAAACAGCAAACTTCACTCAATCCAAATATATTTTATTTGGTTGAGTCTTAAATTATACCAAATCTAAATAAATAATAACCACCCATGACTCTATCATCTTAATAGAAGGAGGATCTAATTTTGAAAATTTTTTGGGTCCTCACTTTCAGTTCTCCCATCTTTTCTTTGTTCCAAACTTAACATACAATGGAAGTGGAACTATGTTTATATTTGACCGTATATTAAGGAGGAAAGAGAGAAAGATTAGAAGTATTAAATGCTTACTATTTATTTAAGAGGAGAAATAGATAGAATATATATATATATATATATATTGGAACGGTCGAATGGCTAGTTATCAAGCAACCAACTTAGAGGACTAATTTCAACTTGACATCTTAAAGGCTCTTTCCTTTCCACTTCGCTTGTGGGGTTGATGACCGAAGACCGACTTAAACCACTCGGGCAGTCTTAAGGACTAAACCAGTATAAATCACATTTAATGGCACCACCAGGAGTAAGGAGGCGCTGCATGGCTCGTGGCAGGAATCAAATGGCGTGACCCGAGGTCAGGCGAGACCGACTGAACATGGTAGTAATCTAGTCACAATCGACATGCCATAGACGTCAGACAACATAACCCACAAGGAAGCAGCTCAAGGACAAAGACTATACAAAGACTATAAAAGGCAAGGGCAGATAACAGAAGATGGGGCTAAAGTTACCAGAGAGAGAAAAACACCTTAAGAGAGAAACACCCTTAAGAGACACCTTGAGAGAAAAGAGTAAAGTCATGCCCTGTAGTTCAACTACAAACATGAACATTGGTACTCACCGTAGGGCCTCAAGAAAACTAATCACGATGCCCACCATCTTGAAGTGAATTCACGATCAACCATGCCTATCACCAAACACCAAGCTAGCTCCAACAATAGAGGAAGCGATGACACCTTGCAGGAATTGTTACTGGCAATAGCTACCTTGTAAGAGAAAAGTGAGGAGAAAATGTGTCTAAACACGTAGGCAGTCTAACAACAGGAGGAAGCAGAAAAGCACCATCGGGTGGTGGAGGAGCGTCACACTACGACCTTGAGGATGATCGGGGAGCGCAAAAGAGAGCTCCAGAGGTAATTGGAGGCTATGAAAGCAACAATAGGAAGAGTAGAACAAATCCCCCCATATTTTGGGGATAACCCTTTGGCGAGGAAATTGATTGAGCCCTTATCCTTCCCCACTTTAGGCAACTAGTAGTGGATCCTTTTAACATGCTCACCTACAGGCCTTCTAGACTCAGGTGTACATAAGCGAGGGAGATGATGTCATCAACTGTAAACTATTCTCGGGTACCTTGAGAGGTGTAACCATGCAATGGTTCTCTAGCTTACCCCCCAAAACTATCCACACTTTCAATGAATTAGTAGCATGCTTTGTATCACAGTTCACGGCTAATAAAGTCAAGAAGCTGGAGGTGGTTGACCTTTTTGACATTAGGAAAATGAAAGGTGAATCGCTATAAAAATATCTTGCGTGTTTTAATGGTGTTGTGGTTCAGGTGAATGATCTAGACCAGAAGTTCTTTGTGAAGACTTTTCATGAGGGGTTACATGTTGGTTAGTTTGGTGATTCCTTGGCATTAAGAAGGCTCGCTAGTATGGAAGAAATCAGGACTTGAGTTGAGAAGCACATTGAAGCCGAGGAAGACTTGGCCAATAGGCTAAAAGCGGAGCGCAAGGTGCTACCAGGCTTGATCATAAATAGTCAAGGATATCTTGGGAGAGTAACCCCCAACAAGAGAGTAATTACAAGCTAAGGAACAAAGCAACCCAATTCACCCCCTTAAAGGCGAAGAGGGCCTAAATCTTGAGGGAGGTACATCATACACATTTGTTGAATATACCTCTTCTAGTTGAGAGCCAGATGGGACCAAATCACGACGAGTGGTGCAAGTTTCATCATACTCATGAACATACAACCGAAGATTGCTAGACCTTGAAATGTTAGATTGAAAAATTAATTCATGAGGGACACTTAGGCCGCTTCGTTCAGACACAGAGTGATAGAGACCCAACCAACAAAGTCAAAGATAATTTGCGTGACATTGGAGGTCTCATGACTAGGCTCAAAACCCAAATAATGAAGCAATCATTGTCAGGCCTAAGTTTGGGAATTACGGAAAGTTTAGAGCAAACTGAATCAGAGGCTGTACCAAAATGGGTCATGTTATTACAAGTTGATGAAGATTGGAGCCCATATTGAAGAACATATATGAAGCCCAAAGTCATTGTCATGTAATTTGGGCTGAGTAGTTAATTAGGATTTATTTACATGTATTTTCACATAAATTACTTTTTGATAGTTGGTAGAAAAAGGGAAAGTTGGATAGTTGGTGAAAAAAATAGGAAGGTCATTAATGATGGAAATAAAAGGTTAGTGGGGAGATCTAGTGGATGAGATTTTATGCCAATTAAGGTATTAATGGACATTAAATCCATGAGATTTTATGCCAATTAAAATATTAATGGGCATTGATTTCAGGGTTGTCTAGTTAAGCCTATAAATAAACTCTTGTAACCATCCAACAGGACAGAATTTATAATTTGAATAATATTTGTGTTTCTTTGTGAGCACTTTTCCTTTGGTTCTTAGGTTAAATAACTTTTATAGTGTTGGTTCTGCCGGCAGGTCGCAGTTAGGGTCGCACTTCTAATAACTTTGGTTCTACCGGCAGGTCGCGGCTAGGGTCAAGTTCCTCTTTTCGTCTGATTTCAAGACGGTCCAATTTTAAGATTGTGTCATAGAGGGACATGGGGGCAAGGGAGCATAACCCTTTGCGACCAAACCACCTAAAAGCACTCAATGAGGAGTGTTCAAGAGATAGGAGCTGGCCAAAATCCTGACCTGAGCCACCTTATTGAGGAACCATCGCAGCAATATTAGGGGGAGGAGCTGGCGGAGGATTAATAATGACTGATAGGAAGAGGTACGCCTAGTTTGTAATGACAGTACAAGTGGGAAAAACTTGGGCCAAATATCCCATCATTTCCTTTTCGGATGAGGACTACAAGGGCATGTTTCCTCACCAAGACGATCCTTTGGTTATTTTGATAGTGATTATAGAGTACAAGATAGAAAGAGTGCTCGTCAACCAAGGAAGCTTTGCCAACATGCTTTACTAGAATACTTTATGAAAATTGGAATTGCCCAAGACATTATTGGAAGATTGCTCAGACACTATGATTAGATTCTCGAGTGAACAAGTTGAAATTCATATTTCCCCCCATGTATCTACACTACTTTCATTGTACCTGTCAAACAATTTAGAATTCCTTGTTTCTTTCTAATTCTTGTTCTCTAAAGTTATCAAATTACCAAATCCTTATTGTTTCTTGTTGCGTACCATCATTTTTAAAGGTTCTTACTTAAGAGCTCATAAGGAAAAGTTGAGTGGTAAAAGGCAAGAGTGGTGAAACAAAAATAAAAGCCAAATTGAGTGATACACGAGTGATTACAACATAATTCAAGCATAAATACGTGAGAGAGTGTTGTGTGAAGATTTTTTTTCTAACTTGATTTTGCAGTATTTTAATCATGAGTAGCGAAGGAGAACGAGATGTTGATATCAAATTATTCATCAAGGCTGTTCAAGAACAATTCAAGACTCTAAATGCAAGGATGGATGATTTACAATCTATAACCAGGTATAAGAGTCCTACAAGTCGACATAGTGATGAGGAAGAAGAAGAGGAGTATTCAGATGGAAGATATAATAAAAATAAAGAAAGAAGAAGAGGTGAACCAAGACGTGACAATTACTTGGGTAACATTAAGATGACAATCCCTACATTCCAAGGGAAGAATGATCCTGAATTGTACTTGGAGTGGGGGAGAAAAGTTGAACATGTGTTTGATTGTCACAACTACTCAGAGGAGAAAAAGGTAAAATTATTATGCTAATATTTGGTGGGATCAGTTTATGATTAACAGGCGTAGAAATGGAGAAAGACCCATTCATACATGGGAAGATATGAAGTCTATCATGAGAAGGAGATTTGTATCAAGTCATTACCATAGGGACTTGCATAGAAAATTGCAAAGTTTGACACAAGGTTGTATGAGTGTGGAGAATTACTATAAGGAGATGAAAATAGCCATGACTAGAGCCAATGTGAAGGAAAACTGTGAGGTAACTATGACTAGATTCATTGGAGGTTTAAAGAAAGAGATTGTTGATGTGGTGGAGTTGCAGCATTATATGGAGATAGAGGACTTATTGCACAAAGCAATTCAAGTGGAGAGGCAATTGAAGTCTAAAAGCTCTTCCGAATTTGCTTCATCTTCTAGCTCTTCCAAATTTGCTTCATCTTCTAGCTCTTCCAAATTTGCTTCATCTTCTAGCTCTTCATGGAAATCAAATTGGAAGAATAGTACAACTGTTACAAATCTTAAAGAAGATGTGATTGCCAAATATTCAAGTGCTCCCCCTAAAGGTAAAATTAACACTAATACATCATATAGATCACATGATATCAAATGTTTCAGGTGTCAAGAAGTTGAACATATTACTTCTCAATGTCCAAATAAAAGAGCAATGATGATGATAGATAATGGAGAAGTAGAAAGTGAGAGCTCAAGTGATGATGAAATGCAACCATTGGAGAATTCTAGTGATGTGGAAGTTGCTGAACCTGTAGATGGAGTTGTACTTGATACTAGGTGTGTTCTTAGCATACAACCTAAGGAAGATGGTGATGTGGAGCCACGTGAGCATATTTCTCATACTAGGTCCCTTTATCAAGGGAAAATGTGCAGCATGATTCTAGATGGAGGGAGTTGCACCAATGTGGCTAGTACTATTCTAGTGGAGAAAATAAATTTGCAAACTACCAAATACCCTAGGGCTTATAAGCTACAATGGCTTAGTAATATTGGAGAAGTAAAGGTTGACAAGCAAGTTTTAGTGCCTTGTGCTATTGAGAATTACAAAGATGAAGTATTGTGTGATGTGGTTCTTATGGAGGTAGGGCATATACTTTTGGGCCGCCCATGGCAACTTGACCGCAAAGTGACCCACAAGGCGTATACCAATTGTTTGTCGTTTATTTACAATGAGTTGAAAATTACTCTTACTCCATTTTCTCCAAAGCAAGTATGTGAAGATCAAATAAAAATGAGGAAGGTAAGAGAGTGTAAGTTGAGAGAAGAGCAATTGAGCATTCAAGAAAAAGAGAGAAAGGAAAATATGAGTGAAAATAAGAAGAAGAAAGAAAAACATGAAATTGAGTGTAGTGAAGAGAAAAGTAAGAAAATGAGTGCATTTGAAAAGACAAGGGAGGTTGAGAGTGTGTTATCAGCAAAAGAGAAACTACTTGTACTCTTGTACAAGGGTGTTTATTTCACTAACAAATTTCATTCTTCTTTTCCTTGTAAAGTTGATTCTTTGTTACAGGAAGTTACTGATGTTTTTCCAGATGAAGTGCCTCATGGATTACCTCCTTTAAGAGGTATTGAGCATCAAATTGACCTCATTCTTGGTTGTCCAATCACAAATAGACCAGCCTATAGAACAAATCCCGAGGAAATGAAGGAAATTCAAAAGCAAGTGAAGGAGTTGCTGCAAAAGGACTTTGTGAGGGAAAGTCCTAGTCCATGTTCTGTTCCTGTTATCTTGATTCCAAAGAAAGAGGGAACATGGTGCATGTGCGTTGACAGTCAGGTCATCAATAAAATCACTGTAAAGTATAAATGTCTTATTCCTAACTTAGATGTTATGCTTGATGAATTGTTTGGTTATTGTATATTTAGTAAAATTGATTTGAGTAGTGGATACAATCAAATTCATACGAAAGAAGATGATGAATGGAAAATAACTTTCAAAACAAAATATGGTTTATATGAGTGGTTAGTGGTGTCATTTGGCTTAACTAATGCTCCTAATACCTTCATGAGGATAATGAATCGTGTTTTATGTTCTTTCATTGGAAAATTTATAATAATCTATTTTGATGATATTTTGATTTATAGCAAGACTTTAGATAAACATGTTGAATATTTGCATGTTGCTCCTAATGTCTTAAGAGGAAATAAATTGTATGGAAATTTCAAAAAGTGTTCATTTTGTCTTGAATCTATTGTCTTCAAGTGGAATGATGTGCATGAGAAAACTTTTAATTTGTTGAAAGATAAGTTGACCAATGCACTTGTGTGTTGTTTGCCTAATTTTGATAACACTTTTGAAATTGAATGTGATGCTTCTGGTGTTAGAATAGAAGTTGTATTGATGCAGGAATCTAAAACAATTACATATTTTAGTGAGAAGCTAAGTGAGGCTGCATTGAACTATTCTACCTATGACAAGAAGTTGTATGCTTTGTTTATAAAATCTCAAGGTAAGCTTCAAAAGAGACATGTCAAGTGCCTGGGGTTCGTAGAGGTGTTTCCTTATGAGAACAAGTATAAGAAAGGTAAAGATAATACTGTGGCAGATGCATTGTCTAGAAGAAAGCATAAGGCAAAATTTGTTAGAGGGTTGCATGTCAAAGTTGGAGCTAATATTGAGAAGAGGAATGAGCAATATGCAAGCCAAGAAAATAAATGGCATATTATGACTTTTGAGCCTAAAGATTGTGTTTGGGTTCATAGGAGAAAAGAAAGGTTTCCTACTCAAAGAAGATACAAATTGCAGCCAAGAGGAGATGGAACATTTCAAGTGTTAGAAAGGATCAATGACAATGCCTACAAGTTGGATTTACTAACTACATATGGTAATATAAGTTCTACTTTAAATTTTACTGATTTATCTTTATTTGTTATAGGTGAAGAATTTGATTCGAGGAAGAATCCTTTTGAAGAGGGAGAGAATGATAGAGACCCAACCAACAAAGTCAAAGATAATTTGCGTGACATTGGAGGTCCCATGACTAGGCTCAAAACCCAAATAATTAAGCAATCATTGTCAGGCCTAAGTTTGGGAATTACGGAAAGTTTAGAGCAAAGTGAATCAAAGGCTGTACCAAAATGGGTCATGTTATTACAAGTTAATGAAGATTGAAGCCCATATTGAAGAACATATATGAAGCCCAAAGTCATTGTCATGTAATTTGGGCTAAGTAGTTAATTAGGATTTATTTACATGTATTTTCACATAAATTACTTTTTGATAGTTGGTAGAAAAAGGAAAAGTTAGATAGTTGGTGAAAAAAATAGGAAGGTCATTAATGATGGAAATAAAAGGTTAGTGGGGAGATCTAGTGGATGAGATTTTATGCCAATTAAGGTATTAATGGACATTAAATCCATGAGATTTTATGTCAATTAAAATATTAATGGGCATTGATTTCAGGGTTGTCTAGTTAAGCCTATAAATAAACTCTTGTAACCATCCAACAGGACAGAATTCATAATTTGAATAATATTTGTGTTTCTTTGTGAGCACTTTTCCTTTGGTTCTTAGGTTAAAGAACATTTATAGTGTTGGTTCTACCGGCAGGTCGCGGTTAGGGTCGCACTTCTGATAACTTTGGTTCTACCGGTAGGTCGCGGCTAGGGTCAAGTTCCACTTTTTGTCTGATTTCAAGACGGTCCAATTTTAAGATCGTGTCACAGAGGGACATGGGGGCAAGGGAGCATAACCCTTCGCGACCAAACCACCTAAAAGCACTCAATGAGGAGTGGTCAAGAGATAGGAGCTGGCCAAAATCCTGACCTGAGCCACCTTATTGAGGAACCATCGCAACAATATTAGGGGGAGGAGCTGGCGGAGGATTAACAATGACTGATAAGAAGAGGTATGCCTAGTTTGTAATGACAGTACAAGTGGGCGACACTTGGGCCAAATATCCCATCATTTCCTTTTCGGATGAGGACTACAAGGGCATGTTTCCTCACCAAGACGATCCTTTGGTTATTTCGATAGTGATTGTAGAGTACAAGATAGAAAGAGTGCTCATCAACCAAGGAAGCTTTGCCAACATGCTTTACTAGAATACTTTATGAAAATTGGAATTGCCCAAGACATTATTGGAAGATTGCTCAAACACTATGATTAGATTCTCGAGCGAACAAGTTGAAATTCATGGCTGCGTGGAAATAAAAACCATATTCGACATGGGGAGAGATGCTAAAACTATCCCCATAAAATACACGGTCATCAATGTTGGGACACTATATAATGTGATACTCGAGTGGCCAAAGCTAAATAGATTACGTGCAATAGTGTCAACCCCACATTTGTGTATGAAATATCCGATGGACGGAAGGGTTGGAACCATCCGAGTGAACCAATAAGTTGCTCGATAGTGCTATGAGGAAAGTCTAAAGACTGGATAGGGAAACCAAAAGACAGTCGATAGTGGGATCCATGTCAGCTTTCTAGACCTAGATCCTTGCCAAGGTTCAGAGGATCAGAGACTACAGTCGATAGAGGATTTGAAGGAGATATATATTGAATTTTAGTTCTTATCAATAACTCTAGTTAGTTTAATGCTAACATAATTGATGTAATAAATAATATTAATTATAATAAATAAGAAAATGAAGAATATTTTGAATTAAAATAATTAAATTATTTTTATGTGTGTAATTAAATTAAGTAATATATTTATTATGTTATATAAATAAGGTAATTATATATAGTTTACTTTTACAATTTATTTTTAATATATTATGAGCGATAATTATTATTATTTTTAATACTTTTATTACGTTTTAATTAACTAATTTACTTTTAATTTTGTCCTTTCTAAAAAATATAATTTAATTACATGCTTATAATTTAATTTTAATATATTTTAAGAAGTGATTTTTCTTCAAAGACAAAAGTAAATTTAAAATAATATATTAAAAATAGATTATATTATAATTAAATAAAATTAATAAATTAAAATAAAAATATATTGAAATTAAATTATAAACTTTAAAATAAATTATATATTTTTTAAAAAAATACAATACTAAAAGTAAATTCGTGAATTAAAAGGAGAGGTTTAGATAATTAAAACTCTTCCTAGCGAATAAGATTAAAAATAATATAAAAACTAAAAAAACATTAAAAAAATGTCAAAAATTTTAAAAATACAAAAAAAATTATAAGAACTAAAAGTCGATTCGGTCATATTTATAAAAATTTAAAATATATTTTTGCATTTTTACTATACTTTCACTCATTAAAATAAGGAATGAGAAATTTCTCTATTTCTTTTTTTCCTTCTATTCATCCAAATAATAAAATAATACATATTTTATTTTCTATTTTTTTATTTCTACTGTTGACATTTCTTTTCTCTCTATTTTATTTCTAACTCAAACACATCATAATTGTTTGGTGAGAGGACCATTAGGTTTTCTTTTTTCAAGGGTTTGCATTTTTAAGGCATCTAAAATCATTTACCAAAGTAAACTTGAAAATATATAACTTGCGTAGGTACAAAGTTTTGAAAAATATTAGATAATTTATTTTTATTTATATGACAGTTTATTAAATATTTAATTAATATATCATTTACATAGGCAAAAAAATGTAGCAAATATATAATTTTCATAGACATTTTAGATATAACTTTTAATATAATTATTATAAATATTTATAAATTTTAATTATATGATAATTTATGATAGTATAAAATTTTTTTTATTGACAATATATTTTAATTAAACTTTTATTTATATGACGACAGGGAGGGTTGGTTGAGTAAAAATATATTATTTCAAGTTATATAGGATCAATTTATTTATTTATGCGCATTATTGTAAGATTGTGCATCATTTAAAGTCACATGGGGTTTGTTTTTTTAGAAAATGCCTCCTTTTTATTTATTATGAGAATGGGAAATGCCTCATTTTAATGTAATGAAGAAGTTATTTTTTGTTTGGTTATAATTATGAAAATATCTCTTTTTAAGAAGAAGTTAAAAGTTAATTAACATATTTTAATTTACTATTCTTATTTAATTTTATTCTTAAATTATCTTTTATTAAAACTTGATATCTAGAATAAAAATAAAAATTGAAAGTAGAATCTACAACAAATAAATGGTATTTTAAAGATTGTTTTATTAAATAAGGTAAAATTAATTGAAATTTATTTATATTTGACACCAATACTCATAATATATATATATATATCTTTTATTTTGCTTGTATTTAAGAATGGATAAATTATAATGTTATTGAGTTTAATGGTTATACATTAATAATGCAAAATAGTCTTACCCTATCATTCAATTCCAAATAATTGTTATTATGACTTTTAAGGTACCTATTGTGAAAGACAACAAACTTACCATACATGGCGAATTGTGCAAGATAACATTGTAAAACTATTTTACACTTTCACAATACCTTTTTTAACAAGTAGAGAATATGAAGAGAAAAGGCGAATACTTATAAAAATGAGTGAATAAGAGAAGATAGAGAATGTAACAACCTATGGATCGACATAACTAAATGACTAAAAATAACTAAGCACAGAAATTTAATTTTAATAAAATCTTGAATTAATTTAATTATGAAAATAACGAATAAACTTTTTCCTTTTCTCGTAATACATATCAACCAAGAATATAAATCATACGTCTTGCTCGTTAAATGAAATAAAACATGTATAGTAAAATAAACATAGGAAAACATATACAAGTTATTACAAACACAACTTATGCCTTATGACATTTACATCAATTGAACATAAACTGAAATTGAGGGCTAAACATTTGTCCAAAAGGATACAACTAGAGGGAAGGGGATACCTAAAACACACTACAACCTGAGTTAGCCTCTAAAAAAAAAGAAACAACAACAACATCGTTAAGGCGACGATGGTGCAGATATGGAAGCTTTAGCGTCTCCCTTAATCCTCTAGAAGTAACATGATTCGGGGGGAGCATCACGATTTTGACATCGATGTCCAATTAGCTTTGATCTCATCATCCCAGTGGGTCCATTCCACGTAGAAAGGATAGATAAAAAACATCTCCAAGTGAAAAATGTGATGGAGAACACCAAAACTCTTGTGCTCATGTGCTTCATGCTCACCTTCCCTCTATACGAGACCCTTTGAAGGTCATGATCAATCCTCCATACTCCTTCCATACCCATCATGGTGTCTCGAAAGCATATGCAAAAGAGCCCTAGACAAATCTTGATCGATAGGATGCTGAGAAACATTGATCCTCTTTAACGTCTCAACATTTGCTCCCATGAACATACCAGTTATGGTCATTACAGTCACACACATACAACATACAAGTGTTAGGGTAAGCTAATGTAGAAAAGGCATTACATCTAATAGGAATAAAAGCAATATGTACACAACACAACAACTATAATTTCATAGTATCACAGATTATCAAGGAACCTCAATTCACAATAAGACAACTATGATCAACAATTTATATTTGACAATTATACATATAAATATATAACTACTTCATAGAGATTTATAAGCTGAACGATCACTCTTATCACTCCCATAACATACTCTTAATCTTGGTATTGAGGAATGAGGATGTAATCTTGCGGATTAAGAAACATTTGGGTTGAGATAGATTGTACGTGGGTAGCGACTTTCCATGGTCAGTAGTCCTTGCATAGACTACACTTATTAGTGGGGAATTGTTCGTCCACCTATCCCGATTGCTACACAACCCCACCTCTCTTAATCTAGCATTGGTCGTGAACCTTGTAACTCATGACAATTCTTGACTTATGTGCCTACTCGTCAATAACATTTACAAGGGACTCAACAACAACAACAATTGTGAGCATCTAACCACTCCAAGTTTCCTTGAGCATCTAGGTACTAGCAACATATACCTACCATTTCCACATGGTTACCCCTAAGGCAAACTGGAATCACAATAACAAGGACTAACCCATCAGCCATATCCTCCAAGAGAAAAGTTATCACTTTAACTCATCAACAAGTGTTCTATTTTTTTGGAGATAACAACATTCTATATTTTATGAAATCCAAATTAATTATTATTTCACTTCACTCTTTTACACCCATCCTACCTATAATCAATCATTTACAACATTATTATAATTCTTTTATCTTATACATAAATTCTCAAAGGGGTTAAAGTTGTCTTGAGGAGTCTCCATCCAAAGGCAATTAACCTAAGAGGTCCATTCCCTGAAAGGTGTCTTTCATTGTTCAAAGGTGCCAGCATCCATAGGCTTCAATGTCCAAAGGTGTCAACCAAATTGATCGTTCAAAGGACACTCTTGTCCAAAGGCTTCACGGAACCTTCAGGAGGCTTATATGTCACACTGGGCCTATTGATAAGTCATATTTTAGACACCTCACAAGGGCTTAAGATGAGTATTATTGAGATTATTTGGTAACTAAGAATCACATCTTAGCTAAGATTCAGATTATTGGCCTAGAAATAGGGAAAATATAAATTTGTGCTAAATTGAGGATCTTAGCTAATAAAAAGATTTGATTCATTTTGGAGGCCAAAGCTAGGAACTTCTCGGCCCAAAAGAAGCACCTTGGCCTAGAAGGAGCTGTCCTGGCCAGACAAGTTTCTTCCTAGCTTTAGAGCCTAAGTCACTCCAGTAGAGCGTGTAACACGTAATCATTTAGGGAACTGATAGGTCAATCATGAATTTGTAATTCAGTTAGAAGTTAGTTAGGAAAAGCATGCTAGCAAGGAACCCAACATGTGTATATAAAGGGGCGCAAGTGCTCGTTTAAAGGTTGTTGAATTCAGAAGTCAATTGTATCATATATACTTCACACTTCTCACGCACTCACTTCGTTTCTCGGTGGTGCACAGTGCTTCAGTACGTCGTCTCATCGATTGAGGGGTGTAGGTCTAGAGTCTGGGAAGCTGGAGGTTATCAGAGGAGATCGACTAGTATAGCTGGCACACTCTGGTGGACTAAATCCTCAATGCTCTAGCCATCCTTGGTAAACCATCGTCGTTCTTCCATGGCGATCGTTATGGAAAGTGGAATCCACAAATTCATATAACCATGTATCGATACTTTGTTTCAACAATAACAATTGGTTTGTGCTTCCTTATCTCTTGTTTGTGAATCTTGTTCATTAATCTGTGTCTTGCTATGTTGCATATTGTGCATTTGTGAGTGTGGATCACGTTAGGTTAGGCTGATTGGAACCAATCTAACAACTTAATTAGGTAATCGATAAGAGAACCTAAAATCAACCACATGCATACTCCCTGCCAACAAATGAGGTAGCGATTGTGTAAATCCTCGGTCGGAAGCAGACAAATGTTCGACGATTGTTGTAGGAATCCTAGGTTGGTTTGGAATCACATTCTTGAGTAAAGAACCAAGAATCGATTACTTGTTGAATCTCTATGTTGGTACAATAACTATTGTAGTTTAGTTCACCTTTACTTTTGATACTTAGATTACTTTTTGTCATTTCTATAGCTCCAGTAATACAAACCCCCCTGTTTTCGCTTTCAGCCTTGTCCGAGGTCAAGGCCGAGTCCAACCCAACTCTATCCAAGGCCAAGTTTAGTTTGACTCCGTTCGAGTCTAGTGTCTCTGTTCGAGACCGAGTTTAGTTCGACTTCGTCCAAATCCAGTGTCTCTGTCTGAGACCAAGTCTAGTCCAACTCCATCCGAGTCTAGTGTCTCTGTCTGAGACTGAGTCTTATTCGACTCCGTCTGAGTCTAGTGTCTCCGTCCAAGACCGAGTCTGAGTTGTCTTAGTTCAAGACAAATCCGTCTCTGTCCAAGATCGAGTCTGAGCTGCCTCCATTCGAGACTAGCTTTGTTCGGATCATAATCGGCAACATACACTTAGTATTTTGCATAAAACTTTGATTTCCGCATTAAGCCTTAATGAACACATTGTGTCCTTGAGAGATTCGACCTAAAGTTGCACTATGCTATAGTTAGCTCTAGTTTTATTTGATAAGCCACCATGACTAAAACGTATTATCAAATTGGCATTGTTGTCGGGGACACAAGTTCCTTTATGTCTTTGTGTGCCAAGTTTGAGTTGACGTTGAATCCTGAGTCTGTAGAATGCTAGGTCTGCTCATTTGATTAATTGAAAAATAGACTCAATATCTATTATCGTTATCTGTGTGTTTTTCTTTCTATTTTTCTTTTGTCCTTATCTATTGAATTAATGAGTTTGTACCTATTTTCCTTTCAATTAAGTCTGAATTTTTACAACATGTTGAATCTGTGTTAGAACTTTTGTTTGCGTTTGTTTTGTATTGTGTGAGTTGTTACTTTTAAAAAAAAGAGACACAAAAGCAATGTTTCTTTAGCATAATTGATTTATGATTTTGTATTTTTGTCATTCCTCTGCATAATTTTTCCTTTCTGCATCATTGACTTTATTTTCCTTTTTGCATAATTGATTTCGTTTTCTGTTTTGCATAACTGACTCTAACTTTCTCTGCATAATTGACTTTAATTTTTCTGCATATTTGATTTTACAATTTTCTGTATGATTTTTTCTCATAATGCATGACTAGAAGTAGTTCTAACATATTGCATGAGTTAGATCCTGAGATAGATAGAACTTTAGGTAGGTTAAGGAAGGTTAGGAGCGTTGTTATAAGTGATAACAGTAGTTTTAATTCTATTTCTAATTTTGATAACAGTGCTTCTGCAAATGAATCTGACTTTTCTGAGTGCAGTAGCTTCGACATTAACTCTGATTTTAACTTTGGTGTAAGTAAGTCTCAAGAGCCGAAACCAATGGAGAATAATGATCGAACGCTCAAGGAGTTGGCCATGCTGGATGTGGTGTACCAGCCTTGGTGCATCTAGTATCCGCAATTGGAGCCAGCTCAATCTTATGAACTAAAGTCCGGTTGAATACACTTGTTGCCCAAATTTCATGGTCTTGTAGGTGATGACTCACACAAGCACTTAAAGGAATTCTACGTGGTCTGTTCCACGATGAGGTCACAGGGGATACCGAAAGAGTACATTAAGATGAAGGCGTTTCCATTTTCCCTGGATGGAGTTGCTAAGGATTGGCTATATCTACAGTTGGTTCTTTTCAACACTTGGGGTGATATGCAGCGCATTTTCCTTGAGAAGTTCTTTCCGGTGTCCAAAATCGCGACCGTCAGAAAGGAAATCTGTGGGATCAAGCAACATTCTAGAGAGACACTACACGAATACTGGGAAAGATTTAACAAGTTATGTGCCACATGTCCACACCATCAGATCAGCGAGCAGTTCCTAATTTAGTATTTTACGAAGGTCTAACGATGATGGACCCAAGCATGATTGATGTTGCAAGTGGTGGAGCACTAATGGATAAGACGCCAGCAGCAGCGAGGCACCTGATCTCGAATATGGCAAGCAACACGCAGCAATTCGGGACCAGAGGATTCGTCGCATCCCGGATGGTGAATGAAGTCAGTGTGATTAACAATCTGAGATTGGAAAATCAATTGACTGAGTGCAGCAGCAAGGGTTTTTGGCATTTGTACTTCCGTGGAGCATCCAACCAACATGTGCCCCACATTGCAAGAAACTGAGTCGGACCATCCCGAGAGTGTTTGATCAACTGGTGGGTATCAATATGGAGAGAAGTTGTATCCGAGTTAGCACTAGTACTGGCCGAGTTCGAGTCAAGGGCAATATTCACCTCAAAAATTCGGATTCGCCCAAAGCGTGCCTTAGAGTCAAAATAGCTATCAACCGAGTCCGAAATACCAAGCACCACCATTCCAACAACAGCAACAATAGAGAGTGCTAGCATATGGCAACTCACCATCTTTGGAGGACTTGATGAAGCAGTTGGCGACAAGCAACCTAGAGTTTTAGCATAATATGAACTCCAACAACATGCAATTCCAGCAAAATTTAAATGCCACGATCCATGACCTCAAAATGCAGGTGGAATACCTAGCCAACACTGTGAGCTAGCTATAGTCGGTTGGGTCTGGAAACCTTCCCTCGCAGACAATTCCAAATCCGAAGGGGAATGCGAGTGTCGTGTCATTGAGAAGTAAAGAATTACGACAACAAGTCGTGCCATAGCAAAAGCCGAGACCAACTGATGCCATGTTTGAGATGAAGGCAGACTAGCGAGTGCCTTAGCAGGCTAGATTCGCCCCATTGCTGTTTCCAACCTGGACTCTCTCGGCAAGAAAACCCAAAACTAACGAGAACTTGCTGAGGATGCTCGGGAAGGTAGAAATCAACATTCCAACCTTAGATGCCATAAAGCAGATTCTTAAGTATGCAAAATTCCTTAAGGAGTTGTGCGTGCACAAGAGGAAAAAGATGAAAGGAGGGGTGGAATTGGGAGGAATTGTGTCGACGTTAACCAAAAATGATGAAGTTATTGCCGAATCACAACAAACCTTGCCAAAGAAGTGCCCGAGACCCCAGAATTTTCTCTATCCCATGCACCATTGGTGAATGTACTTTAGCCAATGCCATGTTGGACCTAGGAGCCTCAATAAATGTCATGCCGACATCAACCTACAAATCCTTGAATTTCAGTGATCTAGAGTCCACTAGGATGACAATACAACTGACTAATAGAAGTATTGTGCAACCCTTGGATGTTCTCGAAGATGTACTGGTCCAAGTCAATGAGCTGATTTTCCCAGCCAACTTCTATGTGCTAGATATGGAAGACGAGACATCGGGGAAAGGATCTACCTTGATCCCTGGGACGACCATTTTGATGATTGCTAAAACAAAGATTGATGTGCATGTCGGGATATTCTCAATGGAATTCAGTGACAATTTGGTGCAATTCAACATATTTGAAGCAATGAAGCACCCTACCGAGGATCCTTCGGTCTTTGGTATTGACGTAATTGATGAGCTAGTTGCTGAGTATATGCAATTAGACACCGAGAGTGCTGAATTTTCAAATTTTGTTGAAGACATTGATGCAATTGGCTGCTTAGGTTCTGTGATAGATGAGTCTAACTATGACGAACTATTGGAAGTACAAGATCTTTCTGACTCCGAGGATGATACCGCTGACCTTGCCAACTTGGATCATAATTCCGAATTCGTTGATTTAATTGACCAAGTATGCAAGAATGATAAAGAATTGGAGTGCTCAGAGCGTGCCAAAGTCCAAGTTGTCGAGACCGATAAGCCATTACCAGCACAAGTGGCAACAATTTTAATTGTCGAGTCTGATTCTGCCAACCAAGGCTGAGACCCGACGCAAGCCAAGAGCGACTCGAGCGATGAGACATATGTCGAGTTCGATTCAGCCAGTCGAGTTCGAAAGTTGAGACGAGACAAGATCGACTCGTGCAAAGAGACACATGTCGAGTCTGATTTGAGCATACAGTCGAGAGCCAAATTGAACTCGGACAATGGAAATCAAAAGCAAGCCGAAGACGAATCTGTCTCAGACAACAGAGTCCGCAAGCTAGTACCATTCGAATCTGACTCAAGTGTGGAGATAAAAGCTGAGTCCGACTCTAGCAACCAACTGGGAACCGAGTCTGATTTAGGCAACTAGAGCTGGAAGCAATTAAAGGCCGAGACCGATTCGGCACACCAAGTGTCGAATCCATACCAAGTCGGCCAACCGAAGCCGAGACCAACTAATGACATCTCTCTACTACATTCACCACCCATAGAGCTAAAGCCGTTGTTGGGTTATTTAAAGTATGCCTACCTAGACAATGAGCATCAATTCCCTATCATAATTTCCAATAACCTCCACTGAGAGCAGGAGGAGAAATTGTTGCAAGTCTTAAGCAATCACAAGAAGGCAATAGGGTGGAGATTATCGGACCTTCCAAAAATAAATCCATCAATCTGTATGCATAAAATTTTAATGGAGGAGGAAGCCCGTCCAATAAGGCAACAACAAAGACGACTGAATCCGACCATCCTAAAAGTGGTTAAGAAGGAAGTAACAAAACTACTTGTTGCTGGGATCATCTATCCCATCTCGGATAGTCGATAGTCTGGTACAAGTAGTGCCAAAGAAGTCCGGGATGACTGTAATGAAGAATCAACATGATGAGCTAGTACCGACGCGGACTCAAAAGAACTGGCAAGTCTGTATTGACTATAGGAAACTAAACTAGTGACTCGCAAGGATCATTTTCCTTTGCCTTTTATTGACCAAGTCTTGGAGAAATTAGCAGGAAAATCCCATTATTATTTTCTTGATGGATTCTCTAGATACATGCAAATTCACATTGCACTAGCAGGTCAAGACAAGACTACCTTCACCTGCCCATTCAGTACCTTTGCGTACACACGTATGTCGTTTGGCCTATGCAATGCTCTGAGTATATTTCAGTGATGTATGATCAGTATCTTCTTAGATTTGTTGCAGGATTGCATGAAGTCTTTATGGATGACTTCACGGTGTATGCCGAGTCATTTGATGTACGTGTGGAAAATCTGTCTCAAATTCTGATTAGATGCATCGACACAAATCTTGTTCTTAATTTTGAAAAATGCCATTTCATGGTGACCGAGGGAATTGTGTTAGGAAATCTCGTATCTAGCAAAGGCATCGAGGTTGATAAATCCAAGATCGATATTATTACTTCTCTTTCTAACCCCACTTATGTGCAGGAGGTTCGCTCATTCCTTGGACATACAAGGTTCTATAGAAGGTTTATCAAGAATTTCAGCAAGATTGCCCTACCTTTGTCCAAGCTGCTACAAAAGGATGTGGACTTCGTTTTTACCCAGCCCTGTATTGAAGCTTTCTAGGAGCTGAAGATCCAACTTACATTTGTGTCAATTCTCCAAGCACCAAACTTGGAGTATCCATTGAAGTTAATGTGTGACACATCCAACTCGTCACTTAGAGCCATCTTAGGCCAGTGAGTCGGAGTCAGCAAGCAGTCGCATGTGATCGCATATGCGTCTTGAACTATGGATTCGGCCTAATTGAACTATACAACTACTGAGAAGGAGCTACTAGCAATTGTTTTTACCTTGGACAAATTTCGTTCATATCTGCTTGGCTCCAAAATTATCATCTTCTTTGACCATGTAGCATTGCGGTTCTTGCTGAAGAAGCTATATGTGAAGCTGAGACTGATTCGATGGATGCTTCTCCTCCAAGAATTCAACATCAAGATCAAAGACAAGAAGGGTGTTAAGAACTCAATAGTAGACCACTTGAGCAGAATCGAGAGGGAAAACAACTCGATGTTGATCCGAGATGATTTCCCTAACAAGCAACTTTTGTAGATGGACAAGATTACACCATGGTTTGCAGATATTTGCAATTTCATTGTTGCATCTAAGTTTCCACCAGAGGCATCCAGGCTATACAGAGAGAAAATTGAAAGTGATGCTAAATACTACATATGGGATGATTCGTACCTTTGGAGACTCTATAGTGATCAAGTCATTTGTAGGTGTATTCCGGATCCCGAGATCTAGTCGGTCCTCCACTAGGAGGCAACCACTATGGATTAACTCAGACAGCCCAAAATGTGCTTGACTGTGGGTTCTACTAGCCCATCATTTTTCGAGACGCCCATCAATTTGTCTTCACCTACGAAAAATGTCAGAGAGCAGGGATGGCCATTAGCCAAAGGCATGAAATGCCCCAGCAACCAATTCTATTTTGTGAAGTCTTTGATGTATGGGGTATTGACTTTATGGGGCCATTCCCCGTCTCCAATGGATACTCTTACATTCTTCTTGCCGCTGACTATGTGTCAAGATGGGTAGAGGCTGCAACCACCAAGACCAATGATGCCAAAGTTGTTATGGATTTCCTGAAATCCAATATTTTCTGCAGGTTTGGTGTTCCAAAAGCTCTTATAAGTGACCAAGGGTGTCACTTCTGCAATTGAGCTATGTCCTCTATACTCGAGAAGTATGGGGTTGTACACCGAGTTGCCACAACCTATCATCCCCAAACAAATGGCCAAACTGAAGTATTTAATAGAGAAATCAAGAAAATTTTGCAAAAGATAGCAAATCCCAACCGAAAAGATTGGAGCCAACTCCTTGAGGACACTCTATGGGCACAAAGACAACATACCAGACTCCATTAGGGATGTCTCCCTACTGGATTGTCTTCAGTAAAGCCTACCACCTGCCGGTTGAAATAGAACATCGAGCTTACTGGGCAATGAAGTAGTGCAATATGGCCTATGACCAAGCTGGCAAAGAAAGGAAACTCCAGTTGCAGGAATTGGAGGAGCTCCGCTTGGAAGCATACGAGAACTCCTGGATCTACAAGTAAAAGGTGAAACAATTCCATGATAGCCAGATTTTGAGGAGGGAGTTTCGAGTCAGCCAGAAAATGCTTTTGTTTAATTCCCTCTTAAAGCTCATCGTGGGTAAGCTTCGTTCTAGATGGGATGGACCATTTGTTATCACTAATATTTTTCCCAATGGTATAGTTGAACTAAAAGATGAAGCTACAAACAACACCTTCCAGGTCAACGGGCATTAACTAAAGACTTTCTATGAAGGTCCAACACTAATAGTGGGTGAGGTAGAGAGCATCTCGCTGATGGAACCAGCCATATCGGATGATACACCTTAAGCAAAGCCTCATAATCCCCTCTATGTTCATGTCATGCATTGAGGGAAATGCATCATTTAAGTGTGGGGGGAGGGTGTAGTTAATTTCGGTTTGCTTACTATTCAATTGTATTTGTTTTCTTCAATCCGACTCCGAACTCCACCTGGTTTCCGTGTTTTGCCGGGTCCATGCCAACTCCAGCTCCGTACAAGCTGGGTCCGCATGCCGACTTCAACTCCGTGATTTCTTTTGTTTTTTGTCGAGTCCGTGCCATCCCCGTGTCGTTGTATGCCAGGTCCGCACGTCGACTCTAGTCTCGCATTTGTTTTCCTTTCGTTTGCTTTTATTTTCTATTTTCTATTTTTTGTTCTCAATATTTGTGTTGGTTTGATTTTCTGTTTCGAGTTTTTTTCCATTTTCATTTGCATTTTGTTTAGCTCAATTGTTTCTATTTCTGATTTCTAATTGTAGAGAAAAATGCTTTGAAGAAAATTTTTAATGAATTTCTTTAAGATGGATGAAACAGGAAGAGGTAGTGCATAATCCTAGATAAGAGGTTTTTCAACTTGACAGAGAGTGAAATTTGTGCATCTTTAGGTAGTAAGTGACTGAAAATTGAAAAGATAAACCGTCAATGACAGAGCAATTTATCCATGTAGAATTTTTGAGCCTTGTATATAATCATGGCTTTGCATCACGCCATTCTCTTCTTTCTTGTGTGATTTTTGCATCCATGTTGCTAGGTTACTCCAGGTTTTGCCTTGACTCTCTAGATACGTCTTGTTTCACATGCATGAGTGATATGATCTAGGCCATTTTTCTTTACAAGCTACTAGCCAAATGGATCTACCTTGCAAATTGAATCCCTTGTCCACCCTCTTTGAGCCTATATAACCATTCTTTCTGATATGATATCTCATTACAAGCCCAAAAGTCAGAAAACCATGATCAACCTCAACCTTAGGGGTCAAAGGAGCTTTGGAATTATTTTGGGAATAGGTCTCGCATAAGTGTGGGGGTGACACTTGGAGACATTGCGAGAGTGGTATGTTTGGAAAAGGAGCAGTATTGTGAAAAAGGGTTAATAAAAAAAAGAAAAAAAGAAAAAAAGGAGGGGGTTTGAAAGGAAAATACAGGATGAATCTAAGAAAAGAAAAGACAGCAAAAGCAAAAAGGTTGCAAGAGAAAAAACAACACAAGGCTGTAAAATAAAAAGTGAGAAAAGAAAAAGAAAATACAAAGGGAAAAGTAGAGCAATTAACAAAGATGCTCCCAAAAGGCTTATAGTGTCCGAGGGGATAATCTTCATGCTTATGAACTTATTCCCCATTGCTCCTCTCTCCCTTGTGGTTATCAAAGCTCACTTTTATCATCCTGTATTCTACCTTACCCTTGGCCACGTTACAACCCCAACAAAAGTCTTATTGATCACTACTGCATGTGTTTTTAAAGGCGTGGAAGGAGAGGCTAGCCAAAACTTGGTAGTGCTGGCTAACATAGGATGTTTAAGTGTACATACAAACCCAAACACTTGAGGGATTTAGAGAATATGCCTTGAGAGAGCTTTATCACTTCTTGGTTACTCTTTGATGATTTCAGTTGCTTGTTTGCTTTGGATGTAGAGAAGGTAGCTTC
Source organism: Mucuna pruriens (assembly GCA_025330945.1). Classification (NCBI taxonomy): domain Eukaryota; kingdom Viridiplantae; phylum Streptophyta; class Magnoliopsida; order Fabales; family Fabaceae; genus Mucuna; species Mucuna pruriens. Next base: position 2,568,122 of record JAENHJ010000532.1, read on the forward strand.
CATAGATTGTTTGAATACTTTGATTCTGGGATGAATGTATGCTTAATCTGTTTTGTCAAACTTGAGAAATTCATTTACACCTTCTTCTCGCAATAAATTCTCTCTTTTAGTTCCTTGATTATCAAGTTTTGATTTTGTCAAGGAGTGCAAAAGTGTAAGTGTAGGGGTCTGATAAGTCATATTTTAGACACCTCATAAAGGGCTTAAGATGGGTATTATTAAGACTATTTGGTAACTAAGAATCATATCTTAGCTAAGATTCAGACTATCTGTGCTAAATTAAGGATCTTAGCTAATAAAAAGGTTGGATTCATTTTACAGGCCAAAGCTAGGAACTCTCGGCCCAAAAGAAGCGCCTTGGCCCAGAAGGAGTTGTCTCGGCCAAACAAGTTTCTTCCCAGCCGAGCCTAGCTTTAAAGCCCAAGTCACTCCAATAGAGCGTGTAACACGTAATCATTTAGGGAATTGATAGGTCAATCATGAATTTGTAATTAAGTTAGAAGTTAGTTGGGAAAAGCGTGCGTAGCAAGGAACCCAGCACATGTATATAAAGGGGCGCAAGTGCTTGTTTAAAGGTTGTTGAATTCAGAAGTCAATCGTATTACATACATTTCACACTTCTCACGCTCTCGCTTTATTCCTTGATGGTGCATGGTGCTTTAGTACAACGTCTCGTTGATCGAGGAGGTACAAGTCTAGAGTTTGGGAAGTCAGAGGTTATCAAAGGAGATCGCCCAGTATAATTGGTGTACTCTGGTGGACTGAATCCTCAGTGCTCTAGCCATCCTTGGTGAACCATCGCCATTCTTCCTTGGCGATCATTACGGAAAGCGGAATCCACAAATTCATATAACCATGTATCGATACTCTATTTCGACAATAACAATTGGTTTGTGTTTCCTTATCTCTTGTTTGTGAATCCTTTTCATTAATCTGCGTCTTACTATGTCGTGATTGTGCATTTGTGAGAGTGGATCACATTAGGTTAGGTCGATTGGAACCGATCTAACAACTTAATTAGGTATCGATAAGAGAACCTAAAATCAACCACGTGCATACTCCCTGCCAACTGATGAGGTAGCGATTGTGTAAATCCTCGATCGACAATGGATGAACGTTTGGCGATTGTCATAGGAATCCTAGGTTGGTTTGGAATCACATTCTTATGTAAAGAACCAAGAACTGATTGCTTGTTGAATCTCTATTTTGGTACAATAACTATTGTAGTTTAGTTCGTCTTTACTTTTGATACTTAGACTACTTTCTGTCATACTCTATAGCTCTTGTAATACAACCCCCCTGTTTCTGCTTTCAGCCTTGTCTGAGGCCGAGTCTAGTCCGACTCCGTCCAAGTCCAGTGTCTCCATCCGAGACCTAGTTCAGACCGACTCCATCCGAGTCCAGTGTCTTTGTTTGAGACTATGTCTAGTCCGACTTCATCCGAGTCTAGTATCTTTGTCCGAGACTGAGTCTAGTTCGACTCCGTTCGAGTCTAGTGTCTCTGTTCGAGACCAAGTCCGAGTCGTCTTTGTTCGGGACAAATCCCTCTCTGTTCGAGACTGAGTCTGAGCTTCCTCCATCCAAGATCGGCTTTGTCTGGATCATAGTCGGCATTCTACATACATTTAGTATTTTGCATAAAACTCTGATTTCCATATTAAGCCATAAATGAACACACTATATCCTTGAGAGATTCGACCTAGGGTTGCACTATGCTATAGTTAGCTCTAGTTTTATTTGATAAGTCACCACAACTAAAGCACATTATCACCTATCACCCAAACAGAGCGTCCATAATGTGAAGTGTGTCCAAAAGTGCTAAAAGCGTCCATAAGGCGCCATATGTGCAAAGAGTCTTACTAGACCATTGTACTTATTACAAGCTACAAAAATAACTATACACAAGTTTCTAAACTACAAGAGGACAATATAAAGAAAATGGATCTTGCTTTGGACACCCCTTATCCTCTAAGGAGGTCCCTATTCTTCTGTACGTCAGCCTCTAACTTCTTCAATCTACCCCTAGTTAGGGGTCCTTGAAGGCTTTCCCTTATAGTTCCCATCACATCCTTTTGTGACTTTTCTTGGCCTCCATATTTTGTATCATGATAAGCTTGTTTTAGTCGTCTCAACGCGAATCAAATAACTAAAGCTAACTATAGTATAGTCAACCCTAGGTCGATTTTTCTCAAGGACACGGTGTGCTCAATTGTGGTTTTATGTGTGAACTAAAGTAAAGCTAGAAGTCTCAAGTGCAGAATGCTGACTCGCTCTCGACAGGGACAGGTCTGACATGGTCTCGGCAGAGACTAGCCTGACTCGTCTCAGTTAAGTGCAAACAGACGCAACAGAGTTGGACTGACCCTGTTTTAGACCGAAAAGCAGGAAATAGGGGGATTGGATGCAAGTGAAATAAAGACAGAGATTAACTACTCCTAGTGCTACTTCTAGTGCTACTTCTAGTGCTACTTCTAAACTACTCTTAATGCTACTTCTATTACTGTGTTCATGTTTAGTCCCAATAATCAAGGTCCTTCTGGTTCAGTCACTCTAGTTCACAGTCCATATCAGCCTTCGACATTCTTATGACGATCGCCAAACATCTGTCCATTGCCATACTAAGGGTTTACACAATCGCTACCTCATCAGTTAGCGGGGATTAAGTTCAAGTTGATTTTAGGTTCTCTAGTTGATTACCTACTGAATTAGTTAAACCAGTTCCAATCGGCTTAGCTTAACATTGTTCACATTACTTTATGCAATCGCGACGCAGCAAGTGAATTACATTTAGGAATGCAACAGAGATCAAAAATCAGAAAACACTTATATTATTGGAAACGAAATACAAACACAGGGCCTGGATTCGGTGACTCCATCTTCCACGACAATCGCCATGGTCTACGGCGATGGTTCACCTCCGTTAGCTAGGACGCTAAGGATCAAGTCCACCAGAGTGCATTGGTAATTTGATCGGTCCCCTCTGGCAACCTTCGGCTTCTCAATTCCTAACCTGCACTTCCTCAATCGAGAGAAGCACCAATGACAACACCGTGCACCACCGTGAGTGTAGGAGATGAGAGCGAGAGAATGGAAATAATGGAGATGGGAAAATATGAATTCCAAGAACCCCCTAAAAAGTGCACAACTCCTCCTATATATACATGAACTATGACCTGCTACTCCTAACGATTCCTAACAGGATTGCCTAAAAAGTGCACAACTCCTCCTATATATACATGAATTGCCTATTCTACCCTTGCATAACATGCGCTACAAGCTTCTCCAGAAGTGACGTGGCAGTTGAGCTGGAGTTGAGGTGGCCTCTGTGCTGGATAGTTGTCGTGGATAACGTCTTTGGGCCACTCCTTATTGGACTGCACCTGCTTGGGCTGCTGGGCCGTGAAGCCTGGCCTGTTCTGGTTTGGCCGAGATGGAGTCGGTCTTGGTTGAGACGACTTCATCTTGGCTGAGTCTTCTTATGATGGACCCGAGAACATCTCGGCTAAACCTGCAAGAAAAGAAGAGTTGGCTAAGATCCTCGAATTAGCATAGATTTGTATTTTCTCTATTTTTAGGTACACAATATAATCTCAGCTAACACTCAATTCTTAAGCACAAGATAGTCCTGTAAACATCCTTCTTAGGTCCATAAAAGATGCATAACTTGTGACTCATCATATCACACTCTTTACCCCTCTAGCATTTAAACTTATATATAAAAAAGAAAATATAATATTCATCATGTTATTCAAAGCACAAAGAGTTCACATTGATCAAACTAAAATGTGTGGATATAAACATCAAAACAAAGTGATAACACCCCAAAGGCCAAAAGTCACACTTGAAATCTTGGCAAATAATGTGTCCCTAAGGACTTCTAATGCCATTCTTTGATGCTCATCACATCCTGCCATGATCTTATAGCACACTAAGATATATCCTCCATGAAACTACTGCCAAGCTATTTAGGTAGGGATGGAAGGTTCTACCCAAGAAGGTCATCTAACATAGGAAGATGATATTTATTCTTAATCCTTTTTCTCCACTAGAAAACTAGTACCCCCCCACTATGACACACTAGGCCTCGCAAATTGTTTCTCTAGGAACTTTTCTAATCATCTCTTAAGCTCGACTAACTTCAAGGATGACATCCTATACAATGCTATGAAAAAGGTCTTGTATAAGGTACTAAATTTATGAAAAGTAAAACTCCACGCTTTGAGGGTAAGATATAAACGTCAATGACAACGACTTGCTCTTTGCCTTCAAGAAAACTAGCCTCATGTATACATGGACATCTTCTTTTGAGAATTAGTTGGCTTGCAAACTTTGATCCCTATTGTTTGGCTCCTTTTGCGGATTAGGATGGTCGCTCCCAATACGTCCTTACTTCTGGAAGCTCAAACGAATCATAATCTCATCCTTGCACTTGCATACAATCTTGTCTTTGCACTTACAAATGGCATGCTGATAAGTCATATTTTATACACCTCACAAGGGCTTAAGATGGGTATTATTAAGATTGTTTAGTGATTAAGAGTCCTGTCTTAGTTAAGATTCGAATTATGAGCCTAGAAATAGGAAAAATATAAATCTGTGCTAAAACAAGGATTTTAAGTAACAAAAGATTGGACTTGTGTTGCAGGCCTGAAAGCCGAGAGCATCTCGGCCAGGTAGAAGCCGAGAGCATCTCGGCCAGGTAGAAGCCAAGAGCATCTTGGCCAGGTAGAAGCCGAGAGCATCTCGGCCCAAGGGAGCATCTTGACCCAAGCCAACTTTAGTGGCAAAAATCACTTCGGAAAGAATGCAGATAGGATTATGCTGAAATTGAAGAATCTATAATGCAAATTTGATTTTCCTAAAATTAAGGAATCTGTAATGCAAATATGATTTGCTAAGATTAAGGAATCTATAATCAGTAATTCAAATTTGTAATCCGCTAGGATCAAGGAATCAATGATTCTATGAGATTAGATTTAGATTTAGCTAGCTTATGTATAAATAAAGCATGCTAGGCCACGTCTTTGGTGTGGAATTTCAGCAGAATCTAGATCTAGCACTGTGAGCAACTGCAGACACTCCAAGCTAGCACGATGGTACACGAAGCTTTAGTAAGGTGTCTCTCTCGATCGAAGAGGTACAGGATCAGGATTTGGGAAGCTGGAAGCTAGCGGAGGTGATCGCTCAGTATAGCCGACGCACTCCATTGGACGGAAACCTCAACATCTGGCCATCACTGGTGCACCACTGCCGTCCTTCTAAGGCGATCGTCGTGGAAGGCGGATTCTCTAGGACTTCTGAATTTCTCACCTTGTATTCAATTCTATTTTCAATGACATAACTGGTTTGCAATTCTATCTCTTAATTATAATTCCCGTGCTTCAATCTACTCTTCCTTTGTCGCGATTGCACGTTGTTAGAGTATATCACATTAGACTAGGACCGATTGGAACTGGTTTAATAATCTGATTAGGTAGAGAGCCTAAAATCAACCAAGTACATACTCCCTACCAACTGATGAGGTAGCGATTTTGTAAATCCTCGGTATGGCAATAGACAAACATTCGACGATTGTCGTAAGAATCTAAGGTTGATTCGGAGTATGATTCTGGGTAAGAATGGTAACCTTTTGTGTGTTGATTTCCGAATTGGTACAGTAGTTAGCTTAGATTAGTTTACCATAGATTATTTTACCATAGATTAGTTTACTTTCAATACTTAGTTTATTTTCTGCACTTAAACACAACCCCCGTATTTACTGCTTCCCAAAGTCCGAGACTGAGTCAGTCCGACTCCGTCGCGTCTGAAACCGAGTCAGTCCGACTCTGTTGCATCCGAGTCTGCGCTTAGCCAAGACCGTGTCGGATTCATCTCTGTTGAGACCAAATCGGACTAGTCTTTGCTGAGAGCAAGTCGGCATTCTACATTTGACATTTTTGCCACAAAACTCGATTTTCACACTTAGCACAATCTGAGCACATTATGTCCTTGAGAGAGTCGACCTAGGTTAGCTATATTATAGTTAGCTTTAGTAATTATTTGAGGCGTGTAAGACGACTAAAAACCCGCTTATCAAATTGGCGTCGTTATCGGGGACACAGACGTCTGGGTATACCGAGTCTGTTCTTTTACTACACCTTATCTTTGCTACATTTTGTTTTTCTGCATTCTATTCTACATTTTGTTTTGCACTTTACTTCTTTTGCATAAACTAATGATGCATGACTAGAAGTAGTTCTAAACCATTGCATGCTTTTGATTTTGAGATAGAAAGAACTTTGCATCATTTAAGGAAAGCTAGGCTTACTGTGGCATTTGATAGTAGTAGTTCTGATTCTATTTGGAATTCTGAGAATAGAAATTTTACTGTTGACAAATCTATTTATTTTGTGCACCAAGAGGCAGGATCAATGGAGAATAATGATAGAACTCTGAAGGAGTTGGCCACACCAGACGTGGTGTATCAACCATGGTGCATTCAATGCCCACCATTGGAGCTAGCTCAAAGTTACGAATTAAAGTCTAGTCTAATTCATTTATTGCCTAAGTTTCATAGTCTTGCAGGTGAAGATCTTCACAAGAACTTAAAGGAGTTCCATGTGGTTTGTTCCACGATGAGACCGCAGGGGATACCGGAAGATCACATCAAAATGAAAGCGTTTCCATTCTCCCTGGACGGAGCTACCAAGGATTGGCTGTATCTGCAGCCGGTTCTCTTCAATACCTGGGGGGACATGAAGCGCATGTTCTTAGAAAAATTCTTCCCAGCATCCAAAACAGCGACAAGGAAGGAGATTTGTGGGATCAGGCAACACTCCGGCAAGACACTACATGAATACTGGGAGAGGTTCAACAAGCTTTGCGCCACATGTTACATCACCAGATCAGTGAGCAATTGCTGATTCAATATTTTTATGAAGGTTTGATGATGATGGACCGAAGTATGATTGACGCTGCAAGTGGAGGAGCATTGATGGACAAGACACCGGCAGCAACACGACATCTGATCTCGAACATGGCCAGCAACACGCAACAATTCAGAACCAAAGGAGTTGTAGCACCCAGGATGGTGAATGAAGTCGGTATGATTGATAATCTGAGATTGGAGAACTAATTGACCGAGCTGACATCATTGGTGAGACAGCTCGCCATCGGCCAATACCAACCCATTGCAGCAATAAAGGCATGTGGTATATGTACTTTAGTGGAGCACCTTATTGACATGTGCCCCACGTTGCAAGAAACTGAGCCAGACCATCTCGAAAGTGTTGGAGCAATAAGATGCTACCAGTACAGGAAGCAGCTGTATGCAAATCAGCCCTTTGAAGGACAACAATTCGAACGGCCACCATACCGGCCGAATCCAAATCAAGGACCATATGCAACTCAAGAATTCAGTTCAAACCGGAGCATGCCTCAAAGCCAAGGCAGCTATCAACAACCGAATCCAAGATACCAGGTGCCACCGTTCCAACAACAGCAGCAGCAAAAGACGCCACCACTAGGTGACTTACCATCTCTGGATGATTTCATGAAACAGTTAGAAGCAAGAAACCAAGAGTTCCAACAGACCTTGAGCTCCAGTAACTTGAAATTCCAGCAAAATATGAGCACCATTGTTCACGATCTAAAAACACAAGTGGGCCAACTAGCCAATTTAGTAAGTCAGTTACAGTCAGTCGGGTCCGGGAACCTTCCTTCGCAACCAATTCCAAATCCAAGAGGGAACGCGAGCGTAGTATCGTTGAGAAGCGATAAAGAATTACAAGCAGCACCGCAGCAAAAACCGAGATCCGCCAGCACCGAGTCAAAATCGGATGTTGACTCATAACCACCACAACAGGCTAGTCCCATCCTAGTCCCTTTTCCAAGTCGACAACCTTCAGCAAGGAAGCCCAAATCTGATGAAGAGTTGCTAAAGATGTTCCGGAAGGTGGAGATTAATATCCCACTCCTGGATGCCATAAAGCAGATCCCTAAGTACGCAAAATTCCTTATGGAGTTGTGTGTGCACAAGAGGAAAAAGATGAAAGGAGGAGTGGAACTAGGAGGGATAATGTTGGCACTAACCAGAAATGACCACCTCATTGCCGGCACGAGACAAGCCTTGCCAAAGAAATGTCGAGACCTCGAAATCTTTTCGGTCCCATGCACCATTGGCGACTGTAGCTTTGCCAATGCCATGCTGGACTTAGGAGCTTCAATAAACATCATGTCGACGTCAATTTACAAGTCCTTGAATTGCGAAGACCTGGAACCCACTAGGATGACCATACAGTTGGCAAACAGAAGTGTCGTCCAGCCCCTAGGTGTTCTTGAAGATGTCCTGGTCCAAGTTGATGAACTAATTTTCCCAACCGACTTCTATGTGCTGGATATGGAGGACGAGACACCAGGAAAAGGGTCTACCTTGATCCTAGGGCGACCGTTCCTAATGACCGCCAAGACTAAGATTGATGTGCATGCCAGGACACTCTCAATGGAATTCGGTGACACTTTGGTGCAGTTTAACATTTTCGAAGCCATGAAGCACCCTGTGGAGGACACCTCACTCTTTGGGATTGAATTGATCGATGAACTCATCAAAGAGTACATGCAGGCGGACATTGGCAGTACTGAATTCTTCCAGGTTGTTGGAAATACTGATATACTTGACTGCCTCCGATCTGTGTTTGAGGAACCCGACTGTGATGAACCTTGGGAAGTACATGACCTTTCCAACTCTGCAAAAGTTACTACTGCCCTTGCACACTTGGATCCCGATTTAATTGACCAAGTTCACAAGAATGAGAAACCAGAGGTTTGAAACATGCAAGAGCCCTAGTTGTTGGGACCACGAAACAACAATCAGCATAAATATCAAACACTTTTGTTGAGAACGAATCGGCCAAAATAGGCTGAGACTGGATGAAGATCGAAAGCACGTCGGTCACTAAAGCCGACACCAACGCAGCCAAAGAGAATTGGAAGCAAGTCGGAATCGAAGCCGAAACAGAGCCGGCCAATCAACATAAGGAGCAATTAGAGGTCGGAATCATACCGGCAATCCAAGTATCCGACTCCAACCAAGTCGGCCAAACAGTTTCCAGACCAACAGGTGATGACTCTCCACCAAAACCACCTACTGAGTTGAAGCCAGTGCTGAACCATCTGAAGTACGCCTACCTGAAATCCTCCTAAGTGATTGCTTTGGCCTTAGCTCCCAAGTGTCGCCAATTATTCTTCCTCCAGAACTTGACCCCTTTAGCTAACTTGAAGGAAACAAAGGTCACCTTCTGAGGATCCATGCATGCCATGGTGATAAGTCACATTTTATACACCTCACAAAGGCTTAAGATGGGTATTATTAAGACTGTTTAGTGATTACGAGTCCCGTCTTAGTTAAGATTCAAATTATGGGCCTAGAAATAAGGATTTTTGATTGATAAAAGACTGGACTTGTTTTGTAGGCTTGAAAACCGAGAGCATCTCGGCCCAAAAGGAGCATCTCAGCCTAAAAGGAGCATCTCGGCCCAGTAGAAGCGGTCTTGGCCAGACTAGCCTTCCCGGCCAAAGCCGACTTTAGTGGCTAAAATAACTCTAGCAAGAATGCAGATATGATTATCCTAGAATCAAGGAATCTGTAATACAGATATGATTATCCCAAAATCAAGGAATCTGTAATGCATATATGATTATCCTAGAATTAAGGAATCTGTAATGCAGATATGATTATGCTAGAATTAAGGAATCTGTAATATAGATATGATTAGGCTAGGATCAAGGAATTTATAATCTCCTAGGATTGAGGAATCTGTAATCTCCTAGGATTGAGAAATCTATAATCAGTAATTCAAATTTGTAATTTGTTAGGATTAGGCTGCACCGCAACTACCCTGCTTGTGTATAAATAAAGCATACTAGGCCACGTCTTCGGTGTGGAAAAACAGTGAAATTCTAGACCTAGCAGCGTCAGCGACTGCAGACGTTTCAAGCTAGCATGATGGTACACAAAGCTTTAGTAAGGTGTCTCTCTCGATCGAGGAGGTACAAGACCAGGATTTGGGAAGCTGGAAGCTGTTGGAGGTGATCGCTCGGTATAGCCGACGCACTCCGGTGGATGGAAACCTCAACGTCTAGCCATCACTGGTGCACAACTGTCGTCCTTCCATTGGCGATCGTCGTGGAAGGCGGACTCTTTGGAGAACACTGAATTCCCACCTTTGTATTCGATTTTGTTTTCAATAATATAACCGGTTTGCATTTTTGACTTTGAGTATATCACCTGTGCTTTAATCTGCTTTAACTTTGCCGCGATTGCACATTGTTAAAGGTAGATCACGTTAGACTGAGGCTGATTGGAACTGGTTTAATAATCTGATTAGGTAGAGAACTTAAATTCAACCAAGTACATACTTACTACCAACTGATGAGGTGGCGATTGTGTAAATCCTCGGTATGGTGATGGACAAACGTTTGGTGATTGTCGTAAGAATCTAAGGTTGATTCAGAGTATAATCCTAAGTAAGAATGGTAAACTATTGTGTTAATTTCCGAATTGGTACAATAGTTAGTATATATTAGTTTAGCTTATTTTTCTGCACTCAGTTTATTTTTTGCACTTAAACACAAAACTCCCCCCTATTTACTGTTTTTCCAGAGTCAGAGACTGAGTCAATCCGATTCCGTTGTGTCTATCTAAGTTGGAATCATATAGGCAATTCTAGTCGGTCTCCCTCCGAGATCATCCCGGTTGCACTTAAACCGACCGATAGTAAGTCAGCATTTCACAACATTTAGCGGTTTCTGCATAATTTTCTGGATTCCACACTTAGTCACAACTAAACACACTATGTCCTTAAGAGAATCAACCTAGGGTTAGCTATACTATAGTTAGTTTTAGTATTTATTTGAGGCGTGTAAGACGACTAAAAACCCGCTTATCACATGGCTCAGAAGATCTTTTGATTCTCCATAACCAACTTTGTGCATCAACGAGGTTATATGCCCCTTATAAGGTCGAAGGTTTGTTCCATTAGAAACCAATTAGTCTTTTAGAACTCAATTGCTCCACAATACCTATTTCGATCGCTCTCCACAACTTAAGCTAAGGCATGGAGAGCATTAATAATAGCATGGTCATGTCTATCAACAACCACTACTTTATGTGCTAACTAGATGCAACAAGTAATGCAAACACACAAGTCTTATACCAACAATTCAATCAATTTACTAGCAGAACATTCTTATCAGAGTACACACCAGTAGTAAGACAAGCACATAACACACAAAGGCCGAATAGATCAACCTGCTTTGATCACTAAATGTGATACCCTTTACCCCTCTAGTATATCAACTTATATATAAAAGAAAGCATAGGGAATAAGTTTTATTAGTAATGTTTGGTAAACAAACTTTTTTAGGAGCTTGTATGGTTTTTAAAATACTATTTTAAGTAGTATTTTTAAAACATTAGCTTCTAACTTTTTATATTTATTCCTCTTTTGTACTTAAAAAATTTATTAAATTTCTTTTTTATCCTGACAAGATTTTATTATTTTATTTTTTATTATTTTTCTTCTACTCAAGGTATGACTTTATTATTTTTTTTCTTTTATTTTATTATTATTTTTATTTTTAAAATAATTTTATATTATATTATTTATTTTAATCGTTATATTATTTATAATATTTATTTTATTATTTCAACATTATACTTCAAGATATTAATATTAATAGATTATATGTTTATTTTATATTTTATTTTTTTAATATTTTTTATATTACATTATTTATTTTAACCATTACATTATTTATATTATTTATTCTATTATTTTAAAATATGTATTAATTAAAATAATCGTGATTTTGTACATATACTTCAAAATATTTTAATCAGTATATTAATTAACATAAAATAAAATTAAAAATCTATAAATTATTATATATTTTTTTATTATTTTATATTTATCAACTATTTCAACATATAATTTTACTAAATACCTATAGTTAAATAAGATAATTTAATAATTTTCTGTTTCTTGCTACGAACTATCGGCTACCACGCAACTTTGTAGACAGCTTTGAGGTAGGTTCGTTATACTTACCTATTATTGAAAATGAGTTTACGATACTCCAGTACAATAATTCAACATTTGAACTGCTTCTTCATTAATATTTTCATCGAGAGTCTAACGCTTTGTATACGAAGAAAACTAGTACGGACTTTACAAGAATATGGAATGTTGACAATGTTTTTTTTTTTTTTTTTGGTGAATATGATCGTTTGGTTTTATGCTGATTTTTTAAAAATTATAATGAAATATCAGGTAAAAGTTGCTTAATTTTGTATTAAAGAATTAATTCTGAGTTTAAAATTTTAAATTAAAATAATTTTAAATAACTTTTATACTATTAGACCAAAACTTTAAATTAAAATTTATTTTTAATTATATTTTAAAATAAAAATATCTAAACATAAATAAAATCGTTTCAAAATTAATTTTATAAAATCAATTATATTTAAAACTAATTTTGTCAACGCAAGGCAAATACACTGCAACCCTTGTGGCGGTAAGGACTAAGGACAACAATGAAAGAAAACAGTCATAGCATGACGCTAATAATGTTACATCGGAATTAAATAAATATCTACTCAGTATGTCACCACACTGGAATTTCTGGACCTAGTTGTGTCAACCTAAAGAAGGCCAATTTAAAAAATATAAAAGAATAATGGTAAGTAAATTTCTTACACTAATTTTTAATTTGCAACTCTCTTTTTTTTTCTTCTCAATTTCTCTGTCACACTACTTGTATTACTTCATATTTCTCTCTCCTAATTAAAAAACAAAAAAAGTGTTGTGAGAATGGAATTATTATGATTAATTAACACAGATTTTATTGATAGGCGCTTTCCTTGCATGCAGTCTCCTCTCATTTTGAAATGATCTACGGTTTGTTTTTCTTACAAATAATATGCTAGTTTTCCTCCATCCTAATGGCTTACCTGCTTAGAGAAAGAATGCATGATCGCAGAAAACACTAAACAACTATCAATCTATGTATCATATACCAAATTTCTAAATTGGCCTTATCTGTATGTCTCGGTTGACACAACCAGGTCCAGAAATTTCAGTGTAGTGACATACCGATCGATATTTATTTATGAATAAATTATAATTTTCTTCTTTTAAGAAGAATTTGTTTTGAATTTTTATTTTTTAAATATTTATTTTAATCCTTCAACTTTTAAAATTGAATTTATATAACTTTTTGTCAATATAAAATGAACATGATTAGTGTTAAAATTAATATAATAACAAATTTTAATATAGTAATAATAAAAAATTCACACTATAATATAAGATCTCCTCATTCACTTTTTTTTCTCTTACTCTTTCGTTCTCTTTTCTACATTCACATAGTTACGGTTAAAATTATTACTATATTTTTAAAAATTATAAGAAAAAATATAGCATCCAGACAAGAGTGTTTTGAAGGAGGTCTTTTCTTATTCATCAAATTGATTGAACGGTTTTGTTACCTTATGTGTTTCAGTTATAGGAAAAAATAAAATGATTTCATTGAAATATTTTTTTTCCTTTGCTTTTTGTCACCCATCTTCCTTTTTTTTTGAGCTATAGGACGTGCCCCAGGTATGATGGATAATCGATGGTAGAGAAAATTTGGATCGATTCCTAGCATTTTTTCTAGGGCCCACACAAACGCATCTTTATTTTTTCTTAAGAAATCAATCAATTGCTCTTCCTCCTAATGTCCTAACTTGACCCTGATCTTGGTACTCTTGTTCGATTTTTGGCTGATTTGGATTTCCTTCAAGTCGTCAGCTAGTTGGGGATGGTCTATCTCTTTAGTTTGTCGTGGGTCGAGTTCGATGAGGTGGATATTGCCTCGCGGTGCCATCCCCACCCTCTCAAGATCCGCCTTTCGACTTCTAATCTTCAAACTCACCTCATAGTATCGGTGAGCCGTCTGTTGATCAACCCGAATGGTTTATACTTGATCGACAATTGGGTACTTCATGCATAGATGAGGAGTGGAGATTATCGCCCTTAGTTGGTTCAAAGTCGGTCATCCTAAGATAATGTTGTAAGATGCTTGGGCGTTGACGACCGTGAATCTGAAAGGGACAATTTTCACATCTGGCCCGATTCCAAAAGTTGTTCGAAGATTGATTGCACCTCGAATCTCCACCTATTCTCCCGCAAAACCAATAAGGGTTCCCAAGCACGCCTCTAGTTCTTCCTTTGTCTTTCCCAACTTTTGGAAGGTGATCTAGAAAAGTATATTAGCAGAACTCCCTTGGTCCACCAACACTTTTTCTCCCTTATAATCGGCAACCACGACCGATATTACCATTGAATCGTCTTAGTGGGGTTGAATGCCCTAATAATTAGCCTCCGAAAAGGAAATGACTGGATCTTCGAGATGATCACTACCACTCTGAACACTCATAACTTGTTGAACATACCTTCTTCTTCCAATCCTTGACACCACCTCCATCGTTCCTCCTCCGACTATTGTGGCGATGGTTCCCTTATGGGGCGGTGTTAGTCACCTGCTTTAGCTTCTGTCTCTATTTCTGGCATTGTTCCGGTCCTTAATGTGCTCCCCATCATTCCATCTTCTCTCGTCCTCTTGGACACCCTTTCCTCGTTGGTCCTTCATTTGACCAATTGTGGCATTTGGCTCATCACCCTTTACCTGTCGAACTTTGAAGAGGTCGGCCAACTCTAGCCTTTTAGCATGGTTGGCTATGAACTGCAACACAAAGACCATCGCTAAGTCATTAAAGGTATGGATGGTTCTAGGTGACAAACCTGCGAACCATTGCATAAAGACACCCTTTAGGGTGTCTAAGAAGAGTTTGCAGCTAATAGTGTCATCCTTGCTGCTAATGTATACCATAGGATTAGAAAGCTTGGAGGTGAATGTTGGGATCTTGAGTTCCATCAAAAGGGTCCACCACTAGCTCCTTGAAGTGAGGTGGGATGACGACTTGGTCTATCTTAAGACTAAAGGATTGTCCTTAGAAGGTGGGGGAATGTTGTTGTTTGTGACAAATGACTTGGTCGACTGTCATTAGTTCTCATGTCCTCCAGTTGTCTTCGTAACTCCTCCTTGTGCTCTACTGCTGCTCTTAATGCTTCCCAGTGACACTCCTCGGCCTTGTCCTATCGTTGGGCTACTTCTTGGCTTAGACGCACTTGCTCCTTACTTTTTTCTCGTAAAGAAGCTATCGCGCGGAGTAAGCGTTGCATGGTGTCTTCATCACCTTGTTTGCTAGAGCTTGTTTCTTGTCTCGTGACTAGAATGGTTGTTTTTGAAGTGGCTCTAAAATTATGGATGTTGGGAAGTGTTTTCTTGCAAGCCCCACGGTAAGTGCCAATGTTCATGTCTGCAACTGTAATTGGGGTCACAAAGTGTACATAAAAATCGATCCCCTTTTATTCTTGCTATTTATACTCCTTCAGACCTCTCTTAACCCATTGAGAAGAATGGTGACTGATGGGACGTAGGCTTCCTTCTTATGTGTTTTCCTTTCTTTGGCAAGCCTACCAAACGTTGTCTTTGTTAGAAGTTAGGTGACCTTCCTCCCAGACCAAGGACCATTCATCGTGATGTTTGCTTACGTCATGTCTTCTGTAAACATTAAATGTTCACATACTGTGTCGGTAGTCTCGGATAAGCCGATCGTGATGGCTTGGATGGTCGAAAGGTCTCTAGACCAACCAGTACAATATCAATTAACTAAAAAGAAAATGACTAAACTAGAAAAATATTATTCATATGGTGACGCATGTAATTATAAAGATAAATTGATAAACGTGGTATTCTTTCAATTTCTTACCTAGCAAATAGACTATCCAAAATAGTTTCTGATGTCAATTAGAGTTTCTTTTGATTATTTTGAAAAACCAAAACAAACATGTGAAAAACTAAAAGAGGTGATTGCATTAATAAAAAGAAAAGAAAAAAATGATTCACTTATAAAGCTCCTTTTCAGTTTGTCGACCCATCACGATCTTTTACAATACTGTTTTATTATCATCCCCCGAACTTACTGAGGGCAGCTGTTAATTGCTGATATTTTGGGGACATCAACTTCCTGAATAGTTAGTGTGTAGTTCCTCGGGCTTAGCCCCGTTTTTATCCAAAAAAATTAAATAAATTATCATTCAGTTATTTATCTTTATATAACTATTAATGCAATTAAATTATGGTTGATGATCTCGATCAAGCATTCTATATACATATTTTTTTACAAGATATGGCATTGATATTATTTACTTACCTTGTATCTTAAAAAATTAATACCCAATAAACATATTTTATATAGCCAATTAAGTTAAACTATGATATTTTTCATATAAATAATTTTTATTAAAATATTTTATATCACTTTTAGTTGTAAAGCAAGAGATCATAATTAAATTGAGTAAGTTTGATCATATAAAATGAATACATAAAAATAAAAACTAGTAAAACTTCACAAATATTAAATATATACTAAGGCATAAGTAACCTAACTATTACTTAAATTAATAGTTGATGTACTGGTTAATATGTGCAAAGGTTACGTAAGTCATGTTAAAAACATACCTATATTCAAAGAACAATTTTACATATACGCAAATTTGAATATTTTCTTTTTTCTTCCTAGCACCTCATAATGTAGATCTCTATTTCGTGACTCAAGAAGTTTCTTGGTAGGATATCGGTGGAGAAGTGGATCATATAAACTGAAAAAAAAAAAGAGGAAAATAAACAGAGACATAATCAAATTTGGTATGATATGGCAGCATTAGCCATCAACAAGTGGTTGGCAAATTATACAGGTTGGTTCCACTTCAATTATGGATGTTTATAATTAATTTTGCATCAAATATTTAAAAAAGCAAAAGCTTACTTCTCATATCTTCGAAGTGATGCACATTTGAACCTTATTGACACATAACCAAACATCTAGATAGTTCTTTTCATGCATGTTTGGATGTGCGTGCGTGTTTGGATGTAAGTCCCGTTCACCTTGATCCACGTTTAATTTTCACATTATCGTAAAAACCACTATATTATTTCAGATTTTCATATTTGTAATTCCCGTTTGCAGGTTCAAACGCTTATCTAAACACAAATTGTCCACTCAAGCATTTCAACAGTGTTTTTCATCTTTTAAGCAGTAGCCATATGTTATGCAAGTACTATCTCATATATCTCTGTAATACATCATTTCCAAACATTACACATCTAACAAATCAATATTGTCATTGACAAATCAAATTATGCACCAGCTAGAAGAAGAGGCATCTGTTACTACATGAGAACACAAGTCTTATCTACAAATAGGACTAGCACATACATCTAATGCATAATCCAAAGTATCTAATAGAATCACAAAAATGATCTTTATCAATTTGAAGACTTCCATTCATTTTCTACCATGTTATGTATTAATCCTAACCTCTAACATTGCAGTTTCTTTTGTGTCTTAAAGTACTAATATTAATTTTTCATTCATAGTATACGAGCAAATTGATTCTGTATTAGTCATTGGAAATTAGCAATTCAAAGTAACAGCTCTCTCCTGAGAATTAGCTCAATTATTTACTTCTTGTAATCCCTCAAGTTTTCTGATTGTTCCTGCAATGAAGTGCATAAAGGAAGGAAAAGAAAACAAGAAATTTAGTAATTTACAGTTGCAGCTCCGAAACAGAATTACAAAGGTCTTAAAATACTCCCCCCAAGGATCAATATCTTATTCTTATAATAGCAGCAGAGCTCATCCTTCTCCCTCTTAACACATGCATGTAAAACTAATCTACAAAATGCTAATAGAATAATAGTAAAACGATTCTAATCTATTTACAAGATAAAAATGATTCAAGTACTTGCACGACATTTAGAATTTAGAGAAGCAACATGTGTGAGCTTGTTTGGTTCCATGCCACATTTCTCTTTGAACCTGCTATTGGATAATCCTCAATATAAGGCCAGTTGAAGAGAGAAATGACCTGATAACTCAGCTAAAGTGCCCCTCTAAGAAATATTGAAGCCTTGGCAGTATATAATTTATGTAAAATGAATTAAAATAATCATAGGAACAAATAATGGAAAAAATCTTCAGAAATCATGAAAAGCTCATATTTAACTAAAACCGTAAAAAGAATAGGGTACACTGCATCAAAACAAGATGTCAAAACCATAACAATTTCATTTCCTTTTATTCCATAAGGAATTTCACAAGTCATAAACATTCCGGGTTAATAACAACTAAAATAAAACACCAATATAGTAAAAATGATTTCTTGGTGATACAAAAACTATCGTCCAGAGGCTATTCAAAAACACCTTTATCTGTTGTAGAAGCTTCTTGGTTCAGATCTGAAAATCTCAAGCCTACTTGCATTGAAAGCCTCAAGAACTTTTGAGCACATCTTAGAACACAAGTTTCCTCTTGCTTGGTCAAGGATTTCCGATAGAATGTATTGACACATTCCTTGAAACACCTCTCCACTAACGAATTATACATCCTTAGACTGCAATTTTGTTGGAGCAGAGAATAAATCAACAAAATCCACCTTATGCTACAAGGCTGAATAAAACTTCTACATTCACATCTTTGCAACTTTTAACTCAGACTGACAAATGTGTGCACTGTTTTAATATATGTAAAAATTAGGTTAAATTCTAGGATTACATAAGTGTTAATGATGTATTATGTAAATTCATAGAGCAGTTCACAAGTATCTAATCCAAAGTGTCCAACCAAAATCATCAATTAACATATCAAGGCCAAATTTTTAGCCATTGTTACTGCAACAGAAAACATGTGTGCAAGTCCTCAAGAATCAAAGATACAAGTTATTACTAGATTCACTATTCCCAAGAATACATAGTACAGCATCAATCTGCTCTCAGTTAAGCAATCATAAAATGTTGCCAACCAGTATCAACACATTCTAACGGCCAACATATGAACCCAGATTCAGTATTTTCCGTTGACAGGCAAAATGTGATTCATTTCAAACACACAAATCCACCTAGACAGAGAAAATAAACATATATCCATGCATACATACATAGATACACACGCGTGTGTAGTCAGATCCCAATCTAGCATTCAACCATTGATTTATTCCTCAATCTGACTAAGAACTCCATCATACATATGAACATCTCAAAACAACTAAACAACAGAGAATTTAAAAAACAATAAAAAATAAAATAATTATCGATATACCTGTCTCGGAATTGGAGCTGGTCCACCATGGTGGACATTCTTTGCTTATCTTCTTCGGGAAAATTACCCAAGTCTGAAAATATGTTCTTATCCATTTTTAACGACGCAAAAAGAAATAGAGAGAGATGGAGAACAATTACTGAGGTGTTGGAGTTTATTAAGGTATGCAAAGGTTTTAGGTTTTTCGCCGGGCTATGTTCACTGGAAAAACAGAAAAAGAAGGAAGCTTCTATGCTTAAACCCTAAACCCATGTTCCATTGGGTCGGGTTAACAAGCAACCCGGTCGACCCATATGAACCAACTAGTAAGTTATGGATGGAGTCCGTCAATTATCCATTCGGTACCAAAATATGTGGGGGTATTTTAAAAATATTTTATTTTTTTATTTTAAAAAAATGTATTTCAATTTCTTCAATAGGAAATAAAATTGTCTATTTATGAACGGAAAGTAAAACATTTCATCAAAAATAATTTTTATTTAGAATATATATAAATTATATGTATTTACCAAAAAACTGATGTGTAAATATTTTTATTTAATATTATAATATATTAGAGGTTATATTTAAATTAGTATTTTGTATTTAATTGAAATTATCATAAAATAAATGTTTATTTTTATATAACTAAAATTTATAATAAATATATTTTTTAATATATAAATTATACTATACTTAAAATTCATATTAAATAAATTTTTAACAATATAAATTGTATTTTAGTTATCATAAATAATTTATATTACAATATAAAGTTATTTAAACTATTATAATTTTTAAAATATTCAAATTTAATATAAGTTAAAAAAATAGATTAAAAAAATCCTCATTAAAGAAAAAAATCCTAAAAACTTTTATGTAGAAGAATAAACACTTTCATTCAATATAATGATTTAGATTTATAATATAGAAATAAATTACTTTTGAGTAATAAAATAATAAAAGCATTAAATATTTGACAAGTAATAAAGTAAAAAATAAAAAATAAAGTCTACTTGAAAATATTTATTATATTTAAACCTTCAATCCTAAAATTATTAAATACTTAATTTTTTGTGTGAAGAAAAATATTCAATTTTTAAAACATATATATTAGATTTATTTAATATTCTTAATGCTACCCGAAAAAGTTTATTGATATAAAAGGTAAAAAATTATGTTTTAAAAGATAAAATATTAGATTGGAGTTTTATTAATAGAAAAAAATATGTATTGAGAAAATTTAATTTAATTTTTAAATATTACAAGTTTAAGATAAAAAAAATATGGTTTAGTTAGTATTTTCAAAGAGTGCACCATGAAAATATTAAGATAATATTTTTATGCATTCATAATGACAAATGAAGGCACAAGATTCGACTTTATACCTTACAATGATTAAAGTAAAGTGTTGGGAATTGCAACACATATGCTTATAATGGGCTATGAATAGATGAATGCATAAGTTATTTGTTTCAAGTGGGCTCTCACTAAACACTTTTGTGGTTTGGGGACCACTTATGAGATTGATTGTAGACATGGAATAAGAATTGTGTGAATAGTATTAGTTATTTCATGAGTTTACGAAAATATTGCAATGCTGTTGAGTGTGAGAACCGAGTAAGATGGTCTTTTACTTACAAAAAAAGAGAAGGTAACAAATTGACCCAAAAATTAGTCTTTCATTGCTATTTACACTTCTCAAAATTTTTATTGCATCTTATATATATATATATATATATATATAATTTTATTTAAAAATTCTTATCTTTTTTAATAATTTTATTTTAAATAATCATTCATTTCATTTATTCATTCTCTTGCTTTTAAAAAAAAATCTCTTTTATTAAATCTGCATCTTCTCTTTTAAATATATTCTTTTATCGATCTTCTATAATTTATGGTATTATTATTCGTCATTTCCTACCATTGACATTTTTCTTGTTAGATACTCTGTCTTCAATAAAGACAAGTTTGTGACTGACTAGAATGAATTTAAGTAGTGTACCCTTATAATAGTTTAGATATTAGTTTATGAATAAGAAAAGAAGAAAAATAAAGTTGTAATGAAATAAAAGATACCAAAATTATCTTTTTAGAAATTTATACCTATTCCATAATTGAATAAGTATACGTTTTCGAAAAGATAATTATTAATATAAATTAGTTATAATAAAAAATGAAAATACAAGGCAAGAATATCCCTTCAAATAAAATAATTATCGTAGTGATGAACGAAAACACAACTCAAAGTATCTTTTAATGCACAATATTACATATAAGTTTGATGCAATAAGTATGTCATATTGTTGAAAAATACACGGTGTTTTGATAATAATAAAGAAATATAAAATCATAATTGAAAGAGTAATGAAGATGAAATGTAAAATTAGAGTGTAAAGAGTAACGAAGATAGCGTAAAGTTATAGTTTAAAAATTAAGGAAGATAATATAAAATTAGGATTCAAAGAATAATGAAGCTAAATGTGTAAAAATAAAATTTAAATAATAATGAAAATCGATGAAAAATAGATTTTTTTTATTATTTTATACAAAAAGATATTTTTATAATATAAAATATAAAAAAAGAAAAGAAGGTGTTTTGAGAGGTATAAATAGTAAAAGCCTTACAAAGAGATGTGTTACAGAGAAGAAGTCCCACATAACCTGGATCTCTAATTGAAAATAAGATTTGTTTGTTTGTTTTTTTTATATTTTACAATGTAATAAAATCTCAATTTTTCTTGATAAAATGAATTTCTCTCTCTAATTTTAATTTTAATTTAGTGTTTAAATTCATTTACTTTAATCTTTTAAAATTTTTTGTTACAGGATGTAAGTGTAAGTTTTTAATAATGTTACTTTTAACTACAGTGACATTTCTTAAATTTGTCATATATGATCATCATCATTATTATATGATTCTTGAATCATAAATACAAAAATTATTTAATATTTATTTATTTTTAAATAAATGAAAACATTTAAAGAGTGTATGTAACTTAGGTAGTCAATGCATAAAATGAAAAAAAAATTCACTATAAAATAAAGTCAAAGTCAAAGGTATGATATGCACAAGAAAATACGCGAAAGATATTCCAAAACCATATTACATAGATAGCTTTTAATTTTTATTTATATTGAAGTAGGGCATACATAATATTTATTATTAAACTTGTGTAAATATGTATCTGATTGATTGTGTGAGTAGGTAAGTATAAAACAAAGGGCATAGCAAAAGAAAATAAAATCAATTAATAATATATATATATATATATATATATATATATATATATATTATTAAATAATTATATATATCGATGTGAGTATATGTATGATGGATACTATGATACTCATGTTTACACTCATTCTCATTAAATTTTTGTGGATAATTTCTCATTCTCAGACCCATTTTCATTTAGTGTGTATTTACCTTATTCATTGTAGATATATTTTTGTGTATGAATACTTATAAGATATGGGTAGAATTGTCATCCATATCCTACATATTGATTTTTCATTCAAAATGCAATTTGACATTTACCTGCCTCCTTAATCTTCCTTGATTTCTAAAATATACTATGGGTCAATAATTAGAAGTTTTCTACTAATAGTTATTAATTTTTTGTTCACTATAATTTATTATGAGTGTGGTGAGTCACTGATGTCAACTAGTAAAATGACTTGAGTAGGATATATAAGTGAAGTACAATTCTATTTTATAAGTTAGTTATGTAGAATTGAATTAAGCCCAAATTTACACTCTAATAACTTAATTTATTATGAGTGGGGCCAATGACTTTTTCACACCTTACAAAATTTAGTAATTTTGACACTAAATTATTTCAACCATGCCATTGAAAACTAACGCTTTTCAATGATGAATCTCATATATACACAAAGTAGACTAGACCTATTGGTGAATATGATCTCATTCAACAACATATTGAAACAATTACTAAAAACTATTATAATTTATATGCATTTAGTGCAATCATTGAATAACCAAATGATCTCATTCACAAAGTGTAAGACATCCAGACATTTTTCTATAATACATGTTGATAGAGATCCAACCAACAAAGTCAAAGACCCTTTGCGTGACATTGGAAGTTCCTTGACTAGACCCAAAACCAATATAATGAAGTAATCTTTGCAAGACCTAAGTGTGAAAAAAATGGAAAGTTTGATAGCTAGTGGAAAATGAAAAGTTTAATAGCTAGTGGAAAAATGGAAATTTTGATAGTTGGTGGAAAAATGGAAAGTTTGATAGTTGGTGGAAAAATGGAAAGTTTGATAGTTGGTGGAAAAATGGAAAGTTTGATAACTGGTGGAAAAATGGGAATGTCATTTATGGTGGGAAATAAAAGGTTAGTGGGAGTTATAATAGATGAGATTTTATGCCAATTAAAATATTAATGGGCATTAATTTCATGGTTGACTAGCTAAGCCTATAAATAAACTCTTGTAAGCAACCAGAAAGACATAATTTAGACGTTGAATAAAATTGAGTTTTCTCTGTTGGGAGAGCTTTCTCTTTGTTCTTGGGTTAAGAACTTTTATAATGTTAGTTTTACTGGTAGGTCACAGTTAGGGTCATGCTCTTTAATAACTTTGGTTTTACTAGTAAGTCGCGGTTAGGATCAAGTTCCTCCTTTACCTAATTTCAAGATGATCCTATTTTAAAATCATATCATTTAGTATCAAAGTTTCGGCTCTTGAAATCAAGTGTTATCTATTCTTTTCTTCTCTATCTTTTTCTATTCTCTAAATTAAAAAAAAAATCTATTCTTTCTTTTGTTATTTCTCTTATTGTATATCATCCTTGGTTTATTTTACCTGTTCGCGTCTATTCACCTTCCTTTGTTTTATTTCTTGAAAGAATGATCCTGAATTATTCTTGGAGTGGGAGAGAAAAGAAAATGTGTTTGATTGTCACAACTACTTGGAGGAAAAAAAGGTAAAATTAGTAGTTGTTGAATTTACTGACCATGCTAGTATTTTGTGGGATCAATTTGTGAATAATAGACGTAGAAATGGAGAAAGGCCTATTCATATATGGGAAGATATGAAGTTTGTTATGAGAAGA
Source organism: Mucuna pruriens (assembly GCA_025330945.1). Lineage (NCBI taxonomy): Eukaryota > Viridiplantae > Streptophyta > Magnoliopsida > Fabales > Fabaceae > Mucuna > Mucuna pruriens. The sequence continues at coordinate 2,592,433 of JAENHJ010000532.1, forward strand.
AGATTTGTATCAAGCCATTACCATAGAGACTTGCACAGAAAATTGTAATGTTTAACACAAGGTTCTATGAGTGTGCAGGATTACTATAAGGAGATGGAAATAGCCATGATTAGAGCCAATTTGAAGGAAGACCATGAGGTAACTATGGCTAGATTCATTGGAGGCTTAAAGAAAGAGATTGTTGATATGGTGGAGTTGCAACATTACATGGAGATAGAGGATTTGTTGCACAAAGCAATTCAAGTGGAGAGACAATTGAAGTCTAAAAGTTCTTCCAAATTTGCCTCATCTTCTAGCTCTTCATAGAGATCAAATTGGAAGAATAGTATAGCTGTTACAAATCCTAAAAAATATATGATTGCCAAATATTCAAATGCTCATCCTAAAGGTAAAATTGACACTAATATATCCTATAGATCGTGTGATATCAAGTGTTTCAGGTGTTAAGGAGTTGGACATATTGCTTCTCGATGTCCAAATAAAAGAGCAATGATTATGATGGATAATGAAGAAGTAGAGAGTGAGAGCTCAAATGATGATGAAATGCCACCATTGACAGATTGTAGTGATGTAGAAGTTGTTGAACCTGTAGATGGAGTTGTACTTGTTACTAGGCATGCTCTTAGCATATAACTTGAGGAAGATGGTGATATGGAGCAATGTGAGCATATTTTTCATACTAGGTGCCTTGTTCAAGGAAAAGTATGCAACATGATTATAGATGGAAGGAGTTACACCAATGTGGCTAGTACTATCCTAGTGGAGAAAATAAATTTACAAACTACTAAAAATCCTAGGCCTTATAAGCTACAATGGCTTAGTAATATTGGAGAAGTAAAGGTTGACAAGCACGTTTCAATGCCTTTTGATATTGGGAATTACAATGATGAAGTACTATGTGATATGGTTCCTATGGAGGTAGCGCATATACTTTTGGGCCGCCCATGCCAGTTTGACCACACAATGGGTATATCAATTGTTTCTCTTTTATTTACAATAAGTTGAAAATTACTCTTGCTCCTTTGTCTCCAAAGCAAGTATTTGTAGACCAAATAAAAATGAGAAAAGCAAGAGAGAGTGAGAAATAAAAAGAAAAGGAAAGTGAAAGAACAAAAGAAAAAAGTAAACAAAAAAATGAGAAAAGTAAAAGCAAAGAGGGTGATTCAGAAAAAAAAAAACAAATGAGTTGCTTTGCAAAAGATAGTGAGATCAAGATGACATTCTTTTCCAACTAGCCTATGCTTGTACTCGTGTACAATGAGGAATGTTTAAACTCTAAAATTGATCCTTCTTCATTGCCTATTTCTATTATTTATCTTTTGCAGGATGTTCAAGATGTCTTTTCGGTTGAGGTCCCTAGTGGCTTGCATTCCATTAGAGGAATTGAGTGCCACATTGATCTTAACCTAGGTGCTACCTTTTTGAACAGACTTGCATATAGGAACAAACCAACATCTTGGGAAGAATGCTTGCCTCATCTTGAGTTTGCATATAGTATAATTGTTCAATCTATTTCTTATTCTCCTTTTGAAAAGACAAAATTTATTAGAGAGTTGCATGCCAAAGCTTGAGTTAACATTGAGTAAAGGAATGGACAATATGCAAGGCAAGCCAATAAAGGGCGTGTTATAGTGACTTTTTGAACTTGGATTGCGTTTGGGTTCATAGGTGTACTCAACAAAAATAAAAGTTGCAGCAAAGAGGAGATGAAACTTTTCAAGTGTTAGGAAGGATCAATGACTATGCCTACAAGTTGGATTTATCAATTGCATATGGTAATGTAAGTTCTACTTTTAATGTTGCTAATTTATCTTTATTTTTTGTAAGTGAGGAATTTGATTCAAGGATGAATCCTTTTGAAGAGGGAGGGGAATTAGGAAGTAAAAGAAAAATCAAGACAGAAACAAAATAGAAACAGACAGTTAGAATAGAGTCGGCATGGAATTTTCAGGGGTAGAACAAAAGTTTCAAGCATAGAACTCAGCAAGCCTTGGATGGCCACACCATCCCCCCCCACACACGCTTAAAGGTTGCATTATCCTCAATGCAAGGCATGAATACAGAGGGGGTTCACGAGATTGGCTCAGAGTGTGTCTCCGGCAGAGCTGGTTCCATTAATGAGATGGTCGCCATGTCGCTTGCTGTTGGTGCTGGACCTTCATGAAATAACTTAATTCGATGCCCATTGACCTGTAAGGTGCTGTTGGTATATTCATCCTTTAGCTCTACTGCACCATATGGAAAAATGTTAGTAATAACAAAAGGTCCATACCATCTAGAACGAAGCTTACCTACAATGAGCTTTAAACATGAATTGAGCAGGAGTACTTTTTGGCCGACTTGGAACTCTTTCCTTAGGATCTATGATCATGAAATCGCTTGACTTTCTGCTTAAGATCCGAGAGTTCTCATAGGCTTCCAAGCGAAGTTCATCTAGTTCTTGCAATTGGAATTTTATTTGTTTCCCTGCTTGGTCATAGACCAGATTGCATCGCTTGACTGCCCAGTAAGCTCTATGTTCTATTTCCATCGGGAGATGACATGCTTTACCGAAGACAATTTGGTAGGGAGACATCCCCAATAGTGTTCGGTATGCAGTTCTATGTGCCTAAAGAGCATCCTCAAGAAGTCAGCTCCAGTCCTTCTTGTTGGGATTGGTCATCTTTTGCAACGTCTTCTTTATTTCCCTATTGAAAACTTCAGCTTGGCCGTTGGTCTGGGGTGGTAGGCTGTGGCAATTCAATGCACCACCCCATATTTATGGAGTAAAGAGGACATGGTTCTATTGCAAAAGTGACTACCTTGGTCACTTATGAGCGCTTTCGGCACGCCAAACCAGCAAAAGATATTGGACTTAAGAAAATCCATTACAACCTTGGCATCATTGGTTTTGGTGGCTGTGGCCTCTACCCATCTTGACACGTAGTCTACGGCCAGTAGAATATATGAGTACCCATTGGAGACCCATGAAGTCGATACCTCAAAAATCAAAGACTTCATAGAACATTATGGGTTGTTGGGACATCTCATGCCATCTACTAATGGCCACTCCAACTTTTTGGCATTGTTTGCAGGTGGAGACGAATTGTTATGCGTCCCTAAAATTGGTGGGCCAATAGAATCCGCAATCAAGTTGTTTCCTGGCCATCCGAGTTGATCCATAGTGGCCGCCTCTAGGTCTGCATGACAAAACTGGAGGACCGAATTGATCTCAGCGTCAGGAATACACCTACGAATAACTTGATCATTACAAAGTCTCCATAGGTAGGGATCATTGACGAGTCACAAACTATACACCTATCTTAGACCTAAGAAGGATCGTTGCAAGTATATTTTGCACTTAAGGAATGAAGATTAACTGGGATTCATATTAGGAACCTAAAAACAAGGGAAGTCCAAAACTACGCTAATTCAAGGATCTTAGCTGATTTTCCTTTTCGTGCAGGTCCAACCGAGACTCTCAGGTCCAACATAGGAGGACCCAGCCAAAACGTCCCCATCTCGGCCAGGCCAAGCCACGCGGCCCAACAGCTCAATAAGGGAGCAGCCCAATAAGAAATGGCCCTATAATACCTTCCACGTTAGCCATCCATCATAGAGGACACCTCAGCTCCAGCTCAGATGCCACGTCACTCGTGGAGTAACCAGTGGCATGCAGCATAAGGGTAGATTAGGAAATCCACTTTTGTAATTCTGTTAGGCATCGTGGTTCGCGCGCTCATGTATATATAGGAATAGTCGTGTACATTTTAGGGGTCTTTGAATTCATTCTCTACACATTTTCATTGAGTTCATTATCTAGCTATCGTTTTCCCCATTTGCGATGGTGCACGGTGTTGCATTGGTGTTTCTCTCGATCGAGGAAGTACAGGCCTGAGACTGAGAATCTGAAGTCTGTCAAAGGCGACCGCTTGGGATTCCAACGCACTCTGGTGGATTTGATCCTCAACGCTCAAGCTACTGGAGGTGAACCACCACCATTAACCATGACGATCGTCGTGGAAGATGGATCCATCTAAATTCGGACCACTGCATTTGTACTCTATTTTCTGCTAATCAATTTCATTATGCATTTCTTGTCTCTGTTCCTCTCCTCCTCTTTAATTCATGATTTGATCCATGATTACAATTGAACCATGAACAAAGTTAAACTAAGCGATTGGAACTGGTTTAGCTAGTTTAATAGGTAATCATTTAACGATCGTTAATAGAGAACCTAAAATCAACTTCAAACTTAATCCCTGCCAACTGATGAAGTAGCGATTGCGTAATTCCTAAGTATGGTAATGGACGAACCAGTGACGATTGCCATAAGCATTCCCAAGGCTGACATGGACTGCGAACTGGAGTAAGGAATTTGGATTGGACTTGAATTAATGGAATTGAACACGAACACAATTACATCGTAATAACAACAGTAGTTATATTGTATCAGTAGCATCCTTGTCTCTGCATTCATTTACTCTTTCTCGTTTCCGCAATTAAAATCCCCCTGTTCACTACTTTACAAGTCCGAGACAGAGATAGTCCATCTTTGTAGCGTCAATTCTGCACTTGGCCGAAACCAAGCCTGATAAGTCTCTACCGAGACCATATCGGCTCAGTTTCTACTAGGAGCAACTCGGCTCAGTTTCTGTCGAGAGCAACTCGGTCAGTTTCCGAGACGAGTCAATACTCTACCCCTCAGATTCTACATCATTTCGCTTCGCACCGAATCATAATTGAGTGCACTGTGTCCTTGAGAAAAATCGACCTAGGATTGACTATGATATATTTAGCTTTAGTTATTTGATGCGCGTTAAGATGACTAAAAACGAGCTTATCAGTCATTCAGGCTCAAAGGGGGTAAACAAGGGATAAAATTTCAAGGTAGGTCCATTTGGCTCAAGGTTCAATTAGAAACATGGCCTAGATCATGTCATTCCTGCATGTGAAATCAGATATATCCAGAGAGTCAAGGCAAAATCTAGAATACACAGTCAACAAGGATGCAAAAATAACACCAAAAAGAGAGAATGGCAAGGTGCAAAGCCATCATATATACACAAGGCTCAAAAATCCTCACATGGATGATTACTTGCTCTATCACAACAGTTCCTTGTTTTTAGTTTCTGGCACTTCCTTCCCAGAGACACAAAAAAAGATTTTATTCCCTGACAAGGTTGAAAAATCTCTCTCTAGAGCTTTGAATTGCTTCCTACTGCTCTAATCAAAACTTCCAGAAGTCATTTCAAATTCTTTTTCAAAACATTTTCTCAACAATCCAGGTTCGGAATTCAGTTAGGGAGAACGAAGGCAAAAAGAAAAATTCATCTCAAAATCAAATTGAAGTTAGTTGGGCCGAGACAAAGTCGGTCCGAATCCGGCCGAGATGGAGTGGGATCCGGAGTGGACTCAGCTTGGCTAGCTTTTATTGGAAACAAAAGGGAAATGGATGCGAATAAACTTTGAAATAAAGACAGAAATTCAAAACGAAAATTCAAAACAAAATGATTAGAATCGATCCATAATGAAGAAAAACATGAACAAATGTCAGAACACAAAATTGATCATTTAAGGTTCAGTTTCTACAGTCTCAGATGACCACAACAGTGTTCCCCCCCTATGCTTGAATTATGCATTGTCCTCAATGCCTGTTAGGATTGAGAGGGGTTGGCGAGGTAGGCTTAGGTTATGTCATCTGGTGGAGCTGGTTCCATCAATGAAATAGTCTCGATGTCACCCGCTGGTGGTATTGGTCCTTCATGAAAAATTTTAAGTTTGTGCCCATTGACCTGGAAGGTGCTGTTGGTGTGTTCATCTTTTAATTCTATTGCACCATAGGGAAAAACATTAGTGATAACAAATGGTCCATCCCATCTAGAGCGGAGCTTACCTGCTATGAGCATTAAGTGCAAATTGAACAGGAGTACTTTTTGGCCAACTTGAAATTCTTTCCTCAGGATCTATTTGTCATGGAAGTGCTTGACTTTCTACTTGTATATCCTGGAGTTTTCATAGGCTAGATTGCACTATTTGATAGCCCAGTAAGCTCTGTGTTCTAGCTCCACAAGAAGATGACAAGCTTTATCGAAGACAATCCGGTAAGGAGACATCCCTAACGGTGTTCGGTAGGCAGTTTTGTGTGCCCACAGAGCGTTTTCTTTATTTCCCTATTAAAAACTTTAGCTTGGCCGTTCGTCTGGGGGTGATATGCTAAGGCAATTTTGTGTGCCACCCTACACTTGTGGAGTAAAGAGGACATGGCTCTGTTGCAGAATGACTCCCTTGGTCACTTATGAGTGCCTTTGGCACACCAAATCGATAGAAGATATTGGATTTCAAAAAATGCACCATGACTTTGGCGTCATTGGTTTCGGTGGCTATGGCCTCTACCCATCTTGACACATAATGAACGGCTAGCAAAATATAAGAATACCCGTTGGAGACTAGGAATGGCCCCATAAAGTCAATACCCCAGACATCAAAAACTTCACAAAACAAGATGGGCTGTTGGGGCATCTCATGCCTTTTGTTGATTGCCATTCCAGCTTTTTGGCATTTTTCGCAGGTGGAGATTAATTGATATGCATCTTGAAAAATGGTGGGCCAATAGAACCCACAATCCAACACTTCCCTAGCGGTTCGAGTTGATCCATAGTGGCTACCTCCAGGTGCTGCATGGCAATACTGGAGGACCGAATTGACCTTGGTGTCAAGAATGCACCTGCGAATGACTTGATCATTGCAAAGTCTCCATAGGTAAGGATCATCCCAAACATAGTATTTGGCATCACTCTGGAGTTTTTCCTTGTAAAGCCAAGATTCCTCTGCAGGGATCATCTACCCCATCTCGGATAGCCAATGGGTGAGTCCTGTATAAGTCGTGCCAAAGATATCCGGGATGATTGTCATGAAGAACCAACATGACTAGTTGCTGCCAATGAGGATTCAGAATAGCTGGAGTGTTTGCATCGATTACAAACAATTAAATCAGGCAACTCACAAGGATCACTTTCCTTTGCCTTTTATTAATCAAGTCATGGAAAAGCTATCAGGAAAATCCCACTACTGTTTTTTGGATGGATTTTCAAGATACGTGCATATTCACATTGCAGCTGAAGATTAGCACAAGACTACCTTCACCTGCCCATTTGGCACTTTTGTGTACAGTCGCATGCCATTTGGCCTGTGTAATGCTGACTCACGGTATATGCTGACTCATTTGATGCATGCTTGGAAAACCTATCCAAGGTGTTGAGGAGATGTATTGACACAAATCTAGTACTGAATTTCGAAAAGTGTCATTTCATGGTAATAGAGAGAATAATGTAGGGTCATTTGGTATCCAACAGAGGGATTGAAGTGGATAAATCAAAGATAGACATCATATCTTCCCTTCCAAACTCCGCTTCTGTGCGGGAAGTTCCTTCCTTCCTAGGACATGCAAGCTTCTACAGAAGGTTCATCAAGAACTTCAGTAAACTCGCCCTACCACTGTCCAAATTGCTACAAAAGGATGTTGACTTCAATTTTGATAGCTTTGTATTGAAGCATTTTAGGAGCTGAAGAGCAAACTTACATCCGCTCCCATTCTGCAAGCACCAAATTGGGACATTCCATTTGCACTAATGTGTGACGCATCCAATTTGGCACTAGGAGTTGTTCTTGGCCAAAGAGCTGGAGCCGGCTTACCAGTGCATGTGATTGCCTATCCTCTCGAACCATGGATCCATCCCAGCAAAACTACACAACAACTGAGAAGGAACTGTTGGCAATTGTATTTGTGTGCCCACAGAGCGTTTTCTTTATTTCCCTATTAAAAACTTTAGCTTGGTCGTTCGTTTGGGGGTGATATGCTATGGCAATTCTGTGTGCCACCCTACACTTGTGGAGTAAAGAGGACATGGCTCTATTGTAGAATGACTCCCTTGGTCACTTATGAGTGCCTTTGGCACACCAAATCGATAGAAGATATTGGATTTCAAAAAATGCACCATGACTTTGGCGTCATTGGTTTCGGTGGCTATGGCCTCTACCCATCTTGACACATAATGAACGACCAGCAAAATATAAGAATACCCGTTGGAGACTAGGAATGGCCCCATAAAGTCAATACCCCAGACATCAAAAACTTCACAAAACAAGATGGGCCGTTGGGGCATCTCATGCCTTCTGCTGATTGCCATTCCAGCTTTTTGGCATTTTTTGTAGGTGGAGATTAATTGATATGCATCTTGAAAAATGGTGGGCCAATAGAACCCACAATCCAACACTTCCCTAGCGGTTCGAGTTGATCTATAGTGGCTACCTCCAGGTGCTGCATGGCAATACTGGAGGACCGAATTGATCTTGGTGTCAAGAATCCACCTACGAATGACTTGATCATTGCAAAGTCTCCATAGGTAAGGATCATCCCAAACATAGTATTTGGCATCACTCTGGAGTTTTTCCTTGTAAAGCCAAGATTCCTCCGGCGGAAACTAAGATGTTGCCACATAATTGTAGATGTCGGCAAACCATGGTGTAGACGTTTTGATGTGCAGCTACTGCTCATCTGGGAATTCATCTCGGATAGGCATTGGTTCGCTTTCTCTTCCAATTCTGCTTAAGTGATCAACTATAGGATTCTCAGCACCTTTCTTATCTCTGATCTCTATATTGAATTCTTGAAGGAGAAGCATCCACCGAATCAGTCTCGCCTTGGCATCAAGCTTCTTCAACAAGTACCTCAAGGCAGCATGGTTAGAGAACACAAAAATTCTTGAGCCGAGAAGGTATGAACGAAATTTGTCTAAGGCAAATACAATTGCTAACAGTTCCTTCTCAGTTGTTGTGTAGTTTTGCTGGGATGGATCCATGGTCCGAGAGGATAGGCAATCACATGCACTGGTAAGCTGGCTCCAGCTCTTTGGCCAAGAACAACTCCTAGTGCCAAATTGGATGCGTCACACACTAGTGCAAATGGAATGTCCCAATTTGGTGCTTGCAGAATGGGAGCGGATGTAAGTTTGCTCTTCAGCTCCTAAAATGCTTCAATACAAAGCTATCAAAATTGAAGTCAACATCCTTTTGTAGCAATCTGGACAGTGGTAGGGCGAGTTTACTAAAGTTCTTGATGAACCTTCTGTAGAAGCCTGCATGTCCCAGGAAGGAACGAACTTCCCACACAGAAGCGGAGTTTGGAAGGGAAGATATGATGTCTATCTTTGATTTATCCACTTCAATGCCTCTGTTGGATACCAAATGACCCTACATTATTCTCTCTATTACCATGAAATGACACTTTTCGAAATTTAGTACTAGATTTGTGTCAATACATCTCCTCAACACCTTGGATAGGTTTTCCAAGCATGCATCAAATGAGTCAACATATACCATGAGTCAGCATTACACAGGCCAAATGGCATGCGACTGTACACAAAAGTGCCAAATGGGCAGGTGAAGGTAGTCTTGTGCTAATCTTCAGGTGCAATGTGAATATGCACGTATCTTGAGAATCCATCCAAAAAACAGTAGTGGGATTTTCCTGATAGCTTTTCCAGGACTTGATTAATAAAAGGCAAAGGAAAGTGATCCTTGCGAGTTGCCTGATTTAATTGTTTGTAATCGATGCAAACACACCAACTATTCTGAATCCTCATTGGCAGCAACTAGTCATGTTGGTTCTTCATGACAGTCATCCCGGATTTCTTTGGCACGACTTATACAGGACTTACCCATTGGCTATCCGAGATGGAGTAGATGATCCTTGCAGCAAGAAGCTTGGTGACTTCCTTTTTTACCACATCCAGGATTGTCAGATTCAGTCTTCTTTGTTGTTGCCTTATGGGCTTGAATTCCTCCTCCATTAAGATTCTGTGCATGCAGATGGAGGGGTTTATGCTAGGAAGGTCTGAGAGTTTCTACTCGATTGCCTTCTTATATTGCCGAAGGACATCCGACAATTTGTCTTCTATTCCTTGGAGAGGTTGTTGGCAATGATAATAGGGAGTTGCTGTTCAGTATCCAAGTAGGCATATTTCAGGTGTCTTGGCAATGGCTTTAGTTCCATCGGTTGTGGTGGCAATAGAGAGTTATCATAAAGTGCTTTCGGATCCGGTTGGCTGGCTTGAGTTGAACTTGGCACCAGGTGTGCCGACTTGATTTCAGCCTTTTGTTGCTTTGGTCGGCTCCTCTTAGTCTATTCAGTTTGTCTCATATTGGAGTTCGATTCGGCATTTTGTGCAGCCTTGGGGTCGGATCTAGATGGAACAGTGAATACAACTCCTACTTGCTTCTGGTCTTCATTGGCTGAGATGACTTTGGCCAACGTGTTAGCCTTATCTCTTAGCTGCTCGACTGGGTTGACTTTGGTATTTCCTTGCTCTCAACCTTTATTGGCCAAGTTGACTTTTTCCTCTTCTCGGTCTAGGTTCTGCTTGGCCGAGTTGACCTTAGTCATTTTTCGGTCTTGGGCTTCAGTAGTCGACTCACCTTTAGCTGTGAAAATCGTTTCCAGTTGTGTAGATGAAGGCTTGCTGGTTTCGGCAACTTTGACTTTTGCATTATTTGCACACTCCAGGTTTCCATGATTGCACACTTGGTCTATCACTTTGAGCAATTCAGCTTCAAAATCCAAGTCGGCAATGTCATCATTATTGTCATCGGAGTTGGGGAGGTTATGTACTTCCTCATAGTCAGCCTCTTCTGTTATGGACCCTAAGCAACTAGTGACATCAGCATTTTTAGCAAAATCTTCTATGTCTTTACTGCAGTTGTCTAGTTGAAAATATTCTTCAACTAGTTTTTCAATCATGTCAATACCAAAGAGAGAATGGTCATCTTGATGGGGTGCTTCATGGCTTCAAAATTATTAATTTGCACCAGAGTGTCACCGAATTCCATTGAAAGCGTCCCGACATGCATATCAACCTTTGTTCTGGCAGTCATGAGGAACGGTCTCCCCAGAATTAAGGTTGATCCCTTCCCGGATGTCTCGTCCTCCATGTCTAGCATGTAGAAATCAGTTGGAAAAATCAGCTTATTGACTTGGACAAGGACATCCTCTAGAACACCCAGGGGTTGGACAATGCTTTTATTTGCAAGCTGGATTGTCATCCCCGTGGGTTCAAGGTCACCAAAGTTCAGGGCTTTGTAGATTGATGTAGGCATGAATTAATTGAGGCTCCCAGGTCCAACATGGTGTCGACAAAAGTGCATTCGCCAATGGTGCATGGAATTGAAAATATTTCGGGGTCTCGGCATTTCTTTGGCAAGGCTTGGGCTTGCTCAGTGAAGTTTTCATTTCTAGTTCGTGCTGACACTACACCTCCAATTTCTGTGCTCCCTTTCATCTTTTTCCTTTTATGCACGCACAATTCCTTGAGGAATTTTGCGTACTTAGGAATTTGTTTAAGAGCATCAAGGAGTGGAATGTTGATTTCCACTATTCAGAACATCTTTAGAAATTCTTCATCTGAGTCTGACTTCGCTGTCGCGATGGTCCTAGTTGGGTATGACACTAAGACAGTTTTGTCTTGCCGGGACTGTGAGTTGGCATCCGGTTTAGAGTCGGCCTCGGCTGATCTCAGCAACTGTTGCAATGCTGGTTGGGATAATTCTTTTCCACTTCTCAAAGTGACTGCACTGACATTTCCTCTCGGATTTGGAATGGTTTGGGAGGGAAGGTTGCTTGATTTGGTTGAGTGTAAGTGGCTCACAGTGTCGGCTAACTGTCCAATTTGCGTTTGAGGTCTTGGATGGTGGCGGTCATGTTTTGCTAAAATTGCATGTTGCTGGAGCTCACAAATTGCTGGAACTCCAGGTTGTTAGCTGTAAGTTGCTTCATCAAGTCTTTTAAAGATGAAGAATTGCCTTGAGGAGGCATTCTCTTTTGCTGTTGTTGCTATTGGAAGGGTGGTGTTTGATATTGTGGACTCGACTATTGGTAACCTATTGAGCCTTGAGGTATGTTCAGGGCAGGTCTGACTCTGTGGGCTGCATATGGCCCTTGATTCGGTCCTGGCTGAAATGGTTGTGTTCCATACTACTGGTTATCAAGTGGTCGGTCTGATATGGTTGCTTCCTATACTGAAATCCACCTATGGCCCCAACGTTCTCTGGTTGGTCCGACTTTGTTTCTTGTAATGTGGTGAACCTATCCATGGGGTGTTCCACTGAAGTACATATGCCACATATTTTTGCTGCCATAGTGGGGTGGTGTTGCCAAACAGCGAGCTGTCTCACCAGTGATGTCAACTCGGTCAGCTGGTTTTCTAGCCACTAGTTAGAAGCTGCACCGATTTCACTCACCAGCCGGGATGGACTCGGCCCTCTGATTCCAAATTGTTGTGTATTGCTTGCCATGTTGGAGATCAGGTGTCTTGCTGCTGCTGGTGTCTTGTCCATCAATGCTCCTTCGCTGGTTGCATCAATCATGCTTCTATCCATCATTAAGAGTCCCTCGTAGAAGTACTGGATCAGCAGTTGTTTGCTGATCTGATGGTATGGACAAGTGGCACAGAGTTTATTAAATCTCTCTTAATATTCATGCAGAGTCTCTCTTGTATGCTGCCTGATCCCACATATTTCTTTCCGGATGGACGTAGTTCTGGATGCTGGAAAAAACTTCTTCAGAAAGATGCGCTTCATATCTCCCCAACTGTTGAAAAGTGCTGGTTGAAGGTACAGCAAATCCTTTGCAGCTCCGTCAAGCGAGAATGGGAACGCCTTCATCTTGATACAATCTTCCGGGATCCCCTGTGGTCTCACTGTGGAACAGACCACGTGGAATTCTTTCAAGTGCTTGTGAGGGTCTTCTCTTGTAAGACCATGAAATTTTGGCAACAAATGAATAAGACCAGATTTTCATTCATATGTTTGAGCTGACTCCAATTGTGGATATTGGATGCACCAAGGTTGATACACCACATCTGGTGTAGCCAACTCCTTCAGGGTTCTGTCATTGATCTCCATCTATCTTGGCTATGCAAAATGACTAAAACTAGAAACAAAATTATTAGTAGGAAACTGGTTGGAGTTAATGATAGAACTAGAGCTACTACTATTATTTACTACTATCTTCCTAACCTTCCTTAGTCTACGCAAAGTTAATTCTATTTCAGGATCTAATTCATACAAGGGGTCAGTTCTACTTCTAGTCATTCATTGTAAAAATTTATGCAGACAAATTAGAATTAAATCAATAATTACAGAAATAGTAAACTACAACTATCAACTAACTCCTAATAAAATTGTAGGAATGCAATGTTAGTAAAAATGCAAGTCACTTATGCAATGCAGAAGTTGGGTATAGAACGGAATTAAAAAGATATGCTACAAATTGCTACTAAACTATGCATAAATGAATGCAGAAAATTTAACACAAAATTGGCATGCTCTTCTTTTTCAGGGTCATGTTGCAGAAACAGACATAGACAAATTTAAAAGACTCAATAGACTGACTTGACTGACACACTCTACAACTCGGGATTCGGCTTCACTTAGTTTGGCACACAAAGACACAGAAGAACTTGTGTCCCTAGCAACGACGCCAATTTGATAAGAGCGTTTTTAGTTGTCTCAACACGCATCAAATAAACTAAAGCTAACTATAGCATAGTCAACCCTAGGTCTAATTCTCTCAAGGACACAACATGCTCAATTGTGAATGAGTGTGAAACAAAATGATGCAGAGTCAAAAGTGCAGAGTGTTGACTTGTCAGTGTTTGGACCTTGAAAGCAGTAAAAAAAATGGGGGTTTGAATGCAAGAATAACAAATGACTCCTAATGCTGAATTGGATGCATCATACATCAGCTCAAATGGTAGCTCCCAATTTGGTGCTTGAAGAATAGGGGTGGATGTGAGAAGGTTCTTCAGCTCCTGAAAGGCTTCAATGTAGGGTTGATCAAAATTGAATTCCATATCCTTTTGTAGCAGTTTGGATAGCGGTAGGGCAATCTTACTGAAATTCTTGATAATCTTCTATAAAAACCTACGTGTCCTAAGAATGAGCGAACTTCCCGCACAAAAGTGGGGTTTGGAAGGGAGATGATGATGTCAATCTTCAATTTATCAACCTCTATACCTCTGTTGGATACCAAATGTCCTAACACAATTCCCTTAGTCACCATGAAATGACATTTTTCAAAATTAAGCACTAGATTTGTGTCAATGCATCTTATTTAACACCTTGGATAGGTTCTTTAGGCATGTGTCAAATGAATCAGCATAAACCGTGAAGTCATCCATGAACACCTCCATGCACTCCTGTAGCAGGTCCGAGAAGATACTTATCATATAGCATTGGAATGTGCTCGGAGCAGTGCACAGGCCAAATGGCATGTGAGTGTATGCAAAGGTACCAAATGGGCAAGTGAAGGTAGTGTTGTACTGATCTTCAGGTGCAATGTGAATTTGCATATATCTAGAGAAACCATCCAAAAAGCAGTAATGGGATTTTCCTGATAGCTTTTCCAGGACTTGGTCAATAAAAGGCAAAGGAAAATGATCCTTGCGAGTTGCCTAGTTTAATCTTCTATAATCAATGCAGACTTGCCAGCTGTTCTGAATCCACATAGGTACCAATTCATCTTGTTGGTTTTTCATGATAGTCATCCCAGACTTTTTAGGCACTACTTGCATAGGACTCACCCATTGACTATCTGAAATGGGGGAGATAATTCCTACAGTAAGGAGTTTCGTAACCTCTTCCTTGACCACGTCCAGGATGGTCGGATTTAGCCTTCTCTCCTGTTGCCTTATAGGCTTAGCTTCGTCCTCCATTAGAATTCTATGCATGCATATGGAGGAGTTTATACCAGGAAGGTCAGAAAGTTTCCACCCAGTTGCCTTCTTATGTTGCCTTAGGACATTCAGCAACTTATCTTCTTGCTCCTGGCGAAGATTGTTGGCAATCATAACAGGGAGTTGTTGTTCACTATCCAAGTAGGCATACTTTAGATGATTTTGTAGTGGCTTCAATTCCCTAGGTGGTGGCGGAGATGAAGAATTATCGTTTGATGGCTTCGAATCCGACTGGTCGACTTGAATTGGTCTCTACACCAGGTGTGTCGACATGATTTCGACCTTTTTCTGCTTGGGCCGACTACTCTCAGTTCTTATCGAATTTGAGTCGGACTTAGCTCCTTGTGTAGCCCTGTGGTCGGATCCTGTAGGCTCTAGATCACCAAAGTTCAGGGCTTTGTAGATTGACATTGGCATGACATTAATTGAGGCTCCCATGTCCAACATGGCATCAGCAAAGGTACATTCGCCAATGGTGCATGAGACTGAAAAGATTCCGAGATCTTTACATTTCTTTGGTAAGGCTTGCGCACCTGTAGTAAATTCTTCATTTTTGGTCAACACCGACACTATACCTCCTGCTTCCACACTCCCTTTCATCTTCTTCCTCTTGTGTACACACAATTCCTTGAGGAATTTTGAATACTTAGGAATCTGCTTGATGGCGTCAAGAAGTGGGATGTTGATTTCCACCTTGCAGAACATATTTAGCAGCTCTTCATCTGATTCAGGCTTCCTTGGTGAGATGGTCCGAGTTGGAAACGACACTGGGACAATTTTCTCTGGCCGAGATTGCAAGTTGGCATTCGATTCAGAGTCGACTTCGGTTGATCTCGGCAACTGTTGTGCTGGTTGGGATAGTTCTTTTCCACTTCTCAGAGTAACTGCACTTGCGTTCCCTCTCGGATTCGGAATTGTTTGAGAAGGAAGTTTGTTGGATCCAACCGACTATAATTGGCTCACAATGTTGGCTAACTGTTATATCTACGTCTTGAGGTCTTGGATGGTGGTGGTCATATTTTGCTGGAACTGTATGTTGCTAGAGCTCACAGATTGCTAGAACTCCAGGTTGCTAGCAGCTAGCTACTTCATCAGGTCTTCCAAAGATGGAAAGTTGCCTTGAGGTGGCGATCTCTATTGCTGCTACTATTGGAATGGTGGTGTTTGATATGGCGGATTCGGTTATTAATAACATGCTTGTCTCTGATACGCATTCGGTGTGGACCCGAACTGTTAAGCTGTATAAGGCCCTTGATTCGGTCCTGGCCGAAATTGTTGTCTTCCATACGTCTGATTATCAAGTGGCCGACTCTGATATGTTTATTCCCTATACTGATATCCACCTATTGCTCTAACATTCTCTAGTTGGTTCGACTCTGTTTCTTGTAATGTGGGGCACGAGTCAGTGGGGTGCTCCACAAAAGTACATATGCCACATACTTTAGATGCAATGGTTGGTTGGTGTTTGATGAGTCACAATTTATAATCTTTTAAGCACCCAAGAAGGATGTTTGCAAAACTATTCTGTGCTTAAGAATGGATTGTTAGCTAAGATTCAATTTATGGCCTTGAATATAGAGAAAATACAAATCTGTGTTAATTCAGACTTAGCTAATAAAAGTATCGCTTCTTCTTCTACAGGTCAAGCCGAGTTGACCAGGGTCAATAGAAGAGTCTCAACCAAGATAAAGACGTCCCGGCAAGACCGACTCCGTCTCGGCCAAGCCAGATTCGTCTAGGTGACCCATGCCTTGCAGCCCAATAAAGAGCGGCCCAATTGTGCTTGTCCAGGCCAGCTATCCAGCTTAGAGGCCACCTCAACGCCAGCTCAGCCACCATGTCACTTTTAGGGAATCTGCCATGTCACGTTGAAAGATCTTTAGAGGGGTAGAATAGGACATTCACATTGTAATTATGTTAGGATTCGTTAGGATTAGCAAATCACAGCTCGTGTATATATAGGAGGAGCTGTGCACTTTTCACGCGTCTTGGAATTCACTCTTGATACACTCTCATACCCATTCCTTCGCTCTCGCTCTTCCATTCTATGGTGGTGCACGGAGCTACATTGGCATTTCTCTCGATCGAGGAGGTGCAGATCTGAGACTGGTAAGCCAAAGTCTATCAAAGGGGACCGATCAGACTACTGACGCACTTTGGTGGAGCTCATCCTCAGCGCTTAGGCGAATGGAGGTGAACCACCACCATCAACCATGGCGATCATCGTGGGAGATAGAACCACTTGAATCTAGACCATTGTATTTGTATTCTGTTTCTGTTAACCAATCTCATTATGCATTTCTTATCTCCATTCTCTTCCTCTCCTTTAATTCATGATTTAATCCGTGATTGCAATTGAATTATGAACAATGTTAAGCTAAGCCGATTGGAACTGGTTTAACTAATTCAGTAGGTAATCATTTAACGATTGTTATTCGAGAACCTAAAATCAGCTCTGAACGTAATCCTTGCCAACTGATGAGGTAGTGATTGCATAAATCCTCAGTATGGCAATGGACGAACCTTTGGCGATTGCCATAAGACTTCCCAAGGCTGATATGGACCAAGGACTGGAGTGTGGAATTTGGACTGGACTTGGACTAACAGAACTGAACATGAATACAGTTATATCATAATAATAATATTAGTAAACCAATAGAGCTAGTATATGTTTACTGCATTCGTAGCCTAGTTTACTTCTTGCTTCACTTACGTCCAAATCCCCCCTATTTACTGTTTTTTAGTCTGAGACAGAGATAGTCCACCTCTGTAGCGTCTGTCTGCACTTAGCCGAGACCAAGCCAGATTGTCTCTGCCGAGAGCATCTCAGCTCAGTCTCTGCCGAGAGCGACTTGGCCAGTGCCGAGGAGAGTCAACACTTTACACCCTAGATTCGATAACATTTCGCTTAACACCAAATCACAACTAAGCACACTGTGTCCTTGAGAAGAATGACCTAGGGTTGGCTATGCTATAGTTAACTTTAGTTATTTGATAAAGAGTTCAAAACGACTGGAAAAGAAGCAGTTATCAAATTGGCGTCGTTGCCGGGGACACAAGTTCTTTTGTGTCTTTGTGTGCTAAGTTGAGTAAGGTCGAATCCCGAGTCTATGAAGTGTGTCTGTTAAGTCAGTCGTGAGTCTTTTAAATTTGTGTATGTTTGTCTATTTACTTTTGGATTCTGAATAAAAAGCATGCTGAGTATTATTTGTTTCTCTACGTGAATTCACCGCTAAAAAAAGAAGAAGAAAAGGAAATCAAACATTTATTTCTGTAAGCATTAGCATTCGGTTCTGCATTCATTGCATCTTTCTTTTTGCATTGCATTCTTGATTTAATTGCATCTTTGCATTACCATTCTGTAATTTCAATTCTGCATTTACTATCATAAGCATTGTTTTCAATTCTAATTTTTCTGCATAACATGTACAATGCATGACTTGGAGTAGTATTGACCCATTGTATGCTCTTGACCCAAAAATAGAATTAACCTTACGTAGATTACGCAAAATTAGGAACGCTGCAGTAAATACTAGTAGTAATAGAGATTCTGTAGCTGACTCTAACCAATTTTACGCTGACAATTTTGTTTCTAGTTCTGACGTTTTTGCAGAATCAGGACAAATGGAGAATAACGATAGGACGCTGAAGGAATTAGCTACTCCAGACGTGGTGTATTAACCTTGGTGCATTCAGTATCCACAGCTGGAGCCAACTCAAACATATGAGTTAAAGTTTGGTCTTATACACCTGTTGCCTAAGTTTCATGGTCTTGCAGGAGAAGACCCCCACAAACACCTGAAAGAATTTCATGTGGTCTGTTCTACAATGAGGCTGCAGGGGATATCGGAGGACTACATCAAAATGAAGACATTTCCATTCTCCCTGGATGGAGCAGTGAAGGATTGGCTGTATCTTCAGCCAGTACTTTTCAACACCTGGGGGGACATGAAGCGCACTTTCCTGAAGAAGTTCTTTCCGGCATCCTGCACTGCGTCCATCAGAAAGGAAATCTGTGGGATAAGGCAGCATACAGGAGAAACACTGCACGAGTATTGGGAGAGGTTCAACAAACTCTGTGCCACCTGTCCACACCATCAGATCAGTGAACAGTTGCTAATCCAGTATTTCTATGAGGGATTATCGCTGATGGACAGAAGTATAATAGATGCAGCCAGTGGCGGAGCCCTGATGGACAAAACGCCCACAGTAGCAAGGCATCTAATCTCTAATATTGCAAGCAATACACAACAGTTTGGGATCAGAGGGCCAAACCAACCACGGATAGTGAATGAAATCGGTGCAGCTTCCAATCAAAGGCTGGAGAATCAGCTGACCGAATTGACATCATTTGTGAGGCAGCTTGCTGTTGGCTAACACCAACCCGCCATGGCAGCAAAAGCATGTGGCATATGCACTTCCGTGGAGCACCCCACCGATAGGTGCCCCACTCTCCAAGAAACCGAGTCGGACTAGCTAGAAAATGTTGGAGCCATAGGTGGACTTCAGTATGGGAAGTAGCCGTATCAGAATCAGCCATTTGATAACCAGCAACATGGAAGACAGCCATTTCGGCTAGGACCGAATCAGGGACCATATACAGCTCAACAATTCGGATCCACGCCGAACACCTATCAGAGGCAAGCAGGTTATCAGTAGCCGACTCCACAATACGAAGCACCACCTTTCCAACAGCAACAGCAACAGCAACAGCAAAGAGTGCTTACTCAAGGCAACTCTCCATCTCTAGAGGACCTAATAAAGCAACTGACAACCAACAATCTAGAGTTCCAGCAATCTGTGAGCTCCAGCAACATGCAGTTTCAGCAAAATATGACCGCCACCATTCAAGACCTCAAAACGCAGATAGGACAGCTAGCTAATACTGTAAGCTAATTACAAACGATCGGATCTAGCAACCTTCCCTTTCAAACCATTCCAAATCTGAGAGGAAATGCCAGTGTAGTCACTCTTCAAACTGGGAAAGAATTACCTCAGCCTACACTGCAGCAATTGCTGAGATCAGCAGAAGCCGACTCCGAGCAAAATGACGACTTGCAGTCTCGGCCAGAGACAACTATCCCGTTGCCATTTCCATCTCGGACCACTTCGGCAAAGAAATCAGAGTCCGATGAAGAGTTGCTGAAGATGTTCCGTAAGGTGGAAATCAACATTCCACTACTCGACGCTATCAAGCAAATTCCCAAGTACGCAAAGTTCCTCAAGGAACTCTGTGTGCACAAGCGGAGGAAAATAAAAGGGAGTATGGAAGTTGGAGGCGTGGTGTCAGCCCTGACCAGAAACGAAACTTCCACCACAGGAGCAAAAACACTGCCAAAGAAATGTAGAGATCCTGGAATCTTTTCTGTCCGATGTACCATTGGTGAATATACTTTTGTTGATGCCATGCTGGATTTGGGAGGTTCAATTAATGTCATGCCAACATCAATCTACAGGTCCCTGAATTTTGGTGATTTGGAACCCACAGGGATGACTATTCAACTTGCAAACAGAAGTATTGTCCAACCCCTGGGAGTTCTAGAGGATGTTCTCGTCCAAGTCAATGAGTTAATTTTTCTAGCTGACTTTTACGTGCTAGACATGGAGGATGAGACAGCCGGGAAAGAATCAACCTTAATTCTGGGAAGACCATTCCTGATGACAGCACAAACAAAGATTGATGTTCATGCCGGGACTCTCTCAATGGAATTCGGTGACACTCTGGTGCAATTCAACATCTTTGAAGCTATGAGGCACTCCACTGAAGACCATTCCCTCTTTGGCGTTGACCTTATTGAAGAGCTGGTTGAAGAATACCTTTAACTAGACAACTGCAGAGGGAGCATGAAAAATTTTGCTGAAAATACTGATATTATCAGTTGCTTAGGGACCATAGCAGAAGAAGCTGACAATGAAGAAGCACATACCTTCTCCAGCTCCGAGGACGAATATGACGATATTGCTGACTTGGATTTCGAAACTGAATTATTCAAAACGATAAACCAAGCCTGCAATCAGGAGGGCCCGGAGTGCTCGAAAAATGAAGGAGCTGAAGTTGTCGAAACTAAGAAATCTTTATCTGCACAACTGGCAACAATCTTTTCAGCCGAGGCCGAGTCGACCACAGAAGGTCGAGTCAAGGAAGAAGTTAAAGTCAACTCGGCCAAAAAGTCAAAAGTCAAACTCGACAAGCTTGCCGAGACCATCTCGGCAAAAGAAGACCCGACTCATACTGTAGCAAAAATAAAGGATCCATCTGGATCCGACTCAGAAGGAACGCATGAAGCTAATGCCAACTCCATTCCGACAATAACCAAATCCGCGATGTTGAGCCGGCCGAAGCAGCCAAAGGCCGAAATCATGTCGGCACACCTGGTGCCGAATCAAGATCAAGTCGGCTAGTCAGATCCAAATTCAGAAACTGAAAAATCTCCATTACCACCACCACCCATAGAATTAAGAACATTGCCGAGTCACCTGAAATATGCCTACCTGGACAAGGAACAGCAACTCTCGATTATCATCGCTAGCAATCTCCACCAAGAGCAAGAAGACAAGTTGCTAGAGGTCCTAAGGCAACATAAGAAGGCAATAGGGTGGAAGCTTTCTGACCTTGCTGGCATAAACCCCTCCATTTGCATGCACAGAATATTAATGGAGGAGGAAATCAAGCCCATAAGGAAGCAGCAAAGAAGACTGAATCCGACACTCCTGAACGTGGTAAAGAAAGAAGTCACAAAGCTCCTTGTGGCAGGGATCATCTGCCCCATCTCGGATAGCCAATGGGTGAGCCTTGTGCAAGTGGTGCCAAAGAAGTCTGAGATGAGTGTCATGAAAAATCAGCAGGATGAGCTGGTACCAACAAGGATTCAGAATAGCTGGTGAGTGTGCATAGACTATAGAAGATTAAACCAAGCAACTCGCAAGGATCACTTTCCTCTGCCTTTCATTGACCAAATGCTTGAGAAATTAGCAGGGAGATCCTATTATTGTTTTCTTGATGGATTCTCACGCTACATGCAAGTACATATTACACCTAAAGACCAGCATAAGATAACCTTCGCCTGCCCATTTGGTACCTTTGCGTACACACGCATGCCATTTGGCCTTTGCAATGCGCCGAGCACATTCCAACGTTGCATGCTGAGCATCTTCTCGGACTTGCTGCAGGACTGCATGGAGGTATTCATGGATGACTTCACAGTGTATGCCGACTCATTTGAAGCATGCCTGAATAATCTATCAAGGGTGTTGAAGAGATGCATTGACACAAACCTCGTGCTCAATTTTGAAAAGTGTCATTTCATGGTGACTGAAGGAATAGTGTTGGGACATCTGGTCTCCAACAGAGGCATCGAGGTGGACAAAGCAAAGATACACATCATTACCTCCCTTCCAAACCCCGCTTTTGTGCGGGAAGTTCGCTCATTTCTAGGACACGCAAGCTTTTACAGAAGGTTCATCAAGAATTTCAGCACACTAGCCTTGCCTCTGTCCAAACTACTACATAAGGATGTGGAATTCAACTTTGACCGGCCCTATATTGAAGCATTTCAGGAGCTGAAGAACAGGCTAACATCCGCCCCAATTTTACAAGCACCAAACTGGGACCTGCCCTTTGAATTAATGTGTGATGCATCCAACTCGGCATTAGGAGCCGTTCTTGGCCAGAGAGCTAGAGTCGGCCAACCGATGCACGTGGTTGCCTATGCATCCAGAACTATGGATCCGGCCCAGCAAAACTACACAACAATTGAGAAGGAGCTCTTGGAAATAGTGTTTGTCATGGACAAATTTCGTTCCTACCTTCTCAGTTCCAAGATAATTGTGTTCTTTGACCATGCCGCTTGGAAGTACTTGTTGAAGAAGCCTGATGCTAAGCCGAGACTGATTAGGTGGATGCTTCTTCTTCAAGAATTTAACCTGGAAATCAGAGATAAGAAGGGTGCTGAGAATTCTGTAGCAGATCATCTGAGCAGAATTGAAAAGAAAGCGAACCGATGCCTATCCGAGACGAGTTTCCTGATGAACACCTGCTGCATATAAAAACATCTCCACCATGGTTTGATGACATTTGTAATTTTGTGGCAGCATCTCGGTTTCCACCAGAGGCATCTCGGGCATACAGAGACAAACTCTAAAGCGATGCCAAATACTACATTTGGGATGATCCCTACTTTTGGAGACTATGTAGTGACAAAGTCATCCGCAGGTGCATTCCTGAAGCCGAGATCAACTCGGTCCTCCAGTTTTGCCACTTGGAATCTGGAGGCGGCCATTATGGATCAACTCGGACCGCAAGGAAAGTGCTAGACTGTGGCCTTTACTGGCCAACTATCTTTTGGGACGTGCATGAATTCGTCTCCACCTGCAAGAAATGCCAAAAAGCAGGAGTGGCCATGAACAGAAGGCATGAAATGCCCCAGCAATCCATCCAGTTCTGTGAAATTTTTGATGTTTGGGGAATTGATTTCATGGGGCCATTCCAAGTCTCCAATGGCTACTCATACATTCTGCTGGCCGTGGATTATGTATCAAGATGGGTAGAAGCCATTGCCACCAGAACCAATGATTCAAGAGTGGTTGTGGACTTTCTGAAGTCCAATACTTTCTACAGGTTTAGTGTGCCAAAAGCACTCATAAGTGACCAAGGTAGTCACTTCTGTAATAGAGCCATGGCTTCTCTTCTTCAGAAATATGGGGTAGCACACAGAATTGCTACTTCCTACCACCCCCAAACAAATGGCCAAGCAGAAGTGTTCAACAGGGAAATCAAGAAAACATTGCAAAAGATGACCAATCCCAGCAGGAAGGATTGGAGCCGCCTCCTTGAGGATGCTCTCTGGGCACATAGAACTGCATACCGGACACCTATAGGGATGTTTCCCTATAGGATTGTTTTCGGTAAAGCCTGTCACCTTCTTGTGGAGCTAGAACACAGAGCATACTGGGCTGTTAAGCAGTGCAATCTTGTCTATGACCAAGCAGGAGAGTAGAGAAAATTTCAGCTGCAAGAGTTAGATGAACTCCGCTTGGAAGCATATGAAAATTCTAGGATCTACAAGCAGAAAAGCAAGCGATTCCATGACCAGAAGATCCTGAGAAAAGAATTCCGAGTTGGCCAGAAAGTTCTCCTGTTTAACTCACGTCTTAAGCTCATTGTAGGTAAACTACGTTCTAGATGGGATGGGCCTTTTGTTATCACTAATGTGTTTCCCCATGGTGCAGTACAGCTAAAAGATGAACACAGTAACAACACCTTCCAGGTCAATGGGCATCAGATTAAGCCATTCCATGAAGGTCTAGCGCCAATCACTCATGACATGGAGATAATATCATTGATGGAACCAGCATCACCAGATGACCCTACCTCGCATTGAGGACAATGCAGATTTTAAGTGTGGGGGGATAAATATACAGTCATTTCAATTGCTGTGTCTTATTTCTATTCCCATCCTCCTGAACTTTGCTAATTTTAATTTTGTTTTGTTAGTTTTAATCACTTTGTTGTTTTTCTTTTAATTGCGTTGTTTCATTTTATTTTCATTAAACCTGTCATGTTTCATTTTGCTTTTTCTACCATCTGTTTTTCAATAGAAGCTGCCAAGCCGAGTCCATTCTAGCTTTACGCCATCTCGGCCGGACCCGGAACGCCTTCGGCCTGGCAGAAATTCAATTCTCAGAGTTTGTTTTAATTTTTCCTCCTGAACAGAATTCCAAGTGGATTGTCAAAAATAAAATTGTTTTGAAAAGAATCTTGAATTAGCTTCTATAAGTTTGAAAAAGACAATAGGAGTAACTCTGCAACTTTGGCAAGAGATTTCTCTAGCTTGAGTGGAATGAAACTTTTGTGCTCTAGTTAGTAGTTGACTGAGAATCTAAAAAGGAAACCCCCTATGTCAGAGCAAATACAACCTGTGTGAGATTTTGAGCCGAGTAAATATTGACAGCTTACATATTGCCATTTTTTTTTCTTTCTAGTGTGATTTTTGCATTCATGATAACTGTATATTCTACATTTTTGCCTCAATTCTCTGGATACAACTGTTCTCACATGCAGGAATGACATGATCTAGGCCATGTTTCTTATGAGCCTTGAGCCAAATAAAGCCTACCTGAACAAATGTGTCTGTTAATTTCCCCCTTTGAGCCTAATCTAACCATTCTTTCTGACAGCTCACTACAAGCCAAGGCCAGAAAAACCATGAATTAACCTCACCCTATGGGGGAGGAGCTTTGGAATTGTTTTGGGAGTAAGTCATGATCAAGTGTGGGGGAACTCCAGGAAGCAAAAAAAAAGTTGTTCAGCACAATCCAAGGCTCAAAGAACAATAAAAAAATAAAAGCGAGTGAAAGAAAGAAAAGGAAAAGTGGAGCAACATTTGAAAATCTGAGCTGAAACGAATAAAGAAAGAAAACAGCTGCATAAATGTGTGTAATAAGAAAAAGAAAAGAAAATTAGTTGGTAGCAGTAAGAAGGAGAAATTGGCAGCATCCTGGGTTACCCTCAGGCTGATAAAAACTTACTCCCCATTGCTCCTCCCTTCCTCATGGGTCCTGAAACCAATTTTCTCATGTTTTATCCTACCCATGACCAAGCCTCGCTACAAGCCAAAAAGAAGTCCTGGTGATCATAACTGTGTATGTTTTTGCAGGTGTAAGAAGAGAGTTTTGTCAAAGTACGGTAATATCAGTTCCATGAATGTTGAGTGTAAATACAAGCCCAAACACGAGAGAAGTGAGGGAGTTATTTGCCTAAATAAAAGCTCTGTCACTCTTGGTTGCCTTCTTTGGTTCGCAGGTCATGAATCTGCCTAGAGCGCAGAAGGAGTAATTTTTGGATTGTTAGAGTATCTTGATCCCAAGGTGGAGGAGTGCCGACTCTGTCTCGATTGAACTAAAGGAAGCCAAGTGAAAAATTCTTTTTCTATCTTTAAAAACTCCCTAGTAATTTTTATTTTATTTTGCTTAGGAGTGCAAAAGGGTAAGTGTGGGGGTGTGATGAGTCACAATTTATACATCTTTTAAGCACCCAAGAAGGATGTTTGCAAGACTATTCTGTGCTTAAGAATGGATTGTTAGTTAAGATTCAGTTTATGGGCTTGAATATAGAGAAAATACAAATCTGTGTTAATTCAGACTTCTTAGCTAATAAAAGTATCGCTCCTTCTTCTACAGGTCAAGCCGAGTTGACCAGGGTCAACAGAAGAGTCTCAGCCAAGATAAAGTCGTCCCGGCCAGATCGACTCCGTAGGCCAGCTATCTAGCTCAGAGGCCACCTCAGCGCCAGCTCAACCACCATGTCAGTTTTAGGGAATCTACCATGTCACATTGAAAGATCTTCAGAGGGGTAGAATAGGACATTCACATTGTAATTCTATTAGGATTCGTTAGGATTAGCAAATTACAGCTCGTGTATATATAGGAGGAGTTGTGCACTTTTCACGCGTCTTGGAATTCACTCTTGATACACTCTCATACCCATTCCTTCGCTCTCGCTCTTCCATTCTATGGTGTTGCACGGAGCTGCATTGGCATTTCTCTCGATCGAGGAGGTGCAGGTCTGAGACTGGGAAGCCGAAGTCTGTCAAAGGGGACCGATCAGACTATTGAAGCACTTTGGTGGAGCTGATCCTCAGCGCTTAGGCTAAGGGAGGTGAACCACGACCATCAACCATGGTGATCGTCGTGGGAGATGGAACCACCTGAATCCAGACCATTGTATTTGTATTCTGTTTCTATTAACCAATCTCATTCTGCATTTCATATCTCCATTCTCTTCCTCTCCTTTAATTCATGATTTAATCCGCGATTGCAATTGAATTATGAACAATGTTAAGCTAAGCCGATTGGAACTGGTTTAACTAATTCAGTAGGTAATCATTTAACGATTGTTATTCGAGAACCTGAAATCAGCTCTGAACTTAATCCCTGCCAACTGATGAGGTAGCGATTGCATAAATCCTCGGTATGGCAATGGACGAACCTTTGGCGATTGCCATAAGACTTCCCAAGGCTGATATGGACCAAGGACTGGAGTGTGGAATTTGGATTGGACTTGGACTAACAGAACTGAACATGAATACAGTTATATCATGATAATAATAGTAAACCAGTAGAGCTAGTATATGTTTATTGCATTCGTAGCCTAGTTTACTTCTTGCTTCACTTACGTCCAAATCCCCCCTGTTTACTGTTTTTCAGTATGAGACAAAGATAGTCCACCTCTATAGCGTCTGTCTGCACTTAGCCGAGACCAAGCTAGATTGTCTTTGCCGAGAGCATCTCGGCTCAGTCTCTGTCGAGAGCGACTTGGCCAGTGCCGAGGAGAGTCAACACTTTACACCCTAGATTCAATAACATTTCGTTTAACACCAAATCACAACTGAGCAACTGTGTCCTTGAGAAGAATGACCTAGGGTTGGCTATGCTATAGTTAACTTTAGTTATTTGATAAAGAGTTCAAAACGACTGGAAAAGAAGCAGTTATTAGTGTTGTCCAATAGTAAGCTGCCTCACCAACGATGTCAATTCGGTCAGTTGGTTTTCCAACCTCTGATTGGAGGTTGCACTAATTTCATTCACTATCTGGGCTTGGCTAGGTTCTCTAATCCCAAATTGCTGCGTATTATTTGCCATATTAGAGATCAGGTGCCTTGCTGTTGCTGGTGTCTTGTCCATCAATGCTCCTCCACTGGCAGCATCAATCATGCTTCGGTCCATCATCGATAGACCTTCATAGAAATACTGGATCAGCAATTGCTCACTGATATGATGATGTGGACATGTGGTGCAAAGTTTACTGATTCTTTCCCAATATTCATGCAGAGTCTCTCCAGGGTGTTGCCTTATCCCATAGATTTCTTTCTTGATGGTCACAGTCCTAGGTGTTGGGAAGAACTTCTTCAAGAACATGCATTTCATGTCTTCCAAGGTGGTAAAGAGAACTGGCTGTAAATACAACCAATCTTTCGCTGCTCCATCCAAGGAGAATGGGAACACCTTCATTTTGATGTAATCCTCTAGTATCCCCTACGGCCTCATTGTGGAGCAAACCACATGGAATTCCTTCAATTGCTTGTGGGGGTCTTCTCCTACCAGATTTCAATTCATATGTTTGGGCCGGCTCTAGTTGCGGATATTGGATATACCAAGGTTGGTACACCACATCTGGTATAGCCAGCTCCTTCAAGGTTCTGTCATTATTCTCCATCTGCTCCAGCTCTGCAAAAATGTTAGTGCTATTGTACTCAACAAAATCAGAATTGTTAGTGACAGGACTACTATTGTTAGAACTAGAGACAGAGTTAGAACTACCACTTACTACTATGTTCCTAGCTTTTCTTAACCTACATAAAGTTATTTCTATCTCAGGATCCAAAGCATACAAAGGATTAGTGCTACTTCTAGTCATGCATCCTAAAAATCATGCAAAAAAATTAGAGTTAGCATTATAGTTAAAAGAACAAAAAATTAGTAATTATCAAAATGTAAGGAAGATGTAGTAAAGAGAATGAATATTGTGCTATAGCTAAGTGTTTTTGCTTTTTTTTAGCAGTGAAACTCACGCAAAACTAACACATACTCAGCATGCTATTTTATTATAGGATCCAAATCAAAACAAACAGACTTTAAAATTGACTCTATAGCTTGACTCACACAACAAACTACAGACTCGAAATTCAGCTTAACCCAGGTTTGGCACACAAAGACAAAAGAACTTGTGCCCCCGACAACGACGCCAATTTGATAAGAGCGTTTTTAGTTGTATTCCTTTTATCAAATAAACTAAAGCTAACTATAGCAAAGTCAATCCTAGGTCAAATTTTCTCAAGGACACAGTGTGCTCAATTATGAATTTATGTGAAAATTGAAGTAAAACTAGAACTCTCAAGTGTAGAGTGCCGACTCGCTCTTGGCAGAGACTGGTCCGATATGGACTCAGCAAAGCCTTATCCGACACGATCTCAGCTAAGAGCAAACAGACGCTACAGAGTCGGACTGACTCTGTCGTAGACTAAAATACAGTAAATAGGGGGGTTTGGATGCGAGTAATGAACGACGGAAATTAAACTACGAACGTAAATGCAATTACACTAAACTACTCCTAATGCTACTACTGTGTTTCTATTCAATCTCAATAATCAAGTTCATTCTAGTTTACTCGCTCCAGTTCATAATCCACATCAACCTTCGATTTTCTTATGACGATCGCCAAACATTCATCCATTGTCATACCGAGGATTTACGCAATTGCTACCTCATCAGTTGGCAGGGATTAAGTCCAGAGTTGATTTTAGGTTCTCTAGTTGATTATGTATTGATTTAGTTAAACCAATTCCGATCGGCTTAATTCAGCATGACTCATGTCACCTTGTGCAATCGCAATGCAGATAGTGAGTTAAAGTATATGAATGCAGCCAAAGATCAGAATTAGAAAGCACTTATATTATTAAGGACAAAATACAAACACAAGGCCTGGATTCGATGACTTCGTCTTCTACGACAATCGCCATTGAAGAACGACAATGGTTCATCTCTACTACTTAGGACGCTGAGGACCAAGTCCACCAGAGTGCGTTGGTAATGCAATCGGTCCCCTCTAGCAAACTTCGGCTTCTCAGTTCCCCACTTGTGCTTCCTCGATCGAGAGAAACACCAATGGGAGCACCGTGCACCACCGCAACATAGGAGATGAGAGCAAGAGAGTGGAAACAATGAAAGCCGGAAAATATGAATTCCAATGGCCTCGAAAAAGTGCACAGCTCCTCCTATATATACAAGAGTTGGCTTTGCTAAAGCACGCTAACTATGAAGCCTAACAGAATTACAAATTGGATTCCTAATCTACCCTTGTGTAACTTGCGCTGCAAGCTTCTCCAAGAATGACGTGACAGTTGAGCTGGAGCTGAGGTGGATACCTCATTGGGCTGCTGGACTGAGAAGCCTAGCCTGGCCGAGATGTAGTCGGTCTGGCCAGGACGACTTCATCTCGGCTGAGTCTTCTTGTGATAGGCCGAGATCATCTCGACTAGACCTCTTATGAGGGGCTAAGATAATCTAGATTTATCCTATAAAATGGAATGAGTCTTTTATTAGGTAAAACCATTAAATTAGCACAGATTTACATTTCCTCTATTTTTAGGTTCATAATATGAATCTTAGCTAATACTCAATTCTTAAGCACCAAATGATCTCTAAAAAACTCATCTTAGGATCCTGTAAGGTGTATAAAATATGACTCATCATTGAACTCCATTCCTTAGACTCCATGCCTACTTCCGACTCCGTGTCGGGTTCCATTACAACATTTCCTTAGGCTCCGTGCCTACTTCTATTTATCTGAAACTGTGTCGAATGAACTCTAATCTATGGGCTCCAAGCCTATTCACCAACTTCATGTCAGATTCTATTATTACGATTCCTTAGGACCCACACCTACTCTATTTATCCTAAATTGCATTAAATAAACTCCATTCCATAGGCTCAAGGCTTGCTACTGACTCCGGGTCGGACCCCATCACTGCATTCTGTTAGGCTCCACGCCTACTATTGTTTATCTAAAACTACATCGAATAAACTCCATTTCAAAAGTTCCGCACCTATTCACAGACTGTGTCAGATTCCATTTTTCATCTATTCAAAAATCTGTGCTTGCTTTTTTATCCGAAACTGCGTCAAATAAAATCCCTTTCTTAGGCTCCACCCCTATTCCCAACTCCGTGTCGGACTGTGTTATTGCGTTGATCCAAAAACTTGCTCTTTAATTCGAAAATTGTGTTGGATAAATCCCTTTCAAAGGCTAAATACATATTCCCAACTTCGTGTTGGATTCCATTTCTGCGAGTATCCAAAAACTGCGCTTATTCTTTTATCTAAAACCACGTCAAATAAATTCCATCTCATAGGCTCCGTGCCTACTTCCGGCTCCGTATCGGATTCCATTATTGCACTTACCTAGGCTTTATGCTTGCTCCTTCGTCCGAGACTACGACGGGTAAATTCCATTTTATAAGCTCCGCGCCTATTTCGAACTTCATGTTAGAATTCACTACTACATCCATCACTTTATTTCTTTCAAGTCCCACACCCATCATCTCACTCAAACCTCTAAGGATTTCATTACTAGTTTTCTTTAGATCTTGTGCTTATTGTTCCCAACTCCATGAAAAGACTCTCCCACCCTGATCATTTCTACTTAAAAACTAGGTACTTCCTATTTTGGGGTGAATCTATACACTTTGCTTCAGTTTCTATGATTACTGCCCATTTCGAACATCATGCTTTGCTTAGGATTCTATGACTTCCCATTATTCTAACTAGATACAAAAGATCTGCGTGATCCAAATCAGATATTCTCGAGTCAATTGTTTTAAGGTTAAGAGTTAGTCAAAATCTCCTATTCTATTGAAATCCTGAGTTGGCTAGTCCAAGTGTTTCGATTAGTACGCGAATTAAGAAAGGAAGATAGAAAATAGAAAAGTCTGAAGAATCAGTTTTATTAATATTTCATGTATAAGGCAGATCTTCTTCAAGGCTCACCATTAGCACTAACTTGCCATCTATTACATCATGGGTCATGATGAGAGAGCATAAATTTAAGTTAGGATCCAAAAGCGCTACTTGGCAGTGAGCTTTATTAAAACCATTCTCATGCTTGTGCACTATGGCATTCACAATCCGATCGATCCCAGCAGAAAGAGAGTTCTTTTCCTCCTTGGTCTTGTTAAGTTCCAAGTTAGATCTGATAACCTCCTCCTTTGCTATTATTTCTTTGGATTCGCTGGTCTTCAATGACTCTTCCAACATATCCATCTTGGCTTCATCGAATTTTTGAGCCATTTCTAACTTTTCCACTTGTGAACAAGCAGTGTCAAATTTCTTTTGCACCTCCACCTCCACAGCACTTAACTCAGCTACTTTGGTCCCAAGTGATAGCACTTTGGCCTTGGCCTCGACAATTTTAGACTTTGAAGACTCCAAAGAAATCCTCAACCCCTCTACCTTAGCTTTGGCTTGAGTAGCTTCATGACTTAGGAACTCCAAATCAGCCTTCTACCTCCTGACTTTAGCCTTTGATTCTTTAAGCTCTTGAGAGCGTTCTCTAAATCCCGCTCTTTATTAGTCTCCCCAGATGCCACCTACTTAGCCTTGTAGAGTGTCTCCTTCCATATCTCGATGGCAGCCATGGAACAAAGGTGGTAAGCTATTACCATATCTACAAAACCTCTGCAACCTGTCGAAGTTAGGAGATTGCGGTCGAATTGCTTCACAAAATCGGTAGGGAGTGCACTCTGTAGACTCAGTCCAGTTCCCCAAAAGGAATCAAAATTTAGGGGAGCAGAAAAACATGCCAAGTTGTCTAAAGGCAAGGGAGAGACCGTTGAAAAAACCTCAACAGCAGTGATGACGAGGGGATTGTCGGAACTAGTAATGGAAGAAGGCGCAACGTTGTTAGGGTCAAGGACAACCGCTTTCCCTTTCTTGGCAACTCCTTCCCTAGCTGGTCCTACAACCTTCCTCTTCGCCATGGTGGTGTTGAGGGCAGGCAAAGTCTCCACCATAGGAGTGGTAGTCTTGATGGGTATAGGGTTCATGGGAGCAATGCTCCCAACAGTTGAATCTTTCTTTATTGTTGACTTCTCTACAATAGTTGTCTTCTTCGAAGCAGTAGAGTTAGAAAAAACAGCAAAAGTCTTCTTGATCACCACCTTTGGAGCAGTAGGCGACTTGATTTTAGCAACAATGGCACCTTGACCAACAGAGTTGGTCCCAACTGCCAACCTTCTTTTCTTTAGAGCCTTCTGCATCAAGGAATAGAGATCAAAGTCTTCCTCTTGAGGAGATCTGTAAAAAAAAGTGATAAGTCAATACATTCGACGCAAGGTCGAATCAGAACCATATAATAAAAACACAAGTCTTACCCCTAAAAAGCTTGGAAGAATTGGAACCAAATGATATAGTTGATGAGTCGCAATTTATACACTTTATAGGACCCTAAGATGAGTGTTTTGGGGATCATTTGGTGCTTAAGAATTGAGTATTATCTAAGATTCATATTATGGACCTAGAAATAGTGAAAGTATAAATATATGCTATCTTGAGGAATTTAGCTAATAAAAGAACCTATTCATTTATGCAGACCGGATTGATCACAACTCATCAAGAGTCTCGGTCCAGGATAGTCGTCCTGGCCAGGCGACTCCTTCTCAGTCGATCAACTCAGTGGTCCAGTAGGTCGGATTGATCTCAGCTCTAGCTTAGCTGCCGCATCACTCTTGGAGAATCTACCACGTCACTTTGAAGAATCTTCGTAAGGGTAGAATATGCAATTCAGTTGTAATTCTGCTAGGAGTCGTTAGAGTAGCAAGTCACAGCTCGTGTATATATAGGAGGAGCTGTGCACTTTTTCAGGGTCTAGAATTCATATTGTCCACTTCCATTGTTTTCATTTTCTCGCTCTCGTTTTTTATGCTCACGATGGTGCACGATGCTCTCAATGGTGCTTCACTCGATTGAGGAAGTGAAAGTCAGAAACTGAGAAGCCGAAGATCGTCAGAGGTGACCGCTTGGATTACCAACGCACTATGGTAGATCCAATCCTCAGTGTTCTTGTTAATGGAGGTGAACCATCGACGTTCTTCCATGGCGATTGTTGTAGAAGGCGGAGTCACTGAATTCAGATCCTGTGTTTGTATTTCAATCTTAATAATATGAGTGTTTTCTAATTTTGTACTCTGGTTGCATTCTCACACTTTAATTCACTACCTGCGTTGTGATTGCACAAAGTGACGTGAATCATGTTGAACTAAGCCGATTGGAACTAGTTTAACTAATTCAGTAGGTAATCAACTAGAGAACCTAATTGAAAACCTAAAATCAACTTTGGACTTAATCCCTATCAACTGATGAGGTAGCAATCGTGTAAATCCTCGGTATGGCAGTGGGATCGAATATTTGACGATCGTCATAAGAGAACCTAAGGTTGATATGGACTGTGGACTGGAGTGATTGAACTAGAACGGACTTGATTGTTGAGACTGAACATGAACATAATAATAGCAGTAGAATAACTTAGTTTAATTGCATTTACATTCTTAGTTTACCTTAAGTCTTTCATTACTTGCATTCAAACCCCCTTATTTCCTACTTTTCTGCCCGAGACAAAGTCAGTCCAACTTTGTTGCATCTGTTTGCTCTTAGCCGAGACCGAGTCAGATAAATCTATGCTGAGACCATATCGGCCCAATCTCTGCCAAGAGAAACTCGACACTCTACACTTGATAGTTCTAGTTTTATTTCAATTTCACACAAAATCACAATTGAGCACACTGTGTCCTTGAGAAAATTCGACCTAGGGTTGACTATGCTATAGTTAGCTTTAGTTTATTTGATGCGCATTGAGATGACTAAAAATATGCTTATCAATAGTCACCAACTCTTTGCAATTCATTCCCCTCGGAAGCTCCTCCAAGAGGCTAAGGCCAAATTTCTCCTCAAGAGAAAGGTTTTTCCAATCAAACCCTTTAAACTTGGAGACAAACCTCCAGTAAAGAGGAAGAGGCTCAGAGTTAGTAGAGAAGGAGGCACCGCTTACCACGATGACCTTTACAAAAAAATTCTTAAAGCCTTTGTAAGAGGCCAAGAAGACATTAAAAAGACTCCCCTTTGGGATGGGAGAGAAGGAAAACTAGCCAACCTACTACCCGAACCTAGTAGTATAGTAACTAAGGAAAAGTGGGGCTATTGGTGTAATGGATAGGGCCCAACAAATCACGCAGAAAGCTTGCATGGATGCCCACCCGTTAGGATGAAGTTGTGTTGGGGCCACTCCGAGAAGACGAAGGACCCCAACGACGAAGGAATCAAAAGGAAGGGTAATCCCTAAATCCTTGAAAAATGTCTCATACATATAAATGAAGTCTAGATTCCCATCCTTCACCGAATAACATACATGCTTATCAGGGAAACAATATGTCATTTTGAAATAGGTTTTGAATGACTGTTCGACCTAGTCACCAGCTTTAGCAATGGTTTTCACCTTTTGATCCCTTAGTAGTTATAGTAGTTACTCCCAGCCCCTTTCCTTTACAAAAGAACAAAAAAGTTTATTATATTAGCTGCATCCGAGGTGCAAAGCCCTTCTCATAGAAGGGATGAAGACTACTATTTTTAGAATGAGAGAGGTATGGACCAATGCAATGGTGGAAAAAATAAAGGCATTTATTTGGTCCAATCCAATCACAACTTATTCCACCTACACCTTCTTTGTTGAAAGCCCTTGTCTATGGCTATCTTCTACATTCTCTACCATCTTTTGTCATCCCCTTGATCGATTGTCCCTAAAGCAAAGAGCCAATGTCAGCAACTCTTCTAACCCATAAAGTTATGGGCTAAGCGGGTGTCAAACTCATACCTTCTACACTTCATTCCTAGGATTGGCTAATGCCTTTCTCTTTCCTAGAGGATATCCATGCATTTGGCTAGGGTAACTATCTTTCAGCAGACAGTGGAGTATGTCACTCCCATGCGTAACCAACTCTCGGATTCATACTCTTGTTCCAAACCTGCCTTATCCATTTTGAAGGTTTCATGGTATTTTTCATAAAAAATTCCAGTGGCGACTCCCTTTAATCCCTTTTTCTCCTTCGAGGGGAATATGGGATCTCCAACAATTTCACATCCATCATTGATGCGGTTATGGGCTGAGGTTGCGACATTATTCATCCACTACTTTTCTTTTTCAACCTTTCTTCTCTTTTATTTTCCCAACCCACTTTTTCTTTCTTTTGACAAGCTTAGGCCTCACTATGGTACACTTGTTTTTCCGTACCTTTTTCTTGCAGTTTCCCTCAGTGCCCTCCCCTACACTTATTATGGATCTTACTCCCAAGACAATTCCAATGCTTTTTAAACTCCCCCAAGGTTAGGGTGAATCATAGGTTTTTCTAGCTATTGGCTTGTAATGAGTAATCAATCCAAAAAGAAGGCTTATAGGCTCAAAGGGGTTAACAAGGGATTACCATTGTAAGGTGGGCTTATTTGGCCAGTGGTTAATCAAGAAAGAAGGCCTAGATCATTTCATCATAGCACATAAGTCAGTTAGTATACAAAGAGTCAAGGCAAAGCCTAGAGTAATCTAATAACACAGATACAAATTCACACAAAGAAAAAGAAAAGAAATGGCAAGATGTAAACCATTTTTATATAAGGCTCAAATTCTGATTGGGTTAAATTCCCCTATCATTTCTGGTTTTTAACATAGAAAATTTTCAGTCACTTATCATCTAAGGATGAAAAGGTTCTCTTTTCATGCGAAGTTAAAAAGTTCCTTTACATAGGACTATGTACTCCTTATCCATGCTTTATTCTCCCTACGAAATTCTCTTACGTTTTCAAAAAATTTTCCTCAGCAATCAAACACGGAAAACGAAAAACATAAGCGAAAAATGAAAACCAACAAAAAAAATGAAAAAAAAGACACTCAACCGAGTCGGCTTGGACTCTATCAACATACCTGGAGTCGGTACTGGTGAAATAATACAGGAAATATTACATACAAAAATCTTAGAAAAGTTTTAGCAAAACACTTCATTCCAGGACACTACCCCCCCCCTCTTTTAATTATGCGTTATCCTCAATGCAACTTTATGCATTTTCCTCTTTTAATTTCAGGTATGTCCTCGGGAATGACTGATTCTATCAACATGAGGACTTCCACCTCACCCTCCTTCGACCTCGGAATTGGACCTTCATGGTAGGGCTTTAGGTGGTACCCATTGACCTTGAACGTATTATTATTAGTTGTATCTCTTACTTCTACTACACTATAGGGAAAAACATTAGTCACAACAAATGGCCCGTCCCACCTGGAACAGAGCTTAACGACAATGAGTTTTAACTGGGAACTGAACAGAAGTACCTTTTGGTCAACTTTGAACTCCTTCCTTAAAATTCTACTATCATGAAAGTGTTTTACCTCCTCCTTGTAGATTTCAGAGTTCTCATAAGCCTCCAAGCGTAGCTCTTCCAGCTCCTGCAATTGTAGTTTCCGCTCTTGGCCTACTTAGTCATAAGCCATATTGCACTTCTTGATCGCCCAGTAAGCTTAGTGCTCGATCTCCACCGGTAAATGGCAAGCCTTATCGAAGACAATCTGATAGGGAGACATCCCTAACGAAGTCCAATAAGTTGTTCTATGTGCCCACAGAGCATTCTCCAAGACGTGGCTCCAATCTTTCCAATTTAGATTCTCCATCTTCTATAGTAATTTCTTAATGTCCCTATTAAGGACTTCAGCTTGGCTGTTGGTTTGAGGGTGTTATGCAATGGCAACTCGATGCATCATTCCGTATTTGTTGAGTAGCATGGCCATGGCGCGATTGTAGAAGTGACTTCCTTGGTCACTGATCAACACCTTCAGCACACCAAACCTACAAAAGATGTTAGATTTCAAGAATTCCACAATAGTCTTAGCATCATTAGCTCTAGTGGCCTTAGCCTCTACCCATCTTGAAACATTAATCAACGACCACTAAAATGTAAGAGTTTTTGTGGGAGACAGGGAATGGCCCCATGAAGTCGATACCCCACACATCAAAGATCTTGCAGAATAACATAGGTTGTTGGGGCATCTCGTTCCTTTTGCTTATAGCCACTATGACTCTCTAGCACTATTTATAGGTCGAGACAAAAGTACGTGCGTCTCAGAAAATAGTGGGCCAGTATAACCCATAATCGAAGACTTTCTAAGCTATTCGACCGAATCCATAATGGCCCCCTCTAGCTGCCGCGTCATAGAAGTGAAGGACCGACTGGATCTTGGACTCTAGGGTACATCTATGTATGACTTGGTCACTACATAATTTCCACATATAAGGGTCTTCACATATGTAATATTTTGCATCATTCTCTAGTTTTTCCTTGACAGCTTTGGATGCTCCTTTAGGATACGTAGATGCAACAAGGTAATTACAGATGTATACATACCATGGCATTGCATGCGTCATTTGTAATATCTATTCGTTTGAGAATTCATCTTGGATTGACATTGGATTTGCTTCTCTCTCAAGCCGGCTCAAGTGATCTGCGATAGTGTTCTCTTCCCCCTTCTTGTCTTTGATCTCTAGATCGAACTCTTGAAGAAGTAGTAGCCATTGAAGTAGTCTTGGATTTGCGTCCGACTTCTTCAAAAGATACTTCAACGTCGCATGATCAGAGAAAACTATAACCTTAGAGCCAAGTAAATATGACCTAAACTTGTTTAAGGCAAACACGATTGTCGAAAGCTCATTTTCAGTGGTTGTATAGTTAACTTGGGCTGGATCCATTGTCCAAGATGCGTAAGCAATCACGTGCGGTTGTTTACCGACTCGTTGGCCTAAGATTGCTCCTAGTGCGGAGTTTGAGGCATCGCACATCAACTCAAATGGAAGCTTCCAGTTTGGTGCTTGGAGGATGGGCACGGACTTAAGCCTACTTTTCAACTCTTGAAATGTGTCTACATAGGACTAGTCGAAGACGAAGTCGACGTCCTTCTATAATAGCTTAGGAGAGAGGCAGGGCGATCTTGTTGAAATCCTTGATGAATCGCCTATAAAAACCTGCATGGCCAAGAAATGAACGAACTTCTTGCACCAAGGCAGGGTTAAAAAGAGAGGATATAACATCTATTTTTGCTTTATCAACGTTGATACCTCTAGCTGAAACGAGGTGTCCCAAAACGATAACTTCAGTAACCATAAAATGACATTTTTCAAATTTTAATACTAAGTTACTAACTATACATCAACGCAACACTTTAGCTAGGTTGTCTAGGCATGCTTCAAATGGTTCTACATAAACCGTGAAGTCATCCATGAAAACCTCCATGCATTCCTCCAAGAGGTTCGAGAAAATGCTGATCATACATCTTTGGAAAGTGCTTGGAGCATTGTAGAGACTAAACAACATCCTCGTATATGCGAATGTTCCAAACAGACATGTGAAGGTTGTCTTGTGTTGATCCATGGGCATTGTGTGAATCTGCATATAACCTGAAAAATCATCCAAAAAACAAAAATGGGATTTACCTACTAATTTTTCCAATACTTGATCAATAAATGGTAGAGGGAAATGATCCTTGCAAGTCACTTGATTGACTTTCTTGTAGTCAATGCAAACTCGCCAGCTATTCTAAATCCTAGTTGGCACCATCTCGTCTTGTGGGTTCTTTATGACTGTCATCCCAGACTTCTTTGGCACTACCTGAACCACACTTACCCATTGATTGTCCGAGATGGGGTAAATGATCCCAACTGCAAGTAGCTTGGTGAATTCCTTCTTCACCATGTCTAGGATGGTTGGATTCAATCTTCTTTGTTCCTAACTATTTGGACGGGCACCCTCCTCCAATAGAATTTTGTGCATGCAAATGGAGGGGTTGATCCCTAGAAGGTCGGCGAGTGTCCAACCTATTTCTTTCTTATGCTTCCTAAGTACTTCTAGCAACTTCTCTTCCTGTTCTCGGTTGAGATATTGGCTATGATAACTGGGAATTACTGATGATCCCTCAGGAAAGCGTACTTGAGACGGTCTGGCAATGGCTTTAGCTCAAAATTTAATTGAGGTGAAATATTTTTTTCCTAATTGATGGAGTCGGTTGGTCAATGTTGTTTGAATGTGGACATGGTTGTTCGAAGTCAAACCTAGCATGTGTTCTCTAGGACTCCTTCCTGCTCGAGTTGGATCCAGCTTTCAGTTGGTTATTGAGAACGGTCTCAGCCGACTCCTGTATGTTGGAGTCAGTCTCAGCTTCCTTCTTACCCATAAAGTCGGACTCAACCCTATTGGTCGTCCGGAATTTGATCTCAGAATCAGACTCAACATTTATTAATGTTGCTACTCTTGTTACTCCCAATTTGCTAGTGTCGGCAATTGGGCATTCGGCATGCTGGGAGGTTTCCGGGACATCGTCAATCCTACAATGAATTATATCAAAAAGAAAGTCCTCAGAATATGAAAAGGAAGTATGTGTGATAGCATTTTAGAATCGGCCCTTGCCACCTCAGTACAGAATTTGTTGATTACATCAGAAATATCAATAAAATTAACTAAGTCAGCACTATCAGTGCTCATTTTGGCATATTCTTCAATGAGCCCTTCAATGGCGTCAATGCTGAAGATGGAATGGTCTTTAGTAGGGTGCTTCAATGCTTCAAAGATATTGAACTTCATGAAGGTATTCCCAAACTCCATTGAGAGGATTTTGGCATGAACATCAATCTTCGTCCTAGTTGTCATTAAGAAGGGTCGTCCCAAAATTAAAGCAGATCCTTCTTCGGATGGTACGTCCTCCATGTCCAGCACATAAAAATCTACTGGGAAAATCAACTTGTTGACTTGGACGAGGACATCTTCGAGAACGCCTAGGGGTTGCACAACACTCTTGTTGGAAAGTTGGACCACCATCCTTGTCGGCTCTAAGTCCCCTAAGTTGAGTGACTTGTATATTGATGCTAGCATGACTATGATTAATGCTCCAAGGTCCAGCATTGAATTGGTGAATGTACAACCATCGATGGTGCATGGAACTGCAAAGATGCCTGGG
This sequence comes from Mucuna pruriens, assembly GCA_025330945.1. Lineage (NCBI taxonomy): Eukaryota > Viridiplantae > Streptophyta > Magnoliopsida > Fabales > Fabaceae > Mucuna > Mucuna pruriens. Next base: position 2,632,789 of record JAENHJ010000532.1, read on the forward strand.
TCTTGACACTTCTTTGGCAAGACCTGTTGAACATTGGTATCTCTATGGTTAGCTAACGTTGACACAACTCCCCCAATCTCGATGACTCCCTTCACCTTCTTTCTTTTGTGGACGCAAAGTTCCTTGAGGAACTTAGCATATTTTGGAATTTGTTTTATGGCATCGAGGAGTGGTATATTGATCTCCGCCTTACTAAACAATTTGAGTAAGTCTTCATCGATGTCAGATCTCTTTGTAGAAACTGTACGATTGGGGAATGATATTGGAATACTCCTGGCCAACTGTTGCACTCGAGAGTTGACTCCCGGTTCGGACTTGGTTTTGGATGATCCCAAACTTAGTTGAGGCTCGTCCAGCTATGGCAATTCTCTACCACTTCGTAGCCACCCGATGCCGACTCCTCCCCCAGACTCCTCCCCCATGCGGATTTGGAATCATCTATGAGGGTATACTTTCGGAACTGGCCGACTGCATTTAATTTACAGTGTCAGCTAGTTATCTCACTTGCATTTGTACATCATGTATAGTCACAATTAAGTTTTGTTGGAATTGTAAAATCAAGTCCTCTATTGCAAAATTATTCTCCCACGGTGGCATTTGCTGATGTGGTTGTCAACGGAATGGTGGTGCCTAGTATCTTGGTCCATGTTGCTGATAATTAGCTTGATTTGGAACTGTCATTGTCTCGGTTGGTCCAAAATTTGGTGCTATATGTTACGCCTAATTTGGATTTGGCTCATACAGTTACCTCCAAAATTGTTGATTATTGAACTATTGTTTTGATATGGTTGCCTTCCATATTGGTGCTCGCCTCCTAACACTCCAACGCATTCTATACTTTCTATCTCTAACTCTTGCAAAGTGGGGCACATATCAATAGGGTGCTCCACCGAGGCGCAAATCCCATATACTCATTGCATGATTTGTTGATGATGGGCAACAAAGAGCAGCCTTACTAGAGATGTGAGCTCCATCAGCTGGTTTTCCAATCTATGACTGTCAAAAAGTGCTAACTTGCTTACTACCCTTGAGGTGCCAACTCCTCCTTTGATTTCAAATTGTTGTGTGTTGCTTGCCATGTTAAAAATTAAGTCCCTTACTATCACTGGGGTTTTATCCATCAGGGCTCCCCCACTTGCTGCATCAACCATGTTCCGGTCCATCATCAGCAACCCTTCATAGAAGTACTACAAAAGCAGTTGTTCACTGATCTCGTGGTATGGACATGTGGTACACAACTTATTAAACCTCTCCCAATACTCATGCAAGCTTTCCCCCGAGTGTTGACGAATTCTGTAGATCTCCTTTCGGATGGCCGCTATTCTGGATGTCGGGAAAAACTTCTCGAGGAACATCTACTTCATATCCCCCCTTGTGTTGAACATAACCAACTGCAAATATAGCTAGTCTTTCGCTGCTTCATCTTTATGTAGCCTTTTGGTATCCCCTACAGTCTCATCATAGAGAAGACCATGTGGAACACTTTCAAATGTTTTTGTGGGTTCTCAGCTACAAGACCGTGAAATTTGAGTAACAGGTGTATGAGTGCGAACTTCAATTCATATGATTGGGATGGCTCCAACTACGGATACTGGATGCACCATGGCTGGTACAACACATCCGGTAGCCAACTCCTTCAAAGTTTTGTTATTGTTTTCCATTGGGTCCGACTCATACAATGGATTATATGAAAAATTAGGCTTAGTTTCAAAATTGCCAGTCTCAGGTATAAAGTTGAAACTACTATGCCCTACATGCATGTTTTGGGATTTTCTGATCCTGTTCAAGGTTTTCTCTATCTCAAGATCAAAAGGGTGCAAACTACCAAAAACTCCTTTTCCTAGTTATGAATGCCACTATCTAACATACAACGGCCAAATGCAATTATAATGCAGACAAATCACACGCATAAAATAAAGAAAAAGACCAACTTTCACTAAACTTAATCACAACCTACCACCAAAATATATATATGTAGAAATTGATTATAAGTTTATAGAACAAAATTAATGCAGAGTTCCGCCTAGATGACTAAAATTATAAACTAACATGATAGACAAATACATGCAGAGTATTAGAAAAATAACAGAAATAAAATGCAAGGTTTCATGCAACACATCTATAGCAAACGTGGAACTCAATGATGCCAACTGCACAGATTGTGACAAACTCGGACTCAGCTAACACGACGGACTCGGCATGCGTAAAAAGGCAAAAATTCAACTCAATCAGAAACAAAATACAGACTCACAAAAGATAGATAGACTTGACAATTACAAAAGAAAACATACTCAACACAAAATAACAGAAAATAGACTCGGTTAATAATAAAGAGAAAACTATTGACACTATAGAAATTAAAAACAGAAAAGGCAATCATTACAAAAACTCGATAACCACAACTGAACTTGACTCAAGGCTAATCAGCAAAAACCTTATCATGCAAAAAGAAAGAAAAACATACATTTCCAGAATAATAAAAAGACTTACAATTAGTGAAAAAAAACAAAAATAGTTAGTAAAAGAGAATAAGAATAAACTAGGTATACCTAGAAACATGCATACTATAGACTCAGGTCCGGTTTCTCTATCAGACTCGGCACAATTATGAACACAAAATGTGTGTCCCCGACAACAGCGCCAATTTGATAGGCGTTGAGTTGGTCGTCACTTCTGCTATCAAAATACTAGATTTTCCTAAGCTAAGGTGAAGATTAAACTATCTATGATTATTATTGTTACTTATATTATAAAGACTCTTATGACTATTTATATTATCACCATCCTGGTTTACCACTTACTGATTTTAATTCTAATTCTTACCATGCCAATGATTTCTCACCAATCCAATTACCTACGACAATCACCGAATATTCCTCCCATGCTAACTGAGGAGTTAAACAATCATTGCCTCGAGTTTGGTGGGGAATACACACCTGATTGATCTAGATTATCTAGCAATTATCTATTTTGTTGTTAGAGTAGTTCTAATCAACCCCTAAACTAACATATTCTAATCTTTACTATACACAATCGTGATCAAGCAAGGAAACGATTATGCTAGCAGAGATCAAACCATCATAGCAAAATAAAATTATGATTATTTATTGATTAACTTGGAATGGGATACAAAAAACTGTAAAGTTCTTGATGGCGTGTTAATCAACTTCCTGTGACAATTGCCAGTAGTAGTTGTAGTGTTTCACCTCCATTGGCCAACATTTTGAGGGGTGAAATTACTAAGCAGTGTGCTAGCACACCCTAACAATCTCCTCTTAATAACCAGTCGTGATTCCCAATCACTGGTCTTGCACCTACTCGATCGACTAGGCATTCCCTAAAGCATCATGGAACAAAGAGGTATGAAGTGAACTTGGGCTGAGAATGGAAGGTGTGTATGCGTAGGCTAAGTGTGTATGCCTTTTTCTTACTTTTGACTAACCAATGAGTGTTGACAAGTAACTTTACTTATACATGCATTACTAACTAACTCTATAACTATTTTACTGCAATAACAAATTTAACTACCTAATCCTAATAGAATTACCAAAAATAACAATTCTAACTACTTCCCTAACTCCCACATGCTTAATTACATTATACACCTTCTTGGCTTCTTTCTTTGGTAGAGTCGGCCTTCGGATGCCGGGATGGATTTGGTTTTGGATGGGAGCTGACTCTACTTTAAGGTCGGCCATAGAGTTGGTCCTACGGAGTCGGCTTTGTCTAGCCGAGACAGCTCCTCGTTGACTTTGACTTTGTTGGCCTCTCCTTTGGCTTGCAAAATAAGACTAGCTCTTTTGTTAGTTAAAAGTAGTAACTTAGCCTAGATTTGTATTTTCCTTAGTTCAACCTTGGAAATATAAACGTTAGCTAACACATACGATTCTTAACTCTAAATTAGTCAATTCTATCCATCTAAAGACCTACTAAGGAGTACATAATGCATACTATCAAGGTGGTCGACCAACGATCCCCTAGGCACCAAAAGGACTTGAGAGAGGCAATCGACTAATGATTCTCCCAAGCACAAAAGACTTGAGAGAGGTGGTCGACCAACAATCCCCTAGGCACAAAAGACCTAAGAGAGGCAGTCGACCAATGATCCCCCTAAGTACATAAAGACCTAAGAGAGGTGGTCGACCAATGATCCCCCCAAGCACCAAAAGACATAAAGGAGGCAGTTGACCAATGATCCTCCCAAGCATACAAAACTTAAGAGAGGTAACTGACCAATGATCCTTCCAAGCACAAAAGACCTAAGAGAGGTGGTTGACCAACAATCCCCAAGGCACTAAAAAGACTTGCGAGAGACAGTTGACCAACAATCTCCCAAGCACTAAAAAGACCTCAAAAAAGCGGTCGACTAATGATCCAAACACCAAAAGGAACTGAGGTAGGCGGTCGACCAACGATCTCCCAAGGCATGAAAGACCTAAGAGAGGTAGTCAGCCAACGATCCCCCTAGGCATAAATGGACGTGAGAGAGGCGGTTAACCAACGATCCCACCAAGAGAAAGAAGAAAACTCAAGTCAAACAGACCTAAGTTCAATTCACGACATACTTAACAAAGCCATCAAAATGACACCCAACAAATATGGGGAAAGGAAATCGATAGATAATCTAAATAAAAAGCCACTCTTTCATAACAAAATAAGTAGAAAGGTTAACAAAAAGAAAAAACTGACAAGTGACTTTGCAATTAAATCTTGCTTCATTTAACTATTAAAAAACTAAAAGACTGACAACACGGTAAATACATTCTTTGAAAAAAATTAAGAAGCTAGAGAACTTGGAGGAGTGCAAACTTCGATTAATTGACCATTTACTAGTTCTTTAAAAGCACATGCCTTAGAGATGTCCATAGATGGATGTAGAAAGGCAACTTGCTCTAGGGCGCGAGCAAAGCCAATTTCAAATTGATCGATAATGGTCAAGCTCTTCTCAAGCAAGGCTTCCTCTTTTTTGTTTAAAAGCTCCTCCCCTTTCAATTTTTCAACATCTAGCCAATATATCTCAACCCCCATGGGTCCCTCCACTTCCTGCTCTTCGGCTTCTAACCTTTGAATTTCGGAATCAAACTTCTATTTATCCGCTTCCCAAGTAGTCCCTCGACTCCTCCATTGTTGAATCGTGATCATGACAAGTTCTTCCCGATGCTCTAATTCAACTTTAGTGCCCAAATTATCCTTAGCCTCAACAATGGCCGAGGAGAGCTACACTTGCAAATTCTCAATTGATTGATGGTAATCATACAACTTCTCCTCGATAGCACGAAGGGCCTCTATTAACATCACATTTTCCTCATGGGATTTTAGCCGGCCTCAATCAACTTTTTATTTCACATACTCAAATTCCTAAACTTTTGTTCGATAGTTTGACAAAGTACCAAGGAATAATTGGCATAGGCTTGGAATGCCTGCATAGCGTTAGGAATCCCAAGAATGTCTGCCTTGGCAAAATCAAAGGATAGCACCATGTCTTTGTCCACTACGTCTGCTAATAACTTGTTTTTAGTCGTGTTCCATTTATCAAATAAACTAAAGCTAATTACAATATAGCTAACCCTAGGTCAAATTCTCTCAAGGACACAATGTGTTCTATTATGGCTAAGTGTGAAAATCAAAGTTAATGCAAAAAACGCTAAGTGTAGAATGCCGACTTGCTCTTGGCAGAGACTGATCTGATCCGGTCTCAGTAGAGACTGATCCGACATAGTCTCGGCTAAGCGCAGACTCTCGGACAGACGTGACATAGTCAGATCGACTCGGTCTCGGACTAAAATGCAGTAAATAAGGGAGGGTTTGTGTTGAGTGCAGAGAAATACTAAGGACTGAAAGTAAACTAAACTACGCTATGCTAACTATTTTATCAACTCATAATTCAACACATACTTGGTCTTTAATTCCTTACCTAAGATTATACTCCGAATCAACCTGAAACTCTTACGATCATCGTTGAATGTTTGTCCATTGCAATACCGAGGATTTACACAATCGCTACCTCATCAATTGGTAGGGAGTATGTACGTGGTTGATTTTAGGTTCTCTTACCTAACAAAGTTATTAAACCAGTTCTAATCGGTCCTAGTCTAACGTGATCCACTCCTCACAATGTGCAATCACAACAAGGAAATAGTAGATTAAAGCGCATGAATTATAATCAAAAGACAGAATTGCAAACTAGTTGTATTATTGAAAACAACATTGAGTACAAGGTGAGAATTCAGAGATTTTAGAGGATTCAGAGATTTCAGAGAATCCACCTTCCACGACGATTGCCTTGGAAGGACAATGATGGTTCACCACTGATGGCCAAATGTTGAGGTTTCTGTCCACCGGAGTGCGTTGGCTATACCGAGCAATCACCTCCGACAGCTTCCAGCTTCCAAATTCCTGATCCTGTACCTCCTCGATCAAGAGAGACACCTTACTAAAGGTTATGGTACCACCGTGCTAGCGGGGACGAATTGTAATTGCTGACGGTGCTAGGTATAAATTCTACTAAAATTCCACTATAATTCCACACCCTAAACTCGTGCCTTACGTGCCCTTATAAACATGTATGGCAGTTATAGCTAAATCTAAGCCTAATCCTACAGAATCGAGGATTCCTTGATCTTAACAGATTTCTAGTTGAGTTACCCAAATTACATATTTCCTAATATACTCTTCCTATGATCACGAGTTGTACCTTGTATACTGAAGTGATTTTCACCGTTGATATCAGTCTTGGCCGAGAAGGCTACTCTGGTCAGGACGACTAGTCTGGCTAGGACCGCTTCTTTTGGGCCGAGATGCTCTTGTCTTTCAGGCCGACAAAATAGGTCCAACCATTTTATCAATTAAAATCCTCGTGTTCGCACAAATTTATATTTTTCCTATTTCTAGGCCAATAATTTGAATCTTAAGTAAGACATGACTCTTAATTACTAAAAAATCTTACTAATATCCATCTTAAGCCCTTGTGAGGTGTATAAAATATGACTTATCAGACCTCCACACTTACACTTTTGCACTCCTAGGCAAAATCAGATTTGATCATTCAAGGAAATTGAGAGATGAAATATGTTTTCAAATGAATTTCTCAAGTTTGACAAACAGATTAAGCATGCAATCATCCTAGAATCCAAATTTTCAAACAATCTATGAAAGTTACTTTCTCCACATCCAAAGCAACTAAGCAACCTACAAACATTAAAGAGTAACCGAGAAGTGACCAAGCTCTCTCTAAAGGCATATTCTCTTAATCTCTCAAGTGTTTGGGACTGTATATTCACTCAAACATCTCATGTCAACTAGCACTACCAAACCATGGTAGGCCTCTCCTTCTACACCTTCAAAACACATGCAGTTATGATCACCAGGACTTTCTTTTCGACTTGTAACGTGGCCAGGGGTAGAGGTAGGATACAAGATGGTGAAGTGAGTTTGAATAACCACAAGGAAGAGATGAGCAATGAGGAATGAGTTTGCAGTATGGAAGGTATCCTCTTAGGACACTACGAGTCTTGTTCGGGCACATCCTTACTCCTTCTTTTTCCCTTTGTATTCTTTTTTTTTCTTTTTTTTCTCGCTTTCTATTTTGTAGCTCTGTGTTGCATTTTTTGCTGCTGTTTCTTTCCTTTGATTTATCATGTACTTTTCTTTCTTTTCTTTTTTTTCACCCTCTTCATATACCTATGCTTTTGCTACATCCCCAGGTGTCTCCCTCGCATTCGAACGAGACCCATTCCCAACACAATTCCAAAGTTCCTTTGTCCCCCAAGGTTGAGGTTGATCATGGTTTTCCGGTTTGACTTGTAATGAGCTGTCATATTAGAAAAATGGTTATTCAGGCTCAAAGAGGGTGAACAATGGATTTTTGCAAGGTAGGTCCATTTGGCTTAGGGCTTGTTAGAAAAATGGCCTAGATCATATCACCCCTACATGTGAAATGAGATGTATCCAGAGAGTCAAGGAAAAATCTAGAGTAACCAATCATCATAATGCAAACATCACACAAGAAAGGAAATAATGGCAAGATGTAAAGCCATTATATATGCAAGGCTTAAAAATTATCACACGGATGGTTGCTCAATCACTAAAGGTTCCTCTTTTTTAGTTTTTCAATCACCCATTGCCCAAAGATGCAGAAAATTCACTCCTTGTCAAGTTTGAGACATCTTTCCTCCAAGGTCACGAATATTTTAAAACATTTTCTCTAGCACTTCAGGAATCAGACTTTAGTTAGGAAAAACAAAAGAAAATGAGGCAAAAAACAGGAATTGAAATAGGGCCGACGTCGGTCCAGATCCGGCTGAGGTGGAATCAGAGTTGGCATATACTCGGCCTGAAACGGTTTATTTGAAAATAAAAGATTTGAAAATAAAAGAAAACGCCACTTCAACAAAACATACCGAAAGACAAACTTAAAACTAGAAGGAACAGAATATAAACAATCAAAATGGACAAAATTGAGCAAGCCTTGGATGACTACGCCCTCCCCCCACACACTTGAATGATGCATTGCCCTCAATGCATGGCATGAAGACAGAGGGGAGGCTGAAGCTTGCTCAGGGTGAGCCATCTGGCAAGGCCAATTCCATGAGTGAAATACTCTCCATTTCGACCATTGGTGGTACTGGACCTTCATGTAAGAGTTTGATTTGATGCCCATTGACCTGGAAGGTGTTGTTTGTATTTTCATCCTTCAATTCCACTACACCATAGGGAAAAACATTAGTAATGACAAATGGTCCGTCCTATCTAGAATGGAGCTTACCTACGATGATCTTTAATTGTTAATTGAACAATAATACTTTCTAACCAATTTGAAACTCCTTCCTCAGAATCTATTGGTCATGAAATTGTTTGACCTTTTACTTGTAGATTCAAGAGTTCTCGTAGGCTTCTAAGTGAAGTTCTTCCAGTTCTTGCAGTTGGAGATTCCATTGCTTACCGGCTTGGTCGTAGGCCAAGTTGCATTGCTTGACCACCCACTAGGCTCGGTGTTCTATTTCAATTGGGAGATGATAGGTTTTACTGAAAACAATCCAATAGGGAGACATCCCCAACAGAGTCCGATATGCAGTTCTGTATGCCCATAATGCATCCTCAAGGAGTCGGCTCTAGTCTTTCTGACTATGATTGGCCATCTTTTGTAGTGTTTTCTTGATTTCCCTATTGGATACTTTAGCTTGGCCGTTTTTCTAGGGTGGTATGCTATGGCAACTCTATGCACCACCCCATACTTGTGGAGTAAGGCTGACATGGCTCTATTGCAGAAGTGACTACCTTGGTCACTTATGAACGCTTTCGACACACTAAACTAGTAGAAGATATTGGATTTCAAAAAATCCACTACAACTTTGGCATCATTGGTCTTGGTGGCTATGGCCTCTACTCATCGTGATATGTAATCGACAGCAAGTAGAATGTATGAATATCCATTGGAGACTAGGAATAGCCCCATGAAATCAATACCCCAAACGTCAAAGAATTCACAGAACAAGATAGGTTGTTGGGGCATTTTATGCCTTCTACTTATGGCCATTCCTACTTTCTGACATTTTTCGCAAATGGAGATGAATTGGTAGGCGTCTCAGAAAATTGTAGGCCAATAGAACCCACAATCAAGTACTTTCCAAGTTCTCCAAGTTGATCTTTAATGGGCGCCTCCTGATGCTTGATAAGTCATATTTTATACACCTCACAAAGGCTTAAGATGAGTATTATTAAGATCGTTTGGTGATTAAGAGTCCTGTCTTAGTTAAGATTCGAATTATGGGCCTTAAAATAGGAAAAATATAAATCTATGTTAAAATAAGGATTTTAACTAACAAAATATTGGACTTGTTTAGCAGGCCTGATAGTCGAGAGCATCTCGGCCAAGTAGAAGCCAAGAACATCCCGGCCCAAGCTGACTTCAGTGGCCAAAATCACTTTGGCAAGAATGTAGATATGATTATGCTAAAATTGAGGAATCTGTAATGTAGATATGACTTTGCTAGAATCAAGGAATTTGTAATATCCTAGGATTGAGGAATCTGTAATCTCCTAGGATTGAGAAATCTCTAATCAGTAATTCAAATTTGTAATTTGTTAGGATAAGGAAATATGTAATTTAGGTAATTGAGCAGGAAATCTGCGGGAATCAAGGAATTAGTGATTTTGTGGGATTAGATTTAGATTTATCCATTATGTATAAATGAAGCATGCTAGGCCACGTCTTTGGTGTGGAAAAATAGTGGAATTCTAGACCTAGCATCATCAGCAACTGCAAACATTCCAAGCTAGCACGGTGGTACACAAAGCTTCAGTAAGGTGTCTCTCTTGATCGAGGAGGTACAGGACCAGAACTTGGGAAGCTAGAAGCTGTCGGAGGTGATCGCTCGGTATAGCCGACGCACTCTAGTGGACAGAAACCTCAATGCTTGGTCATCATTAGTGCACCATTGCCGTCCTTCCATTGGCAATCGTCGTGGAAGGCGAACTCTCTAGAGAACACTGAATTCCCACCTTTGTATTCAATTTTATTTTCAATGTCATAACTGGTTTGCAATTCTGTCTCTTGATTATAATTCCTGCGCTTTAATCTACTCTTAACTTTGCCATGATTGCACATTGTTAGCAGTAGATCATGTTAGACTAGGACCGATTGGAACTGGTTTAGTAATCTGATTAGGTAGAGAACCTAAAATCAACCAAGTACATACTCCCAGCCAACTGATGAGGTAGTGATTGTGTAAATCCTTGGTATGGCAGTGGACAAACGTTCAATGATTTTCGTAAGAATTTAAGGTTGATTCGGAGTATAACTCTAAGTAAGAATGACAGTTGTGTGTTGATTTCCGAATTGGTACAATAGTTAGTATAAAATAGTTTAGCGTAGTTTAGTTTACTTTCAGTACTTAGTTTATTTTTTCTGCATTTAAACACAAAACCCCCTATTTACTGCTTTCCAGAGTCCGAGACCGAGCCAGTCCGACTTCGTCGCGTCCATCAGAAACCGACTCAGTCCGACTTTGTTGCGTTCGAGTCTATGCTTAGCCAAGACTGTGTCGGATTCGTCTCTACCAAGACCAAATCAGATTAGTCTTTGCCGAGAGCGAGTTGGCATTCTATGCTTGACGATTTGCATGAAGCTTTGATTTCTACACTTAGTCACAATTTAACGCACTGTGTCCTTGAGAGAATCGACCTAGGGTTAGCTATACTATAGTTAGCTTTAGTATTTATTTGAGGCGTGTAAGACGACTAAAAACCCGCTTATCAAATTGGTGTTGTTGTTAGGGACACAAGTTCTTTTATGTCTTTGTGTGCCAAATCTGAGTCAAGCCCGAATCCGAGTTTGTGGAATGTTATGTTTGTTTTTAAATTATAGAGTTTGTCTTTTGTCTAAGTCGTTTGGGTATACCGAGTCTGTTTTTTTTTACTGTATCTTATCTTTCCTACATTTTGTTCCATTCTACATTTTGTTTTGCATGACTAATGTTCTCCATGATGCATGATGAGAAGTAGTTCTGAGTCATTGCATGCTTTTGATACTGAGATAGAGAGAACTTTGCATCGTTTAAGGAAAGTTAGGCTACTAATTCTATTTAGAATTCTGAGAATAGTAATTTTACTACTGACGACTCTAACCTTTTTTAGCACCAAGAGGCAGGATCAATGGAGAATAATGATAGAACTTTGAAGGAGTTAGCCACACCAGACGTAGTGTATCGACCGTGGTGCATTCAATGTCCACCACTGGAGCCAGCTCAAAGTTACGAATTAAAGTCTAGTCTAATTTATTTATTGCCTAAGTTTCACGATTTTGCAGGTGAATATCCTCATAAGTACTTAAAGGAGTTCCACATGGTTTTTTCCATGATCAGCCCATAGGGGATACCAGAAGACCTTATCAAGATGAAAGTGTTTTCATTCTCCCTAGATGGAGCTACAAAAGATTGGCTATATCTACAACTGGTTCTCTTCAATACCTGGGGGATATGAAGCGCATGTTCCTAGAGAAATTCGTCCTAGTGTCTAGAACAGCGACTATAAGGAAAGAGATTTGTAGGATCAAGCAACACTCTAGCGAGACATTGCATGAATACTGGAGAGGTTCAACAAGCTTTATGCCACATGTCCACATCACCAGCTCAACGAGCAGTTACTGATTCAATATTTCTATGAAGGTTTGATGATGATGGACCGAAGTATGATTGACGCTGCAAGTGGAGGAGCACTGATGGACAAGACGCTGGCAGTAGCACGACATTTGATCTCGAACATGGCTAGCAACACACAGCAATTTGGAACTAGAGGAACCATAGCACCCAGAATGGTGAATGAAGTAGGTCCAATTAACAATCCGAGATTGAACAACCAGTTGACTGAGCTGACATCATGGGTGAGGCAGCTTGCTGATAAACTCATTTTTAGTCGTCTCAACGTGTATCAAATAAACTAAAGCTAACTAGAGCATAGTCAACCCTAGGTCAAATTCTCTCAAGGACACAGTGCGCTCGATTGTGACTTTATGTGAAAATTGAGTGATACAGAACTCAAGTGTAGAATGCAGACTGACTCTTGGCTAGATGCTGAGTTGCTCTCGGTAGAGACTGGTTCGATATGGACTCGGTAGAGTCTTATTTGACAAGGTCTTGGCTAAGTGCTGACAGACACGATAGAGTCAAATTGACTTTGTTTCGGACTAAAATGCAGAAAACAGGGGGTTTGATTATGGATTAAGTAAAGAAATAGCAATTAAACTACGAATGCAAATGCAGCTAAACTAGCTACTCCTATTACTACTACTATGTTCATACTAAGCCTCAACAATTGAATCAGTTCTGGTTCATTCATTCAAATTCATGTTCCACATCAACCTTAGGTTTTCTTATGATGATCGGCCAAATACTCTTCCATTGCCATACCGAGGATTTACACAATCGCTACCTCATCAGTTGGCAGGAATTAAGTTCAGAGTTGATTTTAAGTTCTCTATTAGGTTCTTTAATTGATTACCTACTAAAGTTGTTAAATCGATTCTAATTGGCCTAGTTCAACGTTATCCATATTACTATATGCAATCGCGACACAACAAGCAGATTAAAGTGTAGGAATTGCAAACGCGAAATTGGATTCAGAACTATTTATATTATTAAGAACGAAATACAAACACAGGGTGTGAATTTAGTGGTTCCATCTTCCACGACGATCGCCATGGTTGAACGGTGATGGTTCACCTCTGTTATCGTAGGGAAGAGAGGAGCAATGGGGAGTAAGTTTGTCAGTATGAGGGACATCCCAAGATACTGTGGTTCTTTCTGAAGAATTTCCTTACTAGCTTCTTTTCTTCCCCTTTTTCATTTTTTTCTTCTTTCCTTTCTTTTCCTCTCTGTTATTTTACAGCTTTGTGCTGTGTTTTTGTTTACAGTTAATGGCTTTTGGCTGCTTCTTTTATTTTTCGTTTGTTTCCCTACACTTGTTTCTTGCTTTTCTTTTTCAGCCCTTTAGCATACACTATTCTTGCTTTGCTCCATGGTGCTTCCCCCACACTTGATCATAACTTACTCTTAAAACAATTCCAAAGCTCCTTTATCCCCTAAGGTTGAGGGTAATCATGGTTTTTCCAGCCTTGGGTTAAGGGGGTAAACAAGGGATAAACTTTACAAGGTAGGACCATTTGGCTCGAGGCTTATTGAAACATGGCCTAGATCATCTTATTCCTGCATGCGAAACCAGATATATCCAGAGAGTCAAGGAAAAATCTAGAATACACAGCTATCATGGATGCAAAAATCACACAAGAAAGAGATAATGGCAAGGTACAAAGCCATCTATATGTACATAGGCTCAAGAATCCTCACATGGTCAATTACTCTGCCACTAATGGTCTATCTTTTTTGTTTTTCAATCACCTACTGCCTAAGGATGCAAGAATTTCATTCCTTGACAAACATGAAAAATCTGCCTTCCAGAGTTTTGAATTGCTTCCTACTGACTCATCCAATAAAAGAAATCATCTCAAACTCTCTTTTCAAGGTGTTTTTCTCAACAATCAAAGTTCAGAATTCAGTTATGAAAAGGAAAGCAAAATTTACAAATGAAGTTTGAAATTGGCTAGGCCGAGACGAAGTTAGTCCAAATCCGGCCGAGATGGAGTCAAGGTCTGAATGGACTCGGCTTGGACAACCTTTTATTTAAAACAAAGGGAAATGGAAATGACTTGAAAAAGAAAAAGTTGGTCTGAAATGAACACGAAAAGGGAAATGATCACAAAAAGAAAAATTAAGACATGAACGAAAACCACAGTTAGAACAGATATAACAAATATAAATAGTTAGAGTTGAGTCGGCATGGAGTTTGCACTTTCAAGAACAGAACAAAATTTCAAGCACAGAATTTAGCAAGCCTTAAATGGCCATGCAATCCCCCCCACACACACACTTAAATGTTGCATTGTCCCCAATGCATGGCATGAATTTAGAGGGGTTCATGCAACTGGCTCAAGGTGTGTCATTCGGAAGAGTTGGTTCCATTAATGAGATGGTCTCCATGTTGCCTGCTATTGGTGCTAGACCTTCATGAAATAGCTTAATTTGGTGCCCATTGACCTAGAAGGTGTTGTTGGTGTGTTCATCCTTTAGATCTATTGCACCATAGGGAAAAACATTAGTGATAACAAAAGGTCCATCCCATTTAGAACGGAGCTTACCTGCTATGAGTTTTAAGCGTGAGTGGAACAGTAGTACTTTCTAGCCGACTCGAAACTCTTTCCTCAAGATTTGTTGATCATGGAATTTCTTGACTTTCTGCTTATAGATTCGAGAGTTCTCATAAGCTTCCAAGCGAAGTCCGTCCATAGTGGCTGCCTCTAGGTGCTACATGACAAAACTTGAGGACCGAATTGATCTTGGTGTCAAGAATGCACCTGTGAATAACTTGGTCGTTACAAAGTTTCCATAGGTAGGGATCATCCCATATGTAGTATTTGGCATCATTTTGCAATCTTTCCTTGTATAGTCGAGATGCCTTTGATGGAAACTGAGATGCTGCTACAAAGTTGCAGATGTTGGCAAACCATAGCGTAGGCATGGTGATGTGCAATAGTTGCTCATCTGGGAATTCATCTCTGATAGGCATCGCGTCAGCTTCCCTCTCAATTCTACTCAAGTGATCTGCTATTGAATTCTTAGTACCCTTATCTCTGATCTCTATGTTGAATTGTTGAAGGAGAAGCATCCACCGAATCAATCTCGACTTGGTATCTGGCTTCTTTAGCAAGAATCTTAACACAGCATGGTCAGAGAACACAATGATTTTTGAGCCAAGAAGGTATGAACGGAATTTGTCTAAGGCAAATACAATTGCCAAGAGTTCCTTCTTAGTTGTTGAGTAGTTTAACTAGGCTGAGTTCATTGTCCGAGATGCATAGGCAATCACATGCACCGGTTTGCCAACTCCAGCTCTTTGGCCTAAGACGACTCCTAATGCTGAATTGGATGCACCGCACATGTGCTCAAATGGTAGCTCCCAATTGGGCGCTTGAAGAATAGGAGCGGATGTGAGTCGGTTCTTTAGCTCTTGGAAGGCTTTAATATAGGGCTGGTCAAATTTGAATTCCACATCCTTTTGTAGAAGTTTGGATAGGGGCAGGGCAATCTTGCTGAAGTTCTTAATAAATCTTTTGTAAAATCATGCGTGTCCTAAGAATGAGCAGACTTCCCGCATCGAAGTGGGGTTTGGAAGAGAGGTGATGATGTCAATCTTTGATTTATCAACCTCAATGACTCTATTGGATACCAGGTGGCCCAACACAATTCCCTCGATCACCATGAAATGACATTTTTCAAAGTTAAGAATTAAATTTGTGTCAATACATCTCGTTAACACCTTGGACAAGTTTTCCAGACATGTGTCAAATGAATCAGCATATACCGTGAAGTCGTCCATGAACACCTCCATGCACTCCCGTAGCAGGTCCGAGAAGATACTTGTCATGCAACATTGGAATGTACTTGGCGCGTTACATAGGCCAAATGGCATGCAAGTGTATGCAAAGGTACCAAATGGGCAGGTGAAGGTGGTCTTGTGCTGATCTTTTGGTGCAATGTGTATTTACATGTATCCAAAGAAACCATCCAGAAAACAGTAATGGGACTTCCCTACTAATTTCTCCAGGACCTGATCAATGAAAGGCAAGGGAAAATGATCTTTGCGAGTTGCTTGATTTAATCTTCTATAGTCGATGTAGACTCGCCAGCTATTCTAAATCTGCGTGGGTACCAACTCATCATGCTGGTTTTTCATGATAGTTATCCCAGACTTTTTAGGTGCTACTTGCACTAGGCTCACCCATTGACTATCTGAGATGGGGTAGATGATCCTTATAGCTAGTAGTTTTGTCACCTCTTTCTTGACCACATCTAAGATGGTCAGATTCATTCTTCTCTATTGTTTCCTTATGGGCTAGGCTTCCTCCTCTATTAAAATTCTATGCATGCAGATGGAGGGGTTTATTCCTGGAAGGTCAGATAGTTTCCACCCAATTGCCTTCTTATGCTGCCTTAGGACTTGCAGTAGTTTATCCTCCTACTCCTAGTGGAGAATGTTGGCAATGATGACTAGGAGCTGCTGCTCAGCATCCAAATTGGAGTATTTCAAGTGATTTGGCAATGGTTTTAATTCTATGGGTGGTGGCGGAGATGAAGTATTGTCATTAAGTGATTGGCCGACTTGTGTTGAACTCAGCACTAGGTGTGCCAACATGATTTCGGCCTTTGGCTATTGTGGCCGAATCCTTTTGATAGAATTGGTTCTTATCAGGTGGATGTCAGACTTGACTCTTTGTTTAGCTTTGAGATTGGATTTGAAGGGAACACGGTTCTTGCCTTGATTGTCCGAGATAGACTCGCCTTTAGCTTACATTTGGTCTTCTTTAGCCGAGATGGTCTTGGCATGCATTTGTATATGCAGGTAGGCCTTGACCGTTGTCTTTTTGGCCGAGATGACTTTGGTCCTTTCTCAGTTTCGGTTACCTTTGGCTGACTCGTACTCGGTAGTGAACATGGTGGCCACTTATGCTGTGAATAGCTCTTTGGTCTCGACAACTTGTACTTCTACATTTCTTGAACACTCCGAGTTCTCATGATTGCAAACTTGGTCTAGTAAATTGTTCAACTCGGCTTCTTGACTCAAGTCGGCAAGATAAGTATTCTCATCCTCGGAGCTGGAAAGATCGTGTACTTCATCATAGTCGGCTTCTACTGTTATGGACTCCAGGCAACCAATTGAATCAATACTTCCAGCAAAATTTTCACTGCCATTATTGATGTTGTCCAATTGAAGATACTTCTCAACTAGTTCATCAATCAAATCTATGCCAAAGAGCGAATGGTCTTCGGCAGGGTGTTTCATAGCTTCGAAAATATTGAACTGCACCAAGGTGTCACCAAATTCCATTGAGAGTGTCCCAACATGCACATCAATCTTTGTTCTAGTGGTCATAAGGAATGGTTGCCCTAAGATTAAGGTGGATCCCTTCCCTAATGTCTTATCCTCCATATCAAGCACATAGAAGTCCGTTGGGAAAATCAGCTCATTGACTTGGACAAGGACATCTTCAGGAACACCCAAAGATTGAACAACACTTCTATTTGCTAGTTGTATTGTCATCCTAGTGGGTTCCAAATCACCAAAATTCAAGGATTTGTAGATTGAAGTTGGCATGACATTGATTGAAGCTCCCAAGTCCAACATGGCATCAACAAAGGTATAATTGCCAATGATACATGGGACCGAAAAGATTCTGGGATCTCAGCATTTCTTTGGCAGTGCTTGAGCACTTGTAGTGAAATCTTCATTTCTGGTCAACACCGATACTGTTCCTCCCACTTCCACACTTCCTTTCATCTTTTTCCTCTTATGCACACACAGTTCCTTGAGAAACTTGGCATACTTAGGAATTTGTTTTAACGCATCAAGGATTGGAATGTTGATTTCCACCTTGCGGAACATCTTCAGCAACTCTTCATCAGATTCAGGCTTCCTTGCTGAGATGGTCCGAGTTGGAAACGAAAATGGGACAATTTTGTCTTGTTGAAGCATTTGTGAGTCGGCATTCAGCTCAAAGTTGGCATTGGCTGATCTCGATAACTGTTGCATTGTTGGTTGAGGTAGTTCTTTTCTACTTCTGAGAGTAACTGCACTCGCATTCCCTCTCGGATTTGGAATTGTTTGTGAGGGTAAGTTGCTAGATCTATCCAACTATAAATGGCTCATAGTATTGGCTAACTGTCTGATCTGCATCTTAAGGTCCTGAATAGTGGCGTTCATATTCTGCTGGAATTGCATATTAGTAGAGCTCATGGTTTGCTGGAACTCCAGGTTGCTGGTTGCTAACTATTTCATTAGGTCCTCTAGAGATGGTGAATTTCCTTGAGGTGGCATTCTCTGTTGCTGCTATTATTGGAACGATGGCGCTTGATATTGTGGAGTCGGTTGTTGATAACCTGTTGGTCTTTGAGGCACATTCGGTGTGGATCCGAATTGTTGAGCTACATATGGCCCTTGACTCGGCCCTGGCCGAAATGATTGCTTTCCCAACTATTGATTATCAAATGGCCAACTTTGATACTGCTACTTCCCGTACTGATATCCACTTATTGCTCCAACACTCTCTGCCTGGTCCGACTCGGTTTCTTGCAACGTGGGGCACATATTAGTGTGGTGCTCCACGGAAGTACATATACCACAAACTCTAGTTGTTATGTTAGGTTGGTGTTGTCCAACAGCAAGTTGCCTTACCAACGATGTCAACTCGGTCAGCTGGTTCTCTAATCTCAAGTTGTCAACTACACCGATTTTATTCACCTTTCATGGTTAACTGGCTCCTTTGATCCCAAAATGTTGTGTATTGCTTGCCATATTTGAGATTAGGTGCCTTGTTGCTGCTAGCATCTTATCCATCAATGCTCCTTCACTAGCAGCATCAATCATGCTTCAATCCATCATCGTCAGACCTTCATAGAAATACTGGATAAGTAGTTGCTCACTAATCTGATGATGCGGACATGTGGCACACAACTTGTTGAATCTTTCCCAATGTTCATGTAGAGTTTCTCTAGAGTGTTGCCTTACCCCACATATTTCCTTCCTGATGGTTGATGAGTCATATTTTATACACTTTATGTGGGCTTAAGATGGGTGTTGTTAAGAATGCTTAATGATTAAAAGTCTTGTCTTAATTAAGATTTGAATTATGGGCCTAAAAATAGGAGAAATACAAATCTGTGCTAAAATGAGGTTTTTAACTAACAAAAAGGTTAAGACTTGTTTTGCAGGCCTGGCCCAAGTCATCTCGACCGAAGCCGGGAACATCCCAACCAGTCTAGCACTCTTGGTCAAGCCGACATCAGTGACGGAAATCTTGCCTAAAAATCACTCTGGCAAGAATGCAGATATGATTTGCTAAAATTAAGGAATCTATAATGCAGATATAATTTGCTAAGATTAAGGAATCTGTAATGCAGATATGATTTGCTAAGATTAAGGAATCTATGATGCAGATATGATTTGCTAAGATCAAGGAATCTGTAATTCAGGTAATTAGAAATGCAGATATGATTCTGCTAGAAATTAGGAAACTGGGAAACTCCTAAGATTGAGGAGATTGTAATCTGTAATTCGAATTGGAATCTTTAGGATTTGAATTTCTGTTATTAGGATTAGATTTAGATTTATCCAGCTTGTGTATAAATAAGCACACCAGGCCACGTTTTCAAGTGTGGAATTTTCAGCAGAATCTAGAGCTAGCGCCGTCAGCAATCATAGACACTCCAAGCTAGTACAATGGTACACGATGCTTCAATACGGTGTCTCTCTCGGTCGAGGAGGTACAGGCCCAGGATTTGGGAAGCTGGAAGCCTTTAGAGGTGATCGCTCGGTATAGCCGACACACTTTATTGGACGGAAACCTCAACGTCTGGCCACCATTGGTGCATCACTGTTGTTCTTCCATTGGCGGTCGTTGTGGAAGGCGAACTATCTGGAGACTCTGATTTCTCACCTTTGTATTCAGTTTGGTATATCAATAAATACAACTGGTTTGCAATTCTGAATTTTCTTATAATTCTTGTGCTTTAATTCTACTCTTAACTTTGCCGTGACACATTGTTAGGGGTAGATCACGTTAGATTAGGACCGGTTGGAACTAGTTTAACAATCTGATTAGGTAGAGAACCTAAAATCAACCAAGTGTATACTCTTTGCCAACTGATGAGGTAGCAGTTGTGTAAATCCTCGGTATGGCAGTGGACAAACGTTCGGCTATTGTCGTAAGAATTTAAGGTTGATTCGGAATACAATTCTAAGTAAGAATAGTAAACTGTCGTGTTTTGATTCCCGAATTGATACAATAGTTAGTATAGAGTAGTTTAGCGTAGTTTAGTTTACTTTCAGCACTTAGTTTATTTTCTACACTTAAACATAACCCTCCTCCCCCTTTATTTACTACTTTCTAGAGTTTGAGATTGAGTCAGTCCAACTCCGTTGCGTCTGTCTAAGCCGATCGGCAGTAAATCGACATCTCACAACAATTAGCATTTTTTGCAAAACTCTTATTTTACACTTAGCACAATCTGAACACACTATGTCCTTGAGAGAATCGACCTAGGTTAGCTATACTATAGTTAGCTTTAGTAATTATTTGAGGCGTGTAAAACGACTAAAAACCTGCTTATCAATGGTCGCTATTCTGGATGCTGGAAAGAACTTTTCCAAGAACATGCGTTTCATGTCTCCCAGGTGTTAGAGAACTGGTCGTAGATACAACCAATCTTTTGCTGCTTCATTCAAGGAGAATGGGAACGCCTTCATTTTGATGTAATCTTCTAGTATCCCCTCTGGCCTCATTGTGGAACAAACCACATGGAATTCCTTCAAATGCTTGTGGGGGTCTTCTCCTGCAAGACCATGAAATTTAGGCAACAAGTGTATAAGACCAGATTTCAATTCATAGGTTTGAGTTGGTTCCAACTGAGGGTATTGGATGCACTAAGGTTAGTACACTACATCAGGTGTAGCCAGCTCCTTATGAGTTCTCTCATTATTGTTCTCCATCTATTTTGCAAAATTGTTAGTGCTACTATATTCAACAGAGTCAGAATTGTTAGTAACAGGACTACTATTATTAGAACTAGAAATAGAATTAGAACTATTACTTACTACTATATGTGAAAATGAGAGTGATAGAATGGATAGCAATGGAGATGAAAACTGAGTATGAATTCAACAACCCTTAAACGTACCCAGCTAGTCCTATATATACACGAGTTGGAACCTACTGAACACGCAAGCTAACGAACTCCTAATAAAATTACAAAGTGTATTTCCTATTCTACCCTTGCATGACTTGTGTTGGAAGCTTCTCTAGGAGTGACATGGCAGCTGAGCTGGATTGGAGTTGTAGTGGCACCTGAGCTGGGTTGCTTACGTGGATAGTGTAATGGGCCGCTCCTTATTGGGCTTTAGACCGTAGAGTCGACCGATCTGGGAAGAAGTTAGTCTGGCCGGGACGACTCACCTAGGCGAAGACTAACTCGGTGGGCCCATCCCAATCCCTTTTCCAAGTCAAACACTCTTAACAAGGAAGCCTGAATTTGATGAAGAGTTGCTAAAGATGTTCTGGAAGGTGGAGATTAATATCCCACATCTGGATGCCATAAAGTAGATCCCCAAGTATGCAAAACTCCTTAAGGAGTTGTGTGTGCACAAGAGGAAAAATATGAAGGGAGGAGTGGAACTAGGAGGGATAGTGTCGGCACTATCCAGAAATGACGACCTCATTGTTGGCACGAGACAAGCCTTGCCAAAGAAATGCCGAGACCTAGAAATCTTTTCGGTCCCATGCACCATTGGCGATTGTACCTTTGTCGATGCCATGCTGGACTTAAAAGCTTCAATAAACGTCATGCCAACGTCAATCTACAAGTCCTTGAATTGCGGAGACCTAAAACCCACTAGGATGACCATACAGTTGGCAAACAGAAGCGTCGTCCAACCCTTAGGTGTTCTTGAAGACGTCCTGGTTCAAGTTGATGAACTAATTTTCCCAACCGACTTCTATGTGCTAGATATGGAGGACAAGACACCAGGGAAAGGGTCTACCTTGATCCTAGGCTGACCGTTTTTGACGAATGCCAAGACCAAGATTGATGTGCATGTTGGGACACTCTCAATGGAGTTTGGTGACACTCTGGTGCAGTTCAATATTTTCGTAGCCATGAAGCACCCTGTGGAGGACACCTCACTCTTTGGTATTGACTTGATTGATTAACTCCTCGAAGAATACAAGCAAGCAGACAGTGGCAGTACCGAATTCTTCCAAATCGCTGGAAACACTGATATACTTAACTGCTTAGGATTTGTGATTGAGGAACCCGATTATGATAAATCTTGGGAAGTACATGACATAAAATTTACTACTTCCCTTGCACACTTGGATCACAACTCCAAAAGTATCGATTCATTGGACAAAGTTTGCAAGAATGAGAAAGCGAAGTGTTCAAGACATTCAGAAGTCCAAGTTGCTGGGACCACGAAACAAATAGCAAACGCTTTTGCTAAGAACGAGCTGGCTGACATAGGCCGAGACTGGATGAAGATCGATAGCACGTCAGTCACAAGAGCCGACACCAATGCGACCAAAGAAGACTGGAAGCTGGTCGAGATCAAAGTCGAAATAGAGTCAGCCAATCAGAATGAGGAACAATCAAAAGCTAGGATCATGTCGGCAACCCAGGTACCCAACTCCAACCAAGTCGGCCAAATAGTTTCCAGACTAACAAGTGATGTCTCTGCACCAAAACGTGCAAGGTAGGAAGTTTCAATTTCTCCACCAGCCTTGAACTAGCAACATTGACACTACCGCCTCCATCTATAATGACTGAACAAATTTTTCCTGCAACATGGTAGAGTGAGTGGAAAATATTTTCCCTTTGTTAATTATTATCTTCACTAACCTGCACACTTATTAAACATCTCACCATTATCAAATCTCCTTCATCTACAAGTAAATATTTACTAGATGGACCTAAGTCACTTATGGATAATGATTCATCTCTAAAGCTTGCATTGTCCACAATTCCATCTTTCTACATAATCATGCTTCTCTTGTTATGACACTGAGAGGCAATGTGCCATATGCCAAGGTATTTAAAGCATTTTACATTGCTGCTTTTGGATGCTAGAATTGGACTAGGGAGCATTCTCTCTTCTTTTTAACCTTAGGGTATGAAACTCCTATTCATTGGACTTTTAACCTGTCTTGGCCTTTCTTTCCCCTTCTTTTTACCTTTCAATTGCTGGGGCGATTGGCATAAGTCTTCCATGAGGTTAGACATCTTTTCTACTAAGCCTCCACTATAGTAGCCCAATGCACAAGATCGTCCATAGACACATAATAGTACAACTCTACTATGTCTTGAATATCTCTATTGAGCCCGTGTAACAAACAAGCCATTGTTTCCTTGTTGGACTCTAGCACATTAGCTCTTATCAGGGCTACCTCTATATCCTTGTGATACTCCTCGATGCCTTTGGATCCTTGATACATACACTGCAACTTATTATATAGGTCCTTTGCATAGGATGCTGGTACAAATCTTGATCTCAACTCACGTTTGAGATGAGCCTATGTATCTGCATGCCTCCTCCTCCCTTCTCTAATTTTCGTATAGAACTGGTTCCACTAAACCAATTCATCTAGTGAAGTTAAATGTGACCATCTTGACCTTCTTGTAGTAAAAAATAATCAAAGCATATAAACACCTGGTCTACCTTGATCTCCTAGTCCAACTAGGACTCAACATCTTCATCACCTACAAAGGGAGGAATATGACACTTGAGAGCATCCATAAGGGCTCTCTTGAGGAACTCCACTTAATCTCGGTGAGGTGACTCAAAGTACTTCATCCTATGTTCCTAGGGGGATTCCTCATATCTCCTTTGTTGCTTCTCTTTGTGAGGCTCTTCTCTCCTCCGAGGCTCCTTCTTATACCTCCTTTCTCTATGTGGTTTTCCTCTTGCTCCCTCTCTCATTTGTCTCTCTAAGGATGTTCCTTATACCTCCTTTCTTTATTCTTCCTTACACTCCTCTTATTGTGGCATGAGTTTTGAAGGTCTTTGGACTTATCCTTTGGAGTCCTAGTTCTACTACTTGCGTTCTTGTGTATGAACGCGACATACTTCTCTTTCTTCTTGTTTAGAGCTGATAGTTCGAAGGGTTTTAGTCGTCATTTCTTCTATCAAAATACTATATTTTCCTAAGCTAAAGTAGTACAGGGTCAACCTAGGTCATTCTTCTCAAGGACACGTGGTTCTTGTATTTTCTAAGGTTCAAGACTGGTAAAGATTACTAACTAGGTAGGTAGGCTGCGACGCTAACAAGGAAACTGTAAATGGGGTTTTGGTAGTAAAGTAGATTGCACGAAATGTAAAAGCTATCTAAGAATTGACAGAAAAGTAAAGAGTTGCAAGTTATGTCTTTCTAACATATATTTAAGATACCAAATACAATGAAGCCAAAGAATGGTTCAATTCAAATTTCTTAGTCATACCAGTATATTCTTGCTAACCTATTTCCTAAGGTGACCACCTAACATTTGTTCGTTATCGATTGAGGACTTACATAATCCAGGGCCACGAGTGTGTTGGGATTAACCTCATGGTTAATGTAGATTATCTAAGGATGATCTATATTATTACCTAGGTAGTTTCCACCCATACCCTAATCTAGGCCTAATCTAGTCTTAACATGCACAAACATACAAATCAAGAGCAGATTGAATTTCCAAGAATTACAAGCATATAAGTGTAAAGAAACTTATGCATTCATTGATTAGTCAAAGTACCAATACAAAAAGTGTATTTAATGGAAAGATAATGGTCAACTTCCTCCAACAACTGTTAGTAGTAACTGTAGTGTTCCACCTGTGATGACTAGGATACGGAGGGGAGAGTTATCAAGTAGTATGCCAGCACACCCTAACAGTTCCCTTTTGGCAATTAGCCCAATACTCAGCTCCTGGTCCTACGTTCCCTCGATCCTGAGCGACCACTGTATTAAAGCATCATGGAACAAGGAGGCATGAAAAGAATTTAGGCGTGGGGAATGGAAAGTGTGTAGGCTAAGTTTAGTTGTGTCCGATCGATCTTGCTAATCGACAAATGTTGATGCACATCTCTCTTATACATGCATTCCTAACTAACTTCGTAATCGTATTTACTAAAATAACGACTTTAACTACCAAACCTAACAAAAATTACCAAAAACAATGAATCTAACCACTTCCCTAACTCCTACATGCTTAATTACACTCACACGTGCTTGAGTCTTGGTTTTGGTGGAGTCGGCCTTCTAGAGTTGGGATGGAATCGATTCTGGATGGGAGTCGGCACTGCTTTGAGGTTGGCCAAGGATGCCCACCGCATCTTCACCACCCGTGAGTAGTGCAAAAGAGCAGGAATGACCATCACCCATAGACATGAAATGTCCTAGCAGCCCATTCTTTCGTGTAAGAGTTTTGATATTTGGGGTATTGATATTATTGATCTGTTTTCTGTTTCTTATGGTTATGCTTATATTTTGGTTATTGTTAATTATATTTCCAAATAGGTGGAGGCTAAGACCATCGAAACTAATAATGCTAAAGTTATTTTGGATTTTATTAGATACAATATTTTTTATAGGTTTGGTGTGCCTAAAGTACTTATTACTGACTAGGGGAGTCATTTTTGCAATAAGACCATGTCGACCTTACTTCAAAAGTATAGGGTGGTGCATACAGTGGTTATTGCTTATCATCCATAAACTAATGGGCAAGTTAAGGTGTTAAATAAGGAGATTAAGGAAATTTTGTAGAAAGTGGTGCACCCGAATAAAAATGATTGGAGGCAGTTGTTAGAGGATCCTTTGTAGACTCACAAGATGGCCTATAGAACACTATTAGGAATTTCTCCTTATTAGATAGTTTTGGTAAGACATGTCACCTTCTAGTGGAAATAAAGCATCATGCATATTAGGTGGTGAAAGATGTAACTTGGCCTTTGACCAAGTAGGAAAGAAAAGAAAGCTTCAATTGTAAGAACTTGACGAGCTTCATTTGGACATCTATGAGAACTCCAAGTCTTACAAAAAAATATATGAAACGCTTCCCTGATAACATGATCTTAAAAAAGAGTTCAAAGTAGGCCAAAAAGTGCTTTTGTTCAACTTTCACCTTAAGCTCATAGTAGGTAATCTTCATTTTAAATGAAATGTACCTTTTATTATTACTAATGTTTTCCCTATGATACAATTGAAATAAAGAAAAGAGGCTACTAACAAGATTTTCGAGGCCAATGGGCACCAACTCAATCCATTTCATGAGAGGTCAACAATGGTGGAGGGTTATGTGAAGGACTCTCTTTGGTCAAACCTACCTTCCCAAAAGTGCAAATATTGACACCTTTAGAGACTTTTTACCGCTATCCTTTGTGATTATTTATTGTCCTTTTGTATGCTTAGATTGGGGACAATGCCAATTTTAAATGTATAGAAGGTGTTTTAACATATTTTGCTAATTTATGTATTTTACTAATTTGTTATTTTATGTATATTTTTATTTTTCCACATTGTTGTTTTCTATAGTAGTTTTACTATTTTTCTGTTATATGTAGTTTTGAGTATTGTTTTTGTTTTGTTGTGTTTTCTATCCTTTACTGTTGTTGTTTTCTATTTTTATTATTTCTATTTTTTTATGTTTTTGTTGTTTGTTGGCAATTTCGTTTTTGCTTAAAAATTGCAACTTTTAACACTTTTTAGTGGATTTTTAAGTTGTGTAATTTGTGGATAGTTTCATCATTTTTTGTTGAGAGGTTTCACAACTTGATTTGGAACCATTTTTGCATTTTTATTATAACGAGTGGCTTGGAAATTAAAGCATGAATCATTTGTGATAAAGCAATTTCAGATTTTGAATCTTATATGTTGATGACTTGCATTTTGTCATTCTCTTCTTTCTTGTGTGATTTGCACATATGTTACTAGTTACTCTATGTTTTGCCTTGACTCTTTTTTATGCCTCTTGTCTCACATGCATTATTGATATGATTTGGCTTTTCTTTCTTTATAGCTACTAGTCAAATGGACTTACATTGTATTAATGCTCTTGAGTCTATTTAACCCTTTCTTTGGTATTATAGCTCAATACAAAAGTGAAAAATCATGTTTCACCCTTGAAGAAATAGGTAACGCACAAGAAGGGAGTTGAATTGTGTATGTGTGGTTTTTAAAAAAAAATTCACAAACTGAAGGATATATATCAAATAGTTTTAGAATGTTGCTCAAAGATGTGCAGTCATAAAAATAGACAACAAAGAAGAAGACACACAAAATCTATTCTGATTTACTCTTCTAGAAGAGTTACATTCAATCCCAACATGAAGGATTTTTTTGCTAAAGTAAAATTTCATGTATAATTTTTATTTTCTTATTATGATATAAATATTTGTCCTTAAAATTTATATATTAATTTTTATTTATTTTATATGAATAATAATTTTACAATTTTTATGATAATTTATTTTAATCATAATATTTACCTATGAAATTTAATATGTGCAATGCACATGCTAAAAAAGCTAAATATATATATATATATATATAATTCTTATAAATATAGATAAATTTCGTTTTAATCATTCTAAAATTTATTTATTTTTGTTGGTTTTGATATTTATAAATTTAAAATGATCTTTATCTATTACTTAAACAATAATCTAACATACTTAATAAAATATATTTTAATTTTTTAAAAATTTATAAAATAAAGCTAATAAAAAACCATATGATTTATTCTGACTAGTCTAGTGGTGAGGAATTTGGTTGTATGTGCATGGTCTTATGTTTGAGCCTTGCTACCATCTTTTTATTTGCTTACTTCGTAAAAAAACAAATATTTGAAAAACATATTTTATTTTAAATATAAATTATTCATGAAAAACTGTAAGAAACTTTCTAACTAATATTATTTAGGAGGAGGGATCAAATTACTCCAAGAGTAACTATTCATCTTTCTCTTTCATTTTCTTGTAATATAATAATTTTAACTATTATTATTGGAGTAACTTCCATTATTTATTATTAGATATAATCTATCTCTATATTATAAATCTAAATCATCATCTTTGAATGAGATTATTTTATGAATTATTCTTGAACAAAATTCTCATTCTTGTAGTCATATGTTTTATCCTAAAATATCGATTATTAATATTAGTATTAGTATTTTAGGATGTTCATTTCACATAATAAATATTTATTTTATGTAAATAAAATTTATAATAAATAAACACTTATAAATATATAAATTATATTATAATTAAAATTCGTAATATATAACTTTAAACATATAAATTTTATTTTAGATTATGATAAATAATTTATATTATGATACAATATTATTTTTAATTATTTATTATTTATTTTAAAAATATTAAAATTTAATTTAAAATTAAAAATATTAAAAAAATAAGAGATTAAAAAATTCTTGAAAATACTCTTTTAGAAAGAAAAGAATTAAAACAATTTGAAGAATGGAAGTTAAAACTACTCTAAGATAACTATTTTAATTTTTATACGTAGAAGATTTATATTCTGATACAATTTTTATTTTTTATTATTGAAAATTTCTGTTAAAATATTAAAATTTAATTTAAAAATAAAACATTAAAAATGATAAATTGAAAGAGATAAAAATTAAAATAATTCCTAAAAACGTTTTTATTAAAGAAAAACAATTAAAATGCTTTTATTGAAAAATGAGGTAAAAAGTAAAGCCACTCTTACATTCAATACAATTATTATAATTTATAAAGAGAAATGGCGAGTAAATTATCATGTGGAATACACATGATAAAAAGTTTATTTAAATATATATAAAATCATAATAAATAAATATTTTTAAACATATAAAATATATGTTAGATAATTTATATTATGAAATAAAACTTTTTTTATTTATTGATAATTTTTTAAAAATATTGAAAATTAATTTAGAAATAAAGATGAAAATAATATATAATATATTTAAAATATAAGACATTAAGAAAAATATATAAAAACGGTCTAAAAATACTTTGATTAAAATAATTATTCTAATTCAAATTTTTATAGAGAAAAGGGTTTAGTTTTATTTTTAATCTTTTATTCTTTTCAAATATATTTATTAATTTTAAATTTAACAACATTTGGAAAATTTTATTTTTTATCTATCTCAAACGACTTTCTTTTTATATTTATTTGTATATTTGATTTTTTTAATAATTTATCTCTTTCAGTTTATTATTTTTTATCTTTATATTTAAATTTAAATTTATTTTTTTAAAAAAAATTATCAATAATTAAAGTAATCTTATATCTTAATGCTAATATATATTATTTATAAAAAAAATTTAAATACAATTTTATGTTTAGAATTATTATTTTATTTTATTTTTCGATTACCATAGTATTGTTTATCTTGTATATTATTTATACTAAAATACTAGTACCTATTAAATTAAAAAAAAAAAATAAAACTTCTTTAAAGATCAACAGTAACTAACAAGGTAAAAATATAATTTCAATTTGATAATACGGCTAAAAACAATAACTTAATCTAAGCTATGATTTTTTTCTTATCTAATTCAAATTAACTCTAACCTATTTACCTAATATTAATTTTTTCATAAATATTTATTTATTATAAATCTTAATTTTAATTATATAAAAATTAATATTTACGTGGTAGATTGTATATACCAATACTAGTACCTGTTAAATTACAAATAAAAAATAAAACTTATTTAAAGATCAACTGTAGTATGTAACTAAC
Source organism: Mucuna pruriens (assembly GCA_025330945.1). Lineage (NCBI taxonomy): Eukaryota > Viridiplantae > Streptophyta > Magnoliopsida > Fabales > Fabaceae > Mucuna > Mucuna pruriens. The sequence continues at coordinate 2,662,677 of JAENHJ010000532.1, forward strand.
AAGGTAAAAATATAAGTTATAAAAGAACATATAATTTCAATTGAATAACTTAATCTAAACTGTGATTTTTTCCTTATTAAAATATATAAAAATTCAAAATAAAAGCATAAAAAACGAAACTGTAATTAGCGTAGACGTCGGGGTCTACATAAATTCGTTATCTAAGATTATTTTTATTAATTTTTAAACAAAATTAAATTTTGTTCCACCTTGTTACGTTGTTTCAACGGGCGACCAGTTTTCGAAAGCCATTACTCTCCTTGCTTGCTCTTCGCAATTTCTACCTCCTTTGTTCGCTCAATTCCCGCCACTTTTCTGCTAATAGCAGAGGTACCTCTTCTCTTTCGGGGAAATTCACGATGTTCTTCCCTTTTTTTCTTCTTCTGTTCTCTCTCAGTATCTCTTTCTCTATTACGGTAGCTTGTATTTTTTGAACGAGTTTTTGCGTTTTTTGTTTTCCACTATAAGTTTCGATTTTAAGCTGATGGAGTTTTTATTTAATTATTACTATTTGGGTCGGTGTGTGGCGAAAACCCATGAAAATTCTATGTTTCTTGTGATGGGTTGTTTTGGCGTTTTTCCATGTTGGCAATGGTATTGATCTGATAACGGCTTGTGGGGTTTGGATTTTTTCGTTCTACTTCTAAAGTTGGGAACTTTTGTAGTTTCAGTGGGGTTTTATGATTGCTATGTGGAATTTGAGTGTGTGTGTTTTTTAGAAAGTTATATGCATTTGTTTGTTGATTCACTTGATTGTGATTTTTGGTTTTTGAGATTATTCTAGAAGGATATGGCCGAGGCTGAGGAGAAATCAGAGCAGTGTTGTTTGGAGAATAAGCAAATTAATGCTACTTCTGGCTCTTCTGTGTCAGAAGGCAGTGGCAGTGCTATACCCAAGTCATCAAGCGAATGTAGCCCGGGATCGACATTGCCCTCTAATCGGTAACATTGGTTTAAGTTCATTACTTTTTTCATCATTGTTTTGTGGTTTGAGGGCAGTGCAGCAGTAGTAGCTGATTTTACGTTTGCTTTGGAGAATTTCTTTTTTTCTCCCTTTTTGAATCCCTTTATGCACTGAATTTTATTGTGTGAATACTTTGACTCTATGCAGGAGGACCACTGGCCCTGTTAGGCGCACAAAGGATGGTTGGACAGTAGAGGAGGTCAGTCTTTGGAGACGTTTGTTCTTTTCTTACTAAACTTTGTTTTTTTAGTTTTTTGATATACATGTTCTTGCTTCTTAGGAAGATTATTAACTAGTGAATTCAGCTTAATTGACTTAATGACTGTTAATATAAGCATAAATGATAGTTATGAACTTATGGTTTTAAGTCGTTGTAGATCGAGTTCGGGATATTTGTCATGCTACTTATACTTTTATTAGTAATTGGGTTTGGTGCTTTCTTCAACTTGCTGCAGGATGAGATATTAACTGATGCTGTTGCAGTTTTTAATGCCAAGAATTGGAAGAGCATAGGTATATACTTCCATTTGCTATGTAGTGATGACCTTTTATATTTTGATTTGTAAGTTTATGTTGTTATTGCATGCTTGTGAAATCAGAAGTAAGTCAAGTGACTTTGTTAAGATATAATGAATGTTCGAACTTACTTGAGATATTTGAACTGAAGGACTAAGATTGTTGATTTCTAAAATAAATGGCACAATAACACAATAAATATAATTTTGCTCCTTGTCAGAGTTTTCCATTTGCAGAGTAGACTAATCCATCCCCTGTTAATATTCACTTTCTTAGAAGTCAAAGAAGTCAGAATGAAACAACAGAAATAAAAATTCTTAAATCTCTATTTGCATGTTTCCTTAATGTTTGGTTGCAATTTCTTCTATGAAGCAGAGTTATTGTGTTTGTGAACCACAACGTTAAGATTTCGAATGCTTACTGAAAGCATTATGCTCTTTTCATAAAACCAATTTAAAATATGGAATGCAGCTAAGTTATTTCCGGCTAGATCAGAAGTTCAATGTCTGCATAGATGGCAAAAAGTTCTTAATCCAGAACTCATTAAAGGACCTTGGACTCAGGAGGTTCGAACCTAATCCCTTCTTTTTCCCTTCTATTTTTGTTATTTTCTGACAATCCTAATCAAGCATTAACGTCTTTTGCTTGGCCTGCAGGAGGATGATAAAATAGTAGAAATGGTGTCTATACATGGACCTTCAAAATGGTCTTTGATAGCCACGTCTTTGCCTGGTCGAATAGGAAAACAGTGCCGAGAACGGTAGGTTAACTGAAGTCCGTGTGAAATTCTTATATCTTTTTTTTTTTTTAATTAATCCTTTGTATTGATAAATGCTTAACTTCATTGTATGATTAATTAGAAATTTTAGATTGTATTATTAGATTTGACTACAACTCTTAGCTTTTTATATTGGCTACTCAAATAATCAAATTACACTAGCTTTGTCATTTTTGCTTTTCATTTTTCCTGTATTAGTTATTCTGTTGATTATTGAATCCTTCATGAACACCAAATATAGGCATTGGCTTTGGTATATATATTCATTATCATGGAATTAATTTAAAAAATTTACAGATGGCACAATCACCTTAATCCTGACATAAAGAAGGATGCCTGGACTTTGGAGGAGGAATTGGCCATTATGGATGCTCATCATATACACGGAAACAAATGGGCTGAAATAGCTAAGATTCTTCCTGGAAGGTATACTTTCCTATTAATTCTTGTGTTGGCATAAAGGAAATTAAAATCATTATTAGCATTTAACCAGTATCATGTCTTTATTGTATTATGCTAATTGTGAAGTATGGTTTTGGGGTATTCTCTATCTCCCTTTCTAAATAATAAAAATCATTGGAGAATGTATACTTTCTAGTTACACTCCATTTCAATGAAATTTTCATTCAACCCACCCACTTGCTACCCTTACAAAGGAAAAAGACAGGGAAAACCTAGAGCGGTGAAGAAAATTGCTATAGCAGTCAGTACCCACTTCATCTATTGAAAACAATATTGGTCTTACTTTTAATACTTTATTAGTTATTAAATTTTAAAGGACAAAATATGTTTTTAGTCTCTTATAAATTTTATAATTTTTGAAAATGTTCTCTATTATCAAAATTACTGATGATGTGACAATGACATGCCTAAATGCATGCCATGTCACCACTAAGAGGTGATAGAGACCATTTTCAAAAAAATTAAATTCTATGTAAACCTACAAGATAATTTTTTTCGACAACTAAAACTAAATTTGGCGATATTTCTTAGACTGAACATATTTAAGTCAATTTTAAATGGCAACTAGCATCTTCTACTTGTGAGTTTGTCCTTTTCTAGTTTGCATTTACAGATAATTTTTTATATACTTGTCATGGTTTCTGACAGAAACTGGTTTAGGATTTGTGAAAACAGCCAGTCTTTATGATAGAAAGAATGCTACTATCACCGTAATAAAAAGGCCAGACATCACAAATGTAAAATGAATCTCTACTCCCCATGTATTCAGAAGACTGTACTTTCCTTCTGATTTACCTATCTAACTAATACAACTAACTAACTACCTTCCTATTATTATAACCAATGACTGGCCACTCTTTAACTGGGGTATCCTGACAGTTTCCATGGACAACTAATTTCTTATGACATTTCTCCATTGTCTTTGTTGTTTTTAATTTTAATCCCTCAAGTGGATAGATCAATCTGCTCAATTTCATTAAAAACATATTATGTGAAAGTACTACAAGTCCTTTTTGTTTTCTTTCATATAATTCAAATTTATAGAATGGATCACTGCAAAATAACAAAAATACTATCTCTGTGTCCCACATGTAAGATATTTTTTTCTAATGTGAAATTGTTAGGAACTAAGAATAGAAACTTTCAATATTTTCTGGTATATTGAATTATAATTGTGACAAAATGCTTATATACACTACACATTTAATTTTCTGCAGGACTGATAATGCAATAAAGAACCACTGGAATAGTTCTTTGAAGAAAAAGGTGGATTTCTATTTAGCTACTGGAACACTTCCGCCCATTCCGATTCCAAAGAACAGTGCACAAGCTTCTGTCAAAGATACAGTTAGACATTCTACAACTAACACAATACATGATTGTTCAAATAAAGGATTAGATGCCACCATTGTATCATCATCTATAAATACATACATCAGTAAGCTGGATAACAGTGATAAGAATCAACTAGAGTCCTCAGGAATAGTTAGAGAGGTTGGTGATTCTTCAAATGTTCCTGCAAATGAATCTGCTGAGTCTTACTTCATAGAATGCAATAGTTCATCCAACAATGGTCTCAGCTGTAGTAACTCAGAGCCGGTGAACGGATATAATTTTAGAATAATCAGTGAGCCAAAATTTGAGAATCCTGAACTCAATGGCAACCCAACAATTTATCATTGCATGAATAATGATGAAATGAACAGTGGCAAGTTAACCAGAAATTTATTTCCAAAGGAAAGTCCAATCGTTGGTTCTTTTTATTATGAGCCACCAAAGTTTGGTAACTCACTTCCTTTTAATATCTCTGGCCTGCAGAATGAGTTCTTTTCTTATCCAATGATGTCACCTGTTGGTTTCTTAACTCCACCTCCTGTGAAGGGAAGTGAATTATGGTCAGAATCTCCTGAATCAATATTGAAAAAAGCAGCTAAAACTTTTCCAACTCCTTCCATAGTGAGGAAGAGAAGCAATGGAGTCAAGAGACCTGCCACTCCTAGTAAGGGTGCAAAAGCAGTTAATGATTCACATGCTTATAATGAACAAGCAAGAACAAATGATATTTCTGGTTCTGAAGTTGTGAGGTTATCTCTGACTCTGAGTTCACCAAGCCATAGCTATGAGAGTAACATTGCCCATAGTAAGGCTATAAACACAACTCCTCCGTACCGATTAAGATCCAAGCAAACAGCAATTAAGTCTTTGGAGAAACAACTTGAATCTGCATTTGTCATAGAAAAGCGTCGACGTAAGATGGAAATATCTACGAAGAGAATGCTGTGATGACTGAAGATTATCTTCATAAAACAAAATTGGCAGAGACATAGTTTGTAAGTTGTAAGTCCTTCTTGCATATTGTCTTTTAATTGTTCATTTAGCTAGGGAGACAGTTTATAGGAAAGAAGCTCAACCTGACTAGAAAACTCAATTCACTAGGAACAGAAGATCTTGATGATATTACTTGCTGTTTAATAATGTCATAGAATGTTTTCTTTGAATAGGAGGGAAAATATTTATAATATGGCATAATATTGTAGTTGTGAATTATTGGTCACAACTCACAATTAAAGGATTATGACAATGAGTTGTTTTTCTTATCCAGTCTTCCTCAAAATGTCAATGCAACTTTTATGGAGCTAGAAAAAATGGGTATTTGAATTTGTTTTTTATCTTTGTATCACTTTTGAAAGTTATTATGCATATACAATTGTTAGGCTTTGACAATAAATATAACATTCCCCTTGCATTCCCCGATACTTTTTCAATTATCTAATCTAACTTGGCAATTGGCATATTTACCTGAATTTTGATTACTGCTCCTCTGAATTGTAGGGACTACGATTGGTCTTGCTCCTGAAGCTGACTGAATTTTTCTCATAAATGGTTGACCACAGTTTGCAAGTCACTATACTCCATTGATGGTGACCAACAGAAGCTGTCAGATACATATAGAATAAGATTTGATAGAATCCATTTAATTTTGGATGTATAGTTTATATATTTTTATACAGCCCACACAAGTTTTGTACAGATTTTTACCCATTGAAAAGGAAATTTTGGGAAGTTTCAGAACAAATTTTCATTTAGCATCTTTTCTTAAATAAATAGATTTACAGTGTTACAATTAGTAATGTAACCCTTGTTTTCCTTGATTGAAGCTAGAATATATATAAATTCTATTATTATTTTATAAAATTGGATTATAACATCACACTTATATATTTAAAATATTATAATATAATAATAAAAGTATTATATGAATATGGTAAAAAAAAGAATTAAAATAGTATAAAAATATTTTATTATTATTCATATAAAATATTTTACTAGGATTATTTTTATTATTGTTTACGGGCTTCCAACTAGATAACAAATTCATTGCATATTCAATTCATTTTAACGCTTATTTTTTTAAATGGATCCTCACTTATTATGGAATAATAGAATAAAATGTATTGTACTTAAAATTAAAATTTATTATTGTAATAAAATTAAATTTTCATTTCATTTCTATCAGATAATTATTCATAAATTTATAAATGTATATTAAAAAATGAAAAACTATTTTTTGGATCATCATGACATTAGTGTAGAGTTTCCCGTGATTTTTGATGACTAATTGTTAGAAAACTTGATTCACCACCTTGAAATAAAAAACTATAATGTATATTATGAAACTTAATTTTAAAATTAAAAAATGCCTTTTATTTTTATATTAGGCTATTTTGTCATGCTTTAATTCATAGGATCCTCCAAAAAAAAAAAAAAAAGGTAAGCAAATATCAGAACTGATATTATGGGTTAGGTCTATTAGACTAGCCTCAATCTTCCTAATCAAATTGAGGACTTGTGTTAAATTCCTAGATCCACACACTTCCACAATTATCAAAAAATAACACAAACGGAAAACTAGTTAGGTTTTAGAAATTGAAGAATTGAAAAGTAGAAAATGAAGAAAGGTTTAGAAATAACTCGCCATTAATTTCAAGGAAATTAGATAAGAGAATTTGATATTCGTCACAAGTCCCATAGAGAACCTAATGAGAATTAAGTATTCTTACTCAAGAACAAGATAAGAGAAACTCTTCAATAGCTTGCAATGCAAGTAATAGATTTCATCAAAATTGATTAACAGAAGGAAGGATTAGGCATATATACCTTATCCTAATTACATGGTTTAAAGCTAATCTAAAGCCATGGATGGGGCCTAGCCTAATTAGCTAGTCTAAACTAAGGGAAGCTCGTGGCCAAGGAGTATAGCTCATGACCTAGCTAGAATGGTACCAAAGTTAGGTGCTTAGGTGCATAACTTGATTCGTCCAAGCTCTCCTAAGAAGTCTCTAATGGACCTTTGGAGCCCAAGCCAAAATACAAGGTGGGTTTTGAGGCCCAAACTAGAATACAAGCGAAAGATCACTAAAAAATACAAGAAAAGGATAAAGGTCTTAATACAAAGAAATGTAAAGCTAAGCAAGAGAATTGTGACAATCCCATAATGTAAATATAGTTAGGCCTTCCTTGTCCTATAAGGAGACTCATCTTCTATTGCACTTACTCCTCAAATCTCTTCAATCTTCTTCTAGTTATAGGTCCTTGAAGGGCTTTGACATTCATATGTTTAGGGTCCTTCCCATGCTCTTCTCCATGTTCTTCATGCCTTCCCAGATTCATATTAGCTCGAGCTTTGAGTTTTTAACCTAAATTAAATGTATGACTTTTTTAGCCCAATTTGATAAAGTCTGTGGCGTAATCGAACTTAAGTTAGGCTAGCCTCGTTGGGTTCGGGTTGCTCACTTTTTTTAATATTATTAAATTTTAAAAGGAGAAGTTTAAGAGACTAAAAAAGTCAATTCACAAAGCTTTATTTTTCTTTTCCTTCATACTAAATTGTTAGCCTACTATAGACAATAGATGATAGTGCACAAACCACAAATATGAACCCTTCTTCACACACATATACAAAATTGCATTGCATATGTGGAGTGTTATTGTGTTTGTATAGTATTATGTGTTTTCTACTTGGTCTTGCATTCTAATAAGGATTTGGTTATCACTCAAAAAGATATTCTAGAAGAGCATGTAGTAGAGAATAGCCAAACACTTCAAGGCCCTAAGACTAAGGGAAAACTAAGAAGATTGTATAGTGAAGTGTTTTCATAAACTATGAATTCTTAGGAACTTGGAAGACTCAGACCCAAGTTCAAACTAGGCCCAACCATCTACACTATGCAGGCATGCTCTTAGAAAGCCATGGATTGCATTTGGAGAGCATTTTGAGTTCATGGAATGACAAGGGGACAAAGTGAACATAAAGAACTAAGGAGTCTAGAAGAGTTAGTCTGACATGGCTTGCCAAGTTGGTCATATCTAGAGCTACAGACCTTCAAATTAGACAATCTTAGTATCTCTCGAAAGCTAAGAGAAAGATCTATAATTTTCTTGTTTTGATCTCAAAACAGTTTGTACCCCTTCAGTTGCAAAAATGTATCCGAAAGTAACATCACTGTAAGGTTGTGAGCTTGCTAGACTTATTCTTGGGTTAGGATAAGGATAACACATGTTTGGTTACAGGATATGTTATCCCATATCCAAACACCCCCTTAAGGCATGAAGGCGCCTTTATAAGGAGCCTTCCACCCTTTGTACTCATAACTTTGGATATATCTTTGAATTCAATAGAATTTGTCAGAGGATTCTCATATTCTTGTTTTGTGTAAGAGCTTTTGTTCTTATCAAACTTTGAAGAGGCTTGTGATGAATCTCCTACAACTCTTATCTTACTCTTAGGAGAGTGACGAGTTACCCTTTCATTTGTTTCTCTATCATTTTTACATTTTCTTTACCATTTTCCTTTTATACATAGCTTTTGTGCCTACTGAAGCCCAAGGAGGAGTCATTTGGCTTCAATTCGATTCCGAGTGTGTATCATGTTCATACCATGAGCTTGTAGGTGATTTAGAGAAAGAAATAGGAAGATTGAGATTGTGCTCCATTTTATCTATTTCTTTTTTATTTTACTTTTGGGTCACTATGCTGCGATAGGATGTGACATCAGGATGGGACTTCTGTAATCATAATTAATAATTGTTATGTTTTACTTGGATTATTGAAGTAATTATTTAGTTGGCCTTTGGAGTGTTATTAAGATGCTTATATTACAATATGTTATTAAATGAATGAACATGAGTAAATGTTTATCATAATGACAATAATGATTGAAGTTTTAAATTACTCCATATTTTATTAGTCAATATTATAGTTAAATATAGTTAGGATAAAGGGTATCACATTCATACAGACCAAATTAAGAATATGTAAAAGAGTTAACTATCACCATATTATATCAAAGATCAAACCGGTAACACTTGAATGTATAAAAATTGATTTAATAAGTTTTTACGTATATGAATCAAATTGAGAATATGCGACATTTATAGGAACTAAATTGTATGTTTAACAAAAAAATAATAAGATAAATAAATTAAACCAAACAAAATACATCCATAATAATTTTATAACAATTAAAATATGAGAAGCCACTAAATAACAACATGAATGTAGTGTATAAAATTATGGTAGTGTCATCAATATTATAGTCTTTGATGGATAAGTTAATGGAATGCATGTGGGCTTATAAAAGGAAATTAAGTGGAAGAAGCTATGGAGTAGCGATGTTAAAACTTGACTCCATCAAAGTTGCACTCGATGTCTACAACATTTTAGGGTTACTACCCCTTATCAACATTTTTTATTATTCCTTGATAGGTTTTGTTCACCTAACACTCCTCTTCATATCTACAATTCAGATTTGCATTATTCCTTGTCTAGCTTGTGTTTTCAATTTTTAGAGTTCTTACACAAAGAAGTTGGGGATTTTTTATTTTCAAGTGATCTGATGCATTTTAGTTGAATTTGTGCATTGTTTGAGTGTATATGCTTTTTTTCCCTTGCTTTGAACCTTGGATTTGGTTTGGTTTGGATATTTAATAAGGAGTAACATGCTTTTCTGTACTTGCATGAAGTGCACCTTGTGTTTGAGGATTTGTGTTGAGAAATTGTGCTACAATTTGTGTTGAAGTTGCCAAAAAAATTATGGACCAAAAGTTTATGTAAAATGAGTTCAAGAGAAAAAGAAAAGGAGATTTCAAGTGTTGAAAAATGAAGAAAAAACAGAGCATAGCCACATAGAAACAAAATAAAAAGAGAAAAAGAAAGAGTTATTTGAAGGTCCAAAGGCAACACAAGTTACACCTAAATTCTAGGAAACTAGTGTACTAGTTTTTGTGCATTAATTGTGGTGCATTGTTAAATTCCATGAGCATCCATGTTTGCAATTAATTCTCCTGCATTTTTATGTTTTTTTAGTAATCTTTGAGTCTTCTTATATGTCTCTATGAATTCCCTTTGAGTTTAGCTTTCCTTTCTTTAGCTTTTCTTGCTTGTTTATTTCTTTGGCTTCCAAAGTTTTGTTTGAGTTTTCTTTCCTTTGAATTTTAAGATCTTGTTGAGACTTGCTTTGCTTTCACTTGCAACTGACTTGTTTTATTAAAAAGAGTGATTTCTTGTTCAAGCTTAAAGTGAGAGTTGAGTGGTAAAAGGCTAGAGAGCACCTTAGAGAAAAAGCCATTGTAAAGTGATATACGAGTGAAGAGTGGAAACACTTAGAGAGTGGGTAAGCCTTTTTCTTAGGATTCAGTTTTCGGTACTGAAGTTTTATTAAAGAGGTTTAGGAGGTTGTGGGGAATGAAAACTTGGAGGAAAAAAATGGGAGTCAAGCCAAGAGTAGGGAAACCTTTCCCCTAAGTCTAAATACATTATGGATGTGATAAGGGAGTTTAGGGAGAAGTTAGACCAAGTAGGAAAGAAGTTAGATAGGATGGGAGAGATGTTGGATTCTATGAAAAAAGACACTCAAAGTATCAATACTAAGGTTGAGACCCTTAGTTAAAAGAGGTGTAGTGAGAAGCATGAAGGAAGAAGAGAAAGAAGGCACTATGGAAGGATGTATGAGAAAAAAGGATATGGGGAATGAATAAAGGGACTACATGAGAAAAAAAAATAAATAACGGCAAGAGTTTCAAGAGAAAGAAAAGAGTAAAAAAGAGTTTAAGGAGAAAGAGGTGAGAGAGAAAAAATAGAGAATTGATAAAAAAAAATGGGAGTGAAAGAGAGAAAAGAGAAAGGGGAGAAAAAAGTGAGTATTATATATTACTTTAACCATTTATTTAAATGTGACGATTCTTTTTTGAAGAGATTTGAAGAAATGATCCCAAAAGAGGAATGTCTTGCATCAAATGAAAGTGAACTTGGACTCCCAAGTATACTAGCACCTCAAGGATTGAAGGAATTTGATGACACTTCCACACCTTTGAGCTTAAGATTAGACACTTGCATATCCTATCTAAGTTTGGCTACCTTAATTAGGCATGGAGACCTTAAGAAAGGTTTAGAGAAGGCTATATAAGCCTCTTTTGTAATTAGTTTAATCACTTTTGGAATAAAATGAAGTTGTACTTTGCACTTTTTGAGAGCTTCATCTCTACTCTTGTCTTAAGCAAGAAATATCCATTCTTATCAAGCTTCCATGACTCTTGTGACGAATCTCACCTCTCTTATCTAGTTTTCTAAAAATTAGTGGTGACCTTCATCTTATTCCTTGTCCATTTTCACATTTTCTTCTACTGTCAATTTGGCCCTAGTTTTCATGGCTAATCTAGGTTTTACTTGAAGTTAGGTCTTGATTGTGGATCCTAGTATGCATCATACTCCTATATTTCTTCTTCACTAACAAGATAGGTGCTATACATAGGGAAACACTAGATCTCATAAACTCCTTTTCTAACAACTCATTGATAAGAGCATTTTTAGTCATATTCTGTTTATCAAATAAACTAAAGCTAACTATAGTATAGTCAACCCTAAGTTGAATTTTCTCAAGTACATAGTGTGCTCAATTGTGATTTTATGTGAAAACCGAAGTAAAACTGGAACTCTTGAGTGTAGAGTGCCGACTCGCTCTCGGTAGAGACTGGTCCGATATGGACTCGGTAAAGCCTTATCCGACATGGTCTCGATTAAGTGCAAACGGACGCTACAGAGTCGGACTGACTCTGTTGCAGACTGAAATATAGTAAATAGGGGGGTTTGGGTGCAAGTAACGAACGATGGAAATTAAACTACGAACGTAAATGCAATTACACTAAACTACTCCTAATGCTACTACTGTGTTTCTATTCAGTCTCAATAATCAAGTTCATTCTAGTTCACTCGCTCCAATTCACAATCCACATCAACCTTCAATTTTCTTATGACGATCCCCAAACATCCGTCCATTGCCATACCGAGGATTTACGCAATCGCTACCTCATCAGTTGGCAGGGATTAAGTCTAGAGTTGATTTTAGGTTCTTAATTAGGTTCTCTAGTTGATTACCTACTGAATTAGTTAAACCATTTCCGATCAAATTAGTTCAACAAGACTCATGTCACCTTGTGCAATCGCAATGCAGATAGTGAATTAAAGTATAGGAATGCAACCAGAGATCAGAATTAGACAACACTTATATTATTAAGGACAAAATACAAACACAAGGCCTGAATTCAATGACTTCGTCTTCTACGACAATTGCCATTGAAGAACGATAATGGTTTACCTATGCTAGTTAGGACGCTGAGGATCAAGTCCACCAGAGTGCGTTGGTAATCCAATCGGTCCCCTCTAGCAACCTTCAGCTTCTCAGTTCCTAACCTGTTCTTCCTCGATCGAGAGAAACACCAATGAGAGCACCATGCACCACCGTAACGTAGAAGATGAGAGCAAGAGAGTGGAAACAATGAAAGCGGGAAAATATGAATTCCAAGGGCCCCGAAAAAGTGCACAACTCCTCTTATATATACAAGAGTTGGCTTTGCTAAAGCGTGCTAACTACGAAGCCTAACAAAATTACAAATTGGATTCCTAATCTACCTTTGTGTAACTTGTGCTACAAGCTTCTCTAGGAATGACATGGCAGTTGAGCTGGAGCTAAGGTGGATACACCTTTGGGCCACTCCTCATTGGGTTGCTGGACCGAGAAGCCTGGCCTGGCCGAGATGGAGTTGGTCTGGCCGGGATGACTTCATCTCGGCTGAGTCTTCTTGTGACAGGTCGAGATCTTCTTGGCTGGACCTCTTATGAGGGGCTGAGATCGTTCAGATTTATCCTGCAAAATGGAATGAGTCTTTTATTAGCTAAAACCATTAAATTAGCATAGATTTGCATTTCCTCTATTTTTAGGTTCATAATATGAATCTTAGCTAATACTCAATTCTTAGGCACCAAATGATCTTTAAAATACTCATTTTAGGGTCCTGTAAGGTGTATAAAATACGACTCATCAATTTGCATTTCCCTATCTCTGTTTATGAATCCTGTCATTAATCTGCTCTTTGCTTTTGTCGCGATTGTGCATTTGTGAGAGTGGATCACGTTAGGTTAGGCCGATTAGAACCGATCTAACAACTTAATTAAGTAATTGATAAAAGAACCTAAAACAACCATGTACATACTTCTTGCCAATTGATGAGGTAGAGATTGTGTAAATCCTCCATCGGTAACGGATGAACATTCAGCGATTGGCGTAAGAACTCTACGTTGGTTTCGAATCATAATCTTAAGAAGAGAACTGAGATGAGTGTTTTAGAGATCATTTGGTGCCTAAGAATTGAGTATTAGCTAAGATTCATATTATGAACCTAAAAATAGAGGAAATGCAAATCTATGCTAATTTAATGGTTTTAGCTAATAAAAGACTCATTCCATTTTGCAGGATAAATCTGGATGATCTCAGCCCCTCATAAGAGATCTAGCTGAGACGATCTCGGCCCATCACAAGAAGACTCAGCCGAGATGAAGTCGTCCTGGCCAGACTGACTTCATCTTGGCCAGGCCAGGCTTCTCGGTCCAACAACCCAATGAGGAGTGGCCCAAAGGTGTATCCACCTCAGCTCTAGCTCAACTGCCACGTCATTCTTGGAGAAGCTTGTAGTGCAAGTTACGTAGGGGTAGATTAGGAATCCAATTTGTAATTCTGTTAGGCTTCGTAGTTAGAATGCTTTAGCAAAGCCAGTTCTTGTATATATAGGAGGAGCTGTGCACTTTTTCGGGGCCCTTGGAATTCATATTTTCCTCTTTCATTGTTTCTACTCTATTGCTCTCATCTCCTACATTACGGTGGTGCACGGTGCTCCTATTGGTGTTTCTCTCGATCGAGGCAGCACAGGTTAGAAACTAAGAAGTTGAAGGTTGCTAGAGAGGACTGATTGGACTACCAACGCACTTTGGTGGACTTGATCCTTAGCATCCCAACTAGCAGAGGTGAACCATTGCCGTTCTTCAATGGCGATTGTCGTAGAAGAAGGAGTCATTGAATCCAGACCTTGTGTTTGTATTTCGTCCTTAATAATATAAGTGCTTTCTAATTCTAATCTTTGGTTGCATTCCTACACTTTAATTCACTATCTGCGTTGCGATTGCACAAAGTGACATGAGTCTTGTTGAACTAGGCCGATCAGAACTGGTTTAACTAATTTAGTAGGTAATCAAATAAAGAACCTAATTGAGAACCTAAAATCAACTTTAGACTTAATCCCTGCCAACTGATGAGGTAGCGGTTGCATAAATCCTCAGTATGGCAATGGATGGATGTTTGGCTATCGTCATAAGAAAATCGAAGGTTGATGTAGATTGTGAACTAGAGCGAGTGAACTAGAATGAACTTGATTATTGAGACTGAATAGAAACACAGTAGTAGCATTAGGAGTAGTTTAGTGTAATTGCATTTACGTTCGTAGTTTAATTTCTATCGTTCGTTACTCGCACCCAAAACCCCCCTTATTTACTGTATTTCAGTTTGCGACAGAGTCAGTTCAACTCTATAATCCGTTTGCACTTAGCCGAGATCGGGTCAGATAAGGCTTTGTCGAGTCCATATCAGACCAGTCTCTACCGAGAGCGAGTCAACACTCTACACTTGAGAGTTCCAGTTTTACTTCGGTTTTCACATAAAATCACAATTGAGCACATTGTGTCCTTGAGAAAATTCAACCTAGGGTTGACTATACTATAGTTAACTTTAGTTTATTTGATAAATGGAATACGACTAAAAATGCTCTTATCAAATTGGCACCGTTGTCGAGGACACAAGTTCTTTTGTGTCTTTGCGTGCCAAACTTGAGTAATAGCCGAATCCCTGAGTCTGTAATTGCTGTGTTAGTCGAGTCATAAAGTCATTTTTAAAGTTTGTCTATTTTGATTTCGATCCTATAATAAAATAGAATGCTGAATATGTGTTAGTTTTGAGTGAGTTTCACTACAAAAGAAAAAAAACAAAAACACTTAGCTGTAATACAATATTCATTCTCTTTACTACATCTTCCTTACATTTTGATAATTACCAATCTTCTGTTCTTTTAACTATAACGCTAACTCTAATTTTTCTGCATGATTTTTATGATGCATGACTAGAAGTAGCACTGACCCCTTGTATGCTTTAGATCTTGAGATAGAAATAACTTTACATAGGTTAAGAAAAACTAGGAACATAGTAGTAAGTGGTAGTTCTAAGTCTGTTTCTAGTTCTGACAACAATAGTCCTGACATTAACAATTTTGATTTTGTTGAGTATAGTAGCACTAATAAATTTGTAGAGTTGGAGCAGATGGAGAACAATGATCGAACCTTGAAGGAGTTGGCTACACCAGATGTGGTGTATCAACATTGGTGCATCCAATATCCACAACTAGAGCTAGCTCAAACATATGAATTAAAATCTGGTCTTATTCATTGGTTACCAAAATTTCATGGTCTTGTAGAAGGAGACCCCCACATGCACTTGAAAGAATTCCACGTGGTCTGTTCAACAATGAGACTATAGGCGATCTCGGAAGACTATATCAAGATGAAGGCGTTCCCATTCTCGCTTGATGGAGCTGCAAAGGATTAGCTGTACCTTCAGCCAGCACTTTTCAACATCTGGGGTGACATGAAGCGCACCTTTCTGGAGAAGTTCTTTCCAGCATCCAGAACTGCATCCATTCGGAAAGAAATATGTGGGATCAGGCAGCATAGAGGAGAGACTCTGCATGAATATTGGGAGAGATTCAACAAGCTTTGTGCCACTTGTCCACACCATCAGATCAGCGAATAGTTGCTAATCCAGTACTTCTATGAGGGACTCTTAATTATGGACAGAAGCATGATTGATGCAGGCAGTGGAGGAGCATTGATGGACAAGACACCACCACCAGCAAGGCACCTGATCTCCAACATGGAAAGCAACATGCAGCAATTTGGAGTCAGAAAGCCGAGTCCATCCTGGCTGGTGAGTGAAATCGGTGTAGCCTCCAATCAGAGGTTGGAAAATCAGCTGACCGAGTTAACATTGCTGGTAAGACAACTTGCTGTTGGACAACATCAACCTGCCTTGGTAGTAAAATATGTGGCATTTGTACTTCCGTGGAGCACACACGGATATGTGCCCCACGCTTCAAGAAACCAAGTTGGACCAGCCAGAGAGCGTTGGAGAAATAGGTGGATATCAGTATGGGAAGCAGCCGTATCAGAGTCGGCAACTTGATAATCAGACTTATGGAAGATAACCATTTCGGCCAAGACCGAATCAAAGGCCTTATACAGCTCAACAATTCGAGTCCACACCGAATGCATATCAGAGACAAGCAAGTTATCAACAATCGACTCCGCCATATCAAACACCACCATTTCAACAGTAAAAACAACAGAGATCGCAACCTCAAGGCAACTCTCCATCTTTGGAAGACCTGATGAAGCAACTAGCTGCTAGCAACCTGGAGTTCCAGAAATCTGTGAGCTCCAACAACATGCAGTTCCAGTAGAATATGGCCGCCACCATCCAAGACCTCAAGACGCAGATAGGATAGTTAGCCAACATTGTGAGCCAATTACAGTCGGTTGGATCTAGCAACCTTCCTTCTCAAACCATTCCGAATTCGAGAGGGAACGCAAGTGCAGTTACGTTGAGAAGTGAAAAAGAACTATCTCAACCAACACAACAATTGCCGAGATCAGCCGAAGCCAACTCCGAATCGAATACCAACTCGCAATCTTGGCCAAAGAAAACTGTCCCAGCATCGTTTCAAACTCGAACCATCTCGACAAGGAAGCTTGAATCAGATGAAGAGCTACTGAAGATGTTCTACAAGGTGGAAATCAACATCCCACTTATTGATGCCATCAAGAAGATTCCTAAGTATGCAAAATTCCTCAAGGAATTGTGTGTACACAAGAGGAAGAAGATGAAAGGGAGTGTGGAAGCAAGAGGTATAGTGTCGACATTGACCAAAAATGAAGAATTTACCGCAGGTGCGCAAGCCTTACCAAAGAAATGTAGAGATCCCAAAATCTTTTCAGTCCCATGTACCATTGACGAATGTACCTTTGCTGATGCCATGTTGGATCTGGGAATCTCAATTAATGTCATGCCAACGTCAATCTATAAAGCCTTGAACTTTGGTGATCTAGAGCCTACAGGGATGACAATCCAGCTTGCAAATAGAAGCATTGTCCAACCCTTGGGTGTTCTTGAGGATGTCCTTGTCCAAGTCAATGAGCTGATCTTTCCAGATGATTTTTACGTGCTAAACATGAAGGATGAGACATCCGGGAAAGGATCAACCTTAATTCTAGGGAGACCATTCCTGATGACAGCTAGAACAAAGATCAACGTGCATGCTAGGACGCTCTCGATGGAATTTGGTGACACCTTAGTGTTGTTCAACATTTTCGAAGCTATGAAGCACCCCACCGAAGACCATTCTCTCTTTGGCATTAATTTGATTGATGAACTGGTTGAAGAATATCTTCAACTAGACAGCAGTAATGAAGATAGTGAAAACTTTGCTGGAAGCACTGGTTTGATCAGCTACCTAGGGTCCATAATAGAAGAGGCTGATTATGAGGAAGTACATAATCTTCCCAACACCAAGGACAATAATAATGGCATTGCTAAATTAGAATTCGAAGCTGAATTGCTCGAAGTATTAGACCAAGCTTGCAACCTGGAGAACCTAGAGTGTGTAAATAGAGCATAAGTCAAAGTTGCCGAAACTAAAAAGCCCTTCTCTACACAACTGACAACAATATTCATGGCCAAAACTGAGTCGGCCAAAAGAGGCCGAGATGAAGAAAAGAAAAGAGTCAACTCGGCTAGGCAGTTGAGAGACAAGGCCGATATGCTTGCCGAGACCATCTCGGTTAATGAAGACCTAAAGCAAGTAAGAGCTGAACTCACTGTTCCATCCAAATCTGACCCCAAAGCTACACAAAGACCTTAAGCCGACTCCAATCCGACAAGAATTGAAGATACCGAAAGAAGTCGGCCATAATAGCTAAAAGGCCGAATCATGTCGGCACAATTGGTGCCGAGTTCAACTCAAACCCTCCAATCGGATTTGAAACCTGTTCATGAAAATTCTTCATCTCCGCCACCACCCCTGGAATTAAAACCATTGCCAAATCACCTGAAATATGCCTACCTGGATACCAAACAACAATTCCCAGTTATCATTGCCAACAACCTCCACCAGGAGCAAGAAGACAAGTTGCTGAATATCCTTAGGCAGTATAAGAAGGCAATTGGGTGGAAGCTTTCAGACCTTCCTAGCATAAACCCCTCCATCTACATGCACAAAATCTTAATGGAGGAGGAATTCAAGCCTATAAGGCAACAACAAAGAAGATTGAATCTGACAATCCTAGATGTAGTAAAAAAGGAAGTTACCAAGCTTCTTGCTACAGGGATCATCTACCCCATTTCGGACAGCCAATGGGTGAGCCCTATTCAAGTTGTACCAAAGAAATCTAGGATGATTGTCATAAAAAACCAGTACGATGAGTTGGTACCAACACAGATTCAGAATAGTTGGCGAGTCTGCATTGATTATAGAAGACTAAACCAGGAAACTTGCAAGGATCATTTCCCTTTGCCTTTCATTGATCAAGTCCTGGAAAAATTAGCAGGAAAATCCCACTACTGTTTTTTGGACGGATTCTTAGGATACATGCAAATTCACATTGCACCTAAAGATCAGCACAAGACTACCTTCACCTACCCATTTGGCACTTTTGCGTACAGTCACATGCCATTTGGCCTGTGTAATGCTCCGAGTAAATTTTAGCGTTGTATGACCAGCATCTTCTCGGATTTACTATAGGCTGACTCATTCGATGCATGCCTGGAAAACCTATCTAAGGTGTTGAGGAGATGTATTAACACAAATCTCATGCTGAACTTTGGAAAGTGTCATTTCATGGTGACTGAGGGAATAGTGTTGGGTCATCGAGTATCCAACAGAGACATTGAAGTGGATAAGTCAAAAATTGACATCATATCCTCCCTTCCAAACCCCGCTTCTGTGCGGGAAGTTCGTTCCTTCCTGGGACACATAGGCTTCTATAGAAGATTCATCAAAAACTTCAGTAAACTCGCCCTGCCACTATCTAGATTGCTACAAAAGGATGTTGACTTCAAATTCGACCAGCCTTGTGTTGAAGCATTTCAGGAGTTGAAGACAGACTTACATCCGCTCCCATTTTGTAAGTACCAAACTGGGACCTTCCATTTGAATTAATGTGTGATGCATCCAATTCGGCACTAGGAGCTGTTCTTGGCCAAAGAGCTAGAACCGGCCTACCAGTGCATGTGATTTCCTATGCATCTCGGACCATGGATTCGGCCCAGCAAAACTACACAACAATTAAGAAGAAACTATTGGCAATTGTATTTGCCTTAGACAAATTTCGTTCATACCTCCTCGGCTTAAGAATTGTTGTGTTCTCTGACCATGCTGCCTTGAGGTACTTGTTGAAGAAGCTTGATGCCAAGCCGAGATTGATTCGGTGAATGCTTCTCCTTCAAGAATTCAATATAAAGATCAGAGACAAGAAAGGTGCTGAGAATTTTGTAGCTGATCACTTAAGTAGGATTGAAAAAGAAAGAGAACCAATGCCTATCCAAGATGAATTCCCATATGAGCAACTACTATACATCAAAGCGTCTACACCATGGTTTGCCGACATTTGCAATTATGTGGCAACATCTCAGTTTTCGCTGGAGGCATCTCGGCTTTACAAGGAAAAACTCCAAAGCGATGCCAAATACTACATGTGGGATGATCCTTACCTATGGAGACTTTGCAGTGACCAAGTCATTCGTAGGTGCATTCCTAACGTTGAGATCAATTCGGTCCTCTAGTTTTGCCATGTAGCACCTGGAGGCGGCCACTATGGATCTACTCGGATTGCCAGGAAAGTGCTGGATTTTGGTGTGCCTAAAGCGCTCGTAAGTGACCAAGGGAGTCACTTCTACAATAGAGTCATGTCCTCTTTACTCCAAAAATATGGGATGGTGCATAGAATTGCCACAGTATATCACCCCTAAACCAACGGTCAAGCTGAAGTTTTCAACAGGGAAATAAAGAAAACACTACAAAAGATGACCAACCCCATCAGGAAAGATTGGAGCCGACTCCTTGAGGACGCTCTTTGGGCATATAGAACTACATATCGAACATTGTTAGGGATGTCTCCCTACCAGATTGTCTTCGGTAAAGCCTACCATCTTCCTGTGGAGCTAGAACACAAAGCTTATTGGGATGTCAAACAGTACAATTTGGCCTATGACCAAGCTGGAGAGTAGAGGAAATTCCAACTACAAGAACTAGATGAACTCTGCTTGATATTTTTCAAGTTTTCATATCTATTGACAAACTTGGCTAAACTTTGTCTAAGGTCAATGAATTACTCTTGAAGTTGTTTTGAAGCATTAACATTACATAATTCTTTGGCTTTTTCCAATTTCATACTTCCATTCACTTTCTTTAGAAAATCATTTTCTTTTTGTAAAGAATCAAACTCTTTGGACAACTTAGAATTTTTTTTTTGTAAATCGTTGTAGCCTATTGAAAGAGTTGAAGTGTTTGAGATGAGTTCTTAATAAGCCATTTGAATATGATTTAAGTCATTGAGTATTACCCCTTCACCATCTTCATCTTCTAAGGCAATGTGAGTGATAGATCATTTTTAAGGCACTTAATAGGGACTTACACTGGACATATT
This sequence comes from Mucuna pruriens, assembly GCA_025330945.1. Lineage (NCBI taxonomy): Eukaryota > Viridiplantae > Streptophyta > Magnoliopsida > Fabales > Fabaceae > Mucuna > Mucuna pruriens. The sequence goes on from JAENHJ010000532.1 coordinate 2,683,529, forward strand.
TGACATCATTTATGGTCAATATTGACACATTGGTTGAATCTTGGTTAATTGGACTTAATTGGGTTTAGTTGCTAATTTTTTATTATTTCTGGACTTAATTTTCATTTTGATGTTGCCATCTTATGTAGGTCATATCTAGAGCTAAAGACCTCCAAATTAGACAATCTTGGTGGCCCTAGAAGTCTAAGACAAAGATCTACAACTTCTCTCTTTTGGATGCAACCAAATTCAACTGTATTTAGTGTCAAAAGTCTATGTAAAGTTATGACCTCTACACCCACTCTATTGGGCCTTTCTTTATATATTCTAGCCTAATTTTGGGATCATGGTTGGTGGACTTTTGGGCTGCAAATTTCTCTAGCCCAGACAACTTCCTTGACATTTAGAGCATGTAATAAATACTATTTGGTTAGTAAGGTTAAAGAGATGTGTTTAGATTTTACATACTTAGATTTTTGAGGTTTTCTTTGATTACAATTTTCCTCTCTATTTCTCTCCTCTCTCTTATTCTATGTTTTCTTTATGTTTTGTGTTGCATTGCGTTTTCTATGATGATTTCCATGGAAGGATAATCTCTTTTATCAATTCAAGGTTCCATGATTGTGGCAAGGTTTGGGTTCTTGAATTCTTTATTATGTAAATTCTGTTATGTCTTTCTTTTCTTTCTAATTCTTAATCTGTTTTCATAATTATGATTTCATTTGAGATTTTGGATTATGTTAGAATAGAATTAATTAATCCCAATCTAATCAAAGTTAAGTAATTGATTGATCACCTAAAATCAACCAATTATGTCCTCGAATCCATGCTAATTAAGGACTGCGATTGTGATCTCAATCTATATGGACGAATTTTAGGTGATTGTCTGATAAGTCTTAAGTTGATATGAATTCGCACACCTTATATGAATTGTGATAAAAAAAATCTACATGATTGGATCCTTGGCTTAGTGTTACACAATTTTATTTTCAATTCTGTTTTGTTTTCTGCATAATTCTAATTTACATACTAACTCACATTTTAGCATATATTTCGATTTATGTTTAACAAGATTAGGCATTGCATGATTGTGTCCTTGAGAGATTCAACCTAGGTTAGTCCATATACTGCAAAATGAAGGAAAATCTAGTGATTTTGATAGTGTTTTGACAACATTATCAATGAGCCATCAAGCAAAGATTTCCTTTCATTTTCTTTTTCTAAAAAAGATAGATCAAGGTCCTCCCATGTTGTCGTGAGACCTTTCTTTTTCTTGAAGAGCTTTTCTTTTTCTTGAAGAGCTTTTCTTTTTCTCCTTCTCCTTTTCTTTTCCCAAGCTAGGACATTCAGACTTGAAGTGTCTAGGCTTGTTGGACTTATAGAAAACCATTTAGCTTTTGTTTTTTACTTCCTTGGAGTATTTTTTATAGTTGCCCTTTCATATGCACTACAAAAAATTTAATTTTTAGTGGAGTTTTATTTGTGAGAGTTTTTAATAGTCAAAATATGTTAAATGTAAAAAGAATCAGAATACATTTATTGATGGTTTTTAACCATCACTAAATATTAAATCAAAGAAGAATAAAATTCCTTTTGTGGTAGTGTTAAACCCCCAATAAATATTTTTTTTATTTACTAGCGAAAAAACCAGGGGTTAGATAAAAATCGCCAAAAATTGTTTTTGACGTATGTGAAACCAACAATTATTTTAACTCCAAGAAATATCATTATGTAGTGATGGATCTTCTATGTTTCCATATAGAGTGGTTCTTCCTTGATATAAAGGAGAGCTTCTTCTTTAGGGGCATCTTCACAAGATTCCTCAACAAAGAAGGCTTTGGACAATGATCCTTTCTAAGCTCTTTGAGCTTTGAGGGCTATGAACTTACCTTTTCTTTTGCCTTCATCCTTGTTTAGTTCGATCTCATGAACTTTAAGGATGCCAAGAAGTTCCTCTATGGACGCCCTAAGAGCTGTTACTTATGGTCTCTATTGTTTAGGCAAGCTTCACATGATTTTGGTTATATGATCATAATTATAATAACTTTTACCGAAAAACCTTAGATTATTGATAATTATTTGAAATCTTCCAACTATTTTATCAATGCTCTCATGGTCCTCAATTCTAAATAGTTTATATCGAAGTGTCCCACATCTCTTTTGAGGATTTGTACGTATGAACTTTTTCATACTCTGCTTCTAACAAGGCAAACTTAAGAGATGTTCTCTAATTATCATTTCATGATGATTTGTGGATCTTTTCTGCATCTTTATCAGTTGGAATATATCTTCCACTCGTTACTATGTTCCACATGTCAATATGACATGCATCAAAGAATGCAATCATCCTTGTTTCCAATAGTCACGGTTTTGTCCTTTGAATAAAAAAGGTATTTAACAACATGTTCTTTGTTTTTCATAACAATCGGGATTCCACCCACCCCCCCCCCCCCCACCCCCATATTATTATATGCTCAATCCTAGAGGATGAGCTCTAATACCAATTAAAGAACCAAGAAATACACAAGAAATAGGGGGTTGAATTATGTGTGATTTTTATAAAGCTTTTTGAAACCATAAAGATGTATATAAGTTTTCAAGCATTGTCTAAGCAAACCATTGAAAGATGTGCAGAACTAAAAGAGAGAAAAATAATACAAGAATTTTATCCTAGTTCACTCTTTCACAAGAGTTACGCCTAGTCCTTTCAACTCAAAAGATTTATTCACTAAAGTCAAAATGACTTATAAACCAAGTATTCTCTTCTCAAACCTCTTTAGGTTATACAACACTAATCTACCTGATAAGGATCTGGTTGGCACTGAAAGAAGAATGACAAGGGGATAAGGTGAACATGAAGAAATTAAGGAGTCTAGAAGAGTCAATCTGTACATGCTTTGCCAATTATACTATATCTAGAGTTACAAACCTCCAAATTGGACAATCGTGGTGTCTTTGGAAACCTAAGAGAAAGATCTATAACTTTTCTCTTCTAAGCTCAAACTATGTCACACTCATTCAGTTCTAAAATCGCATCCAGAAGTAGTATCATCGAGAGGCTTCAAGTTTGCATAGCTATGTACTTGTTTAGCTTGTAGCTAACCTATCATAGGATAGCTTAGTTTAGTAGCTTGTTTGAATAGCAAGATATGCTATGCTACCATCCAAACACCCTTAGGTGTGAGGGAAGCCTATATAAAGGCACCTTCTAACCAATTAGATAATTATGAGTTCATAACAGAATTGCTTGTTACTTGGCAACTTGTGAGAGAAATTTTCAACTTCTTGTTTTGTACAAGAGCCTTATGTTCTTATCAAGCTTTCAAGAGGCTTGTGGTGAATCCTAAACAACTCTTATCTTCCTCGCACAAGAGAGAGTGTTATGTTACCTTCATCCCTTTCTTTTCTAGAGATTCTTGACCCTTTACTTTTAAATAGCTTCCACGTAACTATAATATTCCAAGAGGTGAATTCATTTGGCTTCAATCCGATTTTGAAAATCCATGACTACCTTATTACAAGAAACACCAAGTATTTTTTAACACTTAACCTCTTCAAGCTATCATAAAGCCAAGGGAGTTTTTACAAAAGATAACTCACTTGTTGAGAATATAACAGATACAAACAAAGGTCTTTAACTTTGCTTAGCAAAGAAAATACAAAAGCTTTTCACTAAAAACTTTTCTAAGATTGTCATCCAAAAAGCATGAAAGATGATGAGCTTTTATCTCGTTATTCTATGAGTTTCGTAACTTCTCTATCTTCTCAAAGACTTGTTCAACAAATATATAGATGTGAGGAAAAAAAGACGTTCTACATGAAGGAAGAGATCTTTTGCATCAAATGCCAAAGAGATGCTTTTTGTAGAGCTATTGTAAAGGTCTGTCTTCTTCTAAAGTTAGAAAAAAAAGGTGTGCCAAAGAAATTTTTTTCTTTCTTTCCTATCCATGCTATCTTTGCTTGATACATGATGTTTTTTCTTTTTGTTTCCTTAATCATAAAAGCCTGATCGAAATTCTCTTATATCAATGTTGACTTGTTTCATCAATGCTTGAACAGGAACCATTTGCTACTCTGGAAAATGAAGCATAGCAGACTATAATACATATATAGAAATATGAACATTATATGAAGCTTTGAAAAGAAATATGTTGAAATGTGAGTGTATAAATTAAATAGCAAGTTAAGAGATATGATAAGTACATAAAACAAGAAAAAATTTACGCTAAAAAAACTAAACCTTTACTAGACAAAGTTTATTTTTTGGATGAATTCTTTTATTGATGATGAAATTTTTGGACAAAGATGGACAAACTTGTTAAGAAAAGAAATTCTTTTTAAATGGACACAAATTTTTAACCTTGCAAGTACGAACAAATATTTAAGCTTAACTATAATAAAAATTTTAAGATAAAATAATCATTTAAAAATAAAGAATGCATCTTAATTGATTTTTAACTAATATCACTTTATTATAGTTTTTATTGGCCAAAACACCCTACATACTAATTGAGACTTTAAACTTTCTATTCGAATCCATCACCCAAGTCATCAATCAACTATGCATGAAAGGTGCGAAGGGAATAAAAGTTGTGGACATGACCTGAAAATTGAGAATGTTATGTGAAGGAGAAGGATATGAGCTAATATGTTGTGCCTATGTGAGTTGTACTATTAGGGATGAAAATAGGCTAGGCTAGGTTAGACATTGCTAGGTTGAGACTGACCTTAGTTTAAAATATAAAGTCTATCTGACATTTTTACTTATCATCGACTTTTTTTTATATAAGTTTAACCTAACATGAATATTTACAAATAATTATGTTGGTTACAACAATTCTTGTGTTTGGTATAGTTAGCACTCAAATCATTTGTATGCTGAATTTCTTCCCTATGTTTTATGCAAGAGACTAGTAAAGTATGACTGTTGTAAGTTTTTACTGAGAAATATTCTTGATAAAAATTATTATTAATATATTAAATATAAATTATATATATTGTATATACAATATACAATATAATATTATATCATATTATATATCTATATAAATAGGCTGACCTATCAAGTCTAATAGGAATTTTTTAAATCTTTAAGCTTGGCCTTTTAACATAAAAATATATTTTTAATAAATATAAATGATATTTTTACTAAATAGGTCAAGCCTTATGCAAGTCAAGTTGTAGACCCCTGATAGGTCACTTGGCCTGTTTCACCTGGCCAATTTTGACCCTTATCTAGTATGAATGATAATAGAAGAAATAGGAGATAGAGTAAAAAATTGAGAGTTTGAAAGTGTTGAGTGGGAACAGAAAAAGAGAATAATTCATAAATTGATGTATATTTTTCTATGAGATATGTGTGTTAGAGAGGGAAGAAATGGTGTACATGGTGAATAATAGAGCCTAGAGTGTTTATTTAATGATAAATGATATTAGTTTTAAGTCACTGAAGATACATATTGGGTTTATAAATAATTATATTTTCTTTTTATTCAATATTCTTATTGTATAATAATTTTAAATTAAATTTATTCATTTTTCTTTTTGACAAAAAAAAATCATTTTTAGTCCTTTTAATTTTTTTTTCACTTTTAGTCGCTATTGTTGACTCATACAATTGAGCCTACGCTTGGATCCTCACACTTAGAAAATTTTCAAACACTACAAAGAACAAAGTAAGGTTGGCATGAAAATAAAGTATAATAACAGAAACCTAAAGTTGAAAAGAATTAAAACGAATAAAAATGGAGAAGATTCATAAATAACTTGTCATCTATTTGGTGGAAATCTAATAAGAGAAAAAATGAGATTCACCACAAGTCTCATGGAGAACTTGATGAGAATTAAGTATTCTTAGCTTAAGAACAAGTAAAGACAATTCTCTCAATTGCTTGTATAGCAGGTTTTACAAATGAATCATAGTTGTTTCAAATTAGTTAGGGTCAAACTTATATATTGATCCTAAGTACAATTTAGGCCACGAAACAGATTATGCGAGAAAGCATGTTGACTAATAGTGCGTCTAAGAGGGGCGTCCAAAGGAGGTTCCATCCAAAGGGCCCAGGCGCCATCCAAACTATATACGTCCAAAGGCTCCAAATGCCAGACACGTCCAAAGCTCTAGGCTTCTTTACAAATGAAAGAAAATTATAGAAACTATACAAAGGTTTTACAAGCTACTCAAGTGCATTGTGAACAACCCTAAACTTAAATAGTGTTTCATTAGACGCTCCTTGCCCTTTAAGGAGGCTCATCTTCTTTTAAGCTTCCTTTTCAAGCCTCTTCAATCTCCCTCTGGTTATGGGTCCTTGAAAGGCTTCAATCTCTTCATGCTTAGTGTCCTTTATATGCTCTTCTTGCCTTCTTGGATTCGTATAATACTCCTTTTCTTAAAAAGAATTTGTCCTCAACTTTAGGTTGTCCATACTTGAAAAAAAATGAGACAAGTCAGCAACATAGAAACTATTACTACCCTCATAATGTTGGAGCATATCCAAGACATAAGCATTATCATTGATCCTGTGTAACATTGTGAAAGTTCCATCCCCTCGAGGAAAAAGTTTAGACTTCCTTATGTTAGGGAATCTCTCATTCCTTAAGTGAACCCAAACCAAGTCTCCTTCTTCAAATACCTTTCCCTTTTTGCCTTTGTGGACACGTCTAGCATACTGTTCACCCTTCTTTTCTATATATGCATGAGCTTTCTCATACAATTTGTCACAAATTTTTAGAAAGATCATCCTGATTAACCATGACTACTCCATTAGGCAAGGGTAACAAGTTCGAAGGAGACAAGGGATTCAAACTATATACTAACTCAAAAGGGTAGTATGATGTAGTATCGCTGACTACCCTATTGTATGCAAATTCAATATGAGAGAGCCATTCTTCCCAAGATTTCAGAATTTTCCCCACAAAACACCTTAAGAGTTAGGACAAGGTCTTATTTACTACTTCAGTTTGCCGATCCATTTGCGAGTGGAAAGTGGTGGAGAAGAGTAGCTTGGTGCCAAGCTTACTTTAGATGGTTCTCCAAAAATGGTAAAGAAATTTGGAGTCCCTATTTGAGACTATGGTCTTAAGAAGACCATGTAGTCTTACCATCTCTTTAAAGAATAAATTAGCCACATGATATGCATCATCAACCTTATGACAAGGTATAAAATGGGTCATCTTAGAAAATCTGTCTACCACCTTTAGATCTAGGTAAGCCCAAAACAAATTCTATAGAGATATTCATCTAACATGAGGTAGGAATAGGAAGTGGGGTATACAACCCATTCAGCAAGACCTTGGATTTAACCATCTTGTACACCAACCACCTTTCACAAATGTGATGTGATGCATATCTTTCCTCATCCGAGGCTAGTAAAGGTGCTCATGCAAGACTTTATACATCTTACATTGTCCAAAGTGCCCCATTAGCCCACCTTCATGTTCCTCTTTGACTAGCAATTATCTAATCAAACTCCTAGCCACAGATAACCTCATTTTATTTAAATAAGAATCATTCATGCCTAAAGAAGTTTGCATTGTCCGAATTGGCACAAGGTTCATAGGCTTCCTTAGAGAATCATCCCCACAAACAATTTCCGAGTCGGGCAGAAAGTGCTCTTGTTTAATTCACGCTTAAAGCTCATTACAGGTAAGCTCCATTTTAGATGGGATGGACCATTTGTTATCACTAATGTTTTCCCTCATGGTGTAGTTGAATTAAAAGATGAACCTACAAACAACAACTTCTAAGTCAACAGGCATCAATTAAAGATCTTCTATGAAGGGCCGACACAGGAAATGGGTAAGGTGGAAAGCATATCGTTGATGGAACCAGCCTATTGGATGACACACCTTAAGCGAAGCCTCATAACCCCCTTGTGTCCATGACATGCATTGAGGACAATGCATCATTTGAGTGTGTGGGGGAGGGTGTAGATTATGTCCTGACTTTGTGTGTGTGTGTTGCATATTTTGTTTTCTCTGCTATTTTGATTTTTGTTCTTGTTTGTTTTTACTTCTAATTTTTATACTGAGTCTGGGCCGACTCTGGGTCCATTTTTGTAGGGGCCGGGCCGACTTCAGTTTCATTTCATTTTTCCTTTATTTCTGTTTTTGATTTTTGGTTTTGTTTTCACTCTGCCTTGTTTCCTTAATTGTTTTCCTTTTGCTTTTTGATTCCTAATTGTGGAGAAAAAGGAGAAAAGTGTTCTTTGAAAATTTTTGGATTTCTATAGTTTGAATAAAACAAGAGGCAGTGCGTAATCTTGGATAAGAAGTTTTTCAAACTTGGTAGGGAATGAAATCTTTGCATCTTTAGGCAGTAAGTGATTGAAAAATTGAAAAGATAAACCATTAGTGGAAGAGCAATTTATCCGTGTAAGAAATTTTGAGCCTTGTCTATAATGATGGCTTTGCATCTTGCCATTCTCTTCTTTCTTGTGTGATTTTTGTATCCATGTTGCTATGTTACTCTAGATTTTGCCTTGACTCTTTGGATACATCTTGTTTCACATGCATGAGTGACATGATCTAGGTCATTTTTATTTACAAGCTATTAGCCAAATGGACCTTCCATGTAAGTTAAATCCCTTGTTCACCCTTTATGAGCTTATATAACCATTCTTTCTTATGTGACAACTCATTGCAAGCCCAAAAGCTGGAAAACTATAATCAACCTCAACCTTAGGGTCCGAGGAGCCTTGGAAATTGTTTTGGGAATAGGTCTCGCATAAGTGTAGGGGTGAAAACTGGAGGCAATGCGAGAGTGGTACATTTGGAAAAGGAGGAAAAGGATCAATAAAAAGAAAAGAAAGGGGTATGAAAAGAAAAGAAAAATGCAGAATGAATCAAAGAAAAGAAAAGGTAGCAAGAGCAAAAAGTTGCAAGAAAAATGCAACACAAGGCCACGAAATAAAAAGTGAGAAAAAGAAAACATATATATATACAAAGGGAAGAATAGAGCAGTGAGCAAAAATGCTCTCAAAAGACTCGTAGTGTCTTGGGGGATAGTCTTCATGCTTACGAACTCATTCCCCATTGCTCCTCTCTCCCTTGTGGTTATCAAAGCTCACTTTACCATCTTGTATCCTACCTTTACCCCTAGCCACGTTACAAGCTTGAAAGCAAGTCCTATTGATCACTAATGCATGTGTTTTTGAAGGTGTAGAAGGAGAGGCTAGTCAAAACTTGGTAGTGCTGGCTAACATAGGATGTTTGAGTATATACAATCCCAAACACTTGAGGGATTGAGAGAATATGCCTTGAGAGAGATCTGCCACTTCTTAGTTACTCTTTAAGGTTTGTAGGTTGCTTGTAGCTTCCATAGATTGTTTGAATACCTTGATTCTAGGATGAATGCATGCTAAATTTGTTTTGGCAAACTTGAGAAGTCTAATTACAAACTTCTACAATAAAGTTTTCTCTTTCATTTCCTTGATGATCAATTCTGATTTTACCTAAGAGTGCAAAAGTGTAAGTGTGAGGATCTGATAAGTCATATTTTATACACCTCATAAAGGCTTAAGATTGATATTATTGAGACTATTTGGCAACTAAGAATCACATTTTAACTAGGATTCAGATTATTGGCCTAGAAATAGGGAAAATATAAATATATGCTAAATCAGGGATCTTAGCTAATAAAAAGATTGGATTCTTTTTGTAGGCCAATCCAAGAGAGTCTTGGCCCAATAGAAGCGTCTTGGCTTAGAAGGACTTGTCTTGGCCAGACCCGTTCCTTCCCAGCCAAGTCCAGCTTCAAGGCCCAAGTCACTCCAAAGGCACTTGTGTAAGTCGTAACCATTAGGGAGATGATAGGGAAAATCAGGAATTGTAATTTTGTTAGGAGTTAGTTACGAAAAAAGCTTGTAGAGAAAGGAACGAAGTACGTGTATTAAAAGGGATGCAAGATCTTAAGAACGTGGTTGTTGAATTCAAAAATCACTTGTATCACATACGCTTCATCCTCTCGCTCTCGTTCCATTCCCTTGGTGGTACACGGTGCTTCAGTAAGGCGTCTTGTTGATTGAGGAGGTACAAGTCTATAGTTTGAGAAGTTGGAAGTTATGAAAGGAGATCGCTTAATATAGCTGACATACTCTGGTAGACTAAATCCTCAGTGCTCTAGCCATCTCCAATGAACCACTGCCATTCTTCCATGGCGATCATTGTGGAAAGTAGAATCCATGAATTCACATAACCTTGTAACAATACTCTATTTCAGTAATACAATTGATTTGCATTTCTTCATATCTGTTTATGAATCCTACATTAATTTACTTTTTTCTTGTGTCACAATTGTGCATTTGTGAGAGTGGATCATGTTAGGTTAGGCTGATTGGAACCGATCTAACAACTTAATTAGGTAATCGATAAGTGAACCTAAAGTCAACCACGTACATACTCCCTTCCAACTAATGAGGTAGCGATTGTGTAAATCATCGATCGGCAACGGATGAACGTTTGCTGATTGTCGTAAGAACTCTAGGTTGGGTTGGAATCATAATCTTGAGAAGAGAACCGAGAACCAAGAACTGATTATTTGTTGAACCTTTGTGTTGATGCAATAGATATCATAGTTTAGTTAGTATGCATTTATTTTCCTTACTTAGTTTATTTTCTATCCTACTCTACATTCTAGCAACACAAATCCCTCGTTTACATTCAACCAAGTCAATAGTCTGAGTTTGAGTCAGTCTGACTCCAGTCTGAGTCGTCTCAATCCAAGACAGAGTCAGCATTCTACGTACCCTTAGTATTTTGCATAAAACTCTTATTTCCATATTAAGTCATAATTGAGCACATTGTGCCCTTGAGAAAACTGACCTAGGGTTGTACTATGCTATAGTTAGCTCTAGTTTTATTTAATAAAGCCACCACGACACAAAGATTATCAATACCCTCCAGCTGCATGAGCTGTTCATCAGGGAAATCATCTCTTATGGGTAAAAGGTCAATTCTCTTCTCAATTCTGCTTAAGTGGTCAGCTACTAAGTTCTCCGCCCCATTCTTGTCTCTAATCTCTATATCAAATTCTTGAAGGAGAAGCATCCAACAAATCAATCTCGGCTTTGCATTGGGCTTCTTCAACAAGAATTTTAAAGCTGCATGGTCAGAGAAAATAACAATCTTGGAGCCAAGCAAATAAGAAATAAATTTATCTAATGCAAAAACAATATCTAAAAGCTCCTTTTCAGTGGTGGTGTAATTAGCTTGGGCCGAATCCAATGTGCAAAAAGCATAAGTTCTAACATGTGAATGCTTTCCAACTCATTGGCCTAAAACTGCCCTAAGTGCCAAGTTAGAGGTATCACACATGAGCTTAAAAGGAAGCTCCCAGTTAGGTGCTTGAAGGATGGGAGTAGTGGTAAGTCTTTTTTTCAAACGACATCCTAGTGTAGGCAATGTGCCAAACCAACAAGTGAAGGTGGTCTTGTGTTGATTTTCCGATGTAATATGAATCTACATATACCCTAAAAAGTCATCTAGAAAACAATAATGGGATTTACCTGCCAGCCTCTCCAAAACTTGATCAATAAATGGCAGAGGAAAATGGTCCTTGCGAGTTGCTTGATTTAGCTTTTTGTAGTCTATGCACACTCACCACCTGTTCTGAATTCTGGTTGGAACCAGTTTATCATTCTAGTTTTCTACCATAATCATCCTAGATTTCTTAGGAACAACATGCACAAGATTGACCTACTGACTGTTTGAGATGAGGGTAAATGATCCTCCTATAAGTAGCTTCATGACTTCCTTTTTTGACAACATCTAGAATGGTGGGGTTCAGCTGCCTCTGTGGTTGCCCCACAAGTCGAGCTTCCTCTTCCAATAGTATCTTGTGCATGCATATGGAAGGATTAATCCCTGGAAGGTCAGCTAGAGACCAACCAATGCTTTTCTATGCTTACTCAATACATGTAACAACCTCTCCTCTTGCTTAGACTGGCAGTTTGGCTATGATGATTGGAAGCTTTTGGTCGTCCTCTAGGTAAGCATACTTCAGGTGCTCAGGCAATGGTTTCAACTCTGCAGTTGATGAGGGAGGTAGGGGATGTTGAGTGTGTACTTGGCTGTCGAGAGTAGACTCGGCTGTCGGGAGTAGGCACGACTGTCTGGGTGGAGACTCGATTGTTTGACTGTAACTTTTATCACTTCTCCCACTTTTGCCACCTCTAGTCCTGCACCTCAAGGTCAAGGTGGTCATTGGCCGTCGAATCCGCAATACCAAGGGCCATCGTTCCAACAATAACAACAATAGAGAATGCCACCTCAAGGCAACTCACCATTCTAGAAGACCTGATGAAGCAGTTAGCAACAAGTAATCTAGAGTTCCAATAAAACATGAACTCCAACAATATGTAGTTCCACCAAAACATGAGCACCACCATCTAAGACCTCAAGACACAAATAGGACAGGTAGCAAACACTGTGAGCCATTTACAGTCGATTGGGCCCGACACCTACCATCATAATCAATTCCAAATCCTAGGGGGAATGCGAGCGTAGTAACTTTGAGAAGTGGTAAAGAATTACCACAAATAATGCTACAAGAGCCGAGACCGACTAATACTGACAATGACCTGGATGCGACTCACAAGTACCTCAACAAGAGAAATCTGTCTCATTGCCATTTCCAACCCCGAACTTCGTCAGCAAGGAAGCTTGAGACTGATGAGGAGCTGTTAAAGATGTTCCGAAAGGTGGAAATTAACATTTCACTCCTAGATGCCATAAAGCAGATTCCCAAGTACGCAAAATTCCTCAAGGAGTTATGTGTGCAGAAGAGGAAGAAAATGAAAGGATAGATGGAATTGGGAGGCATAGTGTCGGTGTTGACCAAAAATGAGGAATTCATTACTGGAGCACAACAAACATTGCCGAATAAGTGCCGAGACCCTGAAATTTTCTTTGTCCCATGTACCACTGGCAACTGTACCTTTGTCCATGCCATGTTGGACCTAGGAACTTTAATTAATGTCATGCCAACATCAATCTACAAATCCTTGAATTTTGGTGATCTAGAACCCACTAGGATGTCGATACAATTGGCAAATAGAAGTGTTGTTTAGCCTTTGGGCGTTCTCGAAGATGTACTAGTCCAAGTTAATGAGATGATCTTGCTAGACGACTTTTATGTGTTGGATATGGAGGATGAGACATCAGGGAAGGGATCCACCTTAATCTTGGGACGACTATTCCTAATGACTGCCAGAACAAAGATTGACGTGCATGTCGAGATGCTCTCAATGGAATTTGGTGACACTCTAGTGCATTTTAATATTTTCGAAGCTGTGAAGCACCCCACTGAAGACCATTCACTCTTTGGCATAAACCTAATTGATGAACTAGTTGAAAAGCACTCCCAATTAGACACAGGCAATGATGATATTTCAAATTTTGTAGGAGACACTGAAGTATTTGACTGCTTAGGGTCTACAATAGATGAGTATGATGAACTATTGGTAGTACACTTTCCAACTTCGAGGATGATATCATTGACCTTGCCAACTTGAGTCAGGAGGCTGAATTGCTTGATTTATTAAACCAAGTATGCAAGTATGAAGACCTCAAGTCTTGGGTCTCCATGCTCCCCTTCATGTTAATGCTCACATCACAACTAGAGGAAGGGAGTAATTTGAAGCAAATGATCGTTAAGTCATCCTTAGGTGGGTTATTTATAGGGTTTTGGAGTAGGTCTTTACCCAAAGGTTAAAAGAAATTATTTAGACCTTTGATCCATGTGGTTTATTTACCCTTTGGACTTTAAGGGTTTCATTATCCATATGATAGTAGGGATTTTGGAGTTTGTGTGACGATTAGGATTTCTTTCGGAACTATAATTGGTGTTCTGCCTAAAAAATATGTTGTCACACTGAAAAGCGTATCAACGACACTAGCTCAACTAACTATATCTATAATTGTTTACCAACTTCTCTAAATTTATCCAATCATCAAGTTGTTTGCTAAAATAAGTAAGGGCTATAAGATATTGGATCTTGATCACTTTCAAGGTAGGATTTCATTACATACCATTTTTTGATTTTGTTTGATTTCAACATAGGCTTATTTTTATTTTATGACAAAGTTGTCTCATTTTATTGATGAGGATAACCTTTCTCTTCAATTCCACAAGCGTCTTGAGAACTAAAGCAAGTTTTTACACCAATTTTAAAAAATTCATTCGTAATACTAGGGAATGTGTTGCCACTTTCATTATTTCTCTCAATTCTCTAAACCTCAAGCTTTAATATAATGCCACTTTGTTGGACAGAGAATAAAAGATGGAAAAGGATATTAAATATAACTGCTTCTCATTACTTAATGCTATATTATAAGCAACTAGTAAATGGTTAATGTCACACGACCTTTCACATTACAAGACTTGATATTATAGTAATTCATGACCTTTTAATTTAAATAACTTACACAACTTTTTCTCTTTGTAAATGTTTCTTATGAAACTCTTATTTTTGAAGCATTTGTGTGAAGTTGGACTAAGGAAGCATAAAATCCATCTTTGACACTAACGAGTGTTTCGTGACTTCCCTTCTCCACTATAACTCCATCCTTCATAACAGCAATCAAATCTGCATTTTTAATTGCAGATAGACGATGTGAGACAACCACAGTAGTCCTATTCACCATGACTTTATCCAATGCATCTTGAACAACTCTCTCTGACTCAGCGTCTAATGCACTTGTGGCTTCATCTAGCAGTAATATCTTTGGACTTTTAATTATAGCACGTGCAATGGCTACCCGTTGCTTCTGCCCACCAGATAATTGGGTTCCCCTTTCTCCTACGACAGTATCATAACCCTGTGAAAGGTGAAAAAATGTTAAGCAAAGCACAATTAAAAGTGTGAACTGTTCACCTAATAGAGCAGAAGTATATTTGAATCTGTTGCAAACTCATAACGCAAAAAAAGCTGAAAAATTCTTTTGCAGGGTTTTATTTTATTGTTGATTTTACCTGTTGTAAGCTACTAATGAACACATGGGCATTAGCTAGTTGTGCTGCAGCTGTGATTTCTGCTTCAGTTGCATCACCTCCCTTTCCATAAGCAATATTATCACGAATAGTGTCATTGAACAACACTGGCTCTTGGCTTACAAGACCCATTTGCTGCCTAAACCACTTGAGTTGTAACTCTCCAATTTGCATACCGTCAAGTGTGATTTCACCTGAATCAGGATCATAAAATCTCTGCAACAAGGCAATCACTGTGGATTTGCCACTTCCACTTTCACCAACAAGGGCCACTGTCTGAAACATCAATTTTGATAATAACCATTAGTAGCAACATGCATGCATTTTAGCTGCCCTATGCATTGAAACAAGATGAGTAAGGGTAACATATTTTCGAATACACTTTTTTAATACACACTTTAAGTTAATTAAAATTTATTAAAAATTACAAAATTATGAGCGAGACTTGTTAAATAGAAAATAACATTTATAAAATTTCATGATTTTTAACAAGTTCCAGCCAAAAGTAGAGTATGTATTAAAAAAGTGGATGAGGAGTGTATTCTGAACATTTCTCTTAAATGGTGTTTATGCATAGAACTCAAAACTTTACTTTGCCAGAATGGATAGCCAAACTAAGGTCTCGGAAAATCTGTATCTTTGGCCTAGATGGGTACTTGAAGCTCACATGACGAAACTCGATTTCTCCCTTAACACTGTCCAGTGTGGTACCAGACTCATCATTTGGATCTATCTTTGACTTCTTATCAATTATTCCAAATATGGAAGCAGTAGCTGACTTGGCTTTGCTAGAATCAGGAGAAATTGAGCTAAATTGGGAAACTCCAATAGATGTCATAGTTAAAGCAAAGAAAACCTACAAAACATAATTGTTTACAATTTTAAGAAGGGAATAATGGAAAGTAACACTACACTTTTTATTCCTCAAAAAGTTAACAATGACAGAGTTAATAAGTACTCGAAAAACATCTGGGAACGATGTCTCTCCCGCATCCACAAGTCTAGCTCCTGCATAGAAGATAGTTGCATAGACACTAAATAGTAAGAAAAATGAGAACCCAAATCCTAATCCACTGATCAACCCTTGCCATATTCCTGTTTTCATGGGGTCTTCACATTTCGTCCTGTACAATTCCATGACCTTTTCTTGAGCACAGAAAGAAGCTACCATTCTTATATTTCCAACTGCATCCTTAGCAACTTGGCTTGCTTCCTCGTACATCATCTGTTGCACCATCCATTACTACATTTTTACTCCAAGTAAAATAATCGAATTTTGGTTTTAGTTTTTAAAAAATATTTTTTTTATTTTCATATCTCAAAAATATAAATTTTTTGTTTTTTGTCTCTATTATTATTATACGACACTGATTAATTATTTATAATCTAAAAAAATTAATTGATCATTCTAGATGACACTCACTAGTGTATGTTATATTATATCTACATGTGACACCTCCAAAAATTTATGTAGATTTCTAAAATAAATATTATTTATTTTTCTTACAATAAACATTAGGAATAAAAATAGTGATTTTACTACATGTTTGGGTAGTTTCTAGTTGCAAGTTTAAAAATTTTTAAAAATCAAAACTAGTTTTTTATTTTCCGTTTTAATTTTTTTGGTTTCAAAAAATTAATTTTAATTTAAAATAATCTCACTTTGAAATTTTTCTGTCTTATTAAAATTAATTTGTGTGTTTATTGGTAGCAATGGTGGTGGTGGTAGCTAGAACTGGCAAGTAGGACCAACCAGATGACCCGATGCGTCTGGCTAGCCTAATTGTCCGATAGGTTAGGCTAGTCAAGTGGCCCAATAGGACAAGCTAGCCTAGACTCTAAAATGTAGTGCAAAAGAAACTAGGCTAATTTGGTTTGGCTCGATTGACCTAGTGGGCTAGGCAAGACCTAAAAATTGTTGGCCTAAAATGAATTGGTCTATTTTGTCTTCACTTTTTTTTTCCTTTAGAAATTATAGAAAAAATAGGAAAAAAAAGTAGTGGGATAATTTTGCCTAGCTTGACGAGTTATAAAAAATGCAGTCCATTTAGTTTTTAGGTTAAGCAAGTGATAGTCATATTTGGTGAGGGTGGTGGTGACAATGCAGTGGTGATAGTGTTAATGGAGTGGGGACAATGGTGCCAATTGGTGGTGGTTATAAACTGCCAATGTTGGTGCTAATGATGGTAATGGTAGTAGCGACAGTGTCGGTAGGGTGGTGGTGGTGGTCTCGATAGGAATGGTGGTAGTGATGGCAGATTGTCGATATTAGTAATAATGGTAGTAGTGGTGGCAATGCAAATAAGGTAGTGATGATAATAGTGCTAGTGAGAGTGGTGGTGGTGATGACGAATCACTGGTAGTGGTAGTGGTAGTGGCAATTGTACTAGTAGTGGTGATGGTGATGCTAATGGGAGTGGTGGTGGCCATGTACTAGTATCGGTGGTGGCGATAGGAAATGATGGTAATGATGATAGTAGTGGTGTTGGTGGTGGTAGTGCCGGTACAATGGTAGTAATGTTGGTGTTCTTGTTGGTAGGGTGGTGGTGGTGGTTATGGGGGTGCTTGTGTGGTGGTTGTGGTACAAAGCAAATTAACAAAACCTTTTTTTTTTGTTTTGAAAATAAATATAAAATTATTTTGAAAGTTTTGTTTTGAAAGTTTCATTTAAAAACCATAAACTAAAAACTAGCAACCACCTAAAACAGACCCTTAGACTTTGGTAGGATGAAAATATAAATATTTCATAGGACCAAAATCAAAATATTCTCATTTTATACAAAGCAAAAACAGTAATTTTGAATTGGCTAAATTATACTTTTTGTCTCTTATATTATTGTCAAAATTCTTTGTGGTTTTTGTCTCCTAAAAGATTCCATGTAGTTCATTGACTTCTAAATTTGAGTTAATATTGTCATTCTGAAATAATGACTATTTTTTAATTTTGGAACACAATTTTCACTTGTTTTAAGTTATTCAACACATGAAATTTGTCTCATTATATTAATCTACATGAAAACTATGAAACTTAATTAATGTTTGAACAAAAAATGACTAAAAATGATGAAAAGTGACTCTCAAGACCATGTGAAAAAAAATCTAATATTAGTTTTTATTTTTCTGGTGCTCGTAAAGCTAACTTTTCACATAATTTTTATCTTGTTTATACCTCGTTTTGGTTGAACATTAGTTAAATTCTATAGTTTCATGTAAATAAATCTAATAAACAAGTTATACATCTTGAATCAGTAAAAAAAAACTTCAAAATTGTATTCCAACAAAAAAAAAAAACAATCATTATTTCAAAAAAATAATATTAACTCAAATTTAAAAATTAAAGAAGTAAAATGAATATTTTAAAAAATTAAAAGACCAAAATGAATTTTTAAAATAAGATAAAAGACTAAAAATATAATTTAACTTTTTAAATTTTAGAAGGATGAAAAATAAAAATAAAAATAAAAATAAAAATAAAAATAAAATTTACTTATTTTATACATATTAAAAATATATTTAAGTCAGAATTTTCTCGTATTATACCTATTAAAAACATAAAGATTTTAAAATAAATGCATTTACTTGCATAATAATGAAAACAAACTCACCTTTGCATCTTTGCTGAACCCCTTCATGAATTTCGTTTGAACATAGCCATTTGCTCCAATCAGGGGAATCAAGACAAGAATAACTAATGCCAGCTGCCAGCATGCAATGAAAGCAATAATCAGACCTGCCAAGGCACATGCTAAATTTTGGACCAATAGTCCCAGTGCATCACCAACAAGGGCACGCACAGAAGCAGCAACTGCTGAGAGCCTTGCACTAAGGGCACCACTTGAGTTGTTGGGCTCATCAAACCAACCAACCTCCATGTTGATCACTTTCTCAAAACATATTACCCTTATACGTTGGATTAACTTGCATCCAGCCACAGAAAAAAAATATGCTCGAGCTGGAATTACCAACAATGATGCAAGACCAAGGAGCACAAACATTAGTGCCCAAAACTTGGAGTCCTTTTTCATCTCATCAAATGGTTCATAAAATGTTTTCACGGCACTGGAAATAAACACACCAAATATGGGAAATATAACACCATTTGCTATGGCAGCTACACATCCAATCAGAAGAACTGGAATCTCTGGCTTGTTGAGGGAAGCAAGGCGATGGAGTGGAACCTCTTGTGCTTCTTCTTCGGGTAATGTGTCTTCGTCTTTAGGATCAGGGAGATTAACTCTTTGGGGTATACCTAAGGAAAGTGAAAATGAGTGGCGGCTACTACTCCCTATAGATGATCCCCTACTAATTGATCTCCAAAGTGACCTCTTTTCAGTTAACTGTTCGGAGGATTCCGCGGAAAGTACACTCTTGTTGTGAAGGTTTGTAGTTTCTTCTGATTCACTGTTTACTTCTTGTAAACGTATCAATTGAGAGTAAGCTCCGTCAGAATCCTTGAGTAATTCTGAGTGTGTTCCTGATTAACAAACACTTAAAAGTTATATGTACAAACAAAATTATGATGATTTGAATTCTATTCTCTATGCATAATGCATGAATCAGAATCAAAAGAATTAATCATCTGCTTGTGATCAAAGGTTGAATCAATGCAAAGAACTATATAATCGAAAACAAACATGTAATTATTTTTACATTATTATTCAACCACGAATGCTCATGTAATTGAGAAAATTGTTTACTTTTGTATTGGTTACTTTAAAAGTGGTGTCTAAGTTAATTTCTACTTAATAAAAATATTTATATTAACCTTGTATAAAAATTAAACTAAGAATTGGGATTATGAAATATACACAAGATTCTATGTTCTATTTTCTTACTTCATTAAAAAATAAATGAACTAAGAACCCATGATTTTCATAAAATTGTGTGATACCTTTTTCAACCACCTTCCCTCTATGAATTACCGCAATCATGTCAGCATTCCTCACTGTGCTCAAGCGATGTGCCACAACAACAGTAGTTCGGTTAACCATGACCCTGTCTAGAGCCTCTTGCACTATCCTTTCAGACTCTGCATCAAGGGCACTTGTAGCTTCATCCAGAAGTAGAATTTTCGGATCTTTTAGGATTGCTCTTGCTATGGCAATGCGCTGTTTCTGTCCACCAGAGAGTTGAGTTCCATGCTCACCAACCATTGTGTTGAATCCCTGCATGTCAAGGTAAAAAGCAAAAAAGTTCCTAACAAGTTCTAAGAATTCAATTACAAATCTAGACTCTGGCTAGAACCTAGAACCTGTGGCAGTTTATCAATGAATTTAGTAGCATTTGCAAGCTCAGATGCTGATCTTATCTCTTCAATTGTCACTTCATCCTTTCCATATGCAATGTTATCCTTAATGCTAGATGCAAACAACACCGGCTCCTGGTTAACAAGGCCAATTTTCCCCCTGATCCACCTAAGCTGAAACTCTTTCAGGTTAATGCCATCAATAAGAACTTCACCTGCTTGTGGATCATAGAACCTTTCTAGCAAACTGATAACCGTAGACTTTCCACTCCCACTTTGTCCCACTAATCCTGCACTTGTACCTTTAGGAATCTCAAGAGAAAACCCATCGAATATCAACTCCTCAGGCCTCGCTGGATAACTGAAAAAAACATCCCTCAACTCTATTTCACCTTCAATATCCTCTAATATTTTCCCATTTGGATTATAAGCATCAATCTCTGGCTTCCTCTCAATTGTTTCAAACATTTTGTATGCTGCAGCCTGACCCGCTGCAAAAGCACTTATGATAGGAGATGCCTCACCAAGAGACCTAAGATATGAAAAATAAATAAATAAATTATGTCAATTAAGTTTACGTATGAATAGATATATAAAAATGAAGCTACTTACACTGAAGCAGTTAACAAAGAAGCAATCACATTAAGGACCGTGCCCCATTATAATCCTTTTTCCATTATCATCTTTGCGCCAAACCACACAGCCAAAGCATAACCACAGAAAACAAGAAGCATAACTGTGCCAAGGGCCATGCCAGCAACGGAACCTTCATGAACGCCTGTTACGTAAGCTTCTACAAGAAATTTGCTATAATCAGACACTGCTTGTTTTTCCCCAGTAAAGGATGCAACCTGGAAATAAACAGGGGAAACAAAATATGAGTATCCTAGATAACACAATCAGACACAATAAGTAGCAAGATATAAGCATATTGAACTGAGAAATGATAGAATGATTTAAATATATTTTTAATCCTGTGCACGTATCATTGAGAAAAAATTACATTTTACTCCGGTGTTTTATTGAGATCGTAAACGATTTTATTGTCTTTTCTAACCCCTACAATAATCCCTTCAATTATTTGAAATATATTACATTTTTTTTATATCTAAATAATACATTACACTATGTATCCTGTCCCGCGAGCTTTAAAAAGGTAGGAGTATCATTATAATCTCAAGAAACTACGTACATATTTATTATTTTTGGTTAAGCTAAATTTAACTTTTATTTAAATTATTCATATCATCAATTGTATGTCAGCTATTATTCTCAAATGGTTTATGACGTGATATGTAAATACATGTCACATCACGAGAAAAAATACGTTTGAAGAAAAATTCTACTGTATTTCTATAATCTTGAAAAATTTTGGAAGAATTGACTTTTAGATTAATAGTATTTATGTTTTTGTTATATTATCATTTTGTTATCTATCTCGTGGTAAAATTAATATATATTTCAATTTAGCTTTTTCTTAAATAAATTTTTAAAAATTTTGAAAATTAAAATTATTTTAATATATTAAAAAAATAATTATTTCTAATAATGATAAAGATGAAAATATTTGTACAACAGTAATTATATTTTTTCAATTAGAAAAATGTAATTTTAAAATTTAAATTTAAAAGAAAAAATATTTTAATGTAATTCCTATTTGATTAAAATATTTATCTTTAAAATTTTGAAAATTATAATTATTTTAATTAAAAATTTTGATTATTTTCCGGTAACAAAAAAAATTAAAATATTTTTAAAACAGTAACTATATTTTTAATTAAAATAATTATAATTTTAAAATAAAACTATTTTAATTAGTTTAGAAATGAATTAAAATAAAAATTCACTAAACAACAAATAAATAATAGGTCAACCACTTGTATTTCTATTTATCTAAAAACCATCCGTTCCAAAACCTCGTTATTTGCCAGGAAACCCTAAAAACTCGCGATTTTTAAAACTTTTTAAATTTATTTGAACTATAAAATGTAAAAGTTTTTTTAACGACTGAAATCTTAATTGATGACATTAAATAACAAATATATTAAACATACAGTTCTTATTGAGCTAATTGTCTGTCCAACTAGGTGTGCAGCTTTTGCATAAGCAGCTTGACCTCGGGAAGCCATCCTGCCTTGGATGATGGCCATAGTAGCCCCTGACAAAATTAGGAGTGGAAGAATGGACATTATGACAACGGTTAGAAGCCACCCTTTGGCAAATGCTATCGCAAAGCCCCCTAAGAATGTTGCTATCAGCTGCACAAATTTCCCAACCTGTTTAAAAAAGGTAATACTCGATCAAAGTGGTTTCTTTTTTGCTATTAATTTGCATTCAAGTCCATAGTTCAGCTCTTGCAGCATGTAACAATATACCTTCTCTCCCATAGCATCTTGAATGAGAACCGTGTCACCTGATATTCTCCCAATCACCTCTCCAGTGTTTGTTTCCTTGTCGAAGAAAGCAACATCTTGTCTCAGTATAGTTTTCAAATACAATCCCCTTATTCGTGCAGCTTGTCTTTCCCCTGTGACCATCCAGCAAGTCACCTCTGAAAAATGAAATGGTTCTTTCAAGTTTGGCTGGATTTGTTAGACTCCAGTGGACTAATTTTAATTTTAAACTTAAATTTCTTTTTTGTTGAACAAATATTTCAGTTCTCACTTTTATTTTATACGATATTTTTTTTCTATTTTTATAAGAATTTCATTTAACTTCACACCAAAAATATAAATATAATTCAATTATTTATTTTTCATATATAATAAATTTGTTAAATTTTATAATAAAAATTTAATTACATATTTATTTGATCTTTGTACTTAAATTATTTTTATGCTTTAATCCCTATATTTAAAAATTGACCATGTCTTTGACTCTGTTACCTAAAATTTGTTGTACTATATTTTGGTTCGTATGAATAAGTGTATTTTAATTCAATACATAAAATTGCTACAAAATAAAAATTAATAACATAAAATCGTACAAATTTTGTAGCATATTAAAATCGCCACAAACTTGATGTGCTTTTTTAATTTTATGAAAGTAATTTATAACATTTGGTTTTACATAATCAACTTTTATTTTGTAACAATTTTATTTAATGGATTAAGCCACATATGTAAAGATTAAAATAATATAAAAGATATATATATAAGAATTATAATAGATAATTTTGAAATATAAGAATCAAAATATAAAAATAATATAGAGATCAAATAAATAATTAAATCTATAATATATATATATACTTTAGCATATAAATTTTTATTAATTTACGATGTAAAAAGTTAATCTCTTGTAATTTCCAAACCTTCCACTTTTGATCATTCGTGGGAGTTGCTGATATAAAAACTTCACGTGTAAGTGTCTTCAAATGAAGATTAAGGAAAGGACTAGAAATGGAAGATTTAGACTTTACTGATAATAAACAAAAAGAGACTGCAGTGAAAATATCTGTAACGACAAAAAAGAAATAAAATTAAGCCTTAATTTTATTGTGAAAACGAAAAATCGCAGTGATCTTAATACTTACGGAGGAACGCTGCGATCCCAGATCCTATTGCCAAGTATACAAATTTAAGAGAAACCTGAAATTTTATCACATAACCGTACCATGTCAATCGCAGTTTGCACACAGCCAAAGATCATCGTAACTGAATAACTCTAAACAGGGGTTCAAAAACATATTTACAAAACCTCACTCCGCAACAAAGACAGATTCACTATTATTTGTGGAATAAATTATCAATTTCATTTATGAAACATCACTCTCTCCTGTTAGAAATTACTAAACAAAAAAGTTAATATATGAATAGTTTATTCATTATTAGTAGATCCGAGATTAACATTTACCCTTGATACTTTTTCCACTAGGTTGGGGCTTTCCTGGTTACTACCGAAGGTGTTAATTATTTGACCAAATAGTAACGTCATAAGAGGAAACCCCAAACCGTTTCCAATGCCACCAATGCTTCCAACAACCATCAAGAAAATGTCAGCGGAGTCAGCAAACGCAAACAGCTTGCGAAATGGAACCGTCTCGGCGTTTTCCTTTTGTTTGCTCTGTTCTTTCTTTTCCCCGTTTGCAATGCTTTCTTCAGGGTTCCCGTTGCCATCCATGTCAAGATCAGTGCTTCCTGTGTTCCAACACTGCAAAACTAAAGTAACACACAAAATTAGCGCCTCAGGAAACATTAACGCCTCTAAAACAGAGCAAAAAGTGTAAATTCATGAGTGTTCTGTTAATAAATTATTACTTCTTGAAACGTACTGTTTTGGTGGAGAAACAAGAGCGCTCGTTTGAATTAGCCGATGTAGACAAGAAACGAAGGATGGTAAACGTGTTTCATTTTGTAACCTGGCCAACGAAAGAATGAATTGAAAGAATGAATGATTTGCCACTCTCTTTTTATTAGGAAAGTAATGGAAATAGTAAGAACGAAGATGGAAGAAAAATGTTGCACTGCTTAATCCCAAAGCTTCAAAGCAGAAGTTTGGGTAAAATATATAAAAATGAAAAGAGAGAGAGAAAAAGACCAATGGTCAAAACTAAATGCTTATAACATTGTGGAATTCACCAGAGTTAAAAATTCTACAAACTTATAATTCACATCCGTTGCGACTCAATGGGAAGTCTATCAATATGAACAAACCTGTGTGATTAAACGCAGAAAGAAAGAAGGAAAAGAGAGAGTTGTTGAGAAAGATTTATTCAACCTAGAAAATGAAGAGTAGAAGAGGTGGAAAAAATAGCCATACCTGAAAATGAAAGACTGGAACTACTACTTTTTCCCACACGTTATATGTAACTATTTTTTTTTTTTTTTTCTACTTTATAACTTTTCTCCTTTATCTATCTTAAAGCAAAAAAAAATTGTATTACTCGTTTATCTTTTAAAAATTTATTTTAGTCTTTAACTCTCAAATTTGACTAATGTTGTATTTTTGAAAAATAATTATTTTTATTTTAAAATACGATTTTAAATTATTTTTTGATTGATTCAAAATATGATACTTATTTCATTTTTATATTTATTTAAAGTGAACAATGAGAACAACCAAATCAAAACGGAATCTTAGCATATAATAAATGATGAAAGTTATAATTTAACATTTTTTTATCTTATTCACAGTCCATAAAGTAATTATTAGTTTTCTTTGGAGATTGTGAGTTCATCAAATAACAGGTATTTTTCTCTCATTATAGTTTTTCTATACCTAAGGTATATGATTCAAACCCGAACATTTTAGTTAACAGATACAAGCAATTACCACTTGTGGTAACATGTTGATATATACCTAGTTATTATTAATTAAAGTGCGGGTAAATCTTAAGATATATTCCTCATTTAATAAATTTTCTCAAATAAAAAATTAATATATCAAATTATTGAATAATTAGTGTTCATACATATTAATTTGGTTAAATTAATTTTATTTCTTTTTTATGGTTTAAATATGTTTTTATTCCTTTAATTTTAGGCCATTTTTTAATTTGGCCCTCTAAATTAAAATTTTTGTTTTTTGTCTCATAATTTCACAAATTGTTTGTTTTATCTTTCAACATGATAAATGAAGTCTAACTTAGCAAATGTCATATATGCTCACTTAATTACATCTGCCAGGTCAAATGTCCTTTTACACATCAAAAAATCTTTAATAACACATACATCAGAAGACTAAAACAAGAAATTTTTAAAATTGAGGGATTAAACCAATAATTTACCAAATTGGGGGACTAAAAGATAAAAGTTTTAATTTGGAGGACCAAATTAAAAAACACCTAAAATTAAATGACTAAAAACATATTTAAACCGTTTTATATATATATATATATATATATATATATATATATATATATTATTCAATTTTCTATCTCTTTTTTAAAATGTTTGATCTAATCTTCTATTTTTTTTAAATGTTTAATGTTGTTCATCCATCCAATTAATTTTTTCATTAATATCGTTAGTGTGAATTTGGACGAAATGACAACATTGAATACCTTTAAAAAAATTAGTGAACCAAATTGAACTTTTTAAAAGTAAAGGGATTAAATTGAATATTTTAATAATAGAGAGACCAAATTGAATAATAATGCATCTAAATAATTTATATTTTTGACTATCAAGACAAATTTGATTTTTTCATGGATCCTTTTCAATTTTAATCACTATTTTAAAAGTTAGACTAGAACAATAGATTCAACCAGTCTCACTAGTAGCTAAACTGGTGATCGATCCATTAACTTAAAAAAAAAACTCAATTCATCTCATAAGTGATAAAAATCGATTAAACCAATTCAAAATTAATAAAATAAACTAGGAATTTTTTCAAAAAATTTCATTGTTTTTTTTTGTTATTATTTTATTTTAATGAAAACAATTTTAAGATAAATAAAAGCACTTATTAAAATATTACATATAGGTATAAACTATTTTTTCAATTATTATTTAATTTGATCCTTTTATTCTTTTTAAAATGTTCAAAATGGTTTCTCTATTTTTTAAAATGTCCAATTTGATTTTTTAATTTTCAAAAAATGTTAACTATTGTCCCTAAGTTTGATTTCATTACATCGTTAGTGTCAATTTGGATGGAAGGTTATATTGAAAAAATACTTTTACTATTTATACCTCTTAATTTCTTAGTACACCTCCTTTCTCCTTTTTTTGCTATATAATTTTGCTTAAATACTCTTATCTTTTTATTGATTTTTTTTTTCAAATTATCGTGCATTTGGTTTACTCCATTTCTTCTTGTCTCTTGGAAACCCTCTTTCACTAAAGCCCTTTTATTTCTTTGCACATTCTCTCTAGAAATGGTCTTTTCAACGACCTTCCACAATTCATGTCATCATCATTCCTCCATTCCTCTCACTAGCATTTTTTGTGACACCATTTATCTCCGATACTAATAAATACTAATAAAATAAACTTAAAATAAATTGAAACTTGAAAGCATACATCAACTAGTAAATGATTCACAAATGATCTAGTCATATACAACAATTGAACATAAACACGCATCTCTATTGGCACTTCAAAGGCCAATTTCTAATGCGATAAAATATAAACTGACTATGCAATCGTAAAGTAATTATAAAAAAAGTGTCTCGATGTCACATGTTCTATCATAGTGTAACCCAAAAACAAAAGTAAGAACAAAAGAAAAGGGGAAAGTAGTAACTAGGGAGCCCTAACTCAACCCTCATGCTTCTTCTCAACGTTACTTACAAATAGTGTTCAACCTAAACACAAAGAACACACAACAAAAAGGAAGTGAGAAATGTATCTCATTCAAGCTCACACTATGAGCACAACATAAGCAAAACGACGTATAATCAGCATACCATAAGAAATCACAATTATCAAACATTGATAAACAAGTATGCACATGAATATTTGAAATGCACTCCTAGTACTACTCCGTATGCCATGTGGTATCAACTCTAATCCAAGAAGTAGGACATGGGAAACCCTGCTGATCTCTGTGGTTAACCATACCATGCTAGCATGATATCCCTTTGGTACCACGTCAAGTACTACTCGCCTTACATCGTTAGATCTAGCACGTGGGATTAGTCACGACCACTAGAATTCTTCCGTACCCAATAGGTCCCAAGAGGTTTAGTGACTTTACCATTCAAGTTTGCGTCTACATTCCTTACACATACTTGTCTCATTAGATGATGCATGAATTTGGTTCAATTAAATCATTATTTTCTCTTTTCCACATTGGGCTGATGAGAACTATTCTTACCTCTCACAAGTTAGGAACTTCATCTCTCAACCCATCACATGCCACTTTTCAACATTGGGTCAATGAGGACCATTCTTGTATCTCACATGCTAGACAACTCATCTCTCAACTCATCACGAATTAGTGGGTACCATTCTAGCCCCTCACATGATAGATTATTCAGTAGGTAAATGTCCCTAGGGTCCATCCTTGTCTCTCAAGGACTAGGTTACCCTTCACATTTATCCTTAAATATCTCTCTGGCCCATTTTCGTCTCTCACAAACTAGGTCGCCCTTCGCATTTATCCTTATTACTTGTTACTCATTTTTATATCACATATCGTTGTTTTCAATGCAATTTCAACAATAACAAGAGTAGTATATTTTGCACAAGCATATAAGTCAACAAAAAAGTAGTAAATTCAATTAGAACACCAAAAGCTCATACAACATAGATAGGATAGCATGGGCATGCTCCCATTGGCATGAGCATGCATAGTCAGCGTGATTCTACACGAGTGTGTACAAAATTTGCACGAGCATGCTTAGATTCTACATGGACATGCACAACTTGAACGAACTATTCTTCTCGGGCACGGCCATGCTCGATATCCTACTATCGAATTTTCTTGGATTTTCGCCCAAAAATTCGAATCTAAAAGGGAACCTACAATATCTCTATATTTTGCATACACACAACCAACTACACACAATAAATTCCATAAATGAACAATATAAACAAAACCTAGTCTAGGGAGCTTAGCCCCCTTCAAAGAACATCACACAGTTTATAGTTTAAAAAATCAATTGTATGATTATCAATACTCTTAACAAAAGGAAGGGTCTTGATCTATAGAGTTCAACCCCTTTCAGATAACTCAAGGCACACAACTTTGGGGTTTATGAAAACCTTAAACCCATTACCACAAGATTAAGAGTCTTGTACTCCATCATTTGACACAAACAAGAAACCACAAACAAACAATAGGAAAACAACTAAATACTATGTCAATTGATAAAGACAGTCAAACACAAACACTAAGCGGGGTCCAAGGCCAACCCCTTTACGCATATTCATACCCATAGAAGTATAAACGTAGAGAACACATTGCTCAAGGTCATCTTCTTGTTCTATGGGGTTTCCTGTAGAGGTTCTTCCTCCATTCTGTAGACTTGAAATCAGGTGTTTAGGAAAACTAACTCAACAACAAAGGTCTTTCTAGTTCCTATGGTCACTCCTTTATATAGCCCTAAAATGGGCCTTATATCTCCCACTAATAGCCCACATGAAACCCAAACAAAGGGTCCCACCTCTCTTGAGGAAGCTCTATGAGATAAGAAAGATTTAAACTATTTGGATTCTTTTGCATTAATCCCAACTTGTTTGGAGACTCTCTTGCCTTCCTTTGCTTGGTATCCAACTCCATATATAAGAGAAGGAAACAAAGTATGAGTTCATATTGCCCGATGTGAGACTTAAGTTATCCCTATCCTTATATAAGAAAAGGAGGTGAGGCATGAGCTTATGTTGTTCAATATGGGAGTTAAGCTCTTACTATATTTAAATAACTTATTTTTCTTAATTTAAATAACCTATTTTTCTTAATTTAACTAATTAAAACTCAACCTCTATTTCTCCCAAATATTTAATTATAAAAAATTGAACCACTTATCAATAATAATTAATAAAATACAATATTTACAAACAATAATAAAATATAATAAAAATTGGGGAGTTACAAGTTTGTGAATTGAAGGTGGTGAAGGCAACTAATACTCGCTTGTTTACACATGTTAGATTAGATATTAGTTTATGAATAAGAAAAGCAAAAATAAAGTTGTAGTAAGATAAAAAATACCTGAACTGTGTTTCTGAAAATTTATATATGTTCTCGAAATTAAGTTCTAAAACTAAAAATATAATTCTGGAATAGGTATAAATTTCCAAAAAGATAGTTCCGATAAAATACAAATAAGTTATACATAATGAAAACGAAAACACAAAGTAAGGATGTAGCTTCAGATAAAGTAATTGTCACAATTATGGATGAAAATGCAACTCACAGTATGTTTAATGTATAATATTACATATAAGTTTGATTTAATAAGTACATCATATTGTTGGAAAATGCACAATATTAAAGAATAATGAAGATGAAGTGTAAAATTAAGGTTCAAATAATAATGGACATGAAAGTGAAAAATAAGGTTTAAAGAATAATTTTACTATTTTATTTATACAAAAGAATAATTTTGGTAATAAAAAATAAAAAAAAAAGAAAAGGAGGTGTACTTATTAAATAGGGAAGTGTTGATAGCAAAAACCTAAAAAAATAGAGGACCAAATTGAACATTTTAAATATAAAGGGACCAAATTGAATAATATCTCTATAATTTTGAAAAAAATAGTCAAATGAACTTACTAAGTTGTAAAAATTTAAATATAAGCTCCTAAGGTCAACTTTAACACTTAGAAATGTTTCTCAAAGTTTTCAAGTCTTTTATGTAAATTTACTAGTTTACCCTTATACTAATTTAAAATGATTAGAATTATCTTAAAAACATAAAAGTTTGTAAAATCCATTAAAATCGTAATTTTATGAAAGTTTCCAGTAAAAATATTGTTTTTAACTTATAAAAATAATTCTCTTGAAGTAAAAAGTGCATTTTACCACTTTTTAGTATTTTTCTCATTAAAATCACTATTATTAGTCAATTCTTTGTCAAACATTAATAAAATACTACATAAATTTTAAATATTTATTTTTCTTCATAATTAACTTAAAATCAATGTATTAATAAATATGAAAATGTTAAATTAGAAGATTACCCTTTAGATAAATTATTTTGAATTTTTATCCTAAAACTATCACCATTTTACCTCCTATTTGTACACTAATTTTATAAAGTTCACTTTAAATTATCAATAATTTATTTAATTATAAAATTAATTTTATTAGGTTCTAATGAGGTAAAATAAGGTTAATTTTCCACCAATTCAATTTGAAGAAATGAGTAACATACAAGAATGGGGGTTGAAATTATGTGTGTGATTTTCAAAAGCTTTTCACAAAATGAAGTATATCAGAGTTTTAAAAGTGCTATCCAAAGGGACCGTGCAAAGAGGTGTAGTGAACAAAAATAGATAAGGTAAGAGAGAAAGGGCACACAAAATTTATCGTAGTTTGCTCTTCCAAAAAAGCTATGTATAGTCCCTTCAACATGAAGGATTTTCCACTAAGTCTAACTAACAATCAAGTATTATCTACCTTTCCAAGTTTTACAACACTTGTAATCTACCTGATTACAAGTAACCCCAAGTATTCTTTTTCACTTAGCCTCTTTAGGCTATCTCAAAACTTATAAAGAGTTTTTACAAAAACTAACTCACAAGGTGAGCATATAGCAATGCAAATAGAGTGACATAGCTTTGCTTCGCAAAGCAAGTTTTACAAAGAATATCTAAGCTTATTCCAAAAAGCATAAGAGTTTTCTCGTTGTGTTTGTATTTTTGCTTCTTGTTCTTCTCGTTGTTATTTTCTTTGAGCTTAATCATCCTATTTTATAGGCATGTTGTGAGACGAACAACGTTGTTCGGCATGAGGAGTGCTAACTTCAGCATTAAATGACAAAGATTTGCTTTTTATTGTGCTTTTGGAAAGACTCCTCTTTTTCTAAAGACAAAGAAAATTTATGTAAAAGAAAAATGTTTTCCTTTGTTCTTGACGTGTTATCTTTTTCTGATAAGAGATGAAAGTTCTTTTTGGTTCCTTTTGAGTAGAGTCATGATCAAAGCTTTCTTTTATCGAATTTGACTTGAGATATCAGAATTTTAGGTCTACACTTTTGTCAACCTAAAAATCAACACATCTCAACAGAGTACATTAGGTACAACAGAAAAAGTTAACATTATGAAATGATTACAAGCTTGTAGATGTATCATATATGATAAGAAACATGCGATGATATGATCACTTAAACAATTCTTTATTGTTATAACGAGATACTTGTTTCTTTCATTCTTATTGGACAATCTCTTCTTTGGATGGTGAGCTCTTTTTTGGACACACCTAGCAAAATTATTCAATGAATAAGTTTTTTTAATAGAAGTATGTCAAACTTTAAGTAGAATAACCTATTGATCTTCTAAAAGCTAAAGTACACTTGTTAAACATTACTTCATCATTCTTTAATCATAATGTTTGTTATCATAAAAATTCTTGGACTATTTTGAATGTATAGACTTATGCTTCAACAATCTACCCCTTTTTTATGATGATAAAAATTATGCTTAAGAGAAAAATGTATATAAGATATAATAGATATAAGCACATAACATATTTGAGCTCCCCCTAAGCTATATAACCATATATTATGTTTGAGCTCCCCCTAAGCTAATGGACAATTAAAAAGAATCAAAGCATAAAAGAATCATACCATATGAAATAATAGCATATAATAGTAAAATATGTATATTAACTAAAAAACATATAATAGTAAAACATGTATATTAACTAAAAACATGTAGAGCATATGTGTATTAACTAAAACAATCTTTCTCTTTTACATTTTCTCCTTCTTTTTTGTTATCATACAAAAAGGTAGGGAATAAAAGACATCACAACTAAAAAAATAAGGACATTAAAACAAAAGAGAAGATATTAATGATTTGGAGGAGGAGAGGTGGTTGTTGGCTGAGGATTTTTGAGAGCATATCTATCAACTTGGATTCCAATTGATCAATGTAAGCCTTGCTAGCCAAAATGACTTGTTGGGCTAGGGCAGGTGGAGGTTGAGTGTTTAGGGGGGTGGTAAAGGGTAATGGCTTGGGAAATTGGTGGTTTAGATTTTTTGGGTGAGGTAGGAGGTGAAAAGGGTGGATTTAGGGTGTGTAATGGGGTAGGTTCAACACGAGGTAGGGGGCATACTAACAAGGGAGTGGACTCCAGGTAGGTTTAGAATAGTTTCTCTCAAGGGTGAGGTGTTTGTAGGTTAAGGAAAGGGAGGTCAAAAGAGGGTATAAAGGCAAAGATAAGTGTATCTACAACACCTAGAAGCCTCAAGTCTTCAAAGCCCTTGTACTTGATAGGCATAACAAGCCAATTATCAAAGGGAAAGGTCTTCAAATCTTTCAACAAGTGAGAAGTTCCTTTGGATGAAGTGGGGGGTGTCCAACTTCTCTTGGAGAGTAAGATGGTTGCATGAATCTTGGTGACTATGGATCCATAGATTTTTTTCTCCATTGTTAAAATGCTTCTTCCTCATCCAAAGAGCTTGTCAACATTTTCTTACTGGAACATAAGTCTATACGTCTAAAACAACACAAGAGTTTTCATGATAAGAAACATTATGATTAAAGGATGATATCTTATTTTTAACCAGTGTTCTATATCTTTCAAAAGAACAAATTTTTTTTGGAATAAATTTTGGTACGCTTCCATTAAGGAAAACTTATTCAGTATACAATTTTATCATGTGAATCCATTGTTGTCCAAAGAAGAGCTTGTCATTCATTGACGTATTTACCGTCTAAAAGAAGGGAATGTCCAAATGAATGAAAAGTTCTATACTAGGAATATCCTTTTTTTAAGCGTAAAGGGTATTTAAATGCTTATCTTATCACATGAATTGTTTTTTATATATACAAGCTTGTAATCATGACTCAACGTTCAAAATTTCTATTTTATCTAATGCACTATGTTGAGAACGTGTTCAGTTTTAGATTGACAAAGGACCGAATATTTTATTATTACAAGTCAAGTATGATAAAAGGAAGGTTAGATCACGACTCCATTTAGAAGGAACCAAAAATAAGTTTCTTCCTTAATCAGTAGTAGACAACACCTCAAGTTCATAAAAAAACACCTTTCTTTGACACAACCTTTCTCAGAGGAGCCTCTATAGAAGTACAACATAAATCAAATCTTTAGCATTTAATACTAAAGTAACCACTCCTCATGCAAGAGCAATGTTCGTCTTTCTACGTGCCTATAAAAAGGGTTGATTGAGCTCAAAGACAGTAAGACACAAGAACAAGCGAGCTTACACAAAAGTATTCTCTTACACTTTTGGAAGACGATTTGTAATATCTTCGTAAAGCTTACTTTGTGAAACAAGGTTAAGTAATTTTGATTTGTATTGCTATACACTCACTTTGTGAGTCAATTTTTGTAAAAACTCTATATAGTTGTTGAGATAGCCTAAAGAGGCTAAGTGACAAAGAATGCTTAGGTTTACTTGTAATCAGGTAGATTACAAAGGGTGTATACCTGAAGAGGTAGATAATACTTGTGTGTAACTTAGTGGACAATCCTTCATGTTGAAGGGACTGGATGTAGTTCTATTGGAAAAGTGAACCATTTCTCTCGTACCTTATCCTTTTTATTTACCGCACTTCTTTGGATGGTCCTTTTGAACATCCATTTAAAACTCTATTATATATCCTTTGTTTTCGTGAAAAGCTTTCAAATATCACATACATAAACACATACACACACACAATTCAACCCCCTTCTTATGTGTTACTTGTAGCTTTACTTATGTAAATATAGATGAGTACCCATTGAATAGCTTCTGATGGACGATTTAGAGTTGCATGTAAGAAGGGTAGCTAGATGTTTGACTTGCAACTCCTTATGCTTGTTGAGATTAATCTTGGGAAGCCTTGGGAAGGTCTTATATAGTTGAATTGGGATGTTGGTGGAAGCCTTTGTGACCAAAGATAGAGGTGTAAAGTACTGTACTCTTAGCTCAAAATTGGCTTCAATGAGGTTGCACATTAGATGATCTTCCAAGTTTGTAGAAAAACCAAGAGTAAAGGCGTCCAAAGGGATGAACTTCAAATCTTTGCGAAAGATTTGAATTTGGACAAAGTCTGCTATCTTGCATCTTCATAAGGCTTCTCCTTCTTCCTTGAGAGGAATGTGATGTTGCTAAACTCCAAGATGTTAGACTTTGATGGAGGTAGATTTTATGAGGTTAGGGTAGGTTTTTCTTTGTGTGTGGGTGAGTGGTAAAGAGACACAAAGAGGACCAAGGTGGTTTGAGATTTGTCTAAGGGGTAGAAGAGTAGGTTGTGAAGGTTTTTATATGGCTAAATATGGATAAGAGGGTGGAGGAACAAGTTCATAGGTGTGTGTGGGTAGAGGGTATTCTAATTGTGGTGGTAAAGTTTCTAGTTCAGGTTATTGCAGCAAAAGAATAATCCATTCTTTTCTTAGTTTAGATGTAGGGTCAGCTTGGTTATCTATGGTGCCTAAAGGCATTTAGACAACAAAGCGAATAGGTGAAAGAGAACTAAGATGTAAGGCTGAAGTGTTTTTTTCTGGAGTGGTTTGAGGTGTTTGAGAAGGGGTGTCTAGAATAATGATTGGTTCTGATTTAGTATATTGTGAAGGCGGGATAGGAGAAGAAGGTATAGATGAAGAGGGTTTGGGATTGTGACATTGAAATACAATTTTGAAGCGTTTACCTTTCAAGAAAGTTGTCAAAACTATTGAATTGGAGAGTTTTACACCATATGGTTTAGCAATAGGTACTTTCCTCTTGGTCCTTGAGACCAAAGGAGCATCATCATCATCATCCTCTTCTTGAACCATAAGAGGTGGTTTGGCTTTAGCAACTCCATCTTCTTCATCATCTAAGGTAGGAACATAAGTTTATGTATCCAAAATAACCCAAGAATTTTGATGATAACAAACATTAGGATTAAAGGATGATCTCTATGTTTAACTAGTGTTCTTTAACTTTCAAAAAGAACAACCAATTATTGGACTTAATGTTTGGAACATGTCTATTAAGAAAAACTTATTCAATTTATAAGTTTATCATATGTGTCCAAAAGAGAGCTCACCATTCAAAGAAAAGCTCACCATCCAAAAATGTTTTTATCGTCCAAAAGAAAAGATAATCCAAAATAGAACAAATGCATTGAGTTAAACAAGAAGTATCTCCTTTTAAGTGTAAAGTTTTATTTAAAATACTTATCTTATCACGTGAATTCTTTCTTACATATACGAGATTGTAATCATGACCCAATGTTCCAAATTTCTGTTATACCTAATGCACGATGTTCAGAACATGTTTGGTTTCAAATTGACGAAGGACCAAATATTTTATTATCACAAGTCAAGTTAGATAAAATGAAGCTCAGATCATGACTCAAGTCAAAAGGAACCACAAAGAAGCTTAGCAGTAGACAACATGTCAAGTTCATAACCTTTCTTTGTAACACAATCTTTCTTTGTTTTCAGAAAAAGATGAGCCTATATAAAAGTATAGTAAAACACAAATCTTTGGCATTTAATGCTAAAGTAACTACTCCTCATGCAAGAGAAATGTTCCTCTTTCTATGTGCTTATAAAAATGGTTGATTAAGCTCGAAGATAGCAAGACATGAGAACAAGAAATCTTACATAAAAACACTCTTTTAAGCTTTTGGATAATGATTTGTAATATCTTCGTAAAGCTTACTTTGTGAAGCAAAGTTAAGTCATGCTGATTTTTATTGCTATATACTCACTTTATGAGTTAGTTTTTGTAAAAACTCTGTATAGTTGTTGGTATAGCTCGAAGAGGCTAAGTGACAAAAAATACTTGGGTTTACTTGTAATCAGGTAGATTACATGGGGTCTATACTTGAAGAGGTAGATAATACTTGTGTGTAAGTCAGTTGGACATAGTGGAAAATTCTTCGTGTTGAAGAGATTGGACGTAGCTTTGTTGGGAGAGTGAACTAATATATATTATGTGTGCATTTATCTCTTACCTTGTCATTTTTACTTATTGCACCTCTTTGGACATTTTCTTTAGACAATAATCTAAAACTTGGAAATTCTAAAGAAGGATTCCGTCTATTTTTATTGTCATCGTGTAAATAGGAACCTTGTAAAACATTTTTTTCATTCCTTGAAATAAATAGGATGGCCTCATAAGGTTGGAAGAATGCTTGAGCCCTGTTTGGACGTGTTGAGTTCAATAGGTGCATACTCAGTCCAATGGATGCACTCTTGGAAACCAACATGCATATGAATGCAGGAAGGCTACCTTATTGGTTATTGTTCCTTTATGCTAAATGTCTTTGGACACAGACTCCTCAAGTCACTTTGGACCTTGAACCAAACCTAAGGGCCTTTGGACGCAACTACTAAAGCCATTATGTCTTTGGAAGCAACTGTTAAAGCCACTCCATCCTTGGGAACACAAACAGAAGCTAGGTTCTTCTAGAAGATTCGCAAGGGTTCACTTACACTTCACAGCTCAAGGTCCATATAGGATAATTTCTTAATTTTTCACACCAATTCCTTGTATAAATATCATCACTTAGGATCATTTTGTCAGCTTTGGTTCATTATGAAATAGAATTGTTTTGTTAAGCATATAAGAGAGTATTCTCCCAACTTGTTCTTGGATTAGAATGCTTTATTCTCATCAAGATCTTTAGGAGGCTTGTGGCGAATCTTGATTTCTTTTATCGAATTTTCTTAGAAAAATCAGTGCAAACTATTTCTTAACTCTTTTCATTTTTCTACATTAATTCCTTTTACTCTATCTTTCGTTTCCACGAATTACAATACTCTAATAAAAACTCTATATTTCTCAATGATTTATGTATTTGAAAACCAAAAAATGCTACATAGAGTAGCTTTATCAAGGAAGAACATGATCCACATGAGGGATTCTAGTGCACGTTCAATCTAATTCGAACTTCGGGAATCTAGGATCGTACCATTGTCCTAACAAGAGAAGCATGATCATGAAGGAAGATGGAATAGTGGATAACGCTAGCTCCACATTTGAGTCGTTATCCATAAGCGAATCTGATGATCCTATGAATACTCACCTGATGGGGAGGGAGATCTATTGATGGTGAGATGTTTGATGAATTGGCAGGTACGGAAGGATGATCTAAGAGAAAATATCTTCTACTCATGTTTTCATGTTGCAAGTCAACTGTGCTAAGTTATCATTGATACTGGCAATAGTGTCAATGTTGCAAGAAAGCAAAAGGCTAGTAGAGAAATTGAAACTACCTACCCTGGCATATCCTAAGTCATACAAACTACAATGGTTGAATAGTGTAGGGGAAGTAGTGGTTGCTAAATAGGTACCATTAGCTTTCACAGTGGGACAATATAAGGATGAGGTACTCTGTGATGTGGTACCCATTTAGGTAGCCCACATTCTACTTGGAAGGCCTTGGTAGTATGATCGCAAGGTGATCCATGATGGGGTTACCAACAGATTCACGTTCGTCTATAGAGCATAAAATGTTATCCTTAAGCCTTTATCACCTAAAGAGGTGAATGAAGATCAAACTAGAATGAAGTTGAGGAGAGAAAAAAGACAAAAAGAGAGAAAAGAGAGAAAAAAAGAGAGTGAAAAAAGAAAGGTGGACGAATCATCCAAAGGGACCATTGCGTCCAAAAGACTATAAGCATCCAAAACAAAAAAGAAAAAAGAAAATGCAAAAGGAAAGGAGGGATTGTATGTGAGTAAAGGAATTGTGAAGAAAATGTTGCTAGCAAAGAAGAAATCACTTTACTTACTAACCATTGACATGTGTTTCCATTTGTTTGTATAGCTTTCTAACTTACCTGCAAGTTTTAAAAAGATGCTTTAAAGCTTCCAAGGACTCTTCCCCGAGGAAATTCCATGCAAATTACCACCTATTAGGGGGATAGAGCACCAGATTTATTTCACTATGGGAGCTACCTTATTGAATAGAGATGCATATAGAGCTAACCTTAAAGAAAGTAAGGAAATACAACAATAGGTGGGGAAGCTTAAAGAAAAAGGCTGGGTTGGGGAGAGCAAAATCCCATGTGCTGTGCCGGTAATCCTAGTGCCCAAAAAGAATAGGTCTTGGAGGATGTGCATGGATTGTCATCCAATAAATGCTATTACTACTATATATAGGCACATGATTCCGCATTTGGACAATCTATTGGGCGAACTGTATGGTGCATGTATCTTTTCAAAAATTGACTTATGAAGAGGGTACCACCAAATCTACATGCAAGAAGGCGACAGTGGGAGACAACCTTCAAGACCAAATTTGGTCTTTAGAAGTGACTCGTCATGCCTTACGGACTGATGAATGGCTCAAGCATGTTCATGAGATTCATGAACCATGTTCTACATAGTCTCATTGAACGATGTGTGGTTGTCTACTTTGATGATATATTGGTGTATTTTACACATTTGGACGATCATGTGGAGCACGTCTAGCAAGTGTTGAAACTAATAAAGGACGAATCCTTGAACATTAATATGGAGAAATGCACCTTCTGCATTATTGAGGTAATATTTTTAGGATTTGTCATAAGTTTTGAAGGGGTCCGAGTGGACAAAGAAAAGGTGAAGGCCATACAAAATTGGCCAACTCCTACAAAATTTAGTGATTTGCAAAGTTTTCATGGGTTGGCAAGTTTCTATAGACACTTTGTTAGGGACTTCAACATCATTGCTGCCCTTTTCAATGAAATTATTAAAAAAAGATGTGTGGTTTAAGTAGGAATATGATATGGATCAAGGAGGCCAAGATAAACCAGTAAAGGACGTGGGCTAAACTTTACGTGAAAGCCTTTAGGGACCCTTAACCAGGGCATACTAAAGAAGTTGGAAGCTAAGTGTAGAGGAACATGGCACTCCTTATAGGACAAGGAGTGTCTAAAGAAGAGCCCCATCTGTGTTTTATTGTCCTTGTGTAATTAGAAACTTTTATATAACATTTTATTTTATTCCTTTTAACAAGTAGAAAAGCCTCACAAGGCTAGATAAACATTTAAGCCTCGTATTGACACGTTGAGTGTAATCAATGCACACTAGGTAGAAGGGACATTCTCTTGGGAGCCAACATGCATATGGACACAAGAAGGCTACCTTCTAGATTCTTGTTCCTTTAGGCCAAGTGTTTTTAGATGCAGACTCATCAAGTCACTTTGGCCCCTAGACCAAGCCTAAGGGCCTTTGGGCACGACTTTTGAGCCATTCTATCTTTGAACACAACTGCTCAAGCCATTCTATGTTTGGATATAGCTACTAAAGTTGGAATATTTTGGAAGGTTCGCAAAGATTCTCTTACGCTTCGCAGTTGAAGGCCAACATAGAATAGTTTTTTAATTTTGCATGACAATTCTCTATATAAATAGCATCACTTAGGATCATTTTGTAAAATTTGGTTCATTGTGAAATAGAATTGCTTCATTAAGCATATTGGAGAGGATTCTCTCAACTTGTTCTTAGGTTAGAACACTTTATTCTCATCAAGTTTTCCTAGAGGCTTGTGGCGAATCTCGATTTCTCGTATTGGATTTTCTTAAGAAAATCAATTGTGAGCCATTTCTTAATCCTTTCGATTTTTCTACTTTAATTCCTTTTTTCTCTATCTTTTAATTTCTATGTTTCTTAATACTCCAATAAAAACTCTAAATTTCACTATGATTTCTATATTAAAAAACTAGAGAATTCTACATATAGTAGGTTGACCTAAGGGGAACATGATCCACATGAGGGATTATGGTGCAAGTCCAATCCATCCAAACTTCAGGGATCCAGGATCATATCATTGTCCTAATAAGAGAAGCATGATCATGAAGGAAGATGAAATAAAGGATAGCGCTTGGTCCATATTTGAGTCATCTTCCATAAGCAAATCTAATGCATGTTGTGAATATTGACCTAATGAGGAGGGAGATCTTATGGTTCAAGTCCAATCAAATTCGAACTTCAGGGATCCAAGATCATATCAGGTGGTATCAAAGCTGAAGAACCTCTCATATTCGACCTTGATCGAATTGAAACTTGTTTCCACTTCACATTGCAAATTAAAGCGCAATCTCCTTTATGAGTCATATTTTAGCCACCTTACAAGGTCTTAAAAAGGGTACAATTAAGGCTATCTTGTAACTAAGAGACATAAATTAGCTAAGATTCAGATTTCCTTAATTAAAGTAAGGAAGATACAAATCCATGCTAATTTGTTGATTTTAGCTAACAAATAAATTAGTCTCATTTTGCAGGTCAAGATAGAGTCTTGAAAGTCCCAGCCAAGATCGAAACCGTCTCGGCCAGCTAAAGCCATCTCGACCGAGAGATGCCGACTACAACCAGAACCAACCATCTCGGACATGATCAAGTCGACTCTGGTTTCACGTGGTCGACTCTGCATGAAGGCTTCGGATGCCGACTCCATACTACCGACTCTAACCTAACCGTACTAAGCTGACTCCTGTAGAGCTGACTCCACAGGACTGACTCCGCGTCTGTGCATAGATCGGATGCTGATTCCTAACCAATGCTGAGTTCCAACCGGATGCCGACTCTTGTAAAGCCGACTCCATGTGCCGACTCCCATCTATTCGGATCCATCCCAACACGTAGAGACCAACTCCATAAGGGGCAAATCTAATATGTGGTCAACAAAGCAAATCAAGCACATGGCTTAAGGAAATGGAGCACGTGATGAATAAGGGAGCTAGGTAGTTATTTCCGTTAGATAGTTAGTTAGGGACTTTAGCACGAAACAAATGTTTAACACGTTATTAATGTGAAACCTGTGTTAGTGAGTTTGTTGCTCTATTAGTATAGTCGAAACGTGTATATAAGGTGATGTGTAGATCATTCTTAGGTTAGCGAACTAAACATTCACACGATCCATTGCACACACGCACACTTAGTTCAAAATTTTCTCATTCACATTGGTGTATGGTGCGTCAGTATGGCGTCCATCTCGATCGAGTGGGTACAGGTCCAAAGGCTGGGTAGTGGAGGATTACCAAAGGAGACTGTCAATTTAGTCGGCACTCTACTGGTAGACTAACCCCTCAAAGCTTTGGCCACCTCTGGTGAACCACGACCATTCTTCTACGACGATTGTCATGGGAAGCGGACACTACTTCACAATCCATGTAACTTTGTATCAATACATTCGGTTCATCAATGAATGGTTTGCATTTCTATATTTTCTTTGTTTGCAATTCCTGTCCTACTTTGCTGCTTTGTACTCCATGATTGCAAGAGGAATAGTAGTCGATAATGTTAGATAGGCCGATTGGAACCGATCTAACAACTAGTTAGGTAATCGATAAGAAAACCTAAAATCAACCACATGCATAATCCATGCTTCCTCGAGTTTGTGATTGCGTAAGCCCTCAGTCGACAACGGATGAATGTTCAACGATTGGCGTAGGAACTTAGGTTGGTTTAGGATTGCATCCACTCATTAGAGAACCAAAATCCTTGCATTGCTAAACTTGTGTGTTGGTATGATAAGTATTGTAGCATAGGGTAGCTTAGTCGCAATTACTTTCAGTACTTAGTTTACTTTCTATCTTACTTTGTATCTCTGCAATAAAACCCCCAGTTCCAATTCCAGTCAAGTTCGCCTTTGTCCGAGTCCGACTACATCTAAGTCCTTGATAAAGATCGTTTTTAGTCGTCTCAACGTTCATCAAATAAACTAAAGCTAACAATAACATAGTCAACCCTAGGTCGAATTCTCTCGAGGACATAATGCGCTTAATTATGATCTTGTATGAGAACTGAAGTAGCACAGAAACTCAAGTGTAAAATGCAGACTCACTCTCAGCTAGGTGCCGAGTTTCTCTCGGCAGAGACAGGTTCAATATGGACTCGGTAGAGCCTTATCCAACACGGTCTCGGCTAAGTGCTGATAGAAGCAATAGAGTCGGACTAACTCTGTTTCGAATAAATTATAGTAAACAGGGGGTTGAATGTAGATTGAGCAAAACAATAATTCAGCTATAAATGCAAATGCAGCTAAGCTAGACTACCTCTACTGCTACTATTGTGTTCATACTCCATCTCAACAATCAAGTCAGCCCTGGTTCGTTCACTCATGTTCACGTTCCATATCAACCTTAGCTTCTCTTATGACAATCGTCAAACATCCGTCCAGTACCATACCGATGAATTACGCGATCGCTACCTCATCAGTTGGCAAGGATTAAGTTCAAAGTTGATTTTAGGTTCTCTAATTGATTACCTACTGAAGTTGTTAAACAGGTTCCAATTGGCCTAGTTCAATGTTGTCTACTGAACAATGCGCAATCGTGACACAGTAAAGCAAATTAAAATGCAAGAATCGTAACATGAGATGGGAATCAAAACTACTACTTATATCATTAAGAATGAAATACAAACACAGGATGTGAATTCGATGAATCCGTCTTCCACGATGATCGCCATGGTCAGCGGCGATGGTTCACCTCTGTTGGCCAAGATCCTGAGGATCAGGTCCACCAGAGTGTGATAGCAAGCCAAGCGGTTCCCTCTGGCAACCTTCGGCCTCTCAATCCTTGACCTGCACTTCCTCGATTGAGAGAAACACCAATGAAGAATCGTGCACCACCGTGAAGATGGAGGCGTGAGCGAGAAGATGGAGCGTAAATGTATATGGTATCAAGTATGAATTCAACAACCATTAAACGTGCCCAGCTCCTTCTATATACGCACGAGCTGGACTTCTGAACAAGCAAGCTAACAGACTTCTAACTGAATTATAGAGTTAAATTCCTACTCTACCCTTGCGTAACTTATGCTACAAGCTTCTCCTAGAGTGACGGGGCAGCTGAGTTAGATAGAGCTGACCTGGATGCTAGATTGGTTTGCTGATCTGGGCTACTCCACGTGGCTGCTGGACCTGCAGAGTCGGGCCGGTCAAGAAGGAGTCAGTCTGGTTGGGACGACTCACCTAGGCCGAAACTCTTGATAGGCTGAGATCAAATTGGCCTGCAAAAAGGAATAAATTCTCTTATTAGCTAAAATCCTCAAATTAGCACATATTTATGCTTTCCTTGTTTCTAGGTCCATAATATGAATCTTAGCTAATACTCAATTCTTAAGCACCAAATGATCCCAAAAACACTTATCTTAGGTCCTTGCAAGGTGTATAAAATGTGACTCATCAGACCCCTACACTTACACTTTTGCACTCTTGGGCAAAATTTGAGTTCAAACACAAGGGAGATTTTAAAATAGAAAAAGAATTTTCAATAAGTTTCTCAAGCCTTAGATAAAACAGAATCGACATTCCTTCATCCAAAGAGTTGAGATGTTCAAGCAATCTGTGAAAATTACTTTCCCCACACTCAGGGCAATTAAGTGACTTGCAACATCAAAGGACGACCGAGAGTGACAGAGTTCTCTCTCAGGAAAAATACTCTCGCAACCTCTCAGGTGTTTGGGCTTGTATATACACTAAACGTCCCATATAACTGGTATTACCAAACTTTGACTGGCCTCTCCTTCCACACCTTCAAAAACACATGTAGTCATGACTTCCTTTTTAGCTTGTATTATGGCAAGGGTTAAAAGGTGGGATACATGATGGGGAAGTGAGCTTCCTAACCATAGAGAAGAGAGGAGCAGTGGAGAGTAGTTTCACCAGTGTAGGGAGTATCCCCAAGGCACTGCAATTTTTTGGGAACAGTTCTGACTTCCCTCCTTTCTTTCCCTTTTTCTGCTTTTCTTTTCTTCTTTTTCTCACTTCTCATTTTGCAGCTCTGTGCTGTGTTTTTGTCACATCTTATGACTTATGGCTACTGCTTCTTTGATTTTTCTTTTGTTTTCTTGCATTTGTTCCTTTCTTTCTTTTTATTGCAGCTTCTAGTTTCTGCTGCCTTTCTTTTCTTTATTTCATCATACGATATTTTCTTTTCTTTTCCTTTTTGACCCTTTTTTGATACACTACTCTTGTTGTGTCCTCGGTTGTCTTCCCCACACTTGAACGAGAAGTACTCCCAAAACAATTCCAAAGCTCCTTTGATC
Source organism: Mucuna pruriens (assembly GCA_025330945.1). NCBI lineage: Eukaryota > Viridiplantae > Streptophyta > Magnoliopsida > Fabales > Fabaceae > Mucuna > Mucuna pruriens. Next base: position 2,728,274 of record JAENHJ010000532.1, read on the forward strand.
CTTAAGGTTAGGGTTGATCATGGTTTTCTGGCTTCGGCTTGTAACGAGTTGTTAGAAAAGAATGGTTATTCAAGCTCAAAGAGGGTAAACAAGGGATAAGATTTACAAGGTAGGTCTGGTTGGCTCGAGGCTTATTAGAAATATGGCCTAGATCATCTCATTCCTGCATGCGAAACTAGATATATCTAGAGAGTCAAGGAAAAATCCAGAACACTCAGTTAACATGGATGCAAAAATCACACAAGAAAGAGAGAATGGCAAGATGCACAGCCATCTATATGTACATAGGCTCAAAAATTCTCACAGGTTGATTTCTCTACCACTAATGGTCTCTCTTTTCTGCTTTTCAATCACCTATTGCCTTAGGTGCAAAGGTTTCATCCCCTGTCAAGCTTGAAAGATCTGTCCTCCAGGATTCTGAATTGCTTCCTACTGACTTATCCAATACTTAAAGAAATTATTTCAAATTCTTTTTCAAGGCATTTTCTTAACACTCAGAATTCTGAATTCAGTTAGGGAGAACAAAAGCAAAATTCCAACTAAAATTGAAATTGGCTGGGTCGAGTTGAAGTCGGTTCAAATCCGTCCGAGATGGAGTCGGATTTGGCATGGATTCGGCTTGGGCAGCTTTTATTTACAACAAAGGTAAATGACTTGAAAAGGAACGGAAAGAGAAGAAACCAAAAGGAAGAAAAATTTGGACTTGAAAAGGAAAATAAAAATAAAGACCAAAGTTTTAAAACAGTAATGGAGTTTGAACTTTGAAGAACAGAACAAGACTTTTAAGCACAAAATTCGGCAAGCCTCGGGTCGCCACACTATCCCCCCCCCCCCCACACACACTTAAGGGTTGCATTGTCCTCAATGCAAGGCATGAATACAGAGGGGGTTCACGAGATTGGCTCAAAGTGTGTCTTTTGGCGAAGCCGGTTCCATTAATGAGATGGTCTCCATGTTGCCTGCTATTGGTGTTGGACCTTCATGAAATGGCTTAATTTGATGCCCATTGACCTGGAAGGTGTTGTTGGTGTGTTCATCCTTTAGTTCTACTGCACCATAGGAAAAAACCATTAGTAATAACAAAAGGTTCATCCCATCTAGAATAGAGCTTACCTACAATGAGCTTTAAATGTGAATTGAATAGGAGTACTTTCTGGCTGACTTGGAACTCTTTTCTCAGGACCTGCTAATCATGAAATTGCTTGACTTTCTGCTTATAGATTCGAGAGTTCTCATAGGTCTCCAAGCGGAGTTCGTCTAGTTCTTGTAGCTGGAATTTCCTTTGTTCCCTTACTTGGTGATAGGCCAGAATGCATTGCTTGACAGCCTAGTAGGCTTTGTGTTCTATTTCCACAAGAAGATGACAAGCATTACCAAAGACAATCCTATAGGGGGACATCCCCAACGGAGTTCGGTATGTAGTTCTATGTGCCTAAAGAGCATCTTCAAGGAGTCAGCTCCAGTCCTTCCTACTGGGATTGGTCATCTTTTACAGCATCTTCTTTATTTCCCTGTTGAAAACTTCAGCTTGGCCGTTGGTTTGGGGGTGATAGGTTGTGGCAATTCTATGCACCACCCCATACTTGTTGAGTAAAGGGACATGGCTCTGTTGCAGAAGTGACTACTTTGGTCACTTATGAGCGCTTTCGGCACACCAAACCAGCAGAAGATATTGAACTTCAGAAAATCCACTACAACCTTTGCATCATTGGTTTTGATGGCTATAGCCTCCACCCATCTTGACACGTAGTCCATGGCCAACAGAATATATGAATACCCATTTGAGACTGGGAATGGCCCCATGAAGTCGATACCCCAAACATCAAAGACTTCGTAGAACAGTATGGGTTGTTGGGGCATTTCATGCCTTCTACTAATGGCTACTCCAGCTTTTTGACATTTCTTGCAAGAGGAGACAAATTGATAGGCGTCTCTAGAAATGGTGGGCCAATAGAACCCGCAATTGAGTACCTTTCTGGTCGTCCAAGTGGAACCATAATGGCGGCCTCTAGGTACTGCATGACAAAACTGGAGGACCGAGTTGATCTTGACATCAGGAATGCACCTACGAATGAATTGATCATTATAAAGTCTCCAAAGGTAGGGATCATCCCATATGTAGTGCTTGGTATCATTTTGAAGTCTTTCTCTATATAGTCGAGATGCCTTTGGTGGGAATTGAGATGCTACCACAAAGTTACAGATGTCTACAAACCATGTAGGCATTGTGATGTGAAATAGTTGCTCATATGGGAATTCGTATCTGATAGGCATCAAGTCATCTTCCTTCTCAATCCTGCTCAAGTGATTTGCTATTGAATTCTCAACACCTTTCTTGTCTCTGATCCCTATGTTGAATTATTGAAGGAGAAGCATCCACCGAATCAGTCTCGGCTTGGCATCTGGCTTCTTCAACAAGAATCTCAATGCAGCATGGTTAGAGAACACAATGATTTTTTAGTCGAGTAGGTAAGAACGAAATTTGTCCAAAGTAAACATGATTGCCAGTAGCTCCTTCTCGGTTGTTGTGTAATTTAACTAGGTCGGGTCCATTATCCGAGATGCATAAGCAATCACATGCACTGGCTTGCCGACTCCAACTCTTTGGCCTAAGACGGCTCCTAATGCCGAATTGGATGCATCACACATAAGCTCAAATGGAAACTCTCAATTAGGTGCTTGAAGAATAGGGGCGGATGTGAGTCGACTCTTTAGCTCCTGAAAGGCTTCAATACAAGGCTAGTCAAATTTAAATTCCACATCCTTCTGTAGCAGCTTGGACAGTGGCAGGGCAATCTTGCTAAAGTTCTTGATAAATCTTTGGTAGAATCCTTCGTGTCCCAAAAATGAGCGGACTTCCTGCATAGAAGTGGGGTTTAGAAGAGAGGTGATGATGTCAATCTTTGCTTTGTCCACCTCGATGCCTCTGTTGGATACTAGATGTCCCAGCACAATTCCCTCGATCACCATGAAGTGGCCTTTTTCAAAGTTGCGGACCAAGTTTGTGTCAATGCATCTTGTTAACACCTTGGATAGGTTTTCTAAACATGCGTCAAATGAATCAGCATAAACCGTGAAGTCATCCATGAACACCTCCATGCACTCTTGTAGCAGGTCCGAGAAAATGCTTGTCATGCAACGTTGAAATGTACTCGGTGCGTTGCACAAGTCAAATGGCATGCGAGTATATGCAAAGGTACCAAATAGGCAGGTGAAGGTGGTTTTATGTTGATCTTCAGGTGCAATGTGGATTTGCATGTATCTAGAGAAACCATCTAGAAAACAATAATGGGACTTCCCTAATAGTTTCTCCAAGACTTGATCAATGAAAGGCAAAGGAAAGTGATCCTTGCGAGTTGCTTGATTCAATCTTCGATAGTCGATGCAGACTCGCCAGCTATTTTGAATCCGCATAGGTACCAACTCATCGTACTGGTTTTTCATGATGGTTATCCCAGACTTTTTAGGAACTACTTGCATTGGGCTCACCTATTGACTATCTGAAATGGGGTAGATGATCCCTGCAACAATCAGTTTTGTCACCTCTTTCTTGACCACGTCTAGGATGGTCAGATTCATTCTTCTTTGTTGTTGCCTTATGGGCTTGATTTCCTCCTCCATTAATATTCTATGCATGCAGATGGAGGGGTTTATCCTTGGAAGGTCTGATAATTTCCACCCAATTGCCTTTTATGTTGCCTCAAGACGCTTAGCAATTTGTCTTCTTGCTCGTGGGGAAGATTGCTAGCAATGATGACTAGAAGTTGCTGTTCACCATCTAAATAGGCGTATTTCAAATGTCCTGGCAATGGTTTCAATTCGAAGGGCGGTGGCAAAGATGAAGAGTTTCCAACAGATACTTTCGGATCCGGCTGGCCGATTTGAATTGGATTCGGCACCAGGTATGCCGACATGATCTCGGCCTTTGGCTATTGTCGCCGACTCCTTTTCCCTTGGGTAGAGTTGGCCCTTTTCGGTTTGGAGGTGGACTCGACTCCTTGTATCGCACTAAAGTCGGATCCAGATGGAACGCAATTTTTACCTTGTGTGGTCGAGATAGACTCGGTTTTAGCTTGCTTCTAGTCTTCTTTGGCCGAGATGATCTCGGCTTGCACGTGTTCATGCAGGTCAGCCTTAACACTTGTCTTTTTGGCCGAGATGACTTCAGTCCCTTCTCGGTCTCGAATTCTTTTGCCCGACTCATACATGATTATGAACATTGTTGCCACTTGTGCTGTGGCTAGCTTTTTGGTCTCGGCAACCTGAACTTCTGCCTTGTTTGAACACTCTAGGTTCTCATGGTTGTGTACTTGGTCTAGTAGTTTGATCAACTTGGCTTCCTGACTCAAGTTAGCAACATCAATATCATCCTTAGAGTCAGAAAGATTGTGTACTTCCCACACTTCTTCATAGTCGGCTTCTTCTTTGAGGGACCCTAGGCAGTTAATTAACTTAGTATCTTAAGCTAAATTTGAAATTTCTTCACTGCTGCTGTCTGATTGAAAATACTCTTCAACTAGTTCATCAATCAAATCCACGCAAAGAGGGAATGGTCTTTGGTGTGGTGCTTCATGGCTTTGAAGATATTGAACTACACCAAAGTGTCACCAAATTCCATCGAGAGTGTCCCGACATGCACATCAATCTTTGTTCTGGTAGTAATGAGGAATGGTCGCCCCAAGATTAAGGTGGATCCCTTCCATGATGTCTCGTCCTCAATATCCAGCACATAAAAGTCTACTGGGAAGATCAACTTGTTGACTTGGATAAGGACATCTTCGAGAATGCCTAAGGGTTGAACATCACTTCTATTCGCCAGCTGTATTATCATCCCAGTAGGTTCTAGATCACCAAAATTCAAGGATTTGTAGATTGAAGTTGGCATGACATTAATTGAAGCTCCCAGCTCCAACATGGCATCGGCAAAGGTATTGTCGCCAATGGTACATGGGATAGAGAAGATTCCGAGATCTCGACATTTCTTTGGTAGTGCTTGTGCTCCTACAGTGAAATCTTCATTTCTGGTTAACGCTAAAACTATACGTCCTACTTCCACACTTCCTTTTGTCTTCTTCCTCTTGTGTACGCACAATTCCTTGAGGAATTTTGTGTTCTTTGGAATTTGTTTTATCACATCAAGGAGTGGAATGTTGATTTCCACCTTTCGAAACATCCTCAGCAATTCTTCATCAGAGTCAAGCTTTTTTGCTGAGACTGCCCGATTTGGAAATGGCAATGGGACAATTTTCTCATTTTGTAGCACCTGTGAGTCAGCCTCAGAGTTGGCATCCGCTAATCTCGGCAACTACTACGGTATTGGTTGTGGCAATGCTTTTCCACTTCTTAACGTGACTACACTTGCATTCCCTCTCAGATTTGGAATGGTTTGTGAAGGTAGGTTGCTGGATCCGGCCGACTGTAACTGGCTTACAGTATTGGCTAACTGTCCTATTTGCATCTTGAGGTCTTGAATTGTGGCGTTCATACTTTACTACAACTGCATGTTGCTGGAGCTCATGGTTTACTAAAACCCTGGGTTACTTGTTAACTGCTTCATCAGGTCCTGCAGAGATGGTGAATTGCCTTGAGTTGGCATTCTCTATTGTTGCTGTTGCTCGAACAGTGGTATCTGATATTGTTGAGTCGGTTGTCAATAACCTGCTAGTCCTTGAGGTACATTCAGGGCAGGTCCGAATCGCTGAGATGCATATGGTCCCTGACTCGTCCGTGGCTGAAATGGTTTCTTTCCAAACTATTGATTATTAGATCACCAACTTTGATACGGTTTCTTCCCATACTGGTAACCACCTATAGCTCCAACACTCTCTGGGTAATCTGATTCGGTTTCTTGCAATGTGGGGCACATATTAGTAGGGTGCTCCACGGAAGTACATATGTCACAAACTCTAGCTGCTATGCTTGGTTGGTGTTGTCCAACAGCAAGTTGCCTCACTAATGATGTCAACTCGGTTAGCTGGTTCTCCAATCTCAAGTTATCTACTACACTGATTTCATTCACCATTCGGGATTGGCTGGCTCTTCTAATCCCAAACTGTTGTGTATTGCTTGCCATGTTAGAGATCAGGTGCCTCGCTGCTGTCGGCTTCTTATCCATCAATGCCCTTCCACTAGCGCCATCAATCATACTCCAGTCCATCATCGTCAAACCTTCATAGAAATACTAGATCAACAATTGTTCACTAATATGATGATGTGGACATGTGGGGCAAAGTTTGTTGAATCTTTCCTAGTATTATCCCACAAATTTCCTTCCTGATGGTCGTGGTTCTGTAGATACAGCCAATCTTTTGCTGCTCCATCCAGGGAGAATGGAAATGCCTTCATCTTGATGTAATCTTCCGGTATCCCCTATGGTCTCATTGTGGAGCAAACCACATGGAATTCCTTCAAGTGCTTGTGGGGATCTTCTCTTGCAAGACCATGAAATTTAGGCAACAAATGTATAAGACCAGATTTCAATTCATAGGTTTGAGTTGGTTCCAGTTGAGGGTAATGGATACACCAAGGTTGGTACACCACGTCAGGTGTAGCCAGCTCCTTCAAAGTTCTATCGTTATTGTTCTCCATCTGCTCTGCAAAATTGTTAGTGCTACTATATTCAACAGAATCATAAATGTTAGTAACGGGACTATTATTATCAAAACTAGAAACAGAATTAGAACTAATACTTACTACTATATTCCTAGCTTTTCTTAACCTACGTAAAGTTATTTCTATTTCAGGGTCTAATTCATACAAAGGGTCAAAGCTACTCCTAGTCATGCATTATATGCATTTATGCAGAAACATGCAACTTATTCATGCAGAAACGTAAATGTAGTATACAAGTTAGTAACAGTATGCGACAAGAAACTAGTGACTTATCAAAATACAAAATCAAGTATGTAGTGAAAAGAATGAATGCAATGATATAGAAATGGCTATTGTTTTTATTGTTATTTTTTTTTAGCAATGGAACTCAGCGACAGAATTTAACACATACTTAGCATGCTGTATTATTACAGGATTCAATTTAAAACAGACACAGACTCAATTTAGACTCTATGACTTGACTGATTGACACAACATTCTACAGACTTGGGATTCGGCTTAACTCAGGTTTGGCACACAAAGACACAAAAGAACTTGTGTCCCCAGAAACGACACCAATTTGATAAAGATCGTTTTAAGTCGTCTCAATGCGCATCAAATAAACTAAAACTAACTATAGCATAGTCAACCCTAGGTCGAATTCTCTCGAGGACATAATGCACTTAATTATGATCTTGTATGAGAATTGAAGTAGTGTAGAAACTGAAGTGTAAAATGTAGATTCACTCTCAACTAGGTGCTGAGTTGCTCCTGGCAGAGATAGGTTCGATATGGACTCAGTAGAGCCTTATCCGACACGATCTCGGCTAAGTGTTGACAGATGCAACAGAGTCGGACTAACACTGTTTGGAACTAAATTGCAGTAAATAGGGGGTTGAATGTAGATTGAGCAAAACAATAATTAAGCTATGAATGCAAATGTAGCTAAGCTAGACTACCTCTACTGTTACTATTGTGTTCATACTCCATCTCAACAATCAAGTCGGCCCTGGTTCGTTCACTCATGTTCACATTCCATATCAACCTTAGCTTCTCTTATGACGATCGTCAAACATCCGTCCAGTGCAATATCGAGGAATTACGCGGTCGCTACCTCATCAGTTGGTAGGGATTAAGTTCAAAGTTAATTTTAGGTTCTCTAATTGATTACCTACTGAAGTTGTTAAACTAGTTCCAATTGGCCTAGTTCAACGTTGTCTACTGAACAATGTGCAATCGCGACACATCTAAAATCAGCTTGAACTTAATCTCGCCAACTGATGAAGGTAGCGATTGTGTAAATCCTCGGTATGGTAAGGGATGGACCTTTGGCGATTGCCATAAGAACACTGAGGCTGATGAGGACTGTAATTGGAGTGATTGAACCAGAAAGAACTTGATTATTGGAACTAAACATGAACACAATAATAGCAATAGCATTAGGAGTAGCGTAATTGCATTTGCATTGTAGTTAATTTCAGTTTTGATTGTAGTTAATCTCTGTTTTGATTTCAATTGCATTCCAACCCCCTCGTTTACTGTTTTTAAGTCTAAGACAGAGGTAGTCCATCTCTGTAGCGTTTGTCTGCACTTAGCCGAGACCAAGTCGGATTGTCTCTGCCGAGATCAACTCGGCTCAGTCTCTACCGAGAGCGACTCAGCCAGTGCTGAGATAAGTCAGTATTTTACACTTAGATTCTACTTCCGTTTGCTCCACATTGAAATACACTTAGAACACACTGTGTCCTTGAGAAGAATGACCTAGGGTTGACTATGCTATAGTTAGCTTTAGTTATTTGATAGGCGTTTAAGACGACTAAAAGAACACGCTATCAAATTGGCGCTTTTGCCGGGGACACAAGTTCCTTTGTGTTTTCGTGTGCCAAGTAAAGCGAGTCGAATCCGAGTTTGTAAGAGATTTGTTTAGAGTCTGTTGAGTCTATATTTGTCAATAAATCTTTACGTGAATTCACTCTAAAAACAAAAATATATACATACATATAGGTATATGAGTAATTTCTAACTCTGCATTACATTTAATTTTGCGTCACATATTAACCACATTCATTTCCCTACCTATTCTGTTCTTAGTAGAATTAACTGTTGCTTTAGTTACTTCAATTCTACATGATGCATGACTAGGAGTAGCGTTGACCCATTGTATACTTTTGATCCAGAGATAGAGCTAACCTTACGTAGATTGCGAAAAATTAGAAGTACCACAGCAAACATCAGTAGTAGTGTAAATTCTGTCATTAACTCTAACCAATCTTATACTGACAATTTTGTTGCTAGTACTAACATTTTTACGGAGCCAAGGCAGATGGAGAACCACGACAGGACGTTGAAAGAGCTAGCCACTCCAGATGTGGTGTACCAACCGTGGTGTATCCAATATCCACAACTCGAGCTGGCTTAGACATATGAATTGAAGTCTGGTCTAATACATTTGTTGCCCAAATTTCATGGTCTTGCAAGAGAAGACCCCCATAAGCATCTCAAGGAATTCCACGTGGTTTGTTCCAAGATGAGGCCGCAGGGAATCCCAAAAGTCTACATCAAGATGAAGGCATTCCCATTCTCCCTGGATGAAGCCGCAAAGGACTGGCTATATCTGCAGTCAGCACTCTTCAACACTTGGGGAGACATGAAACGGACCTTCCTAGAAAAAATTTTCCCAACTTCTAGGACTGCGACCATCAGGAAAGAAATCTGTGGGATAAGGCAGCACACCAGAGAGACTCTACATGAGTATTGGGAGCGTTTCAACAAGCTCTATGCCACCTGTCCCCACCATCAGATCAGCGAGCAACTGCTGATCCAGTACTTTTACGAAGGATTATCAATGATGGATAGGAGTATGATCGATGCAGCTAGTGGAGGAGCTCTAATGGACAAAACACCAGCAGTGGCAAGGCACCTGATCTTGAACATGGCGAGCAACACTCAACAATTTGGGATCAGAGGGCCGAACCCGTCTCGATCAGTGAATGAAATCGGTGCAGCCTCCAACCAAAGGATGGAGAACCAGCTAACCGAGTTGACGTCTTTGGTGAGACAGCTGGCTGTTAATCAACATTATCCAGCCACGGCAGCAAAGGTCTGTGGCATATGCACTTCAATGGAGCATCCAACCGATTTATGCCCCACATTACAAGAGACAGAGTCGGTGCAAACAGAAAGTGTTGGAGCCGTAGGAGGATTCCAATACGGGAAGCAGCCATATCAACCTCGGCAGTTTGATAACCAACCATATGGGAAACAGCCATTCCGGCCAGGCCCACAACAAGGACCATATGCAACTCAGCTCGCCGGATCCATGCCAAATGTACCCTATGGAGCAGCTGGTTACCAACCGCTGACTCCACAATACCAAGCACCATCCTTCTCGCCACAGCAACAGAGAACTCCTACTTAAGGCAACTCACCATCACTAGAAGATTTAATGAAGCAGCTGGAAACAAGCAACCTAGAATTCCAACAATCAGTAAGTTCCAACAACATGCAATTCCAGCAAAACATGACCGCCACCATCCAAGATCTCAAGATGCAAATAGGACAGCTAGCAAACACTGTGAGTGAAATACAGTCAGCCGGTTCGAATAACCTTCCCTCTCAATCTATTCCGAATCCGAGAGGGAGTGCTAATGCAATAACACTCAGAAGCGGCAAGGAATTACCTCAGCCTGCACAGCATCAGGCACAAAAGCCAACCGAAGCCGACTCTGAAGCAATGGCCGACTCACAGTCACATCCACAAACAGTTGTCCCATTGTCGTTTCCATCCCAGACCATCTCGGCAAGGAAACCAGATTCTGATGACGAACTGCTGAAGATGTTTCGGAAGGTGGAAATCAACATCCCACTTCTCGACGCAATCAAGCAAATCCCAAAATACGCAAAATTCCTGAAGGAATTATGTGTACACAAAAGAAGGAAGATGAAGGGGAGTCGAGAACTAGGAGGCGTGGTGTCGACCTTAACCAGGAATAACCCCACTGCAGGGATCTCACAGGTCTTGCCAAAGAAGTGCCGAGATCCTGAAATCTTCTCGGTCCCATGCACTATTGGTGATTGTACATTTGCTTACGCTATGCTGGACCTAGGAGCGTCAATTAACGTCATGCCAGCATCAATTTACAGGTCCCTCAATTTCGGAGATCTGGAACCCACAAGGATGACCATCCAACTTGCTAACAGAAGTATCGTGCAACCCTTGGGAGTTCTCGAGGATGTCCTCGTCCAAGTGAATGAACTAATATTTCCAGCTGACTTCTATGTGCTCGACATGGAGGGCGAGACACCGGGAAAGGGATCAACCTTGATACTAGGGAGACCATTTCTAATGACAACAAGGACGAAGATTGACGTACATGCCGGAACACTCTCGATGGAATTCGGAGACACGTTGGTGCAGTTCAACATTTTTGAAGCCATGAAGCACCCCACCGAAGACCATTCTCTCTTCGGCATAGACATAATGGAAGAGCTAGTTGAAGAGTACTTCCAACTAGACAACTGCAATGCCAAAGTGGAAGATTGCGCTGAACTCACTGAATCAATCAGTTGTTTAAAGACCGACCATGATGAAGCACAAGAGTTCCCAGACTCTGAGGATGATCATAGTGATGTCATTGACTTGGCATTTGAAAGAGAATTGACAGAGTTAATAAATCAAGTCTGCTATCCTAAGACCTCAGAGAGCACGAACAATGAAGAGGTAAAAGTTGCCGAGAGTAAAAAGCCTCTACCTACACAGTTGGCAACCATATTCACAGCCGAAATGAAGTCGGCCAAAGAAGGCCGAGTCAACGCAAGGTTAAAAGTCAACTTGACGGAAGAGTCAAGCATGAAGGCCGACACATTTGCCAAAACCATCTAGGCCAATAAAGATCAGACTCAAGCCGAAAAGCTCACTATTCCACTCGGATCCGAGACCGAAGCTGCACAAGAAGTCAAAGCCAACCTCAATCCAACAAGAACCAAAACCATCCTGCCGAGTCGGCCGAAGCAGCACAAGGCCGAGATCATGTCGGCAATCATGATGCCGACTCGAGAACAAGCCGGCCAAATGGATCCGAGACCTACAACTGAAGAATCTTCATCTCAACCACCCATGGAGCTGAAATCGTTGCCAAATCACCTAAAATACGCCTACTTGGATAGTGAGTAGTAGCTCCCAGTCATCATCGCCAACAACCTCCTCCCGGAGCAAGAAGAGAAGCTGTTGGAAGTCCTAAGGCAGCACAAAAAGCAATTGGGTGGAAACTCTCTGACCTTCCAAGAGTAAACCCCTCCATCTGCATGCATAGAATATTAATGGAGGAGGATATCAAGCCCAAAAGGCAACAGCAACGAAGGCTGAATCCTACCATCCTGGATGTAGTCAAGAAAGAAGTCACAAAGCTGCTTGTCGCAGGCATCATTTACCCTATCTCAGACAGTCAATGGGTAAGCCCTATGCAAGTGGTACCAAAAAAATCTGGGATGACTGTCATGAAAAACCAACAAGACGAGTTGGTACCTATGAGGATTCAGAACAGCTGATGGGTATGCATCGATTACAGAAGACTAAATCAGGCAACCCGCAAGGATCACTTTCCTTTGCCTTTTATTGACCAAATGCTGGAGAAAATAGCAGGGAAATCCCACTACTATTTTTTGGACGGATTCTCAGGATACATGCAAATTCACATTGCACCTGAAGACCAGCACAAAACTACCTTCACCTGCCCATTTGGTACCTTTGCGTACACACGCATTCCATTTCTCCTGTGCAATGTATCAAGCACGTTTCAACGCTGCATGATGAGTATCTTCTCGGATTTGCTACAAGACTGCATGGGGGTGTTTATGGATGACTTCACAGTGTATGCAGAATCATTCGACGCATGCCTAAACAACCTATCCAAGGTGTTGAAGAGATGCAATGACACGAACTTGGTTCTCAATTTCGAAAAATGTCATTTCATGGTGACCGAGGGAATAGTGTTGGGACACCTGGTTTCCAACAGAGGCATTGAAGTGGACAAAGCAAAAATAGATGTTATAACATCCCTTCCTAACCCCACTTCTGTACGAGAAGTTCGCTCTTTTCTAGGACATGCAGGTTTTTACAGAAGGTTCATTAACGACTTCAGCAAACTGGCCCTGCCATTGTCCACACTATTACAAAAGGATGTGGAATTCAATTTTGATCAGCCCTGCATCAAAGCATTCCAGAACTATGGATCCAGCCCAGCAAAATTACACGACAACTGAGAAGGAACTTCTGGCAATTGTATTTGCCTTGGATAAGTTTCGTTCCTACCTTCTCGGTTCCAAAATAGTTGTGTTCTCTGATCATGCTGCTCTAAGGTACTTGCTGAAAAAGTCGGATGCCAAGCCGAGATTGATCCGGTGGATGCTTCTTCTCCAAGAATTCAACTTAGAAATTAGAGACAAGAAGGGTGCCGAAAACTCTGTAGCAGATCACTTAAGCAGGATCGAAAGAGAAAGCGAACAATTGCCTATCCGAGATGAGTTCCCTGATGAGCAACTCCTGCACATCAAGACGGCCACACCATGGTTTGCCAATATCTGCAACTTCGTGGCAACATCTCAATTTCCACTTGAGGCATCTCGGACCTACAAGGAGAAGATAAGAAGTGATGCCAAATACTTCGTATGGGATGACCCCTACCTATGGAGACTATGCAGTGATAAGATTATCCGTAGGTACATTCCGACACCGAGATCAATTCGGTCCTCCTATTCTACCATTCGGCCCCATGGAGGAGGGCATTACGGATCATCTCGAATTGCCAGGAAAGTGCTAGACTGTGGCCTTTATTGGCCATCTATTTTCCGAGATGCTCATGAATTCGTCTCCACCTGCGAAAAATGCCAAAAAGTAAGGATGGCCTTGAACCAAAGACATGAAATGCCCCAACAGCCCATCCTGTTCTACGAAGTCTTTGACGTCTGGGGTATAGATTTCATGGGACCATTCCTAGTCTCCAATGGTTATTCATACATCCTGCTTGTCGTTGATTATGTATCAAAATGGGTAGAAGCCATCCCCACCAAAACCAATGATGCCAAGGTCGTAGTGGACTTTCTTAAGTCCAATATTTTCTACAGGTTTGGTATGCCAAAAGCGCTCATCATTGACCAAGGAAGTCACTTCTCCAATAGAGCCATGGCCTCCCTTCTTCAAAAATATGGGGTGGCCCACAGGATAGCTACAGCATACCATCCCCAAACAAATGGGCAAGCTGAAGTGTTCAACAGGGAAATCAAGCATACACTACAAAAGATGACAAATCCCAGCAGGAAGGACTGGAGAAAACTCCTTGAGGATGCTCTATGGGCACATAGGATTGCATATCGAACACCGCTAGGCATGTCTCCCTACCAGATTGTTTTCGGCAAGGCCTGCCACCTTCCTGTGGAGTTAGAACACAAAGCTTACTAGGCAGTCAAACAATGCAACATGGCCTATGACCAAGCAGGAGAGCATAGGAAATTCCAAATTCAAGAATTAGATGAACTTCGCATGGAAGCCTATGAGAATGACATGATCTACAAGCAGAAAGTCAAAAAATTCCATGACCAAAAGATCTTGAGAAAAGACCTCCATATTGGCCAAAAAGTGTTGCTATTTAACTCCAGATTGAAACTTATAGCAGGTAAGCTTCGCTCCAGATGGGATGGACCTTTTGTTATCACTAACATATTTCCCCATGGTGTAGTGCATCTAAAAGAGGAACAGACCAACCGCACCTTTCAGGTCAATGGGCACCAAGTCAAACCATTCCATGAAGGTCCAGCACCAATTGGAGAAAACACGAAGATCATTTCATTGGTGGAACCAACTCCACTAAATGGCACAGCCTAGGCCATCTCAGCTACCCCTTTCATCTTCGCATTGAGGACAATGCCAAAATTCAGTGTGGGGGGGGGGTTCTGACCATTTGGAACTAGATCATTCGTTTCATATCTGCCCTTCTCTTCTCTAACTTTTTCATTTTCTTTAAGTCTAAATTGTTTGTTTCATATCTATTATACTGTTCTAGTTTCAGTAGTACTTTTAATTCCTGCTACTTAAGTTTTTTTTTAATAAAAGCTTCCCAGCCAAGTCGGACGCAGCCGGAATGGTCTCGGCCTAGCAGAATTACGGAGCCAAAACTAGAGAGAAATTCTTTATTGAGTCTGAGAGTCTGACGAACCAGCAAAAGCAATCTCCTCATTCCCGAGCAGAGGTAGCCTCTGCCTGAAGGGGACCAAACCTTTGGGGTTCTAAGCGGTAAGTGGCGAAAATGGGGGGAGGAAACCTTTAGAGTGAAGCAACAAAAGCAACCAATGTGAGAATTTGAGCCATGCAGTAGTGATGGCTTACATTCCTGCCATCTCCCTTCTTCTTGAGTGATATTTGCAAAGCATGTTAATTGTGTATGCTGTATTTTGCCTTAACTCTCCAGATACAACTATTTTACACATGCAGGAATGACATGATGTAGGCCATATTTCTTATGAGCTTAGAGCCAAATAAGCTGTCCGAAAACAAGCTGACCCTTGTTCACCCCCTTTTGGGCCTAAATTGACCATTTTTTTTGCAGCTCACTACAAGCCGAGGCCAGACAAACCATTATCTTACCTCACCCTCAGGAAGCCGAGGAGCCTTGGAATCATCTTGGGAGTGAGTCAGAATCAAGTGTGTGGGAAGTCTAGGGAGCAGAATTTGGTCAAAAAGCATCTAAAGGTTCAGCAAAAGAGAAAAAGGAAAAGAAATCGAATGAAACAAAAGAAGGAATATAAAAAGGGAGAGTAAATAAAATGGAAGGAGACCACAGCAACCGGGACTGCCCTCATACTGATAAAACTCACTCCCCATTGCTCCTCTCCTCCCCGCGGGTCCTGAAGCTAGTTTTCCTACACTCTATCCTACCCGTAACCTTAACCTCGCTACAAGCCAGAAAAGTCCTAGTGATCATGACTGTTGTGTTTTGCAGGTGTAAGAAGAGAGCTCTGTCAAGATATGGTAGCACCAATTCCATGCAATGCTGAGTGTAAACACAGTCCAAACACTTGAGAGAAGCGAGAAAATTTAGCACATGAGTAAGAGTTCCACCACTTTGGGGCACTTCCTCCCATCTATAAGTCATGGAAGCCTCTGAGATCCAAGGGAAGTAGCTCCCTAACTGCATGAGCACTTTGTTCTGGGATGAAGAAAGGCCGAATCTGTCTAGTCAAACTTGAGGAAGTCAATGGAAGAATCTCTCCCCCTCAACCGGAATCTCCCTTGTCCAAATCATCGTATTTTGCCCATGAGTGCAAAAGGCTAAGTGTGGGGGTTTGATGAGTCATAAAATACACATCTTAAGTGGACCTAAGAAGAATGCCATTAAGCAATTCATGAACTTAAAAGAGGATTGTTAGCTAAGATCCAGATTAAGGGCCTAGAATTAGAGAAAAACACAATCTGTGTTAATTCAAGATATTAAGCTAACTATTCCTTCATTGCAGGTCCAACAAAGCATGTAGCCCGCCACTAGAAGCCCAGGCCGAGAGCCTTTCAGCCAGGCCGAGACTCGGCCCATTCAGCCAATAGCACAATCAGGAGCTTGGTCTAGGTGGTGCTCCACGTCAGTAATACAAAGCCACCTCGGTGCCAGCTCAAGCACCACATCATCTCCTAGAGTAGCTTGCAACGCAAGTCACAACAAGGGTAGAATAAGGATTTTACTTGTAATTCTGTTAAGTTAGTTAGCTGCGTCCATTCCCGTATAAGTAGACAAAACTCTGAATGATTAAGGGTCTTTGGCATTCATATTTTTCCCGCGTCCATTACCTCCATTTTCTCTCATTTTCCTCTCCTCCACTCACGGTGGTACACGGTGCTGTTAATGGCATTTCTCTCGATTGAGGAAATGCAGGCTAGGAACTGAGAAGTCGAAGGTTATCAGAGGAGACCGATTGGAGCACCAATGCACTCTAGTGGACCTGATCCTTGGCGTCCTAGCTAGTAGAGGTGGAACATCACCGTCGGCCATGGCGATTACCGTGGAAGATGGAATCACTGAATCCAGGCCCTATGTTTGTATTTCGTTTTCAATAATATAAGTGTTTTCTGAATTCTGATCTCTGTTGCATTCCTAAAATCTAAGTTCACTTACTGCGTTGCGATTGCACATGGTAACAAAACAATGTTAAACTAAGCCGATTGGAACTAGTTTAGCTAATTCAGTAGGTAATCACTTAACGATTGTTAATTGAGAATCTAAAATCAGCTTGAACTTAATCTCTACCAACTGATGAGGTAGCGATTGTGTAAATCCTCGGTATGGTAAGGGACGGACCTTTGGCGATTGCCATAAGAACACTAGAGGTTGATGAGGACTGTAATTGGAGTGATTGAACCAGAAAGAACTTGATTATTGGAACTAAACATGAACACAATAATAGCAATAGCATTAGGAGTAGCATAATTGCATTTGCATTGTAGTTAATTTCAGTTTTGATTGTAGTTAATCTCTGTTTTGATTTCAATTGCATTCCAACTCCCTCGTTTACTGTTTTTAAGTCTGAGACAGAGGTAGTCCATCTCTGTAGCGTCTGTCTGCACTTAGCCGAGACCAAGCCGAATTGTCTCTGCCGAGATCAACTTGGCTCAGTCTCTGCCGAGAGCGACTCGGCCAGTGCCGAGATAAGTCAGTATTTTACACTTAGATTCTACTTCCGTTTGCTCCACATTAAAACACACTTAGAACGCACTGTGTCCTTGAGAAGAATGACCTAGGGTTGACTATGCTATAGTTAGCTTTAGTTATTTGATAGGTGTTTAAGACGACTAAAAGAACACGCTATCAGTTACACACAAGTAAACCTTTCAATTGTTTAGCAGCAGCCCTGGCTTTGGCTATGTGCGATACCATATCATGATTGGTCTGTTAAAGGGAAACAATCTTTTGAGTTGAATCAAACAGATGTTGAACATCATTAGCGAAGACATCTCTAGCGTTCATCTAGAAGGAATAGCAGGTCTTGAATGACCTTAAGATTTCTAATAATTCGGGGCTAACAGACTGCCACAAAATGGCACATAATTGATAGTCAAGCTTCAGCCATGGAACTCTGTTTTCTTCTAGTATTTCAGCCTCTTGTTTCTCCAAATGGTCATGAAATCATTTTCCCAAAACCCATAACTCAACTGATTTTGACCAAGCTCTATAATTTTTCCAATTGAGTTTCTTTGTTGTAATAGTTTGGGTTCCCGAAAAAGAGATAATAGATCCTTATGAAAAGGAAATGGTAGTGGCTATTTTTAACTTCAAATAGTGAATAGAGGAGGAGAGGTAATAATTCTAAACACTTGCAATAACAAACAACAACACAGTAACTTAGATCTACCAACTACAGTACTTCCTACCCAATTTTTGGGAGTTGGAATAGGTAGGAGATGAGCCAACAAATAGAACGATGGGCTTGCAACGAAGAACGATGATCTAACGGTGGCAGACAATAGCGAACAGTGGCAACGGCAGCGGCAGACGATGTCTCTCAGTCACTGGATATTGAGACAAAACTTTCCAGCGATGGTCGGCGGCAAGTGGCGGAAGACAACGACTATAGGCAACGGACGACGGTGGTCGACGATAGACGGCAGCGGTCAGCGGCAGGCAGCAGCGGACGGTGGCGGTCAACGGTGGACACACAGGACACAGGCAGAGCAAAGCTCTACTCTAATACCAAGTTAAATAGACCACTATATTGAACTAAGTAGTGTATGTAATACAATTTCTAATCTCCCTTTTATAGGGTAAACATCTAAGCCTAAAAAAAAGGAAATAAGGAAACTATATCAAGAAGATACAGAGAAAATAAATGTCATATAAGAAAAGATACAGGAAAACAATAATATATTTAACACAACCAATGTGTGATTATTAACCAGAAAATAATGTCAACTATGTCTGACATAAGTCACTATTGGGTGCCTCAAAAATGCTCTATTAGAAGAATGTGCATCATATATGTAAGAGGTGTTTTGTTTGTACGATACCAAAGTCGAAGGTCTCTTCCCATAGGTTGTACACTCCACTCCGTGTCCCTACTTCCCTTTGGGTGTATCTATGGATTTTGTTTTAGGGTTACCTATGTCTAAGGGTAGTCAAGACTCCGTCTTTGTGGTAGTAGAGAGGTTCCTAAGATGGCCCATTTTATACCATGCCACAAGGTAGATGATACTTCTCATGTAGCCAATCTTTTCTTTAGGGAAGTGGTAAGGCTTCATGGTCTTCCTAAGACCATAGTTTTAGATAGGGACTCCAAGTTTCTTAGTCACTTTTTGGAGGACCCTTTGGAGTAAACTTGGAACCAAGCTACTCTTTTCCACCACTTGTCATCCATAAATGAATGGACAAACTAAAGTGGTAAATATGACCTTATCCCAACTCTTGAGATGTTTTGTGGGGAAGAGCTTGAGGTCATGAACAGAATGCCTACCTTATATAGAGTTTGCATATAATAAGGTAGTTAATTCTACTAAATCTCATTCTCCATTTGTGTTGGTCTATAGGTTCAACCCTTTGACCCATCTTGATTTGTTACATTTGCCAAATGTAGCTTCTAAGCTTAATGAGGATGGGATTTCCAAAGCCCAATTTATGAAGAAGCTCTATGAAAGGGCCAGGTCTCACATAGAAAATAAAAGGAACCAATATGCCAAATATGTTAATAAGGGTAAAAGGGAAAAGGTGTTTTAATAAGGGGACCTAGTGTGGTTCCATTTGAGGAACGAAAGGTTCCCAAATTTGGGGAAGTCTAAACTTTTCCCCATAGGGGATTGATATTTCAAGATTTATAGAAGGATTAATGATAATGCTTATGTAGTGTACATGCCCCAAGAGTACGGGAATAGTAATTGCTTTAACATCCCTTTTTGTGTAGGCACCCTAGCCCTAAATTTGAGCACAAATTCTCTCCAAGAAGGAAAGAATGATATTAGTATGGGCAAGCAAGTAGAGGACACCAAAGAAGGCATTAATAAGAAGGATAGAATTACACTACAAGGCTCCATGACAAGGGGTAGGATGGAAAGAATACAACAGGCAGTCCAACTTTATACACGTTGGTTGGATGCCACATTGGCCTTCTCTTAACATAGATTAGGATTAGCTTAATGCTAATTAGAGATTAAGGAAGACCTATAAAACCCAAAATGTAATTAAGCTAATCACTTTTATCATTGCATAGATTTGTGTTATGCACTTTGTGAGAGTTATCTCTCTTTCCTTATCTTGAACAAGAACCCTAATTCTCATCAAGCTTCCAAGATGCTTGTGACAAATCTCATTTCCTCTTATCTAATCCTAAGTGATTAGTGGCAAGTTCTTTTTAATTCAACTTCCATTTTTCCCTTTTAATCTTCATTTTGGTTTCTTGGAATTCTTATTCTCTTGAATATTTTGTTAGAGGAGTTGTTGATTTATGGATCCATGGGTTGATCAGTCTCACTCAATGAGTATTCATAATTTTTCCAAACAATGAGTATTCATAATTTTTCCAAAACAATGAGCCTCACTGGGCAAGTAAAGATTCTTTCTGAGTGAGAGCTCATAACAACTTCATAAATCAATATGAATTTTCAAATATAATGCACAAAAACACATATAATGCTTCATTCATAATCCAAAACATTATCATATAACATCATGACCATAACTCATTCAAGAAATTTCCATAAAAAATTTCAAAATCACAATTCATCATGCATACATCTTTGTTTTCAAGAAATTTCATAACAGATTACAAAATAAATTAATGTATCATATTACCATGCATTCAACATTGTTCTTAACTATCAAACAACATTGAGGTGGAATATGAACATTTTGGTGAAGGGGTTTAAACATACAAAAATGGAAGTGGTAAGAGGGAGACAATTTTTTTTGAATAATTTCATTGCAACTAATAGTTATGTTGTTTTATTGTAGGTGATCATGTTTAAAATATTTAGGAAATACTTTTGAAGTAGAAGATCATTTACCCTTGGTTTCTTTGAATTTTATATTGAAGATGGACATGTAATTTTTGTTGTTGGTTCATGGCTTTAGGCTATAAGCCTTTTTTCTCATCTTTGCTTGTAATTACCCTTTTAGGGATTTGTAATGTGTGGCATAGTGTTTTATTTCTTTGGGTCATGTAACCCATTAAAGAGTGGTGTCTAGCCCAAGAAAAGGAGAAGGGAGTTGACCATTCCTTTCTTATGTTGACTTTTATTAGTGGGTTTAGGCTAGCTAATATCTTCGAATTAGTCTAAATTAGATTAGTCTTTGATTATGTAGGAGTATATAAATAACCATTTGTAATTACAGCTAACCACTTCTGATGTTAATGAAAAAATAACTTGTTATATGGTGACAGGTTTCTCTTTCTTTTAGTTCTTGGATGAACCTTTATGATTCTTATCAAGGATTTCACAAATTCTTGTGGTGAATTTTACTTGAAATAATCAAATCCTATAAATTTGTGGCACTATTCCTCTTCTAATCTCTTATTTTTTTTTGTTTTTCTTCACCCTTTGACCTTTTCCTCAAATTTGAAAACATAAATGTCATGTTCTTGTATTGATTTGGAAAGATCCAATTGAAAGAGCATATTCATTATAAAAGTGTTGTATAAATAATATCTTATTTTTAAATAACAACTCAAATAGATTTTAATAATTACAGGAAATAGTGTTGGAAATTAAACAACTCAAAATTAGTAAGTTATATTTAATGACTTTAATATACTTTTGATCCCCATATATATCATTTCTTGGTTTTTGTCCTTGAAAAAATATTTTTTTAAAATGGTCCTTGTAATTTATTAATTTTTATATTAGTCCTTTTTTTGTTTTAGTCCTTGTAATATATCTTTTTTTTCATTTTAATACCTATAATATTTTGTTCATTTTTTAGATAACCCCTTTGAAACAAAAATGCCAAGGACTATTAGTAAATTATATAAAGGCTAAAACAAATAAATAAATATAATGCAAGTGTAACCATGTTTCTTGTATGATTCATTAAGTGGTTGAAAAATAATTAAAAGATAGAATTAAATTTAATTTCAATATAAACTTCTAATGAAAACCTAAGTTTGCATGTTTTTTTTTTAGAAAAGTCCTAAATAAGATTGAAGTGGTCTATTACTTGTTTTTTGACATAATGAGTTCCCTGATAGAATGAACCTTATAAGTTCTTAGATGCTCAGTCAGTAACACAGTGTCACTTATATGTATTTCGAGACAATTAACACATATTTCGAGGTAAATCATTGTTGAGCTTCCATATTTATCAAAAAGGTGATTATACTATTTATAGTTAATTTCCTTACCACTTTTGGTATAGAATTGAGAAGCTAGAATTATCATTTAAGGTAAAATATGCTCAGCAGACTTCTTTGTCTTATTTAGCAAAATGCACTTTTCCCATACTTACCTTTGACAATTGGATGTTGGAACCTTCCTTAATCCATAGACCATGAATTGCATCAAACCCTCTTTAAAGGGGACCTCCACCTAAAGTTTAGAGGTCATCCACCTTCCCTATGCTTTGAATTTTTATCTTCCCCAACTACATCCCCATTGTTGATCATTAAGGTCCTTCACTAAAGTTTCCTTTCCAATCTTTGCTCTAGCTAAGGGAAGCTTGTCTCTATGTGATTTCGTAGTTGTGATGTGTAATATGTTACATTAGAACATATTTAAAGGAATCAAAATATGTTATACTGATATAAACTGAGAGTTTAGAGAAACTCTCTAGACTATATGAATGTATGTAGGAAAATCTATGAATTTGAGATATGTTATGTTATTGGTGTTTCTAATGAATAGAATGAGTTTATTATGCTATATAACGAAGTTCTAGGTAGTGCTTATGAAATTACATATCATTTTGAGTGTTTTCATGGTGAAAATTTGTTTAGTTATGAATTGTTACATGCTTTCGTTGAGCAAGTGTCTCTACTTGTGACACCCCTTACCCCCAATACTAAATAATACTAATAGAATAAACTTAGAATAAATTTAAATTTGAAAACATACATCGATTGGTAAAGGATTCACATAACCTAGTCACATTCTGTAATTTAAAACAAACATGTGTCTATACTGGTACTCCAAAACCCAATTTCTAATGTCATAAAATATAAACCAAAAACACATAATCATAAAGTAATTACAATTGCCCTAGTGTCATGTTTTATCAGAGCGTAAAATCCAAAAATAAAAGAACTAAAATAAAAGTAGTAAATGAGGAGCCCAATTCAATCCTCATGCTCCTTCTCATCGTCGCCTGCAAAATGACATTCTGCCCAAATACAAATAACACAATAGTAGGAAGTGAAAATATACCTCACTCAAATATGAACAGATCGTAAGCATAACATAAACATACAATTAATGGACAATAAACAATCTGCATATGTACATGAATGATGAATGATGAATGATAATAATGTACTCCTAGTACTACTCCATATGTCATGTGACACCAACTCTAATCTAGGAAAGTAGGCTAGGGAAATGCAACTCAACCTCATTGTTGGTCGTCCTACACAAGCATGATGTCCTTTGGTAGCATGTCAGATACTACTTAGCCTGCATCATCTGTGTTGGCTTGTGGGATTAATCATGACCATTCAGATTTTCGTACCAAGTATCTCCTAGGAGGTCTATTGACCTTACCACTCAACTTCGTGTCTATTTCCTTACACATCTATTTCATTAAATGATGCATGAATGCAGTTTAATTTAATCATTTCGCTTTCAACATTAGGCTGAGGACTATTCTTGCTTCTCACAGGGTAAGCACCCTATCTCACAATCTATCAAAAATTATTGAGCACCATTCTTGACTTTCACAGGCTAGGTTACTCACTAGACAAATGTCCCCCCAAGCCTATCCTTGTCTCTCATAGACTAGATCACTTTTCAAAGGACATTTATCCTTATTACTCATTTTTATGTCACATACCATCATTCTCAATTATGCAATTCAACAATAACCTTTTAATAGAAATACACATATATACTCTAACAATTAAGCATTAAATTCCAATACAACACAAAACTTATACAGGCATAGATAGGGAAGTACAGGCATGCTCCCATCAGCACGGTCATGCACAATCAACATGACTCTCCACGGGCATGCAAAGAATCTACATGGGCGTGTACAATCAGCACGAGCTGTTCTTCATGAGGACAACCATACTCAATAGCTTACAACTCGAGTTTCCTAGATTTTTTTCCATAATTCTGAATTTTCATAAGGGAACCTATGATTTTCTCTGTTTTACATTTATAAACAAAGAAACTAATCTAGGGAGCTCATCTCCCCTTCAAAGAACACCAAGAACATACAATTTATAATTATGTAATTAACAATAATAATTAATTGAAAGGAAAAGTCATAATCCAAGGAGTTCAATCTCCCCTTCAGATAATCCAAAACATATAATTTTAGGGATTCTAAGGACAACCCCTCTACCCACAGTTATATCCATACCCCTAAGCGAGAATTCTCACTCCCCTTACCTGGAATATCAACCCCCAAGTAGAGTCCCACTCTCCTGATCCTTAAACATCCTCTCCAAGGTTTCTCTTTATTAACTCTCTACAAAGGAAACCACCAACTTTTAAGCAAATTATTTTTGACACAGAGGGTTTAATAGGTCGCTCCTCTATCAAGTGGCAAAATGGGCTTTGTTGTCCACTTTTCGGCCTATAAGTCTACATAGGTGTGCTCACTTCGCAAAATCTGCATAGGCATGCTCACTATTGGACATGGTCATACACAACTGCTAAGTGCGGTTCACTCACAACTTGAGCTTTAAAGGCTCTTTTTAATATTTTTACTTACCAAAAATCCCATTTTTAGCCAAACAATCATTTCCCAAATATAACATTAATAAGAGACAAAATAACCTTTTTTAAACATGCATATATTTAAATAAATAATTAAAATACTATATAATACATGCAATGAAAAACCATGGTGTTACACTACTTACCCAATGAGGCTTGTTTTCTGGAAAATAGTATGAGTACTCATTGGATGAGATTTGATTCTTGTTGAGCACCTAAAAAATAGTACTTACAATATTAGACATTTTCCCTATTTGGCTAAGAAAGTGTTCATGAACTAATGAACACTATAAATGTAGACTCATAACAAACCTAGAATTTACTAAGCAAACCCACAGACTTGTTGAGTGAAATTAGCAGAGTTTAGAACATATAAGTGGATACCCTTTTCTCATTAAAAACCTTAGTAACCACTTTCAAAAAATTATCCTGATAAGGATAAAAGTGAATAACTTCATGAATTACAAGTGGAACCTTAAAGACTAATGACTCATAAAATTTAAATGAAACCTTTATCCATATACACAACGATTTCTATAAGTAGTGCCAACTTGAGAATAATATTAATATATGTTTGGTTATGTGATTGATGAGCCATACTGAGTATGCGGGTCAATAGTTTTACGTTGTGATGCAAGCATGCACGTAAGTTTAGATGGTTGTCTAGATTGGGCATCCAAGTCTAGTGTCGAATAAGAAGTGTGCGACAATTAGGTCTTGGGGATAGAGAGACGAGCGATTCCATAAGGGTCTAAGGTCATTACAAACCTTGTGTCCTGGTGACCAACTACTCATGTATACCTATCCTGACAAACCACCTATCTCATCCATAGATCAAGTCCCTAGCATTTTCTCCAATGGTTTCTTCGTCATGTGCCATGTTGTGATGACTTGGTAATCATGTATTAAAGGAAAGTATCCGACTAATTACTCGAAGTTAGAGTTTCCATAGAGTAAGACTAGTCTATTTATATATATATGGTTGTTTTGAGGACTCTAAGTTGATGTTGGGTCTAAATGTTTGTGCCTTATCAAATTTGGATGTTCATTGTACTTCTTATGTTTTATTTATATATGACGTAACTTTTAGCTTACCCTTGTGCTTCTTATCACATATGTTCGACTATGATGATCTTGAACAATGTTTCATTGGGAGCAGATACTGAGGCTATTGAGGAACTAGTCCCCATCACACATGCCACTTAGCAGGATACATTTGGGCCCTTTCTCCCTACGCTTCATGGAGACCATGGTAGGTCCTGGAAGGGCTTGGACGATTGATCCAGACTTGGAGCACATCATGTACTGTGGTGACATCAATATCAACTTTACGCCATGTGTCACTACCTTGATTTAAATTACATTCTATGTGACACTAAACTTCTATCTACCTATACAAGTGATGTGGAGTGAGCCTACACACCTTACCTGAGCTTAACTAACTAGAATTCGCTGTCATGACCCCACTCATCCTAGTCCCTATCCCTGTCGTCATAGAGAACCCTAAAGTTGTTCAACTAGAGTCACCGTCCCATCCCCCTCATTCTTTTAGTTAGTGTATGACCAGCCTAAGGTGTGTAAGTTTGATATCCCCCTCCTCTTATGGTAATGTATTAAGAAATATTTTTTGTAAGACTTACATACATCTTTTATTCGTTTTAGGTTGTAAATTCCATCAGCCATTAACTATTACATGAGGTATTTGAATCTGTATGAGTTATGAATGTTATGGAGATGTAATTTCAATAAATTTGTGTATGCATATATGGTTGTGACTTTGATTTATAGCAAAAATTTTACACATGTTTTCTTTTTATAAATTAAATAAGAGATTTTTAAATTAATAGAACCTTTATGCTTTAAAAATGGGTTTGGTTTTCATTGTAGTGGTCACGGGACATTATAACAAGGACTAAAACAAAATAATAAAGACCAAAATAAAAAGAAATATTTATTAAAGACTATTTAAAAAAAATCATAAGGACTAAAACTATAAAAATAATATATTACAAGAACAAAAAATATATTTAAGTGTATATTTAATTTATTATTTTATGACAACAAAAATCATTTTAACATTTGCAACATTTTCTTATAAAAAAATGGGTGCAAGTATCCTATTCCTAATAACCACATATCACAAAGAATGGAGTGTGTGAGAACAACATACTAGTGCAAAAAGTAGATTTTATAACATGTTTTTATGTCAATTTATTAATAAGTGTAGAAACAATGGCAGTGATATTTTTGTAAATAAATTGAGCTTTTTCATATCGATTATCATTGAAACCAATACAAAAAGATTTTGTACATAGGTTTCAAATGATAATCAATATAAAAAGCTCTTTCTACATCCATTCCAATGATACTAATGTAAAAATTAATTTTTACACCAAATACAAATGTAAATTGCTCGTTTTCATTTGAGTTGTTGAACTCGAGTTCCATTACAACCCATTTTAATATTTCACCTACCATGGCAGAAGATAAAACAAATTGTCAAAATTCGGTGGTTCGAAGATTGAGTTTAGTCAAGACTTTCTACGTTAGTTATATTTATAATCGATGAAAAAAATATCTTTTACATTAATTTAGTATTTGATGACAAAAATATCAAATCTATATCTCTAATATTTATAACAGACATACAATCAATGAAAAAAAATTAAATGATGTAAAATTCACTGTAGTCTAGAACATAAATAGTACAATTGTGAATTTGTAAGAAAATGTTTCCAAACTTGAAATTAAATTGATAGCTAAATTATACATATACATTATATCCATTTTCTTGAAAAATAATTATGCTCAAAACAAGCTAGTATGATAAATAATAGTCATTCATCGTTATTTTAATTTGTCGCTATAATGAAAATTCAAGTCAAAGTTGGAAAATGTGCATGCTAGCTGGTATACATATTTAATGTTAAGTATTTGTCTTTTCATTGTTGACCACTTAAGGTCTAAACAGACTTACCATATTTTCCAATGGATGTTTACAATTGGTTACGCACATCTCGATAAAGACACATCAAGATCGCCATTTAACTGAAGTCTTGCAAGGCTTATCATCTGTTTGAATGGATGATGTTTACGTACAATTGGGTGCGCACGTAGCACAAAAGTAGCATAGTTGGCATTTATCATTATTTCTAATTATTAAAATTCAAGTCAATGGTGGAAAATGTGCTAGTAATATAGTCCATATTAATATTTCTTTTCACTGTTTTGGCCATAAGAAATGCATTAGAAGACTTTTGATGTTTTAAATGTTATCTTATTATGTTATATTAGCATTTCAGTAGACGTTTAGAATTGACTGCCTTTTTTGTCTTTTTATTAGTGGAGGAGAAATACAGAGCACTTACTAAAGATATTTTCGTCATGTAGCAAGCTCATTAATTAAAGCCCCTATTTATTTATGATCACGAACAGTACATTCCACGGGCACTGTTGAATGTGGAACGACTAGTTAAGAGTCAACATTGCTTATAATTAAGCTTGCATAGTACGAGAACTTTCTATTCACTTGCTTACCTTGCATGAACAAGCTAGACTACCACTGCTAATGCATATCTACTCTATAATTTCAAAGGGCGAAATGTTGATACACTCTATTTAATATTTTGTATGTTTTTATTATTAGAAAAATTATATGTAAGTCCATTAACTAAATTATGTTTATATATATTAAAAAGACTTACAGATATGTTAAGTTCTTAATGTTATGATTATGTCACTACGTCAAAGATAACATCTCAATAACGTCATCACATGCTACTAAAGAAACCAGAAACATATATGAAGAGAGATTGTATTGTGTGTGTGATTTTTATAAAGCTTTTTTAAAACATAAGGACATATATAAGTTTTCAAGTATTATCTAAACGAACCATTCAAAGATGTGCAAAACTAAAATAGAAAAGGGAAGAAAGAAAAACAACACAAGGATTTTATTCTGGTTCACTCTTTCACAAGAGTTACCCCAGGCCCTTCAACTCAAAAGATTTATCCATTAATGTCAAACTGACTTACAAATCAAGTATTCTTAAACATCTTCAGGTTATACAATGCTTGTAATCTACCTTATTACAAGCAACACCAAGTTTCTTTTAACACTCAGTCTCTTCAAGCCATTAAGAAAACAAAAAAGTATTTTACAAAAGATAACTAACTCACTAGGTGAGTGTGTAGAAGATACAAACAAAGGCTTTAACTTTGCTTAGAAAACCAAATACAAAAGGTTTTCACTAAAGATTTTCTAAGATTGTCATCCAAAGAGCATGAACGATGTTGAGCTTTTATCTCATTTTCCTCTTTGTGTTTCGTAACTTCTTTACCTTCTTCAAGAAATATATAGACATAAGGAAGAAAGATGTTGTTTTGGATAGTGAGAGAGATCTTCTACATTAAATGCCAAAGAGGTGATTTTTGTAGAGCTTTGCAAAGGTTTGTTTTGTTTTGATGACTGAAAAAAAAAAGATGTGCCAGAGAAAGTTGTTTTACTCTTTCCTTAATCATGCTATCTTTGCTTGATAAGAAATGTTTGTTCTTTTTGTTTCCTTAACCGTAAATGCTTGATCAAAACTCTCTTATATCAAGGTTGACTTGTTTAATTAGAGCTTGAAAAGGAACCATTTGCTACTCTAAAAAATGAACCATAGTAGACCATAACACATAGAAATATGAACATTATATGAAGCTCTGAAAAGTGGTACGTTCAAACGAGAGTATACAAGTTAAATATTGAGTTACAAGATATGATAAACACATAAAACAAGAAAACTTTTATGCACAAGAAACTAAATCCTTTACTAGATAGAGTTACAATTTTGAATTAGAGTCTTCTTTAGACGATAGAATGCTTAGACACGGATAGATAAACTTGTTAGGAGAACAAGTTCTTTTTATATGGACGCAATCCATACTTCCATACTGTAATGACTTTGTTGTTTTTCTAAAGACCATGTACAAAATCAGAATATTAGTCATCATTCTTTAGTCATAATATTTGTTATCATCAAAACATAAGATATGTTTCAACAATCTCACCCTTTTTTTTATGACAAAAATTATGCTAAGAGAAAGATAGGTAAAATAGATAAGGAAGGTATCATAGGATTATGCATAAAGATAATAAGCTCCCCCTAACTTTATACAAAATAAAAAACATTAGACAAAAAAGATGTATTCATAAGAAAAACATATGTATTTAATGGCAACTCTTTCTGTTTTATTTTAATATCTTCCCCATTTTTGTTATCAAACAAAAAGGAAGGGAAGAAATTAAGAAATCATAGTTAGATAAATGAACATAAAAGAAAGAGTAAGAAACAAAAGAAAATCAAAGGGCAGGAGACGAAGGTAGTGGAGGTCTAGGACCAAGAAGCTTAGAAAAGATGTTCATTAACTTTGTTTCTAATTTACCAAAACGTTGATCAATGTAAGCTTTGCTGACATGAAAAACCTATTAGACAAGGTCAAGTAGAGGTTCAAAGGTTGGAAGGTGAAAAATAGTGAGGGCTTAAAAAGTAAGTGGTTTAGAACAGGTGAGGAAGGTGCTGGTGGTAAGGGAGGGGATAAGGTATGAGATGTTGATGGTTCCGGAATAGGTGAGGGACAAACAACTAGAGGGGTAGATTCTAAATAACATTGGAATAGCTTCTCCTAAGGATGAGGTTGTTGAATGTTCAAGAAGGTGAGACCAAAGGATGGTATAACAACATAAAGAAGAGTGTTCTCCAGGCCAAGCAACTTCAACTCTTCATGATCTAGACAATTTAATGGTGCAAAGAGCCAGCCATCAAAGTGATAAGAGTTTATCTCCTTCAACATATAGAAACTTCCTATGGACGCCATAAGGGTGTCCAACTTTTCCTGAGTTAGGTGACTATAAGAATCTTAATGACTATGGATCCACATATTTTTTCTCCATAGTTGACAGGTATCTTCTTCATTAAAAGAAGCACAAATCATCTTCTAATGTAGATAAAAGGGAGTTCCAATAGAATAGATCCTAAGGGAGTCTTAGACAGATTCTAGATGACTAGATTAGAATAGTTGTTGTTGGGTTGATGATCATGGATGGAGGAGTGAAGTGTTGAACACATAGCTTTGAGCTTGCAACAATCAATCTACTCATAAGGTGAGCTTCAACATTAGGCAAGAAACCTAGGGTGAAAGCATCCAAGGGGTAGAATTTCAGTTCTCTAGGGAAAATATAAACTTGGACTAAGTTAGGTTTCTTTCTCTTGGGGAAGAACTCCCCATAAGCTTTAAAAGGAATGATGTCCCTTTGAATCTTAGGATAGAGACACTTACAAATCTTGGTTCAATAAGGTTGCAATAAACTTTTCTTAGTATGCTGTAAAGTTTGAGCAACATGTAGAGAGCTAAGATGATTGGATATCTGACTTGGGGGGTAAAGGAGTAGGTTTAGGAGGTGTGGATAAGAAGATGTAGAGATAAGTTCAAAAACATAGGATGGAGGAGGTTGTGGTTGTCTATGTGGAGTGGATTCAAGTTCAGGTTGCTATAATAAAAGAAAAGGCCATTGTTTTCTCAATTGAGTTTTAGGATTAACTGGTTCAGCAGCAAAGGTGTCCAAAGGTGTTTGGACAGTAATATGAAAAGGTGAAGAAGGAATGTTGTGTATGGGTGAAGTGTTTGGGGTTTAAGAAGGTGGTTGTTTCTTAGGTATAGTGAAGGTAGAGTATAAAGGTGGAGGTGGTTTAGGAGATGGTGAGGGGGTGTCCAAAAGATTGATGGTTTTAGGATCATTAGTAGGTTTAGACAAGGGTGTTTAAGGTGAGATAAGAGAGAAAGGTAGGGATATAAGAGAGAAAAAATTGGAGTTTGATGGTGAGAGACAGTTTTGAAACGTTTACCTTTGAGAAAGACAAACAAAACTATATTTGGATGGTTAGGTGCCATGGGATTTTACGTAAAATGCCTTCCTCTTGGTCAGCCTCGTGACCAAGGGAGCATCATCATCATCATCTTCTTCTTATTCTACTACAACAAGAGGTGGTCTTGCATTAGCAACCACTTCCTCTTCATTATTTAACTTGGGAAGAACTAGCTTCCTTTGCTTCTTAATAGAAGATTTTGTGTTCCTTGAAGCTTAAGCCACTCATTTGGATGTTGGCCTTGTGGACGACTTGGTAACATATGTTATCTCTACTTTAAATGGCTTGATGTCTATAGAGAGAAGAATTAACTTGATAGAGTCAAGCCTCGTAGGTGCAATGTTATTCCTTCCAAACCTATGTTGTTTGAAGCATAGGGCCTACTTTGCTTATTCTAAAGTAGGTAGAGCATTAAAGGCTTCATAGACCTTTTGATCCCAAAAGCTCTTTATGAGTAGAGTGGAATGAGTCATGTGGTTCTTCTTCACTCCTTTTCCCTTCAAATTCATCCTCAATGGAGAAAACAACAAATTTGGAAAATGAAACTTCTTACTTATCACCACATGGAAAAGGGAAAATAGATGGATATTAGAGAGGTGGTCCTTGGAACCAGCCTTGTGTAAAATATCGGTATTTATCTTTTTTTGGAAGATACAGGCTTTACATGCATTTTGTTTAAAGCATAGGGGCCTCCAACATTTGGCTTGAGCAAAGCATTTTCTACGATGAACATCTCATTATAGTCCTTTTCCCAGCCAAAGTTATAAATCTTCCTAGTTCTCTCACACCAGGTAGCTATGGCTATGGATGGAATGTCCACCATAAATTCCACTCCTAGAACCTTTCCAATAAAGGCATTGTCAATGTATACACAGTTTTTCCAGAATTCCCTTATCAACATTGGACGAACTCCTTGTTCATTATTGAAGAATGGCAAAGTGCCACAAGTAGTCAACTCTAGAGTAAGGTCCAAACCCACTTTGGCAAAGGCAAGAATATCAAGTAAGTACTATGTGTATATACTACCATGTCGTCAGGATTATAGGTTCTATCTTCAACAAAGATGGCAAGAAAATCAAGATTTATAGGGTCAACATTTTAGGCCATGGTGAGGTTATAGTTTAGGGTTTGGGGTAGCAAGAGATCAAATATAGATCAAGAAACAATTTTGAAAGCAATTTCACAAGAGATTCACAAGAAGATAGTTTGTGAAAAGATTTCAAAAAGAGAAAACCTATTTATAGATAATGGTTTGGAAAAGACATGAAAAGCATTTTTGGTATAAACATTGCCATTGGAGATTTTACAACAGTAAAAAAACTTTTTACTAAAAGAAAGAGAGAGAGAAAGAGTAAGAACATATTGGTTCAGTAATAAAAGAATAAGTTACTCATATAAGACAAAAAGAGAAACATGCAATGAAGTCATGTGTAATAGACACACATATAATGGACACTAAGCTTATAGACCCATAAGAGTATGGATGCATAAACTACATAAACATTAAACTTCATTCCTTTTTATAAATATCATATGGAGAAGATCCTTAATATGAATGAGTTTATCTTTAGGAATAGTTTTGTAAAGATATAAGCCAGTTGTTCATCTGTACTGATGAATTTCATGTCTAAGATCCCTTTCTAAATATAATCTCTTATGAAATGATGTTTATTTTCTATGTGCTTAGTTCTAGAGTGTAATACAGGATTCATTAAAAAAATCATAGTAGTATTATTATCACATAGTAAAGGAATTTTACTCTCAAAGATGTCATAGTCCTTAAGTTTATGCTTGATCTAGAGAAGTTGAGAGTCACAATGTGCATTTGATAAATATTCTACTTTTGCAATAGATAGGGAAATGGTTCCTTGCCTCTTGCTTACCTAGGAGACTAAGTTTGCTCCAATGAAATGACATCCTCTACTGGTACATTTTCTCTCAATTCAATCTCTAGCATAATCAGCATTATAGTAGCCTTTTATACATTTAACTGCTATTAGATGTGATTCTATAGGTCAACTTGAAAACATGCACATAGGAATACATTGAACGTAATATTTGGGTGATGAAACCTTAGATCTACAATCAACACAAAAGCACGAAAATTCCCTTGCAAAAATGGTGACTGAAAATAAGGGAGAAGAAGAAATAAAAAATGGATTAAGGAAGAAGATGAACTCGCCACTAATCCTAATGAGTTAGATAAGAGAAGTAGAGATTCGTCATAAGAATCTTGGAAACTTGATGAGAATTAGGGTTCTAGTTCAAGAACAAGAGAAGAGAGAAAGTCTCTTAAAAGTGCAATGCACAAATTCTATTTCATGTAAAAGTGATTAAGCTAATTATGTTTGGGGCTTTTATAGCCCTTCACTAATCCTAATGCTAAGCTAAGACAAGGCCCAAAGGATCCCAACACAAACAAAGCCAATTCATCACACCTAAAGCTAATGGATTTAGTGATGTCCTTTAGTGATCAGATTGCTTAGCAAGGAAAATGATCTTAATTGGGTCTTTGGCCTAAGAGCAAGCTATACAAGGAAAATATCAATATTCTACTATGAAAATATAGTAAGAATACTTTATACAAAGTAATGACCAAGGCCAATTTGGAAACTAAACAAGGTATACAAAGTAAGGCCATCATTGGACCCTCCTTGACATTGAAGGAGACCCAATTCCTTTTTTACTCCTTGTAGTATCCTCAACCTACCCTTTGTTATGGGGCCTTGAAGTGTAGTACTCTTTATGCTCTCCATGTCCTCGAGTGTCTCCTAAGTTTTAGGTCCTATCCACATCATACTTCCCTTCTTGGAGAGAATTTGTCCTTAAATTTGGTGGTGAGTTACTTGAAACAAAAGGACATAAATCAGAGACATTAAAAGTATTGCTACACCCATACTCTTGAGGCGTGTCTACAATATAAGCATTATCATTCACTCTCTTGAGGATCTTGAAAGGTCTATCCCCCTTAGGGAGGAGTTTAGATTTCTTCAAGCTTAGGAATCTTTCCTTCCGCAAATGGATCCATACTAGGTCCCTGATAAGTCATATTTTATACACCTCACAAGGGCTTAAGATGGGTATTATTATGACTGTTTAGTGATTAAGAGTCCTGTCTTAGCTATGATTCAAATTATAGGCCTAGAAATAGGAAAAATATAAATATGTGCTAAAATAAGGATTTTAACTAAAAAAAGATTGGACTTGTTTTGCAGTCCTGAAAGCCGAGAACATCTCGGCCAAATAGAAGCCGAGAGCATCTCTGCCTAGTAGAAGCCAAGAACATCCTGGCCCAAGCCAACGTTAGTGGCGAAAATCACTCCAGCAAGAATGCAGATATGATTATGCTAAAATTAAGGAATCTATAATGAAGATTTGATTCTCCTAGAATTAAGGAATCTGTAATGGAGAAATGATTATGCTAAAATTAAGGAATTTGTAATGCATATTTGATTCTCCTAGAATTAAGGAATTTCTAATGTAGATATGATTATGCTAAAATTAAGGAATCTGAAATGCAAATTTGATTCTCCTAGAATTAAGGAATCCGTAATGTAGATATGATTATGCTAGAATCAAGGAATTTGTAATCTCCTAGGATTGAGAAATTTGTAATCTCCTAGGATTGAGAAATCTTTAATCTCCTAGGATTGAGAAATCTATGATCAATAATTCAAATTTGTAATCTGTTAGGATCAGGGAATATGTAATTCAGGTAACTGAGCAAGAAATCTGCAGGAATAAAGGAATCATCGATTTTGTGGGTTAGATTTGGATTTAGCCAGCTTGTGTATAAATAGAGCACACCAGGCCATGTCATTAGTGGGAAAAACAGTGGAATTCTAGACCTAGCGCCGTCAGCAACTGCAGATGTTCCGAGCTAGCACGGTGGTACACGAAGCTTCAATAAGGTGTCTCTCTCGGTCGAGGAGGTGCAAGTCAAGAACTGGGAGGCCGAAGGTTGTTAGAGGAGACCGCTTGGCTAGCCAACGCACTCTCGTGCAAGTCAAGATTTTGTCTTTTGATTTTAATCCTTGCGCTTTAATCTGCTTTAACATTGTTAGAGGTAGATCACGTTAGACTAGGGCTGGTTGGAACTGGTTTAATTATCTAATTAGGTAGAGAACCTAAAATCAACCAAGTACATACTTCCTACCAACTGATGAGATAGTGATTTTCGTAAGAATCTAAGGTTGATTCAAAGTATAATTCTAAGCAAGAATGGTAAATAGTCATGTGTTGATTTCCGAATCGGTACAGTAGTTAGTATAGAGTAGTTTAGATTATTTTTTGCACTTAGTTTATTTTTTGCACTTAAACACAAAACTTTCCCCTATTTATTGTTTCTTCCAGAGTCCGAGATTGAGTTAGTCCGACTCTGTCGCATCCATTCGAAACCGAGTCAGTCTGACTCTATTGCATTTGAGTCTATGCTTAGCCGAGACCGTGTCAGATTCGTTTCTATCGAGAGCGAGTCAGATCAGTCTTTGCCGAGAGTGAGTCGGCATTCTACACTTGACGTTTTTTGCATTAACTCTAATTTTCACACTTATTGATATTTGAACACACTATGTCCTTGAGAGAATCGATCTAGGGTTAGCTATACTATAGTTAGCTTTAGTATTTATTTGAGGCGTGTAAGACGACTAAAAAACCGCTTATCAAATTGGCGTCGTTGCCGGGGACACAAGTTCTTTTATGTCTTTGTGTGCCAAAACTGAGTTAAGCCAAATCCCGAGTTTGTGCAATGCTGTGTCTGTCGTTTGAGTCATAGAGTCATAGAGTCTGTCAAGTTTGTTGAGTCTGTATTTGTTTTCTTTTCGGTTGAGTCTGAAAATAATATAGCATGCTGAATATGTGTTAAAATTTTGTTTACGTGAGTCTTTACATTGCTAAAAAAAACCAACAACAACAACAACAACCATCTCTGCATCATTGCATTTAATTGCATTTACATCATTGATTTTGTTTTCTTATAGCTACTTGTTTTCTGTTTTTTGATTTTCATAGCTAATTCTAACTTCTGTATAATTTATTTTGATTTTTCTACATATTTGATTATGCAGTTTCTTTGTATGATTTTTTTTTCTTTTTATGCATCAATTTTTAACACTCTAACCAGTTTATGATTTTTCTGTTATTTTTCATTATTATGTTGCCTTTATGTGCCTCTATTTCTTTTGCTGTTTGTTTTTCTATTTCTATTTTTGTTTTCTTTCTATTTTTCTGTCTCTGTATTTGTTATTTTTCTATTTTTCTATTTTTGATTCTATTCTTCTTCTGATGCTTTTCTGTTTTAATTCAGTTATCTTTTTTTTTTCTAATTTTGTTATCTTTTTGTTCTTCTTTTTGATTTTTAATCCTATTAACAACACTCATGCATTCTGATACTAGTATTATTCCTAATTCTTCTAATCTTGATGATTATGCTCCTAGCTCCAATGAAGAAAGGAATCAATTACACATTGATACCATGATGTATCAACCATGGTGTCTTCAATATCCTGAATGGGATGGAGCCTGGTCATACGAGAATTATCCATCTGAGCTAACAATTGTGTTGCCTAAGTTATATGATTTTGTAGGTAACACTCACCATTTTGACAATAGGGGATCCACGGCATCCAGAGGAATGAACAGGATTGCTGTTGTTGACAATCAGAGATTTGAAGGATACATAAATGGATGTGGCATGTGTGGTTCTGTAGGACATCCACTCGAGGATTGTCCCATTTTGCAATAACTACCACCTCCATTCAGACCACAACCGGTACAAGAAAGTTCCTCAGAGGATTTAATCAAGAAATTGGCCATGAATAACATTCAAGTCCAAAAGAATGTGTTTGCCACACAACCAGTGCAACAGCTTAACAGTTCACCTTCTCTGGAAGATCTGGTGCAATAGTTTCAACAAAATAACATGTGGTTTCTACAAAATATGAATGTCACAATGCAAGAGTTGAAAGCACAAATTAGTCAACTGACCACCATGATAAACAAACTATAGTTCGAAGATTCTGGATAGGTTCCTTCCCAAGCCATTCTCAGTCCTCATGAGAATATGAGTGACATAACTATGAGGAGTGGCATGGAGCTACCACAGTAACAATCACTAAAAGTGCAATATGGATTTTCTAGAAATCCGGATTCAGAGAATTCAACCACTGTGCTGGGCTTTGCTGTTGCCGACTCTACTAAGATGGCTAAGATTGACGACTACGTGCCAACTGTTTTTGATCTGGATGATGTGGTTAAGATTTCAAATTCTATGACTGATGTCACTGATCTTACTGATATGACATTGGATGAGATTTCAGACCAAGTTACTAGGGTCAAGATAGCTGATCTCGCATGTGTTGAGGTTGACATTACTAATCCCATGTGTGCTGATGCCAAGATGGCTAATCCCAGATATGCTAATGCTGATAATGCTTTTGCTGATAGAGCTAAGGATGCTGATTCTCTAGTTGACAAGTCAGACAATGTTAATATGACTGAATTGGTTGACTCTATAGTTTCTATGTCGGACCATACCAATATAGTAGAAGTTGCCAACTCTATGATGGAGGTTTCGAGTCTTGCTGAAATAATTGAGGTTGTCGACTCTGGGGTCAATATTTCTGCTTTTGCCGATATGCCCAAAATGTCGAATTATGTGGCTAACATGTCCAACTTTGCTAATGTGGTTGATAATTCTAACAGTGCTGATATAACTAAAGTTTTAGATTGTGGGACTGAAGTGTCGGATTCTGTTAATAATTTTTTGGCTCATGAACCAACACTTTCCGATTCGGACAATCAAAACCGAAACCGCAACTAGGCCAAATCCGTGTCTGACCCCAAATGTGGAATTCATAAGTGGAAGAAAGTTGAGACCGACTCGACACCCCAAGGCCGAAACCTGGTGTGGGCCGAAAGCGACTTAGGTGAGGAGACTAATGTCGAGTTCAACATGAGCATACGGCCGAGAGTCGAAGGCAACTCAGATGACGAGAACCGAAAGTAGCTCGAAGCCGAATCTGTTTCGGACAACCACGTCTGATGGCAGGAACCAATCGAGTTCGACACTAGTGGCTAACCGGGAGTTAAGTCTGATTCGGGCAGTTAGAGCTAGAACCAACCAAAGGTCAAAATTGAATCGGCACACCACTTGCCGAATCTAGGCCAAGTCGACCAATCAAGCAATCAGACAGTAGTCGCGTCTAGTACAGGTGGTCAAAACCAATATCAAGCAAAGTCCGAATGTGTCCTTGGTAGCCAATGCCACAACTTGACAGATGCCGAGACTATATCTGACACACGACCATCCAACTCTACATTCGAAAAGTCGAATCCACTCCCAGCAGCCGAGTCAGGAATCCACGAATGAACCTTCTTCACTTTGCTTGCCAGTAGTAGAATCAATACCAGTGTCTTCCATGCCTTAGTAAATTTGCATTCCGAATTGACTAATCACTATAAATTTTTTGGAAATATGGATTTTAAGAATTTTGTTAATTATGAGTGTACCTGTATTGGATTAACTAAATCTTCTCTGTGTGTGAAAAGCAGCAATGTTACTAATCCCAGTACAAGAGTTATAGGCATTATTGTAGAGAAGTTACTGGAGAATATCATGTTGAAACTATCAAAATGGATGAGGAGAAAGCTCCCCCAAGTTGTAGACAACAGGAGCGGAGCAAAAATATTGGATATCAGATTTTGCACATTCTTTCCACCCTAAAAGCAGTTATCCTTATTTCACCCCT
Source organism: Mucuna pruriens (assembly GCA_025330945.1). NCBI lineage: Eukaryota > Viridiplantae > Streptophyta > Magnoliopsida > Fabales > Fabaceae > Mucuna > Mucuna pruriens. The sequence continues at coordinate 2,767,417 of JAENHJ010000532.1, forward strand.
TCCCTTGTGCACATATGTTTTGCATTGATGACAATGCATCATTTAAGTGTAGGGGGGTGTTTCGTAGGAGGGTGACGGTTTGTTTGGTTTTGTTTGGTTTTGTTTTTAGTCTTTTTATTTCGTTTTTATTTCATTCCTGTTCTATTTCATTTTGTTTCTTTTCTTCTCATTTCAATCTCTTTTCAAGTCATTTTCCCTTGATCTAAATAAAAAGTTGTCCAAGCCGAGTCCATGCCGACTCCGGTTCCATCTTGGTCGAATCCGAATTAACTTCAACCCTGTTTCATATTTTGCTTTTAATTCTGATTTTTGTTTTGTTTTCCCTTAACTAAACTCTGATTTTTGATTGCCAAGAAAAACGTTTTGAAAAAAAAAATGGATTTCCTTCTGGATTGGATGAAATAGTAAAAGGTATGCATGATCTTGGAGGGAAGATTTTTCAAACTTGACAAGGAATGAAATCTCTGCATCTTTGGGCATTGAGTGATTGAGAAACTAAAAAAGAGGAACCTTTAGTAATTGAGCAACCATCCGTGTGAGAATTTTCAAGCCTTGCATACATAATGGCTTTACATCTTGCCATTCCTTCCTTTCTTGTGTGATCTTTGCATTCATGATGACTGGCTACTCTAGATACATCTCATTTCACATGTAGGAGTGATATGATCTAGGCCATGTTTCTAATTATCCCCGAGCCAAATGGACATACCTTGCAAATTTATCCCTTGCTTACCCTCTTTGAGCCTGAATAACCTTTTTTTTCTAACATGACACCTCATTACAAGCCAAAACCGAGAAACCATGATCAACCTCAACCTTAGGGGGACAAAGGAGCTTTGGAATTGTTTTGGGAGTGGGTCTTGTTCAAGTGTGGGGGAGACACCCAGGGACATAGCAAGAATAGTGCATCTAAAAAGGGTTGAAAAAGAAAAGAAAGAAAAACAAGCACAGGATGATACAAAGAAGGGAAAGCAGCCAAAAGTTATAAGTTCTAGCAAAAATACCGCATAAAGCTGCAAAATAAGAAGTGAGAAAAAAAAAGAAAAGAAAAGTGGAAAAGGGGAAAGAAAAGAAGTGAGCAAGAATGCTCTTGATAGAATTGTAGTGTCCTAGGGGATTCCCTCCATGCTACGAACTTATTCCCCATTGCTCCTCCCTTCCCTATGGTTACCAAAGCTCACTTACCATCCTATATCCTACCCTTAACCTTGGCTACGTTACAAGCCGACAAGAAGTCCTAATGATCATGATTGCATGTGATTTTGAAGGTGCATAAGGAGAGGCTGGTCAAATTTTGGTAGTACTGGTTACATGGGATGTTTGAGTGTATACACAATCCCAAACACTTGAGAGATTGAGAGAATATGCCTTGAGAGAGAGCTCGGTCACTTCTTAGTTACTCTTTAATGTTTGTAGGTTGCTTATTTGCTTTGGGTGTGGAGAAAGTAACTCTCATAGATTGTTTGAAAATCAAGATTCTAGGATGATTGCATGCTTGATCTGTTTGTCAAACTTGAAAAATTTATTTGAAAACATATTTCCTCTTTCAATTTCCTTGAAATATGATTTTGCCCAAGAATGCAAAAGTGTAAGTGTATGGGTCTGATATGTCATATTTTATACACCTCACAAGGGCTTAAGATGGGTATTATTAAGACTGTTTAATGATTAAGAGTTCTGTCTTAGCTAAGATTCGAATTATGGGCCTAGAAATAGGAAATATATAAATTTGTGCTAAAATAAGGATTTTAACTAACAAAATATTGGACTTGTTTTGCAGGCCAGAAAGCCGAGAACATCTCGGCCTAGTAGAAGCCGAGAGCATCTCAGCCCAGTAGAAGTCGAGAACATCCAGGCCCAAGCCGACGTTAGTGGCCAAAATCACTCCGACAAGAATGCAGATATGATTATGCTAAAATTAAGGAATCTGTAATGTAGATTTGATTCTCCTAGAATTAAGGAATCTATAATGCAGATATAATTATGCTAAAATTAAGGAATCTGAAATGTAGATTTGATTCTCCTAGAATTAAGGAATCTGTAATGTAGATATGATTATGCTAAAATCAAGGAATTTGTAATCTCCTAGGATTGAGAAATTTGTAATCTCCTAGGATTGAGAAATCTGTGATCAATAATTCAAATTTGTAATCTGTTAGGATCAAGGAATATGTAATTCAGGTAACTGAGCAAGAAATCTGCGGGAATCAAGGAATCATCGATTCTGTGGGATTAGATTTGGATTTAGCTAGCTTGTGTATAAATAGAGCATACCAGGCCATGTCTTCGGTGGGAAAAATAGTGGAATTCTAGTCCTAGCACCGTCAACAACTACAGACATTCCAAGCTAGCACGGTGGTACACGAAGCTTCAGTAAGGTGTCTCTCTCGCTCGAGGAGGTGTAAGTCAAGAATTAGGAGGCTGAAGGTTGTCAGAGGGGACCGCTTGGCTAGCCAACACACTCTGGTGGACCCGATCTTCAGTATCTCGACTATTACTAGTGCACCACTACCGTCTTTCCATTGGCGCTTGTCGTGGAAGGCAGACTCTCTAGAAACTCCGAATTTCCCACCTTTGTATTTGATTCTATTTCAATAACACAACTGGTTTGCTATTTTGTCTTTTGATTTTAACATTTGCACTTTAATCTGCTTTAACATTATTAGGGGTACATTACGTTAGACTAGGGCCGGTTGGAACTAGTTTAATAATCTGATTAGGTAGAGAACCTAAAATCAACCAAGTACATACTTCTTGCCAACTGATGAGGTAGCGATTGTGTAAATCCTTAATATGGGAATTGACAAACGTTCCGCGGTTGTCGTAAGAATCTAAGGTTGATTTAGACTATAATTCTAAGCAAGAATGGTAAACTATCGTGTGTTGATTTCCGAATTGGTAGAGTAGTTTAGCTTATTTTCCGCACTTAGTTTATTTTCTGCACTTAAACACAAAACTTCCCCCTATTTAGTGTTTTTTCCAGAGTCCAAGACTGAGTTAGTCCAACTCCGTCGCATCCATCTAAAACTGAGTCAGTCCAACTCTATTACGTTTGAGTTTGCGCTTAGCCAAGATCATGTCGGATTCGTCTCTGTTTAGAGCAAGTCGGATCAGTCTTTGCCGAGAGCTAGTCGGCATTCTACACTTGATGTTTTCTGCATTAACTCTGATTTCCACACTTAACGATATTTGAATACACTGTGTCCTTGAGAGAATTGACCTAGGGTTAGCTATACTATAGTTAGCTTTAGTATTTATTTGAGGCATGATTAAAAACCCACTTATCAGTCCCCTCTCTCAAAAACCTTTTGCTTTCTACCCCCATTGGCTTGTTTAACATACTAGTCTACTTTCTTCTCAATGTGAGACCTATCCCTCTCAAGCTTCTTAACAAATTGGGCCTTAGAGAGGCCATCCTCATTTAGCCTAGAAGCCATATCTAGTAAAGGTATTAAATCAAGGGCTGTAAAGGGGTTGAACCCATACACCAACTCAAAAGGTAAATGAGATGTAGTAGTACTAACTACCATATTATATGAAAAATCAATGTGGGTTAGCCATTTCTCCCTTAAAAGTTGGGGCAAGATCCTATTTTCCACTTTAGTTTGACCATTTGTCTAAGGATGGAAAGTTGTAGAGAATAGTAGCTTGGTGCCAAGCTTACTTCATATGATCCTCTAGAAATGGCTAAAAAACTTGGAGTCCCTATCACAAATTATGGTCTTCGAAAGGCCATGAAGTCTCACCACCTTCCTAAAAAAAGATTGGTCATATGGTAAGCATCATCTACCTTGTGACAAGGTATAAGGTGGCCATCTTAGAAAACTTGTCTAGTACCACAAAGATGCAATCTTGGCCACCCTTAGATCTTAGAAAACTTGTCTACTACCACATAATAAATAGAAATGTCCACCTAAGGTCAAGTAGGGATAGGGAGTGGGTTATATAAACCATGGGGAGAGACCTTGGACTTTGCTCCCTTATAAACCAAACACCTCTCACATACATGATTTATATCTCTCCTTATGTGAGGCCAATAGAAGTATCAAACTAAGGTCTCACAAGTCTTAAGCTCGCCAAAGTAACCCATTAAATCAACGTCATGTGTCTTTCTCACTAGCAATTCCTTAATGGAACTCTTATGCACACATAATGTTTTATCTTTAAATAATAAACCTTAATGCCTAAACAAACCTCCCTTGGCCAAATTGGCACAAACTCATAGGTCTACTACAATATTAACCTTTCCTTGCTTGTGCTTAATTACATAAGAAAATTGTTCTAAGAATTCTACCTATTTGGCATGCCTTTTATTTCCCTCAAATGTTTGAGAGATTCATGATCACTATGGAACACAAACTTCTTAGGAAGCAAATAGTGTTGCCACACTTGTAAGGCCTTAACTAGAGCATTAAGCTCTTTATCATAAGTAGAAAAATTAAGGTTGACACCTTTATTTTTTTTCACTAAAGTAAGCAATTGAGTGCTCCTTTTGCAATAAAACAGCCCTCATTCCAACAATAGAAGCATCACACTCCAACTCAAAAGATTTGGAAAAATTTGGAGTGCTAAGATGGGGGCATGAGTGAGGCTATCCTTCAAGGCTTGGAAGGCTCTCTCTTGGGACACTTCCTACTTGAATCCCACATTATTTTTAATTCTTTCATTTAAAGGGGTAGGGAGTAAACTAAATTTTTCACAAAGCATTTATAAAAACTCGCAGGCCCATGAAAACTTCTTACATCACTCACAGATTATGGTGTTGACCAACTTCAAATGACTTTCACTTTCTTCATTATCAACCTTGACTCAATGGGAGCCAACCACAAATCCTAAAAGCACCATTTCATTAGTGCAAAATGTTCATATCTCTATATTCATATATAGTGATTCTTTCTTCAAAAGTTTAAGCACCTATGTAAAATGCAATATATAATCATCCACACAAGAAGAATAAACAAGAATGTCATTAAAGTAGACAACCACACATCTTCCTATAAGGCTCCTTCGAACATGGTTCATAAGCCTCATGAAAGTGCTAGAGACATTTATCAAGCCAAATGACATGACTAACCACTCACAAAGACAAAACTTGGTCTTGAAAGTAGTTTTCCATTCATCCCCTTCTCTCACCCTTAATTTGTGATATCCACTTTTTAAATCAATTTTCAGAAAGATAATAGCACCATGCAATTCATCAAGTAAATCATATAGGAATGGGATAAGGTGTATATATCTAATCGTGATAGCATTAATATGTCTATAGTTCATACACATTCTCCATGTGCCATCCATTTTAGGAACAATCATTACAAGAATTTCTCAAGGACTTCTACTTTCCATTACCCATCCATTTTCAAGGAGAGTTTCAATTTTCTTCTAGATCTCCTTGGTCTCTTCAAGATTAGTCCTATAAGCATGCCTATTTGGAAGGGTGGCACCTACAATGAGATCAATGTGATTATCTATCCCTCTCAAAGAAGGAAAGCCTTGAGGCATCTCTTTGGGGAAATCCCCTTATACTCTTCAAGAATATCTTGAAAACATGCAAGCAAGTCAAGCAAAACAAAGGTAACATGAAAGGATATATTACTAGGCAATAAGAATAAGGATTCCTTTCTACCTACAAGGAGTGACCCTTTCCCCTGACTATTGCTCTTGCTTTTCTCACTTCTCCTTTTCTCTTTTCCTTTAGAGTACATTTTTTGCTTTTCTTCTTTATTTTCTCTCACTTTTTCTTTTCTTACATATTTTCTCTCTTTCTTTTCTCTTGGCCTTTTCGACCTTTGCTTTTTCTTTATTTTCTTCCTCTCTTGTTTTTCTCATCTTCACTAGATCTTCACTAACCTCTATTGGAGTTAAAGGCGTAAGAACCACCTTTTCTCCCAAATGTACAAAAGTGAATCTATTTGGGACCCCATCATGGGTCACTTTTCTATCATATTTCCATGGCCTTCCCAACAAAATGTGAGCTACCTCCATAGGCACCACATAACACAAAATATCATCCTTATAACTCCCAAGGGTTATTTCCAATGATGTTGGAGGCACTAGAGATTGGAAATGATGTTTCCTCTTTTCGGCCTTGGGAGATCTCACTCCCCTTCTTAAGACTCTTGTCCCTTCTAGGCCTTTCCTTCTGCATTTCCTTACCCTTCCAACTATTACTAGGATATAAGGTTCCATATAGGCTTGTCTCCTCTTCAATTGCAACTCCACCTTTTAACTTAGTGTGGTATAGTATTAGAGCTCTACTACATCTTGGATTTTCCTATTAAGCCCATGCAAAATTGTGCCATAGTAGCCTCCCTAGACTCCACTATTTAAGCCCTCAAAAGGTCCATCTCCAAGATGAAGACTACTTCTCCTGTGCCCCAGGTGAATTCATGACCTGCAAACAGCAAAAGGTAGCCCGGAGTGATAGAGCTCTCACTTAGGCAAGTATTCTCTCAGTCTCTCAAGTGTTTGGGTTTGCATTTACACTCAACATTGCATGAGACAAGCATTCTTTTATTTTCACAAGGCTCTCCTCCTACACCTGCAAAAACACAAACAGTCATGATCACTAGGACTTCCTTTTTGGCTTGTAGCGAGGCCAGGGACACGGGTAGGATAGAATACGGGAGGTGGTGTTAGAACCCGTGAGGAAGAGGGGAGCTATAGGGAGTAAGCTTCATTAGCATGGGAGTAGCCCAGGATGCTATGATCTCCTTCCTTTATTCTACTCTTGTCTGCTCACTTCTTTCCCTTTTTCTTATCTTTTCTTTTCTGGTGTTCATGCAGCTTTGTTGTAATTCTTTGTTTTTGGCCTTGAATTCTTAGTTGCTTTTCTACTTTTCACTTTTTCTTTCATTCGCTCGCTTCTTTTCTTTCCTTTACGAGCCTTTATAAGATTCTGAACTGGTTCTACTTCCTAGAACTTTCCCCACACTTTGATGATGACTTACTCCTAAAACAATTCCAAGGCTCCTCTGCTCCCTATGGGTGAGGTCAAATCATGGTTTTTCTGGGCTTGTCTTGTAATGAGTTGTCAGGAAAAATGGTTGATCAGGCTGAAGGGGGTGAACAAGGGGTAAAATTTGATTTTCCATGTAGGCTTTATTTAGCTTAGGGCTCATACGAAACATGGCCTAGATCATGTCATTCCTGCATGTGAAAATAGTTGTATCCAGAGAGTCAAGGCAAAATGTAGAATACGAAATTAATCATGAATGCAAAAATCACACAAGAGAAAAAAGAATGGCAAGACGCAAGCCATCAATATGTACAAAGGCTCAAATTCTCACATAGGGTATTTTGCTCTATCATAAAGGGTTTTTCCTTTTCAATTTTCAGTCAGTCACTTTCTAGAAACACAAAAGTTTCACCCCCTTCAGGCTAGAAAAATCTCTTCCCAGTGTTGTAGAATTACTTCCTACTGTCTTCTTAAACTTCCATAAGTTAATTCAAAATTCTTTCCAACAAACATTTTCTAATCCATATTTGAAATTCTGCTAGGAGGAAACAAGATAGGGAACAAAAAGACAATAAAAAAAAATCATGTCTGGTCGAAGTCACTCCGGATCTAGCCGAGACGGCACAGAACCGGAATGAACTCGGCTTTAGTAGTTTTTATTGGAACAAATTGGAAAAGAAGGGAAAATGACTCAGGAGAAAATTGAAACAAAGACACTAAATTCAAATAGACTAAGGAGACAAAACATGAATGCAAACAAAACAACTTTTTTTTTAAATTGAGCCAAAATAGAAGTATGAACAATATATGAGAGCAAATCGCCACAGTGCTCCCCCCCACACTTGAATTCTACATTATCCTCAATGCATAATATGATTGAGAGGGGCTGGCAGAGTAGGCTTAAGTGGTGCCATCTGGTGGAGCTGGTTCCATTAGTGAGATGGTCTCCATGTCACCTGCAATTGGTGCTAGACCTTCATAGAATGGCTTGATCTGGTGCCCATTGACCTGGAATGTGCTATTACTAAGTTCATCTTTTAATTGCACTGCACCATAGGGAAATACGTTAGTGATAACAAAAGGTCCATCCCATCTAGAACGAAGCTTACCTGCTATGAGCTTAAGTCTTGAATTGAATAGTAGTACTTTCTGGCCGACTCAGAAGTCTTTCCTCAGAATCTGTTAGTCATGGAATTGCTTGACTTTCTACTTATAGATCCTGGAATTTTCATATGCTTTCAAGCGAAGTTCATCTAACTCTTGCAGCTGGAATTTCCTTTGTTTTCCAACTTGGTCATAGGCCAGATTGCTTTGCTTGAAAGCCCAATAAGCCTTATGTTCTAGCTCCACAAGAAGGTGGCAGGTTTTACCAAAGACAATCCGGTAGGGAGACATCCCTAACGGTGTTTGGTATGTAGTTTTGTGTGCCCAAATAGCGTCTTCAAGGAGTCGGCTCCAGTTTTTCCTGCTTGGGTTGGTCATCTTTTGCAACATTTTCTTAATTTCCCTGTTGAAAACCTCTGCTTGGCCGTTTGTCTGGGGGTGATATGCTGTAGCAACTCTATGCACCACCCCATACTTGTGGAGGAGAGAAGCCATGGCTCTATTGTAGAAGTTATTGCCTTGGTCACTTATGAGCGCTTTTGGCACACCAAACCTGTAGAAAATGTTGGACTTCAGAAAGTTCACTACTACTTTGGCATCATTGGTCTTGGTGGCGATGGCTTTTACCCATCTTGAAACATAGTCAACGGCTAGCAATATGTATGAATAACCATTGAAGACTTGGAATGGCCCCATGAAATCAATACCCCAAACATCGAAGACTTCACAAAACAAGATGGGTTGCTAGGGCATTTCATGCCTTCTGTTCGTGGCCATTCCGGCTTTTTGGCATTTGTCGCAAGTGGAGACGAACTGGTAGGCATCTCTGAAAATAGTGGGCCAATAGAGGCCACAATCAAGCACTTTCCTAGCAGTTCAAGTTGACCCATGGTGGCCGCCTCCAGGCGCTAAGTGGCAGAAGTGGAGGACCGAATTGATCTCGGTGTCAGGAATGCACCTGCAAATGAATTTATCACTGCAGAGTCTCCAAAGGTAGGGATCATCCCATATGTAGTATTTAGCATCGCTCTAGTGTTTTTCCTTGTATAGCCGGAATGCCTCTGGTGGGAACTGAGATGTTGCCACATAATTGTGAATGTCGGCAAACCATGGTGTAGATGTTTTGATGTGCACCAGTTGCTCATCTGGGAACTCATCTCGGATAGGCATTGGTTCGCTTTTTCTTCCAATTCTGCTTAAGTGGTCGGCCACAAAATTCTCAGCACCTTTCTTGTCTCTAATTTCTATGTCGAATTCTTGAAGAAGAAGCATCCACCGAATCAGTCTCGACTTGGCATTAGGCTTCTTCAACAAGTATCTCAGGGCAGCATGGTCAAAGAACACAACAATTCTAGAGCCAAGAAGGTATGAACGAAATTTGTCCAAGGCAAAGACAATTGCCAACAGCTCCTTCTCGATTGTTGTGTAGTTTTGCTAGGCGGGGTCCATGGTACAAGATGCATAGGCAATTACATACACAGGTTGGCCGACTCTGGCTCTTTGGCCGAGAACAGCTCCTAATGCTGAATTGGATGCATCACACATCAATTCAAATGGCAGGTCCTAGTTTGGTGCTTGCAGAATGGGACCGAAAGTAAGTCTGTTCTTTAGCTCCTGAAATGCTTTGATACAGGGCTGGTCAAATTTGAATTCCAAATCCTTCTATAGCAGCCTAGAGAGTGGCAGGGCAAGTTTGCTGAAATTCTTGATGAATCTTCTATAGAAGCTTGCATGTCCTAAGAAAGAGCGAACTTCCCTCATAGAAGTGGGGTTTGGAAGGGAAGATATGATGTGTACCTTTGATTTATCCACCTCAATGCCTCTACTGGATACTAGATGACCCAAAACTATTCCCTCAATCACCGTGAAATGACACTTTTCAAAATTAAGCACGAGGTTTATATCAATACATCTCTTCAACACCTTGGATAGGTTTCCCAGGCTTGCATCGAATGGGTTAACATATACCGTGAAGTCATCCACGAACACCTCCATGCAGTCCTGTAGTAAATCCGAGAAGATGCTGATCATACAACGCTGAAATATACTCGAAGCATTACACAAGTCAAATGGCATGCGAGTGTACGCAAAGGTGCCAAATGGGCAGGTGAAGGTGGTCTTATGCTGGTCTTCAAGTGCAATGTGTATTTGCATGTAACTAGAGAAGCCATCCAAAAAGCAGTAATGGGATTTTCCTGATAGTTTCTCCAGGACTTGATCAATAAAAGGCAAAGGAAAGTGATCCTTGCGAGTTGCCTGGTTTAATTTTCTATAATCAATGCAGACTCGCCAACTATTCTGAATCTGCATAGGTACCAACTCGTCTTGTTGATTTCTCATGACAGTCATCCCAGACTTTTTCGGTACCACTTGCACAAGGCTCACCTACTGGCTATCCGAGATGGGGTAGATGATACCTACAACAAGAAGTTTTGTGACTTCTTTCTTGACCACGTCCAGGATAGTCGGATTCAATCTTCTCAGTTGTTGCCTTATGGACTTGATTTCCTCCTCCATCAATATTCTATGCATGCAGATGGAGGGGTTTATGCCAGGAAGGTTTGAAAGTTTCCACCCTATTGCCCTCTTATGCTGCCTTAGGACTTCCAGCAACTTATCTTCTTGCTACTGGTGGAGATTGTTGGCAATGATAACCAAGAGTTGCTGTTCACTGTCCAAATAGATATATTTCAAATGATTCAGCAATGGCTTTAGTTCCATGGGTGGTGGTGGAGATGAAGAATTTTTAGTTAATGACTTCGGATCCGTCTGGCCGACTTGATTTGGACTCGGCACCAGGTGTGCTGACATGATTTCGACCTTTGGCTGCTTTGGCCGACTCCCCTCAGTAGGCTCAGTACTTGTCGAATTGGAGTTGGCATCGGCTTCTTATGCAGCCACGGACTCGAATCCGTTTGGAATAGTGAATACCGCTCCAGCTCGCTTCTGGTCTTCATTGGCCAAGACGGTCTCAGCAAGCGTGTTGGCCTTGTTGCTTAGCCCCTCGGCCGAGTTGCCTTTTATCTTTTCTTTTGCTCAGCCTTCTTTGGCTGACTTGATTTCGGCCGTAAAGATGGTTGCCAGTTGTGCTGAGAAGGGCCCTTTGATCTCAGTAACCTCGACTTCTACACGCTTTGTACACTCTAGGTTCTCCCGGTTATAGACTTGGTCTAACATTTCAGACAGTTCGACGTCAAAATCCAAGTCGGCTATGTCATTATGATTGTCCTCAGAGTTGGGAAGATCTTGTACTTCCTCACAGTCGGCCTTTTCTATAAAAGACCCTAAGCAGCTAATTTGATCAGTGCTTCCAGCAAATTTCTTAATGTCTTCACTACTGCTATCTAGTTGAAGATACTCCTCAACTAGTTCATCAATTAGGTCAATGCCGAAGAGAGAATGGTCTTCGGTAGGATGCTTCATGGCTTCAAAAATATTAAACTACACTAGTGTGTCATCGAATTCCATCGAGAGTGTCTCAACATGCACATCGATCTTTGTTCTGGCCGTCATCAGGAATGGTCTCCCCAGAATTAAGGTGGATTCCTCCCCAGATGTCTCATCCTCCATATCTAGCACATAAAAATCAGCTGGAAATATTAGCTCATTCACTTGGACGAGAACATCTTCAAGAACTCCCAAGGGTTGGATAATGCTCTTGTTAGCAAACTGAATGGTCATCCCTATGGGTTCAAGATCACCAAAATCCAGGGACTTGTAGATTGAAGCTCCCAGGTCCAGCATGGCATCGGCAAAAGTGCATTCGCCAATGGTGCATGGGACAGAAAAGATTCCAAGATCTCTGCATTTCTTTGGCAAGGCTTGAGCACCTGTAGTGAGTTCTTCATTTCTTGTAAGGGCCGACACCCCACCTCCAATTTCCCTGTTCCCCTTCATCTTCTTCCTTTTGTGTAGCACAATTCCTTAAAGAATTTGGCGTATTTAGGAACCTGTTTAATCGCATCGAGGAGTGGAATATTGATTTCCACTTTTCGGAACATCTTCAACAGTTCTTCATCTGACTCTAGCCTTCTTGCTAAGATGGTCTGAGTTGGGAATGGCGCTGGGACAGTTTTCTCTGGCCGAGACTATGAGTCAACATTTGGCTCAGAGTCGGTTGCAGCTGATCTCGGCAACTGCCGCAGTGTAGGTTGAGGTAGTTCTTTTCCACTTCTTAGAGTGACTACACTGGCATTTCCTCTCGGATTTGGAATGGTTTGAGAGGGGAGGTTGCTGGATCCAGTCGACTGTAATTGGATAACAGTATTAGCTAGCTGACTTATTTGTGTTTTGAGGTCTTCGATGGTGACAGTCACATTTTGCTGGAATTGCATGTTGCTGGAGCTCACAGATTGCTGGAACTCCAAGTTGTTAGTTGCAAGCTGCTTCATCATGTCTTCTAGAGATGGAGAGTTGCCTTGAGTAGGCGCTCTCTACTGCTGTTGTTGTTGTTGGAAAGGTGGTGCTTGATATTGCAGACTCGGCTGCTGGTAACCTGTTGATCCTTGAGGTAACCTGCTGATCCTTGAGGCGGTCTTGGCCGAAATGGTTGTCTTCCATACTACTGGTTATCAAATGGCTGGGTCTGATATGGTTGCTTCCCATACTAAAATCCCCCTATGGCTCCAACATTCTCTGGTTGGTCTGACTCAGTTTCTTGAAGTGTGGGGCACATGTCAGTAAGGTGCTCCACGGAAGTACATATGCCACATACTTTTGCTGCCATGGCTGGTTGGTGTTGTCCAACAGCAAGCTGTCTCACCAATGATGTCAATTCGGCTAGTTGATTCTCCAGTCTTTGGTTGGAAGCTACATCGATTTCATTCACCATCTGAGATTGACTCGGCCCTCTGATCTCAAATTGCTATGTATTGCTCGCCATGTTTGAGATCAGATGCCTTGCTGCTGGTGGTGTTTTGTCCATCAAAGCTCCTCTACTGGCGGCATCAATCATGCTTCTGTCCATCATTGAGAGTCCTTCATAGAAATACTAGATTAGCAACTACTCGCTGATCTGATGGTGTGGACAGGTGGTACAGAGTTTGTTGAATCTCTCCCAATACTCGTGTAGAGTCTCTCATGTATGCTACCTTATCTCACAGATTTCCTTCCTAATGGTTGTAGTTCTGGATGTCGGAAAGAACTTCTCCAGGAATATACGCTTCATGTCTCCCCAGGTGTTAAAAAGAACTGGCTGTAGATACAACCAATTTTTTGCTACTCCATCCAGGGAGAACAGAAACGCCTTCATTTTAATGTAATCCTCTGGTATCCCCTACGACCTCATTGTGGAGCAAACCACGTGGAATTCCTTCAAGTGCTTGTGGGGGTCTTCTCTTGCAAGACCATGAAATTTAGGGAACAAATGTATAAGACCAGATTTTAATTCATATGTTTGAGCTGGCTCCAACTGTGGGTATTGGATGCACCAAGGTTGATACACCTCGTCTGGTGTAGCCAACTCCTTCAATGTTCTGTCATTGTTCTCCATCTGTCCTGGCTCTGCAAAAATGTTAGAACTAGAAACAAAATTATTGGTACACGACTGGTTAGAGTTAACAACAGAATCAGAACTTCTACTACTATTTACTGCTAGATTCCTAGCCTTCCTTAATCTACGTAAGGTTTTCTCTATTTCGGGGTCAAAAGCATATAAAGGGTCAATGGTACTCCTAGTCATGCGTTGTACAAATTATGTAGAAAAATTAAAAGTGAATCAGTACTCACAGCAACAGTAAACTACCACTATCAATTAATCACCTAATAGAGCTATATGAATGCAAAGTAAAAAGATGCAAGTCAATTGTGCAATGCGAAAATGAATGCAGAACAGAATGCTAATGGTATGCAATGCATAGACAAATATTTTCTTCTTCTTTTTTTTTTTTGGGCGGTGAATTCATGTAGAAAAATTAACAGACACACAACATGCTTTATTACTCAAGTAGAAACAGATATAGACAATTTCAAAGACTCAATAGACTTACTCAACAGATATACTCTACAGACTCGGGATTCGACTTCACTTAACTTGACACACAAAGACACAAAAGAACTTGTGTCCCCCAGCAACGACACCAATTTGATAAGCTCGTTTTTAGTCGTCTTAATGCGCATCAAATAACTAAAGCTAACTATAGTATAGTCAACCCTAGGTCGAATTTTCTCAAGGACACAGTGTGCTCAATTGTGATTTAGTGTGAAGCGAAATGATGTAGAATCTAAGGTGCAGAGTATTGACCCGTCTCGGCCACTAGCCGAGTTGCTCTCGGCAGAGACTGAGTCGATATGGCCTCGGTAGAGATTTATCAAGCTTGGTCTCGGCTAAGTACAGACAGACACAACAGAGTTGGACCGACTCTGTTTCAGTACTTGGAAAGTAGTAAATGAAGGGGGTTGAATGTGAATAAAGCAGAAAGTAAACTAAACACAGAATGCAATGGATATATACTAATGCTACTAATATTACTATTATTATTATTATTCTGATATAACTATGTTCATGTTCAGTTCCATTAGTTCAAGTCCAGTCCAATTTCCTCACTCCAGTTCTTAGTCCATATCATCCCTGGAAATTCTTATGACAATCGCTAAAGATTCGTCCATTGCCATACCGAGGAATTACACAATCGCTACCTCATCAGTTGGCAGGGATTAAGTTCAAAGCTGATTTTAGGTTCTCAATCAACATTCGTTAAATGATTACCTACTAAATTAGTTAAACCAGTTTCGATCGGCTTAGCTTAACATTGTTCACGTTTTCAATGCAATCGCAATTCAATCCGTGAATTAAAGAAGAGGAGAAGAACAAAAGTGAGAAACATAGAATGAAATTAATTAATAGAAAACAGAGTACAAACACAGTGGTCTGAATTCAGATGGATCCATCTTCCATGACAATCGCCATGATTGATAGTGGTAGTTCACCTCCAGTAGCTTGAGCGCTGAGGATCAGATCCACTAGAGTGCGTTGGAATCCCAGTTGGTCCCCTCTGACAGACTTCAACTTCCCAGTCTTAGACCTACACTTCTTCGATCGAGAGAAACACCAATGCAGCATCGTGCACCACCGTGGACGGAGGAAAATGAGAGCGAGGTAATGAAGATGATGATAATGTGTAGTGTGTGAATTCAAAGACCCCTAAAATATACATAGCTACCCCTAAAATATGCTATGTTTTTACTGCATTTTTTTTTGTCACTGATCACTCTTTTTCTTTCACTTTTAAACTTTTTTCACAAATACTTTTGGTTTATAATTTTTTTTACAACACCACAAGAATTCCCACCACAAACTAATATGCATATCATCAAAACAATTTATCAAACACTTGGTGTGCACTTCAAATACAAGAAGTATAGCACCTTACAAGTCTTAAAAACTTCACAAAACCAATTGAATCCAACCACAAATGCATAGGAAAAAAATAGCAAGAATATTTACAACAAAATCTCAACTAGTGAACATATAATCACTTATAAATCAGAAATCCTGAAATCTTCTATGTATGAACCCTAGAAACTCAAACCCCAAGCTCAGGTAGGAATTTTTCAGAAATTAACCATGCAATGTGGAAATGTGCTAGGTGAACAAAAGCTGACAACTAGAAAGCGAAACAACTAAGGGTTGAAGCAAGAAATGGAGAAATTCACTTACATGGAAGGGTTCACTCAAAACCCTAAGCCTCACATGGTTTTCACTACAATTGATACTGTAATCATGCACTTAAGTGATGATTGAAAGCTTTGAATACCACTTGATGAAACCTTGGATCAACAATCAACTCAAAAGCATGTAATTGAAAATTCCTTTGCAAAAATGGCGACCAAAAGTTAGGAAGAAGAAGAAATAGAAAGTTGATTAAGGAAGAGATGAACTCGCCACTAATCCTAATAGGTTATGTTAGAGAAATATAGAATCACCACAAACATCTTGGAAACTTGATGCGAATTAAGGTTCTTGTCCAAGAATAAGAGAAGAAAGTCCCTTACAAGTGCAATGCACAAAGTCTATTTCATGTAAAAGTGATTAAGCTAATTACATTTAGGCCTTTTATAGTCCTTCAATAATCCTAAAACTAAGCTAAGACAAGGCGTAAAGAAGCCCAACATAAACAAAGCCAATTCATCATACCTAAAGCTAACGGATTTAGTGATGTCCTTTAGTAACCAAATTGCTTAGCAAGGAATATGGTCCTAATTGGGCCTTAAGAGCAAGCTATAAAAGTAGAATATCAATATTATACTATGAAAATATGATAAGAATACTTTATACAAACTACTAAACAAGGCTAATTTGGAAACTAAACAAGTTATATAAAGTAATGTTATCATTAGGCTCCCTATGGAATTGAACGAGGCTCAATTCCTTTTGCACTACTTCTTATAGTCTTGTTAACCTACCCCTTATCACAAGGCCTTGAAATGTAGTACTCTATATGCTCTCCATGTTATCTTGAGTGTCTCCTAAGTCATAGGTCCTATTAACACCACTGGTCTAGATCTAGTTAAGTAAATGAAAGAGCCAATCATACCTCTGAATGTAATTTGGTCTACCTTTTTATCTAAGTCATCTAGAATTAAGAAATATGTAGGGTGCATGGGATTAGACATACTTTTGTAGTCAAGATTGATCTTTTTGAGAAATTCCTTTAAATATTTTGTGTGATGGATGTTGATTCCATCTTCTACTTGTTTGATTTGTAGTCCCAAAAAGAACTTTAATTCTCCCATCATGCTCGTTTCAAAATCTTTCTACATAAGCGTAGAAAACTCTTTAGAAAGAGATTCATCAGTAGCTCCAAATATAATACCATTTACATAAATTTTTACTATGATGATGTGTGAGTTATAATTTTTGTGAAAAAGAGTTGTGTCTACTTTTCCTCTTTCAAAGAACTCAGTTTTTTGTACTAGGCATGAGATACTCAGTTTTTTGTACTAGGCATGAGATACTTGTTTGATACCATAAAGAGCCTTCTTTAGTTTGAAAACATGATCATGAAAAGTATCAATTTCAAAACCAAAAGGTTGTTTCACATAAACTTCTTTATTTATTATGCCATTCAAAAAAGCACATTAGACATCCATTTTATATAATCCATATGATTATGAGTTGCAAAGGATAGAAAGATGTGAATGACTTCTAACCTATAAACAAGAGCAAATGTTTCAATAAAATTTATTCCCTCTTGGTGAGAATATCCTTAAGCTACTAACTTGGCTTTATTTCTCACAACCTTATGATTTTTATCAAGTTTCTTTCTAAATATCCAATTTGTTCCAATGATGGACTTATCTCCAAGTAGAGAGACTAGCTTCCAGACAACATTCTTTTCAAACTAGTCTAGTTTTTCCTGCATGGCTTTTATGCGACCTTCATCCAAAAGAGCAACATCTATGTTTTTGTGTTCAACTTTAGAAAGAAAAACAAGTTGAGCTTGATCCTTGAAGGTAGATCTTGTCCTAACTTTGTCTAGAACATTTCCAAGAATCTATTGCTTTAGATCATAGGTCTTCATTTGCCAATTTCTTGAAAGTGATTTATACTTGTCAAGATTGAGATCTACAATAGAGTCATTTAGCTTTGATAATCCCTTATCAGACTTATAACCATTAAGTTTAACATGGATGGATTCCTCAACTATTAATGTTCTAGAGTTATAAATGTTGTAGGCTTTGGACGCATTTTAGTATCTTAAGAATGTTCCTTTGTCTGACTTAGGATCTAACTTTCCTAAGATGTTCTTAGTTTTCAGAATGAAACATTCACATCTAAAAGGGTGAAAGTATGATATGTTGGGTTATTTACCCTTTCACAATTCATAGTGAATCTTTTCAAGATAGGACTAATGTATGTTCTATTTTGTAAATAGTAAGCTATATTAACTGCTTCTGCCCAAAAGGACTTTGGAGAGTTAAAACCATTCAACATAGTTCTTGCCATCTCTTGAAAATATCTATTTTCTTCCTTTCCACAACTCCATGTTGTTGAGGTCTTCTTGGACAAGAAAAATTATGAAGTGTTATGTTTTCCCGTATGATCACTTCTGATAGAGGCAATACAAATAACTTTTTTAGTTTGAACTCTTTTACAGAATGTATAAAAGATTTTGAATGACTTATTCTTGTGAGTGAAGAACATAATCCATGTCCATCTATAATAATCATGAAGCACAACAATTCTATAATGTTTTTCACTCATAGAGGTAGTTCTAGTTAGACCAAATAGATAAATGTGTAGCAACTCAAAAGGCCTCGAAGTTGAAACAATGTTTCTAGACTGAAATGATCCTCTAACTTGTTTCCTTTTCTGACATGCATCACATAAATGATTAGTGTTGTACACAAGACTTTGAAGCTCTCTTACAAGGTTATGCTTTTTTATCTTTGAGATGAGCCTCAAGCTTGCATGTCCAAGTTTCCCTTGCCAAGTCCATTGATCTTGTTTATAGGCATTAGACAAGTTACACTTTGATTTGTTAAATCTGTTAGATTAATATTATACAAATGATTTTGTCTCTTTATAGAAAATATTTGTGAACCATTTTGGTTTTTAACTATGCATTTTCCTTTGTTAAAGGAAACATCATATCCAATGTCACATAATTGACTTATGTTAAGTAGATTGATTGTTCTTAAAGCCTTCAATAAATAAAACATTGTCAATAGAGGAATTATGCGACCTAAATCGTACCGGGGGAAAATTTAGAAGATGATCGTCTGAGGCAAAATCGTGCTTCGCTGCGGGTTAGAATGGAGGGATCGGAGTCTAAGAATGTGCTGGGAACCCACAAGGATCTGATGTGATGAGTCGGCATCTGTAAGGCTACCTCGAGAAAGGCCGACCTGAACTGACATGACTCGACTTAGAGTCGCCACTAGTGTTTAATGGTACATTGGAAACTGGGGGTGGATAAGGTGCAGCCTAGAGTCAGAGAATTTGGGTAAGGAGCCGGTTACGCATGGGGACAACGCATCATCCCATCCGCCTACCATCTAGTAGTTACCCCGTGAATTGTATTCTACATAACCTCTACTATTGTGGTGGATAATACAGGGATAGGTTTTGGTGGGATGATTAACTTGACAAGAGTAGGCCTCTTGCTCCTACGTACCTCCCAGCCAGGAGGAATCAAAGTTATCATAGTTTTGGAGGGATGCATGAGGTGAGCGATAGAGTCATACTTTCCATTAGGCGTCCTTCCCTTGGGACATGAACAGTGTTATGCGTGTAGGGTATGAGCTTTAGTTTGGTTGGACTTTCCTTTAGGCGTCCACCGGGGTCTAGAATACGAGGATTTAACTTTCCGTTAGGCGCTCGGCTCTCGCGGTTTAAGTGCGAAGTCGGAACTATCCACTAGGTGTCCTGCCTCGATGTTGGATTGAGTATTCGTGAGTATGCATCCTGTGTTGACTTGGATATGCATCCATTGACTCGGGGTCGGATGATATATATTGAGTGTCAGGTCATGAAAGTCGAGACTGACTCGGTTTTAAGTTGAGACGAGCTGTGAGCCTGCCATCTGAAGTGTTTGTGAGTCAGTTTGGTACTAAGACAACTTACTTGCCATCTAAAGTGTAATGGACTCAGTTTGGAACTAAGATGGGTTGTGTGCTAGAGAGTCAAAGTGTTTGGATCTTATGGACACAAGGACGCATGCATTTAGGCTTGGTGAAATGGTGAAGCTGGGGTCGACCCGACTTCCTTTTGTGGCGAACTATGTATTCACCATCTGAAGTGTATCCAAGGAGAAGGCCTATGGTTTGAGTGAAGTTTTGGCCAAGAGACTTACCTGGTATCCAGAGAGCTGGTTGTCGCATAGGCTTGTAGCTGATCCTTTTAGAGTTTCAGGTCGCAATTCCTCAGCGATTTCACTCTTCTTTTCCTATGATTCCTCCCCCCTAGCTCTTCGTGCTGATGCATTTTATAGCCTTTGAGAAGGCGATGAGAGTGCGTATGATCTTGCCATGTAGAGCTTCCCCAACCTCCTAATCCAATTTGTTAGTCTTGTCAATCCCTATGTTGATGTTCTTTGGATCTCGCACTTAATTGTGGCACGTTCTCCCTGAATTCGTTGCACCTCTCGCGGGTAGTGGCTGACTGATAAGAGCGTTGTTAGTTGTTTCAACGTGCATCAAATAAACTAAAGCTAACTATAGTATAGTCAACCCTAGGTCGAATTTTCTCAAGGACACAGTGTGCTCAATTATGCTTTTATGTGAAAACTAAAGTAAAGCTGGAAGTGTCAAGTGTAAAGTGCCGACTCGCGCTTGGAAGAGACTGGTCCAATATGGACTCGACAAAGCCTTATCTGACACGGTCTCGGCTAAGGGCAACAGATGCTACAAAGTCGGACTGACCTTGTCTCACACTGAAAAATAGGAGACAACGGGATTTGGATGCGAGTAAGGTAGAATGCAATTAAGCTAAAATGTGAATGCAGCTAAACTAACTACTATACTACTACTACTACTACTATATTTGTATTTCGGCCCAAGAATCAAGTCCATTCTGGTTCAGTCACTCAGTCCATAGTCTTTATCAACCTTTAATGTTCTTATGACGATTGCCAAACATTCATCCATTGCCATATCGAGGATTTACACAATCGCTACCTCATCAGTTGGCAAGGATTAAGTCCAGAGTTGATTTTAGATTCTCAATTAGGTTCTCTAATTGATTACCTACTAAATTAGTTAAACTAGTTTCGATCGGTTTAACTTAACATTGTTAACATTACTTTATACAATCGTGACGCAGCAAGTGAATTAGAATTCAAGAATGCAATAGAGATGAGAAATCAGAAAACACTTATATTATTGGAAACGAAATACAAACATAGGGCCTAGATTAGGTGATTCCATCTTCCACGACGATTGCCATGGTCGACGACGATAGTTTACCTTTGCTAGCTAGGACGCTGAGGATCAAGTCTACTAGAGTGCGTTGCTAATCCCATCGGTCCCTTCTAGCAACCTTCAACTTCTCATTTCCTAGCCTACATTTCCTCAATCGAGAGAAACGCCAATGACAGCATCGTGCACCACCGTGAGCGTAGAAGATGAGAGTGAGAGAATGGAAACAATAAAAGCGAGAAAATATGAATTCCAAGGTCCCCTAAAATGTACACAACTATTCCTATATATACAAGAGCTAAAGCGCGCGAATTACGAGACCTAACGGAATTACAAAAGTGGAATTCCTATTCTACCCTTGCGTAACTTGCGCTACAAGTTTCTCTAGGAGTGACGTGGCAGCTGAGCTGGAGCTGAGGTGGCCTCTAAGTTGGATATCTGACGTGGATAGCGCCTTTAGGCCACTCCTTATTGGCCTGCACCTACTTGAGCTACTGGGTCGTAAGGCCTGGCCTATTCTGATTTGGCCATGGTGGAGATGGTCTTGGCTGAGACGACTTCATCTCGGCTGAGTCTTCTTATGATGGGCCCGAGCTCATCTCAGCTGAACTTGTAAAAAAAAAGGAATAAATCGTTTATTAGCTAAGACCCTCGAATTAGCATAGATTTATGATTTCTCTAACTTTAGGTCCTTAATATGAATCTTAGCTAAGACTCATCTCTTAAGCACGCATTTCTCTTAAGAATACCCATCATAGGTCCTTGTAAGGCGCATAAAATATGACTCATCAGACCCCCACACACACTTTTGCACTCCTGGGGAAAATAAAGATTCAAACACAAGGGAGATTTCAAAACAGAGAAGGAATTCTCAATTGACTTCCTTAAGTTTAGCTAAAGCAGATTCGACATTCATTCACCCAGGATTGAGATATTCAAACAATCTAAAAATTACTCTTCTTGCACTCTAGGCAAATCAACAACCTGCAAACATCAAAGAGTGACCAAAAGTGATAGAGTTCTCACTTGGGCAAATATTCTCTCAAACTTTCAAGTGTTTTGGGTTTGTATTTACACTCAACATCGCTTTAACCTGGTATTATCGAACTTTGACTAGCCTCTTCTTCCATACCTCAAAAACACATGCAGAAATGATCAAAAGGACTTTCTTTCGGCTTGTAATGGGACCAGGGTTGAGGGTAGGATATAAGATGGAAGATAGGTTCAGAAACCGTAGGGAAGAGAGGAGCAATGGGGAGAAAGCTTCATCAGTATAAGGGTCATCCCAAGATACTGTGATATTTCTATTTAAAACCTTCCTTGCTGTTCCTTTTTCTTCCCTTTTTCATTTTTCTTCCTTCTATTCCTTACTTGCCATTTTGCAGCTTGTGTTGTACTTCTTTTTGCTTTGCAGCTTATGGCTTTGGCTGCTTTTTCATTTTTCTTTTGTTCCTCTACACTTTTTTTTTTTTTCGAACTTTTAACATACACTATCCTTGCTTTGCTCCCTGGTGCCTTCCCCCACACTTGATCGTGACTTACTCCCAAAACAATTCCAAAGCTCCTCTACCCCCTAAGGTTGAAGGTAATCATGGTTTTTCCGGCCTTGGCTTGTAATGAGCTGTCACAAATGAATGGTTATTCAAGCTCAAAGGGGTAAACAAAGGATAGCATTTACAAGGTAGGTCCATTTGGCTCGAGGCTGATTAGAAACATGGCCTAGATCATTTCATTCTTGCATGTGAAACTAGATATATCTCCAGAGTCAAGGAAAAATCTAGCATACGCAGTCAGCAAGGATGCAAAAATCACACCAGAAAGAGAGAATGGTCAGGTACAAAAGCCATTTACTGTACATAGGCTCAAAAATTCTCGCACGGTCAATTACTCTATCACAAGTGGTTTCTCTTTTTCAGTTTTCAGTCATTTACTGCCTAAAGAACCAAAAATTTCATTCCCTGTCAGGCTTGAAAAATCTACTCCTAAAATTCTGAATTGCTTCCTACTACTCTTGTCCAAACCAAAAGGAATCATTTTCAAATTCTCTTTTCCGATATATTTCTTCAACAATCCACATTCTGAATTTAGTTAGGGAAAAACAAAGTAGCCTTGTCAAACCGCAATCGATCTGGATCCGGCCGAGATGGCATCGGAGTCGGAACTGACTCGGCTTGGACAGCCCTTATTTGAAACAAAGACAACAAGGAAATGAAAAATAGACTGAAAGGAAAGGAAAATGAGAATAAAGAACTAAAAAGAAAGCTACACTACAATTCACAAAAATCGCAAAAGTTAATCAAATCGCAAAAATCACAAAGTTAGGATATTATGAAGTTTAATCACAGAAAAGAAAAATTAGAGCATTTGTTTTCAGCTCAACAAGCCTTGAATGGTTGTACGCCCCCCCCCCCCCCCCCCACACGTGAATGATGCATTGCCCTCAATGCATGGCATAAATTCAAAGGGGTTCAGGCGACTGGCTCAACAAGTGTCGTCTGGTGGAGCTGGTTCCATTAGTGAAATGGTCTCCATGTTGGCTGCTGGTGGTACTGGACCTTCATGGAAAAGTTTAATTTTGTACCCATTGACCTGGAAGGTGCTGTTGGTATGTTCATCTTTTAATTCAACAACACCATAGGGACAAATATTAGTGATAACAAAAGGTCCATCCCATCTAGAACGAAGCTTACCATCTATGAGCTTTAGTCGTGAATTGAATAGCAACACTTTTTGGACGACTAGGAAGTCTTTCCTCAGGATCTGTTGGTCATGGAATTTCTTGACTTTCTCCTTATATATCTTGGAATTCTCATATGCTTCCAAGCGGAGTTCATCTAACTCTTGCAACTGGAATTTTCTCTACTCTCCAGCTTGGTCATAGGCCAGATTGCACTATTCGACAGCCCAATAAGCTTTGTGTTCTAGCTCCACGGGAAGATGACAAGCTTTACCAAAAACAATCTGATGTTCGGTATGCAGTTCTATGTGCCCACAAAGCATCCTCAAGGAGTCGGCTCCAGTCTTTCCTGTTGGGATTGGTTATCTTTTGCAGCGTTTGCTTTATTTCCCTGTTAAAAACTTCCGCTTGGTCGTTTGTCTGGGGTTATATGCTATTGCAATTCTATGCACCACCCCATACTTGTGGAGTAGAAAGGACATGGCTCTGTTGCAGAAGTGATTGCCTTGGTCACTTATGAGTGCTTTTGGCACACCAAACTGGCAGAAAATGTTGGACTTCAGAAAGTCCACAACTACTTTTGCATCATTGGTCTTGGTGGCAATGGCTTCTACCCATCTTGAAACGTAATCAACGGCTAGCAAAATATACGAGTAACCATTGGAGACAGGGAATGGCCCCATGAAATCAATACCCCAAACATCAAAAACTTCACAAAACAAGATGGGTTGCTGGGGCATTTCATGCCTTTTGTTCATGGCCATTCCGGCTTTCTAGCATTTGTCGTAGGTGGAGATGAACTGATAAGCGTCCTAGAAAATAATGGGCCAATAGAGCCTGCAGTCGAGCACTTTCCTAGCAGTCCGAGTTGATCCATAGTGGCCGCCTCCAGGTGCTGAGTGTCAAAACTAGAGGACTGAATTGATCTCGGTGTGAGGAATGCACCTGTGAATAACTTGATTACTGCAGAGTCTCCAAAGGTAGGGATCATCCCACATGTAATATTTGACATCGCTCTGGAGTTTTTCCTTGTAGAGCCAAGATGCCTCCGGTGGAAATTGAGATGTTGCCACATAATTGCAGATGTCCACAAACCATGGTGTAGACATTTTGATGTGCAGCAATTGCTCATCTGGGAATTGGTCTCTAATAGGCATGAGGTCTTCTTCCCCCTCAATCCTGCTCAAGTGATCTGCTACTGAATTCTCAGCACCTTTCTTGTCTCTGATTTCTATGTCGAATTCTTGAAGAAGAAGCATCCACCGAATCAATCTCGGCTTGGCATCAGGCTTCTTCAACAAGTACCTCAGGGCAGCGTGGTCAGAGAACATAATAATTCTTAGGCCGAGAAGGTATGAACGAAATTTGTCTAAGGCAAATACAATTGCCAACAGTTCCTTCTCAATTGTTGTGTAGTTTTGCTGGGCCGGATCCATGGTCCGAGATGTATAGGCAATTACATGCACAGGTTGGCCGACTCCAGCTCTTTGGCCAAGAACAGCTCCTAGTGCTGAATTGGATGCATCACACATCAGCTCAAATGGCAGGTCCTAGTTTGGTGCTTGTAGAATAGGGGCAGATGTGAGTCAGCTCTTCAGCTCCTAGAATGCTTCGATACAGGGCTGGTCAAATTTGAATTCCACATCCTTCTGTAGCAGCTTTGTCGGTGGCAGGGCAAGCTTGCTGAAGTTCTTGATGAACCTTCTATAAATGCCTGCATGTCCCAAGAAAGAGCGAACTTCCCGCACAAAAGCAGGGTTTGGAAGGGAGGTGATGATGTCTATCTTCGATTTATCCACCTCAATGCCTCTGTTGGATACTAGATGACCCAACACTATCCACCTATGGCTCCAACGTTCTCTGGTTGGTCTGACTCAGTTTCTTGAAGCGTGGGGCACATATCAGTAGCGTTCTCCACAGAAGTACATATGCCACATACTTTTACTGCCATGGCTGGTTGGTGTTGTCTAATAACAAGCTGTCTCACCAATAATGTCAATTCGATTAGCTGATTCTCCAATCTTTGGTTGGAAGCTACACTGATTTCATTCACCATCCGAGATTGACTTGGCCCTCTGACCCCAAACTCTTGTGTATTGCTTGCCATATTGGAGATCAGATGCCTTGCTACTACTGGTGTTTTATCCATCAAAGCTCCTTTGTTGGTGGCATCAATCATGCTTCTGTCTATCATTGAGAGTCTTTCATAGAAATATTGGATCAGCAACTGCTCGCTGATTTGATGGTATGAACAAGTGGCGTAGAGTTTATTAAATCTCTCCCAGTAGTCGTGTAGAGTCTCTCCTATATGCTGCCTGATCCCACAGATTTCCTTCCTGATGGTCGCAGTTCTGGAGGCCTAATAATTTGCTCTTTTTCAGTCGTTTTGAACTCTTATCAAATAACTAAAGCTAACTATAGTATAGTTAACCCTAGGTCATTCTTCTCAAGGACACAGTGTGTTCAGTTGTGATTTGGTGTTAAGCGAAGTGACATAGAATTTAGGATGTGAAGTGTTGACTCTCCTCGGCACTGGCCGAGTTGCTCTCGGCAGAGACTAAGCCGACTTGGTCTCGGCTAAGTACAGATAGACGCTACAGAGATGGACTATCTCCATCTCAGACTGAAAAGCAGTAACAAGGGGGGCTTGAATGTAAGCAAGTAGAAATTAAACTAAGAGTATAAATGCAGTAAACATACACTAATGTTACTAGTTATCTATTATTATTATTATTTAAACTGTGTTTGTGTTTAGTCTCATTAGTCCAAGTTCAGTCCAGGTTCCATGCTCTAGTTCTCAGTCCATATCAACCTTGGGGAGTCTTATGGCAATCACCAAAGGTTCGTCCATTGCCATACCGAGGATTTATGAAATCACTACCTCATCAGTTGGCAGGGATTAAGTTCAGAGATGATTTTAGGTTCTCGATTAACAATCGTTAAATGATTACCTACTAAAGTCGTTAAACAAGTTCCAATCGGCTTAGCTTAACATTGTTCACGATTCAATTGCAATCGCGGATTAAACCATGAATTAAAGGAGAGGAAGAGAATGGAGGTAAGAAATGCAGAATGAGATTGATTTAATAGAAACAGAATACAAATACAGTGGTCTGGATTCGGGTTGTTCCATCTCCCACGACGATCACCATGGTTGATGGTGGTGGTTCACCTCCGATAGCTTGAGCGTTGAGGATCAGCTCCACCAGAGTGCGTCAGTAATTTGATCGGTCCCCTCTGACAACTTCAGCTTCCCAGTCTCAAACCTACACTTCCTCGATCGAGAGAAACGCCAATGAGCATCGTGCACCACCATGAAAATGGAGATAATGAAAGCGAGAAAATGGATATAGTGAGTGTGGAATCAGAGTGAATTCAAAGACGCCTAAAACGTGCACAGCTCTTCCTATATATACACGAGCGGAGCAGCTGGATGACGCTACAAAATATTCTAACAGAATTACAATTGAATTTCCTATTCTACCCTTGTGAGGATCTTCCAAGGTGACGTGGCAAATTCTCCAAGAGTGACATGGCAGCTGAGCTGGCGTTGAGGTGGCCTCTGAGCTGGATAGCTGACGTGGACAACACAATTGGGCCGCTCTTTCTTGGGCTGTTGGGCTGCAAGGCATGGACTACCGAGACGAATCTAGCTTGGCCGAGACAGAGTCGGTCTGGCTGGGACGACTTCATCTCGGCTGAGACTTCTTCTGTTGACCCTGGTCAACTCGGCTTGACCTGCAGAAGAAGGAGTGAAACTTTTTATTAACTAAAACTTCTAAATTGACACAGATTTGTATTTTCTCTATATTTAAGCCCATAAACTGAATCTTAGCTAACAATCCATCTTTAAGCACAGAATAGTCTTGCAAACGCCCTTCTTAGGTGTCTAAAAGATGTATAGTTTATGACTCATCAATGCCGGAAAGAACTTCTCTAGGAACATACGCTTCATATCTCCCCAGGTGTTAAAGAGAACTGGCTGTAGATACAACCAATCCTTTGTTGCTCCATCCAGGGAGAATGGAAACGCCTTCATTTTGATGTAATCCTCTGATATCCCCTACGACCTCATTGTGGAGCAAACCACGTGGAATTCCTTTAGATGCCTGTGGGGGTCTTCTCCTACAAGACCATGAAATTTAGGCAACAGATGTATAAGACCAGATTTTAATTCATATGTTTGAGCTGGCTCCAGCTGTGGATATTGGATGCACCACGGTTGATACACCACATCTGGAATGGCCAACTCTTTCAATGTTCTGTCATTGTTCTCCATCTGCCCTGTCTTTTCAAAAATGTTAGAACTAGCAACAGAATTATCAGTGAAAAACTGGTTAGAGTTAATGACAGAATCAGAACCTCTATTATTATTTACTACTAGATTCCTAGCCTTCCTTAATCTACGTAAGGTTCTCTCTATTTCGGGGTCGAAAGCATATAACGGGTCAGTGCTACTCCTAGTCATGCATTGTACGAATCATGTAGAAAAATTAGCATTGAATCAGTCCTTATAGAAACAGTAAACTACAACTATCAGTTAATCACCTAATAAAACTGTAGGAATGCAATGTAAAAAAAAAAAGCAAGTCGATTATGCAATACAAGTCGATAGTGAATTCATGCAGAAAAATTAACAAAACTCAGCATGCTTTATTTCTCAAATAGAAAATAGACATAGACAATTTCAAAGACTCAATAGACACACTCTACAAACTCAGGATTCGACTTCACTTAGTTGGCACACAAAGACACAAAAGAACTTGTGTTCCCGGCAACGGCGCCAATTTGATAAAAGTGTTTTTAGTCGTTTCAACGCGCATCAAATAAAATAAAGCTAACTATAGTATAGTCAACCCTAGATCGAATTTTCTCAAGGACACAGTGTGCTCAATTATGCTTTTATGTGAAAACTAAAGTAAAGCTGGAAGTCTCAAGTGTAAAGTGTCGACTCGCTCTTGACAGAGATCGGTCCGATATGGACTCGGCAAAGCCTTATCTGACACGGTCTCGGCTAAGGGCAACAGATGGTACAAAGTCGGACTGACTCTGTCTCAGACTAAAAATATAGAAGACAAGGGGATTTGGATGCGAGTAAGGTAGAATGCAATTAAGCTAAAATGCGAATGCAGCTAAACTTACTACTCTACTGCTACTGCTACTACTATATTCGTATTTCGATCCAAGAATCAAGTCCATTCTGGTTCAGTCACTCAGTCCACAGTCTTTATCAACCTTTAATGTTCTTATGACGATCGCCAAACATTCATCCATTGTCATACCGAGGATTTACACAATCGCTACCTCATCAGTTTGCAAGGATTAAGTTCAGAGTTGATTTTAGATTCTCAATTAGGTTCTCTAATTGATTACCTATTGAATTAGTTAAACTAGTTCCAATCGGTTTGGCTTAACATTGTTCACATTACTTTATGTAATCGCGGTGTAGCAAGTGAATTAGAATTCAAGAATGCAACAGAGATCAGAAATCAGAAAACATTTATATTATTGAAAATGAAATACAAAAACAGGGCTTGGATTTGGTGATTCCATCTTCTTCGACCATCACCATGGTCGACAGCGATGGTTCACCTCCGCTAGCTAGGACGCTGAGGATCAGGTCCACTAGAGTGCGTTGGTAATCCAATCAGTCCCCTCTAGCAACCTTCGGCTTCTCAGTTCCTAGCCTGCACTTCCTCAGTCGAGAGAAACACCAATGATAGCACCGTGCACCACTATGAGCATAGAAGATGAGAGTGAGAGAATGGAAACAATGAAAGCGGGAAAATATAAATTCTAAGGTCCCCTAAAATTTACACAACTACTCCTATATATACAAGAGATAAATCATGCAAATTATGAGACCTAACATTATTACAAAAGTGGAATTCCTATTCTACCCTTGCGTAACTTGCGCTCCAAGTTTCTCTTGGAGTGACGTGGCAGATGAGTTGGAGCTAATGAGGATTCTAAGTTGGATAGCTGACATGGATAGAGCCTTTGGGCCACTCCTTATTGGGCTGCACCTATTGGGCTACTGGAACGTGAGGCCTGGTCTGATCTGGTTTGGCCGAGGTGGAGTCGGTCTTGGCTGAGACAACTTCATCTCTACTGAGTCTTCTTATGATGGGCCCGAGCTCATCTCAACTGAAACTGCAGAAAAGAGGAATGAATCGTTTATTATCTAAGACCCTCGAATTAGAACAGATTTATGATTTCTCTAACTTTAGGTCCTTAATATGAATCTCAGCTAAGACTCATCTCTTAAGCACTCATTTCTCTTAAGAATACCTATCATAGGTCCTTGTAAGGCGCATAAAATATGACTCATCACTGACATGGTGCGTTCCTTTGTTGTGATTGGCAAGGATCTTGCTCTACTAAAGTTGATGGGGCCCTTGGTTTGCTGGTGTGGCTTCACTAACATCCTCTCCTTCCATTTTAGAAGATCGTGCGACTTAGACTGCTTTGATTTTGGTGAGGCTGTATCTCCACACTAATGTGGTAGATTCTATTTGATTCTACTAAGTTGGACGACTCTCGTCATCATTGAGGTGAAGTCTTGCAAACTTGGTGCGAGCCGCTTCAAGCCTCTAATCATTTGGGCTGCACTTGGGTGCCCTCTCTTTGCGTTTGTCATGATGAGGGGTTGGCCACTAGCCCTCTTGGGCATCGTCCGAGTCGTAGGCTAGTCGTGTACGTTCTTGCTGGCCTTATCCCACCAGTTGAAGTCAAGTGTGTTGTGCTCTTTCTCTTGGATGTGGCCGAGTCGACTAACCTTCCCAATGAGTCTCTTCCTGGCCCTTTTGGGCTTGAGTCTTCTTTGTGCTGGCAGTTTTTTGCGGAACTGTTTCTTGAGCCAAACAAATTTAGGGTCTTACAGTTGCCCCCTCTTTATTTGTGGGTGCTCTAAGGAGACGTTAGTGCTTTAAGGAGACTGTTTCTTGAGCCAAACAAATTTAGGGTCTACCAGTGGCCATGTCACACGACCCTCTACATCCCAACAATCACGTCATGCCCCGAACCGGCCATTTGTCAAACTGATTTGACTAACCAATGAGTCAGTTTCACTCCTTGGCGAATCATTGCCACCCGGCCGACCACTCAGACGGCCATACTCCTTAACAAGTCGGCATCAGTGAGTTCCCCATCGGCACGGTCTTTGCTCAACCTGGTACACGAGTGAGGACTGGGGAGAAGTTATCTTTATTCCTGACCACTTGGGAGTTAAGAGTTGCGAGTGGAGTCGACGCGCCATTAGGCAGAATGACAATGATCACGTCATTTCACTTTGCATTGAATGTGTTTTGTCGTTTCTTCATAAATGCACCCTACTTTTTCACGCCCGCATTGGTGATATATGAATTCAACGTTCCTACTTTTTCATGCCCGAATTTAGTTTCTTGGCTTCCTGGACACATATCTTTTTTGGCTATAAATGGGCAAGTCTCAAGCTGTCATTTCCTCACCTTTCCACTTTGCCACTTTTCCTTATGTGAAAATCTCTCCCCCCTCAGCACACTGATGCTCTAGGGCACATGCTCCTCCCTTTTAGACCACTGATTCCAGAAAACATGTACCTTAGAATGCTCTTGGTTGGGCTTTGCAAACAGCAACCATCCCCTTTGAGAGGCCTTATTCCTGGGTCTGTGTGATAAGTGAGTAACGGGCATGTAATGGCGAGCGAGCTACCTTCCTTCCAAGGCATCCCCCGCTTCAGCATCCATAATGGGTGCAAGAAGGACCTCTTCGAGTTTTGGCATCAACATTGCTACAACCAATGAGGTCTAGAATCCATGGCCTCTTCAAATACAGTTGCTCTTGTGCAACAAATGTCTTCTTTGTACCTTTAAGGAGAAGGTCAACTTCATGACCAGGTTCTCTGACTTTAGCATCCTTTTTCCGGTGCTGACCGATCTTGCCCATGGCAAGCATCCTCTTAATGATGATTTCCCTGTCATCTTCCATTAGAATCTCTCTCTCAAGGAGCCCTTCTTTCCCGGTCTTGAATTTATCACTTCGAACCTTCTTCAGAGTATGTGCTTAGATCCAAACTTCATTTTTGGAGTTGTATGCCATCCCCTAGATTTGGGCATGTCTGGGAAGCATCTTAAATTTCTTGGCATTGTTTCCACTGCCTCCGAATTTGGGCTTGTCGAGTTTTACCTGATCGAGCTTAACGCGGGCGTAATGGTAGTGTTCGTTGTCATCCTTCTTGGGTGTCGAAATCGGGTGTGACGACACCACGAGACTCGGGAGCCTTCTAGAAGCCGAAGTCGATGAAGTAGTTGTAGGAGTTAGCCCGAACACCATAGTGGTTTGCAAAGACTTTGAGGTAGGCGGCTCCCGAGGTTGACTTCAGCAAATGTGCTGTGGAACAAGACGTGGTGGATGGGAATTTTCCTTCTTTGTTGTTTTCTTTTTATGTAATAGTCTTCTTGATGTAATTTCCATTATGTTCAATAAAACAAACATGTTCATTCATCTATTTGTGTTCTTTTGGTTCCTTCTCATTTGTTTTATTTTTCTAGGCTAAGAAGCTATAGTAACTAAAATTGACTGTTAAGATGGGAAGAAAAAAACTAAATTCCCGACCTGGAATTGGGAGACTCCAAGATGGTGGACCCAGGCGACCCTAAGACTCTAAGTTGGTAAACAATGAAAGCATGAAATTGACACACTCGAACTTCCCAACTAGTGCATTTAGGTGATTTGGAATTCTATACTAACAAACTTATGTAATTCTGAACTAACACATTCTAATAACTTTGAAACTCTAAACAAGTAAACTTGGACGATTTGGTATTTTACACCAGGAACTCTAAACTGACAAACCTCTGATTTGGAATCTCAAATTGACACGCTCTATTAACTTGGAATTCTGCTAACGTACGAAACCAACAACCCTGTGTGATCTAGAACTCTAATCCTTACTTAACATGAAATAAGGTGAAGAAATAGGGGTATTTGAAGTGGAAATAGGTCGAGCGGAATTGATTTGGATTTTTATTCCTCTTATTATTTTGAAGAATTGCAATTCACAAAGAAGTCGTCTTTGACTCGGGGTCGAACTGACTTCGCTACCTCGAGGTGGGCTTAGACGCGAAGTTGGAAAATGTTCACTACACTGAGTATTCTTCGACACGGAGTTGGATAAGGGTTCACTACATTGAGTAGGCTTCGACACAAAGTCGGATAAGGGTTCACTACGTTGAGGTAGGCTTCAACACAGAGCTAGATAAAATTCACTACACTGAGTAGGCTTCAACACGGAGTCAGATAAAATTCACTACATTGAGTAGGCTTTGACACAGAGTCGGATAAAATTCACTATGCTGAGGTAGGCTTCGACATGGAGTCGGATAAGGGTTCTCTACACTAAGGTAGGCTTTAACACAGAGTCGGGTAAAATTCACTGCACTGAGGTAGGCTTCGACACGGAGTCAGATAAGGGTTCAGAATGCAAGAGTTAGTGCATGCATGAAGTGTTTCCCATCCTCACTTTGTATGCATGTATGCTATGGTGTATTTTAATTATGTGAGTGTCTCCTGTATACGTGGAATGCCTCTTCTCCTAGTCTCACACGCGCATGGGACATCTAGGCTCGAGTATGTTCGTGACAAAGTCCTTTAACTCGTATGCGCATTGCAAAGTGACTTGGTGACCAGGGCAAATCCTTCCTTCAGACTCAGCTTTGCATGGGTTTCATCACGGCATGGTGGCAGGGTTGCCAGATTCTCAAACGGGCTGACGCGTTCCCCTTCTCAGTCTAAGTGCAAAGGTGCATTAGTGTTCCTTCTACTTAATAAAATATGTTGTGACAGAATAATTTATTGATGAAAAGGATTTATGAGCATGAGTCCCTCTTGGGGGATCCCATGGAATGAGATACAGGTCAGGACCAACTTCCGGCCTAATGCCTTTAGTTGGGAATAGATAACAGTTTGCCTCGCATCGACGGTGCTAACTCCTCCATCCTGGAGATTCGGGGTTGCACCTTTGGATTCTTTCTCGATTGAACTCTCGAGGATAAAACAATTTGACCATGTCTATGTTGACGGGGTGGATAAGCTTGTGTCTCCCAAGGCCAGTCACTATTAAGGCTCCTTTAGAGAAAATACGCTTGACTACATAAGGCTTTTCGTACATTTCCATTTCGTGTCCTTGTCATTGGGCAAGATATTTCTGGGTACTAAGTCTCCCTCCTTGAATAAGCGAGGCCTCGCCTTTTTGTCAAAGGTGTTTTCGATCTTTCTCTCCTTTTATTTGATAGAGTTGTCCATGACATAAGGCCGGCAACCTCTTTTTTCGGTTGTCAATTCTAGGTCCATCGACTTCCTCCAGTTCGACCTTGGCTATAACCCTTAATGTGGGTATTTCCACTTCTACTGGGAGAACCGCCTCTGTGCCATATGCCAGCGAATACGGGGTTGCCCCTGTTGCAATTCGCAGTGAGGTTCACTATTTGTGTAGGACGAAGGTAACATGTCATGCTAAGCTTTATATGTCACCACCGTCTAATGTACTATTTTCTTGATGCTTTTATTGGCCGCTCCCACAGTCCTGTTCATTTTGGGACGGTAGGGTGTTGGATTGTGGTGTTTAATCTTGAATTGCTCACACGGCTCAATCATTGCTTCATTGTTCAAGTTTGCTCTGTTGTATATGATGATGCAAGCCGGGAGTCAGTATCAGCATATGATGTCCCTCTTGATAAACTTAGCCACTACGCGGTTCGTTATACTAGTGTACGAGGTGATCTCTACCCATTTCGTGCAGTAGTTGATAGACACCAAGATGAATATATGCCCATTGGAGGCTTTCAGCTCTATTGGTCCAATTATGTCTAACCCTCACATCCTTCATGGACTTCCTCTATAATTCCCTTTGCCCTTGGGTCATCCACATAGTGGAGTAGTGTTAAGCTTGTACTCCTTTTCATAAAGAATTGGCTCGCTCAGGAAGAAGCCAACTGATAACCTCCTTAAAATTCTCTTGTTATTCTCAATTGCCCCCTGTGGGTAGGCGCCTTTTGTGGGTATTTCTTGATTTCGTGATACCAAGGCTTATCATCTGCTTCATCCCAATCGAGGAACCTACATTCTATTGTTTTCTACTTCCACTTTGGTTTTCAAGGCTACCTTTGACTTCAACGGTTACCGACCTGGGATTGCATTGGGGATTAGGAGCAGCCTATGCTCAATGACGATGATGTCTGGACTAAGCATGTCCCAGTATGACCGTGCAAAAGATGTCGACTTATTCTTTCAAGAGCTCACCTAGTTTCTATCTTTAAGTTTGGGGGCATCCATTTCCTTACGTGGATTTCCCTGGCTCCTTCTTTTTTGCCAGGGTTAACAAACTCTAGATCCTTGGTTCTGGACTAGAGCCGTAGTCTTCCCTATTCTATCATTCTTTCGAGTTCAATCAAATCTTCTTCCTCTAGGTCTTTCCCCTCATCTTGCCCACTAGATTTGCTAGCATTGTCAAGCGTGATGGTCGCATTATCAATCCAAAGGGTAGTTTCTATGTCTAGGCTATTTTATTTTATTGCATATGGAAAGCAAGAAAAAAAGATGCTTTGGGTGCGGTTTTGAATGAATGAATTGGATGAATTTTAAAATGAAAATTAGACAAAGAATAAATACGAAGGAAAGTAATTGCACGAATATATAGCATATTTTATTAAATTGTTTGAAGGTGGTGTGGAAAGCCTATGTACATGCACTTATTTGATTTACATTTGCTGGGAGACCAGGTTGGGTAGAGCTTCGACCGTCCGACTGTACGACTCCTAGGCTATAATGTGAACCCGTTCCGCCGACTTGGAGAGTTGATTCTCTATCATTGCGATTTGATCTAGGGGTATGATGCCCCTATTAGTGGAATGGCGATAGAGGTTCAGCTGTATCCATTGCGTACCCTGGGTCTTCTGCCTTGGTCTTCTTTTCTTTATAGGCCCTATGTAGCCAAGTCCAGATCGTCCTAGGCTTTCTTGTAGCACTATTAACTCAACCAAGTTGTCAAGCTCCCTCCTCCTCTATTGGGGCTCTCTGCCCTCTCCCTGTTTTCGTGGCTTATTACATTGACTGTCATGCCTCTGTGGGCTGGGAGAAGGTTGCTTTGCACATTCGGCCCCTAGTCTTGGAAACCGAGCAAACCACTATCTAGAAGGTCTTAGACCTTATGTTTTAAGCTCCAACACCTTTCGGTGGCATGGCCTACAGCCCCTCCATGGTAGTCACACATGGCGTTGGGTTTGTAGCTTCTCGGATATAGGAGAACCAGGGGCCTGAGGGGAACTATTTCCACGAGCTTTTGTTGCAGCAGTCAAGGGAGCAGTTCTGTATAAGTCATAGGGATCGGGGTCAATGTTCTGGGCGGCCTTCTCGCGCCTTGTTGTGTTGGCCTTGGAGTGGTGGCTGTGCCTATGTCGACTCGTGGCTGATAAGGAGGGATGTATGGCATCGGTGGTGAGCTAGCGTAGGCACCCGTTGAACCAGCTCCCACGTGGGAATAGGCGAGATACGAGGGAGCAACCTCTTTCCCTTGTGGGAAGACAGGCTCTATCAATATGGCGTTGGATTCGTCTTTCTTTTTCTCTGTTGTGAGCTTCTTAGCAAACCCACGTTGTTGCTTGCCTGGGCGAACATCCTGCGTCTAATGCCCAGTTCTATTCTCTCGCCCACCACCAGGAGGTCTGCGAAGTTGGAGGCGACACTCCCACCACCTTGTCATAATACAGGGACAGAACGGTGTCAATAAACATGGTAACCATTTCCCTTTTAGTTATTGGTGGTTGAACCTGCGCCGCCAACTTGCGCCATCTTTGTGCGTACCCTTTGAAACCTTCCTGTTCTCTCTTGACCATGTTTTGTAGCCGAGAGTGATGAGTCATATGTTATACACCTTACAGGAACCTAAGATGAGTGTTTTAAAGATCATTTGATGCTTAAGAATTGA
Source organism: Mucuna pruriens (assembly GCA_025330945.1). Lineage (NCBI taxonomy): Eukaryota > Viridiplantae > Streptophyta > Magnoliopsida > Fabales > Fabaceae > Mucuna > Mucuna pruriens. The sequence goes on from JAENHJ010000532.1 coordinate 2,803,975, forward strand.
GTATTAGCTAAGATTCATATTATGGACCTAAAAATAGGGAAAGTATAAATCTGTGCTAATTTGAGGATTTTAGCTAATAAAAGATTTATTCCATTTTGCAGGCTGAATTGTTCTCAGCCCATCAAGAGTCTCGACCTAGGTGAGTCGTCCTGGTCAGACCGAGTCCTTCTCGGACCGGCTGGCTCTATAGGTCTAGCAGCCACGTGGAGTAGCCAATCAACAACCCAATCAGAAGCAGCCTAATTGCACTGTCCACGTGGGCAACCCATCTCAGCTGCCACGTCACTCTAGGAGAAGCTTGCAGTGAAAGTTACACAAGGGTAGCGTAGGAATTCCACTCTATAATTCAATTAAAAGTCTGTTACCTTGCATGTTTCGAAGTCCAACTCATGTATATATAGAAAGAGCTGGGCACGTTTAATGATTGTTGAATTCAGACTTATTTCCATTCACATTTCACACTCTATTTCTCTCGCACATATTCTCCATCCTTACGGTGGTGGACGGTGTCTTCATTGGTGTTTCTCTCGATCGAGGAAGCGCAGGTCATGGACTAAGAGGTCGAAGGTTTTCAGAGGGGACTGCTTGGCTTACCATCGCATTTTGGTGGACCTGATCCTCAACGCCTTGGCTAACAGAGGTGCACCATCACCGTCGTCCATCGAGATCTTCGTGGAAGACGATTCCACTAAATTCACGCCCGGTGTTGTACTTCGTTCTCAATAATACTAGCAGTTGTGAATCTAAACTCGTGATTGCAATTCTTGCATTTTAATCTGCTTGTTGTGTCGCGATTGCATATGGTAGAGTAAATGAATGTTGAGCTAGGCTGATTGGAACTGGTTTAACAACTTTAGTAGGTAATCAATTAGAGAACCTAATGGAGAACCTAAAATCAACTCTGAACTTAATCCCTGCCAACTAATGAGGTAGCGATCGTGTAAATCCTCGGTATGGCAATGGACGAATGTTTGGCAATCGTCATAAGGAAACCTAAGGTTGATATGGCATGTGAACTTGAGTGGATGAACTAGAACTGACTTAATTATTGAGATGAAATATGAATATTGTAGTAATAGTAGCAGTAGCCTAGTGTAGTCGCATTTAGTTTCTTATTTTAATTGTTGTTTTACTTAATCTGCAATCAACTCCCCCTGTTTCCTGCTTTTCAGTCCGAGACAGAGTTAGTCTGACTCTATAGCGTTCGTTTGCACTTAGCCGAGATCGTGTCGGATAAGGCTCTACTGAGTCTATATCGGACCAATCTCTACCAAGAGCAATCGGCACCTAGCCGAGAGTGAGTCGGCATCATACACTTGAATTATGCATTACTTAGTTTTCACATAAAGTCATAATTGAGTGCACCCTGTCCTTGAGAAAATTCGACCTAGGGTTGACTATGCTATAGTTAACTTTAGTTTATTTGATGCGCGTTGAGACGACTAAAACAAACTTATCAAGGAGCGATCCGATACCATTCCTCGTTGTATTTATACTGTTTAAGGAAGGCTTCCGCCAAGTCTCTCCATGTTTTGACGCATCCCCGTTCTAAGCTAACATACCAGCTTAAAGCTGCTCCTGTCAGGCTACCTTGGAAGCAATGGATGAGGATCTTGTCATTGTATATGTAGGTCGCCATCTTTCTGCATTACATATCCAGGTGAACCTTGGTGTAGGAATTCCCTTTTTAAATAGGCCAGGAGACCCACATCCGGAACAAGGTAGAGGTCCAACTTCCAACCCAAACTGGTTTCCTCCTTCCATGACACGGAGCCGTTCTTCTAGGGATTGCCACTTCTCCTCGGTCGAAAACGTTTATTTGTGAACCACAAGGAGTTGAGTAGTCTGCGATGCCTGATGTCAAGCCTCAACTTTCAATTGTTCTTGTTCCTTGTTGGTAGGATCTTTAGTGTTCCAACTGTATGGCATTTCGTATGGCGGGTCCCCTACTGCATGGGGCGGAGGGCCAGCGATGTTGCCGACTTAGGCATGCCCAGCAGCGTTGTGATTAGCCATGGTCGTAATGGCGACATTGGTTTGGGATAGGATTTGAGACATTTGAGCCATTTGTTCCTTCAGTTGCCTTACCTCCCCTTTGAGATCCTGATTTTTTAATTCGAGTGCTTCAATCTTGTTTTTCATAGCCTTAGATTTGGAGCACATCACATATGTAGACAACTTAGCCTTTTTGGTATCTCACCACGTGTTCAGGAGACATAATCATGTAGTGTATGTTATATGCTAATGCTATGTTGGGTATACAAAAGAACAAATAAATGAGGGTCATTCATGCCATGTTGTAATCATGGGGCATGCAGACACATAAGAGTTTGAAACCAAGTACCTATTTCCATAGTCGTGTGTCTGAAAAGTCTCACGATTAGATATGCATGTCATGTTTCCTTTCTCGTTTATCCCTTATGTATGGGTGTGTGCCCTATGCTTTTGACTGCTTCAAGGGCATTTGGGTGATGAGAGTCGATTTTGTAGTAGATGGGAATGGTGACTGTCACTAATGGGGTGCGAAGGGGTCCCTGTCCTCCTATGGGTAGGCATGTCCGTTCCTAAGAGTTCTAGTGCAATTACAGGATCCTTTCACGACTTTACTCACACACCTCACCTCTGGCCACCAGAGCTTAAGACTTTTTCGGGCACCTTCCACAGACAGGAATGAATCCCAAAGTGTGGATGTCCCCTGAAAGATCACGGTATGGCTGGGCTTTGTGACCAAACGTCTAGAGATAAACTCCAAGGGAGAGGTCACTACACGCTCGTCACTCTCCTATCATACAAGCCCAGGAATAGGACCTTCTCAAAAGTTGGCTTGGTGGCAAGTGCTAGTAACCTTTATTCCCCACCCCTTTTTCCCCAAGCGGTCAAAATCACAATATAGAATATATATAGCATGAACCCTAGGGTGATGAGTCACATTTTATACACCTTGCATGGACCTAAGAAGGGTGTTTCTGAGGCCAATTAGTACTTAAGGATTGAGTCTTAGCTAAGATTCATATTATGGACCTAGAAATGTAGAAATCATAAATTTGTGATAATTTGAAGGACTTAGCTAATAAAAAGTCTCGTCCCTTTTTTTTTCTACAGGATAAGCCGAATTGATCTTGGCCCAAGAGAGTCGTCCCAAACAGCCGACTCCTTCTCGGCCAGCCAACTCAACGGTCTAGCAGCTTGTGAAGAAACAGCCTAGCAGCCCAATAAGGAGCGGCCCAATTGCGTCATCCATGTCAACAATCCAGCGCAAAGGCCATCTCAGCTCTAATTTAGCTGCCATGTCACTCTTGGAGAATCTGCCACGTCACTATAAAGAATCTTCGCAAGGGTAGAATAGGCAATTCAGTTGTAATTCTGTCAGGAGTTGTTAGAGTAGCAGGTCACAGCTCGTGTATATATAGGAGGAGCTATTCACTTTTTCGTGGTCTAAATTGCATATTGTCCATTTCCATTATATCCATTCCCTCGCTCCCATTCTTACGTCTACGGTGGCGCACGATGCTTTCAATAGTGCTTCTCTCGATTGAGGAAGTGTAGGTCAGAAACTAAGAAACCGAAGATCGTCAGAGGAGACCGCTTGGACTACCAACGCACCCTGGTGGATTCGATCCTTAGTGTTCTAGCTAACGGAGGTCAACCATCACCGTTCTTCCATGGCGATTGCTGTAGAAAGCGGAGTCACTGAATTCAGATCCTGTGTTTGTTTTCCATTTTCAATAATTTGGGTGTTTTCTGATTTTGATTTCTATTTGCATTCTTATACTTTAATTCCCTACCTGCGTTGTGACTGCACAAAGTATGGTGAACAATGTTGAACTAAGCCGATCGGAACTGGTTTAACTAATTCAGTAGGTAATAAACTAGAGAACCTAATTGATAACCTAAAATCAACTCTAAGCCTAATCCCTGTCAACTAATGAGGTAGCGATTGTGTAAATCCTCGGTATGGTAGTGGACGAACATTTGACGATCGTCATAAGAGAACCTAAGGTTGATATGGATTGTGACTTTGAGTGAATGAACTAGAACAGACTTGACTATCAAGACTGAACATGAACACGGTAGTAGTAGTGGAGTAGCTTAGTTTATTCGCATTTACGTTCTTAGTTTACTTCCTATCTTTCATTATTCACATTTCAACCCCCCCCATTTTTCATGCATTTTAGTCCAAACCAGAGTTAGTCCGACTCTATTGCATCTATCAGCACTTAGCCGAGACTATGTCGGATATGTCTCTACCGAGACCATATCAGACTAGTCTCTATCGAGAGCGACTCGGCCTCCAACCGAGAGTGAGTCTGCATTCTACACTTGAGTTCTGCATCACTTAGTTTTCACATTAAAGTCAGATTTGAACACACTGTGTCCTTGAGAAAATTTGACCTAGGGTTGACTATGCTATAGTTAGCTTTAGTTTATTTGATGCATATTGAGACGACTAAAAATACGCTTATCAAATTGGTGCCATTGTCGGGGACACAAGTTCTTTTGTGTCTTTGTGTGCCAAACCTGAGTTAAGCTGAATTTTGAGTCTATAGATTGTTGTGTCAGTCGAGTCATAGAGTCTAAAGTAAGTCTGTGTCTATTTGATTTGGATCCTGAATAATATAGCATGCTAAGTTGGTATTAATTTTTGTGCCTTTGCCTTTCTTTTTGCAATTGTCATTCATTTCTGATAACTAGTTTTGTTTCTATTCTCGCTTTGCATAATTGACCATAACTTTTCTACATAATTTTTTCCACAATGCATGACTAGGATTAGCACTAACCCCTTGTATGATTTAGATCCTGAGATAGAATTGACTTTACGCAAGTTAAGAAAAGCTAGGAATATAGAAGTAATAGTTCCAATTCTGTTTCTAGTTCTATTACTAACAATTCTGACGTTGTTGAATACAGTAGCACTAACAATTTTGTAGAACAAATGAAGAACAATGAAAGAACTCTGAAGGAGCTAGCTACACCTAATGTGGTGTACCAACCTTGGTGCAACCAGTACCCTCAATTGGAACCAGCTCAAACCTATGAATTGAAATCTGGTCTGATACACTTGTTACCTAAATTTCATGGTCATGCAGGAGAAGACCCCCACAAGCATTTGAAGGAATTCCATATGGTTTGTTCCACAATGAGGCCGCAAGGGATACCGGAAGATTACATCAAAATGAAGGCATTCCCATTCTCTCTGGATGGAGTAGTAAAAGATTGGCTATATCTACAGCCAGTTCTCTTCAACACCTGGGGAGACATGAAGCGCATGTTCTTAGAGAAGTTCTTTCCAGCATCTAGAACTGCGACCATCAGGAAGGAAATATGTGGGATAAGACAACAATCAGGAGAAACTCTACACAAATACTGGGAAAGATTCAACAAATCTTATGCCACCTGTCCACATCATCAGATCAGTGAACAATTGTTGATCCAGTATTTCTATGAAGGTTTGTCAATGATGGACAGAAGCATGATTGATGCTGCCAGTGGAGGAGCATTGATGGATAAAACACCAACAACAACAAGGCATCTGATCTCTATATATGGCGAGTAATACACAATAGTTTGGGATTAGAGGACCTAGCCAATCCCGAATGGTGAATGAAATTGGTGCAGCTTCTAACCTAAGGCTGGAAAACCAAATGTCCAAATTGACATCTCTGGTGAGGCAACATGCTATTGGACAACACCAACCAAACTTGGTAGCCAAAGTCTGTGGCATATGTACTTCTGTGGACTCCACTAACTTGTGCCCCACGTTACAAGAAACCGAGTCGAACCAACTAGAGAATGTTGGAGCCATAGGTGGATATAAGTATGACAAGCAACCATATCAGAACCGACCACTTGATAATCAGCAGCATGGAAGACAACCAATTCGGCCAGGACCGAATCAAGGGCCTTATGCAGCTCAAAGATTCAGACCTACACCGAATGCACCTCAAGGATCAGTAGGTTACCAACAACCGAGTCTGCAATATCAAGCACCACCTTTACAACAGCAGTAGTAGAGAATGCCCCCTAAAGGAAATTCTCCATCTCTAGAGGACCTGATGAAGCAACTTGCAGCTAGAAATTTGGAGTTTCAGCAATCTGTAAGCTCCAGCAACATGCAGTTCCAGCAAAATATGAATGCCACCATCCAAGACCTCAAAATGCAGATAAGACAATTAGCCAACACTGTGAGCCATTTACAGTCGGCTGGATCCAGCAACCTTTCCTCACAAACAATTCCGAATCCGAGAGGGAACGCGAGTGCAGTCACGTTGAGAAGTGGGAAAGAACTATCTCAACCAGCACCGCAACTATCGAGATCAACTGATGCCGACTCTGAACCGTATGCAAACTCATAGGTGCAACAACAACAGAAAACTGTCCCATTGCTGTTTCTAACTTGGACCGTCTCGGCAAGGAAAGCAGAGTCTGACGAAGAACTGTTGAAGATGTTCCGTAAGGTGGAAATCAACATTACACTCTTTAACGCCATTAAGAAAATTCCTAAGTACGCAAAATTCCTTAAGGAATTGTGTGTGCATAAGAGGAAGAAGATGAAGGGGAGTGTAGAAGTTGGAGGCATAGTGTCGGCATTAACCAAGAATGAAGAAGTCACCGTAGGAGCACAAGCACTGCCGAAGAAATGCTGAGACCCCAGAATCTTTTCAGTCCCATGCACCATTGGCGAATGTACCTTTGCCAATGCCATGTTGGACCTAGGAGCTTCAATCAATGTCATGCCAATGTAAATCTACAAAGCCTTAAATTTTGGTGACCTAGAACCTACAAGGATGACAATACAACTAGCAAATAGAAGTGTTGTTCAACCCATAGGCATCCTAGAAGATGTTCTTGTCCAAGTGAATGAGTTGATTTTCCCAACTGATTTCTACATGCTAGATATGGAGGACGAAACATCTGGGAAGGGATCAACCTTGATTCTAGGGAGACCATTCTTGATGACAGCCAGAACAAAGATTGATGTGCATGCCGGGACGCTCTCAATGGAATTTGGTGACACATTGGTGCAATTCAATATTTTCAAAGCCATGAAGCACCCTACCGAAGACCATTCCCTCTTTCGCATTGATCTGATTGATGAACTAGTTGAGGAATACTTACAACTAGACAGCCACAGTGAAGATATTGACAATTTTGTTGAGAGAACTAATTCAATTGGTAGCCTAGGGTCCATCTCAAAAGAAGAGGCTAACTATGCTGAATCAGGGGAAGTACATAATCTTTCCGACCCCGTGGATAATAATAATAACATTTCCGACTTGGATTTTGAAGGTGAATTGCTCGAAGTATTGGACCAAGTGTGCAAGCATGAGAACCCAAAGTGCTCTATTGAAGCAGAAGTTGAAGTTGCTGAAACTAAGAAGTTATTTTCAGCATAACTGGCAATCATATTCACTGCCGAATACAAGTTGGCCAAAGGAAGCCGAGACCGAGAGAGGACCGAAGTCATCTCGGCCAAAAAGAAAATGGTCAAGGCCGACCTACATGTACAAACGCATGCCGAGACCATCCCGGCCAAGAAAGACCAGAAGCAAGCAAGAGCCGTATTCATTTCGAACAATAAGGTTCCGTCCGGATCCAACTTCAAAGCTAAACAAAGAGTCGAGTCCGACTCCAAGATGACAAGAACTAACTCGATAAAAAGGAGTCGGCCATAGCAGCCAAAGGCCGAGATCATGTCGACACACCTAGTGCCGAACTCAACTCAAGTCGGCCAACCGGATTCGAAAGCATCTCATGACAATTCTTCATCACCGCCACCACCCATGGAATTAAAGCCATTGCCAAAATACTTAAAATATGCCTATCTGGACACTCAACAACAACTTCTAGTTATCATTGCTAACAATCTCCACCAGGAGCAAGAGGATAAATTGTTGCAAGTCCTAAGGCAACATAAGAAGGCAATTGGGTAGAAACTCTCTGACCTCCCTAGAATAAATCCCTCCATCTACATGCATAGAATTTTAATGGAGGAGGCAGCTAAGCCCATAAGGCAACAACAAAGAAGGATGAATCTGACCATCCTAGACGTGGTCAAGAAAGAGGTCACAAAACTCCTTGCTGTAGGGATCATCTAATCCATCTCGGATAGTCAATGGGTGAGCCCTGTGCAAGTAGTGCCAAAGAAGTTCGGGATGACTGTCATGAAAAACGAACATGACGAGTTGGTACCTATGCGGATTCAGAACAGTTGGCGAGTCTGCATAGACTATAGAAGATTAAATCAGGCAACTCACAAGGATCACTTTCCTTTGCCTTTCATAGATCAAGTCTTGGAAAAATTATCAAGAAAGTTTCATTACTATTTTCTGGATGGTTTCTCCGGTTACATGTAAATCCATATAGCACCTGAAGATCAACATAAGACTACCTCACCTACCCATTTGGCACCTTTGAGTACACTCACATGCCATTTGGCCTGTGCAATGCGCCGAGAACATTTCAACATTGCATGACAAGCATCTTCTCGGATTCATTTGACGCATGTCTGAACAACCTATCCAAGGTGTTGACGAGATGCATTGATACAAATTTAGTACTTAACTTCGAAAAATGCCATTTTATGGTGACAAAGGGAATTGTGTTGGGACACCTGGTATCCAACAGAAGCATTGAGGTTGATATATCTAAGATAGATATCATCACCTCTCTTCCAAACCCCGCTTCTATGCGAGAAGTTCGCTCATTCTTAGGACATGCAGGTTTCTATAGAAGATTTATCAAGAATTTTAGCAAACCTGCCCTGCCACTGTCCAAGCTACTACAGAAGGATGTGGAATTCAAGTTTGACCAGCCCTGCATTGAGGCCTTTCAAGAGTTGAAGAACCGACTCACATCCGCCGCCATTCTGCAAGCACCTAATTGGGACCTACCATTTGAGCTCATAGAAAACGATGAATTAAAGTAAGCAAAAATTGAAGGAGACGTTCTACAGCATGCCATTCATTTGATCGGGGCTTGGCTCGTACCTAAGTGTTTCTTCCGTAGTGGAGTTGTCATTTGACGCGACCTAAATTGTGCCGAGGGAAAATTTAGAAGATGATTGTCTGAGGCGAAATGGTTCTTCACCGTGGGTTAGAATGGAGGGATTGAAGTCTGAGAATGTGTCGGGAACCCACAAGGACCCGGCGTGATGAGTAGGCATTTGTCAGCCTACCCTGGGAAAGGCTGGCCTGAACTAACGTGACTCGAATTGGAGTCGCCACCTGTGTTTAATAGTACACTAGAAATAGGGGGTGGATAAGGCGCATTCTCGAGTCAGAGAATCCGGGTAAGTTGTTGGTTATGCATGGGGACGACGCATCATCCCATCCGCCTACCATCTTGTAGTTACCCCATGAATTGCATGCTACATAACCTCTAATATTATGGTGGATGATACAGGGATAGGTTTTGGTGGGATGATTAACTTGACAAGAGCAGGCCTCTTGCTCCTATGTACCTCCCAATTGGGAGAAATCAAAGTTATCGTAGTTTTGGAGGGATGCGTAAGGTGAGTAATAGAGTCAAACTTTCCATTAGGCGTCCTTCCCTTGGGACGTGAACATTGTTGTGCGTGCAGGGTACGGGCTTTGGTATGGTTGGACTTTCCCTTAGGCGTCCACTGGGGTCTAGAATACGGGGACCAAACTTTCCGTTAGGTGCTCGGCTATCGCAGTTTAAGCACGAAGTTGGGACTATCCACTAGGCATCCTGCCTCGATGCTAGATTGAGTATTCGTGAGTATGCATGCTGGGTTGACTCGAATATGCATCCATTGACTCGGGGTCAGATGAGAAATACTAAGTGTCAGGTCATGAAAGTCGAGACCGACTAGACTTTAAGTTGAGGCGAGATATGAGCCCGCCATATAAAGTGTTCATGACTCGGTTTGATACTAAGACGGCTTGCCTGTCATCTAAAGTGCAATGGACTCGGTTTCGAACTGAAATGAGTTGTGTGCTAGAGATTCGGAGTGTTTGGATCTTATGGACTCGAGGACGCGGGGATTTAGGCTTGGTGAAAGGGTGAAGCCAAGGCCAACCTGACTTCCTTCTGTGGCAAACTACGTATTTGCCATCTGAAGTGTATCCAAAGATAAGGCCTATTGCTTGAGTGAAGTTTTGGCCAAGAGACTTACCTAGTATCCAGTAAGTTGGTCGTCACATAGGCTTGTAGCAGATCCTTTCAGAGTTTCAGGTCGCAATTCATGTAGCAATTCCTCAGCGATTTTGCTCTTCTTTTCCTATGATTCCTCCCCCCTTAGCTCTTCGCGCTAATGTATTTTATAGCCTCTGAGAAGGTGATGAAAGTGCGTATGATCTTGCCATGTGGAGCTGCCCTAGCCTCCTGATCCAATTCGTAGTTTTGACAATCCCCAGGTTGATGTTTGTTGGATCCCGCACTTGATCATGGCATGTTCTCCCTGAATTTTGCGGGGCCTCTCGGGGTAGTGGCTGACATGGCACATTCCTGTGCTGTGATTGGAAAGGATCTTGCTCTACTGCATGCGGTGGGGCCCCTGGTTTGCTGGTGTGGCTTCACTAACAGCCTCTCCTTCCCAACTATTTTACCAACTCTTAATATTGGCCTAAGGTCTTGGAGCATAGACCTTTCTCCCATCATGTGATAATTGTCTAGGTACCATGATTGTTGTCTTCTTTTTGCTGTCAAGCAAATTTACAATAGGTATAATCATGTTCTTAGGTATCCAGATTCTTTTGTATCCTTTCTTCTTAGTCCTTGTAGGTTTGGACGATCCTTTTGGACGTTCTCTATAGTCATAAGACAAATGTCCAAACCTTTAATAGTTTTAGAAAGGTGATTATGATTTATCTTTTTTCTTATCATAACCATTAACAATTTTGTCATATGGATGTCTTTTATGCTTAAAAATACTTTTCAAGTAATCAGGTCCGTTGATAAACTTGGCTAAACTTTGTCTAAGGTCTATGACTTCCTCTTGAGGTTGTTCATTCACTTTTGAAGTATTGACTTTAGATAAGTCTTTGACTTTTTCTTCTTTCATACTTTCATTCTCTTTCTTTAGCAAATCATTTTCTTTCTATAAAGAGTCAAACACTGTGAACTACATAGATATTTTTTTTGAAAATCTTTGTTCCCTATTGAATGAGTTGAAGTGTTTGAGATGAGTTCTTGATAAGCCATTTGACACGATCTTAAAGTGGACCGTCTTGAAAATAGGTGAAGAGGGAACTTGACCCTAACCGCGACCCGCCAGTAGAACCAACACTATAAACGTTCTTTGACCTAAGAACAAAGGAAAAGTTCTCACAATAAAGAAAACACAAATGTTATTCAAATTCTAAATTCTACATTCTGATTGCTTACAAGAGCTTATTTATAGACTTAGCTAGGAATCCTAGAAGTTAAAGCCCATTAATATTTTAATTGGCAGAAAATCTCAACCGCTATAACTCCCCACTATAAAATCTCAACCGCTATGACTCCACACTATAAAATCTCAACCGCTATGACTCCCACCATAAAATCTCAATCGTTATAACTGACTTTCCTATTTTTTCTACCACCTACTAGCTACCAAAATTGTTATGCGAAAATACATGTAAAGGATCCTAATTAACTACTTAGCCCAAATTATATGATAATGACGTTGGGCTTTATTTGTGTTCTTCATGGTGGCCTCCACTCTTCATCAACTTGCAATAAAGTGTCCCATTTTGGTGCAACCTCTAACTCACTTTGTTCTAAATTTTCCTTAATTCCCAAACTCAGGCCCGACAAAAATTGCTTCATCATTTTGGTTTTGGACCTAATCATGGGACCTCTAGTGTCGAGCAAATTATCTTTGGCTTTGTTGGTTGGGTTTCTATCATTCCTTCCCTTTCCAAAAGGATTCATCTCAAATCAAATTCCTCACCTACAACAAATAAAGATAAATTAGCAATATTCAAAGTAGAACTTACATTACCATATGTAATGGATAAATCCAGCTTGTAGGCATTGTCATTGATCCTTTCTAACACTTGAAAAGTTTCATCTCCTCTTGGCTACAACTTGTATTTTCTTTGAGTAGGAAACCTTTATTTTTGCCTATGAACCAAAACGCAATCTCTAGGCTCAAAAGTCATAACACACCCTTTATTTGCTTGCCTTGAATATTGGTCATTCCTCTTCTCAATGTTAGCTCGAACTTTGGCATGTAATTCTTTAACAAAATTTTCCTTCTCATTTGCATTCTTAAGTGTTAGCCATTCTTTGATTGCCTTTACATTTTCTCATTCACACTTATTCCTTTTGAGCTTACAACAAAATCCAAAAACACAACAGATTCAAGACAAAATGAACACCTTTTGAGATTTCCATACAATTTATTTTTTCTCAAGACATTAAGAACAACATGAAAATGTTCAACATCTTCATCTAAAGTCTTGCTATAAATCAAAATATCATCAAAATAGACTACTACAAATTTCCCAATGAAAGAATACAAAACATGATTCATTAACATCATGAAGGTGTTAGGGCATTAGTTAAGCCAAATGGCATCACTAACAACTCATATAAACCATATTTTGTTTTGAAGGCTATTTTCCATTCATCACCTTCTTTCATACGAATTTGGTTGTATCCACTCTTTAAATCAATTTTAGTAAACACACAAGAACCAAACAATTCATGAAGCATATCATCTAACCTAGGAATATGATATCTATACTTACAGTGATTTTATTGATGACCCGACTATCAACGCACATGTGCCATGTTCCATCTTTCTTTGGAACCAAGATAACGGGAACAAAACATGGACTAAGACTTTCCCTCACAAAGCCATTTTGTAGTAACTCATTTACTTGCTTTTGAATTTCCTTTGTTTCCTCGGGATTTGTTCTATAGGTTGGCCTATTTGGAATTGGACAACCAAGAACAAGGTCAATTTGATGCTCAATACCTCTTAAAGGGGGTATTCCATTCAACACTTCATTTGGAAAAATATCAGTGAATTCTTGTAACAAAGGATTAACTTTACAAGGAAAAGAAGAATGAAATTCGTTAGTGAAATAAACATCCCTGTACATGAGTACAAGTAGTTTCTCTTTTTCTAATAACGCACTCTCAACCTCTTTTGTCTTTGTAAATGCACTCATTTTCTTACTTTTCTCTTCACTACACTCAATTTCTTTTTTTTTTCTTCTGTTTATTTTCACTCAAATTTTCTTTTCTCTCTTTCTCTTGAATGCTCAATTGCTCATCTCTCAACTTACACTCTCTTACTTTCCTCATTTTTATTTGGTCTTCACATACTTGCTTTGGAGACAATGGAGTAAGAGTAATTTTCAGCTTATTGTAAATAAAAGACAAACAATTGGTATACCCATTGTAGGTCACCTTGCGGTTGAGCTGCCATGGGCAGCCAAAAGGTATATGCCTTGCCTCCATAAGAACCATATCACAAAGTACTTCATATTTGTAATTCTCAATAGCAAAAGACACTACAACTTGCTTGTCAACCTTTACTTCTCCAATATTACTATGCCATTGTAGCTTATAAGGCCTAGTGCGTTTGGTAGTTTGCAAATTTATTTTCTCCACTATGATAGTACTAGCCACATTGGTGCAACTTCCACTGTCAATAATCATGCTACATACCTTGTCATTTATATGGCACTTAGTATGAAAATTATGTTCACGTTGCTCCATGTCACCATCTTCCTTAGGCTGTATGCCAAGAGCATGCCTAGTGACAAGAATATCTCCATTTACAGGTTCAGCAACTTCCATGTCACTATAGTCCTCCAATGGTGACATTTCATCAACACTTGAGATCTCACTTTCTATTTCTCCATTATCCAAAATAACCATTTCTCTTTTATTTGGACATTGAGAATCAATATGTCCAACTCCTTGACACCTGAAAAACATGATATCATGTGATCTATAGGATGTATTAGTGTCAATTTTACCTTTAGAAGGAGCATTTGAATATTTATCCTTCACCTCTTCTTTAGGGTTTGTAACAACTTTATTGTTCTTCCAATTTGATCTCCATGAAGATCTAGAAGATGAAGTGAATTTGGAAGAGCTTTTAGACTTCAATTACCTCTCCACTTGAATTGCTTTGTGCAGCAAATCCTCTATCTTCATATAATGCTGCAACTCCACCACATCAGGTATCTCCTTTTTAAAGCCTCCAATGAATCTAGCCATAGTTACCTCATGGTCTTCCTTCACATTGGCTTTAGTCATGGCTATTTTCATCTACTTGTAGTAATTTTGCACACTCATAGAACCTTGTGTTAAACAATGCAATTTTCTATGCAAGTCCCTATGGTAATGGTTTGATACAAATCTTCTTCTCATAACAGACTTCATATTTTCCCATGTACGAATAGGCCTTTCTCCATATCTACGCCCGTTAATCACAAACTGATCCCACCAAATACTAGCATAGTTAGTAAATTTAACAATTGCTAATTTTACTTTTTTCTCCTCCAAGTAGTTGTGACAATCAAACACATGTTCAACTTTTCTCTCCCACTCCAAGTATACTTCAGGATCATTCTTTCCTTGGAGTGTAGGGATTGTCATCTTAATATTACCCAAGTAATTGTCATGTCTTGGTTCACCTTTTCTTCTTCTTTCATTTTCATTATATCGTCCATCTGAATAGTCCTCTTCTTCATGTTCATATAAAGGATTGCTAAACATGTTAAACACCTTAGAAACCGACTTGGATGCTAAATCAGAATCTTTTTCTTCTTCATTATTGTGTCGACTAGTAAGGCTCTTATACTTGGGTATAGGTCGTAAATCATCCAACCTGGCATTTAGAGCTTTGAATTCTTCTTGAAAAACCTTGACGACTAATTTGAGATCAACAGCTCGTTCTTCTTCTTCTCTACTCATGATTAAATTACTACAAATATCAAGTTAGAAAGAAAAAAAGATCCTCACACAAACACTCTCACATGTTTGTGCTTGAATTATGTTGTAGTCACTCGTGTATCACTCAATTTGTTTTTTTTGTCTCACTACTGTTGCCTTTTACCACTCAACTTTTCCTTATGAGCTCTTAAGTAAGAACTTTTAAGAATGATGCTAGGCTGCAAGAAACAATAATGGTTTGGGTAATGTGATAACTTTAGAGAACAAGAATTGGCTTTTTTTTTGGACTACAATACGTAATGCAAAATAACAGGTTGACTACTACCCAATTTATTTTTGATAGAAATTGAAAAAAAATAGAGACGCAAAGGAGAGAACACCTGATTTCAAGAGTTGAAGCTTTGATAGCAAATGACACCATCTTAAAGTGGGTCGTCTTGAAAATAGGTAAAGGGGGAACTTGACCCTAACCGCGACCTACCTGTAGAACCAAAGTCATCAAAAGCATGACTCTAACTATGACCTACCGGTATAACTAACACTATAAATGTTCTTCGACCTAAGAACAAAGGAAAAGTTCTCACAATAGAGAAAACACAAATGTTATTCAAATTCTAAATTCTACATTCTGATTTCTTATAAGAGCTTATTTATAGGCTTAGCTAGGCATCTCGGAAGTTAAAGCCCATTAATATTTTAATTGGTAGAAAATCTCAACCACTATAACTCCCCACTATAAAATCTCAACCGCTATGACTCCATACACATGAAACCTCAACCACTATAACTGACTTTCCTATTTTTTTCTACCACCTACCAACTACCAAATTTGTTATGCAAAATTGCATGTAAATGGATTCTAACTAACTACTTAGCCCAAATTACATGATAATGACATTGGGCTTTATTTGTATTCTTCAAAGTGGCCTCCATTCTTCATCAACTTGCAATAAAGTGTCCCATTTTGGTGCAGCCTCTGACTCACTTTGCTCTAAATTTTGCTTAATTCCAAAACTTAGGCCCAACAAAGATTGCTTCACCATTTTGGTTTTGGACCTAGTCATGGGACCTCTAGTGTCACGCAAATTATCTTTGGCTTTGTTGGTTATTTGAATATGATTTAAGTCAATGAGTATTACATCTTCATCATCTTCACCTTTT